>CM060658.1:12650080-13855080 GCA_030686955.1 Odontamblyopus rebecca | reverse complement strand
TCAGTCAGTTGTGTGGAGAGGAATAAAAATACACACTTCAGAAGTAATAGACACTTATGGGAGCCTTGCTCTAGTGACATGATCATTGTGCTTTTATGTCAAACAAGCTTGATTTGGAAAAAAGGGAGTGGGAAAAGAAGTTATAGTATTAAAGATTAGGCAATTAATTGAATTTGAATTAAGATTGAGATTTGGTCATGTCTATTCAGATGACTAGATAGTAGTTTTGTGATAAATAGGACTGATTTAAAGACTTGTCTTCTTCTCCAGTCTGAAGAAGGTCCTTACTCTGAAACATCACATTATGACATATTTTTTTCTTTTCTGCAAGTTTTGCCTTTGGTCCCAGCATGCAGATGAACCTTTAATTGGATATGCATGTCTCTGTCTACCAGTCATGAAATCAAGAGAAAAATAGATACCAATAAAAAATCTCTAATTATAAATGTGATTATTCAAGTAAGTATCTTAAGTATTTTACAAAATAACAACAACCAAACATGATAATTTTACTATTTCATACAGACAATCATGCCTTCTTATACTTCTTCTGTTCAGATGGTGTGACAGGCATGTACATCTTGATCAGCCCTTCAGTTGTCATTTGTCACTCTGTGTCTCTGGAGGAGCTGAGGTGAAGCAGGTCACAGCTGTTGACAAAAGCCAGGTGCTGCTAAGTGCTCTTGTTGCGTCCTTTTGTGTTGTTTTCTCTATTATTTGTGTGGCTGTGTGGGGCACAGCAGTACTGGGGAATCCGGTGCGGGCATTTGTCAGTCTGAGGTGATTTTGGGGTGGGAGACACACAGCCGCTCCATCCTTGACTCTGAGTGTGTCTGTTCAGACTGCACACAGGTTAATGTCCAATTCTTCAGGGAGAGCTTAGACGCCTCTTGATCTTTGCCCCTGACAATCTTATCCACTGACTGTGAAATATCATGGGGATAAAATTCTCTTAAAGCAGTCCTATTATGCAAAATTTACTTTTGAGTTTTTAACCATGTTATAGTTGTTTCCTCTCACCATTTACTCACCCAAAGCTGTATTTGGAGTGATCTGTGCATGTTTGAGCAATCTTTAATTGCTTATATAGAAGATGCCATATTGCAGATCAATCCCTGTTTTTACTGCCATCGGAATAAGCCCACTGCTCTGTACTTACTTCGTTCTCCACTCGTATTATAATAAAATTTATGCGTAGGATTTGGCAGCATCATGTAGTCAAAAATGACTACGTTAGCGAGATGTGCAGCTTCCAATCGGAGATGCTGACTCTTTGTTGTGATAACCTTTAAGGTGACATCTGCTGTCACAGTTTTCTAACACAAACATCATTAGACTTGTTTCTTTTATTAAGTTGTTTTATATGAATATTGTGATTTAAAATGTGCAAATTATAACATAATGATCCATGGGTGTCATTCATTATAGCTATATAGCAGACACAAGCACAATAGGTCTTCCTTAACATTTACTTTGACCACTTCACAAGTTGACACAATAATCTGAAGCTGAAACTCAAGAATGCAACAAATTATGGTCATATCATTCAACTATTTTTTATTTACATTTGTATTCAATCATTTGTGCTGAGTTTATTCATGACATAACTTGACCTGTTCACACTAAAGACGTGGGCATCTTTTCTAACTGCTTAAACTCCCACTTTATAAATATCCATCCTGTTAGCATAAGTTATTTCAGATGTTAACTCTGCTGACACCAGCTTTAACTTCAGGTGCTTTTCTGCCTTCAAACCCCAAACATTTTCTATTTTAATGCCCAGTATTGATTTGTTGCCTCAGGTCTGTAATGAACTCTTCTCTTTCCGTCCACTGCGTAGGAGTTGGTCCAATGCAGTTGTTTTAAAGAACTTTTCTGTAAATGGACTTCTTTCCAATCCAGCTCACTCTGGTCTCCTCCAGCCGAACCACAGCAGCCCACACTGTCTCGCTGGTGAGATGCTCTGAAGTGAAAGTAACTGCATCAGTGTTTTCCATTGTATGAGTTGAACTAAAATAATCACCATAGTAAATAATACACATCTGCCTAGTTAGAGTATGCTTATAAAACTATGGCTGGATGTGCTCAAATCAGCAAATGTATGAACTGATATTCTGCATATGTTTGTATTTCTTACTTGTCATGAAAACATTTGAATGATCTATGGCGCCTTAGGCAGCATTAAAAATCAACCAGCAAGCACCGGAAGGGGAGTGAAACTGACAAATGATATTGACAGATGAAGACACATTCTAGGTTGCTCTAAAACCATTGCTTGTATTACAGATTTATATTTACGCCCAAATTGCTGTATCTCACAGTTTAACTGTATAGGTTATCAACGCTTTAGTGTGGGTTTACAACACTTCTTATGGACTTGACTTGATACAGTATTAGCCATGCAACACAATCTCTACGTTAAAAAAATAATCCAATTTAAATTCAAATAAATTCTTATCTTTTTTACGCAAGTTCATTTTTTGCTGCACATTCCAAGCCACCTCAGGGCCAAGGAGAGTGTTTGGCTGCACATGCCACCATTATCACTTCTATTTTAAACTTGGTTTTACTGGAACTAACTTCCACTCCGGCAGTGCCATGTTGGGGCACAAAATAAAGTTGAGCAATTTGTGGAAAGCACCAGGAGGAGAGTGGAAAAATAAGGGGTGCACTTGAGGAGAGAGTTGTTGGTGAGGAATGGAGGAAGATAAAGAGTGAGATGGAATACATGCAGAGGTCTGGCATACAGCCCAAGGAAGCTGTTTTAAGGTCGCCGGACTTTCTTGGCCAACTACCTTTTGTGGAGCTGTCAGTTACTGCACTGGTGGTTACCTCCAGAATACATTTTCTGAGACTGAGGTTGAAGATTCCAAAAAGAGCATTCAGTTACTTTTTAAAATTTTATTAAAGAAACTGCATACAGTTTCTATAAATAAGTCTACTAAGTAAACATTTAGTGTGTAACAAAGCAAAATTCAGATTTTGATTTTATGTATGCATATTCAGATATCATTAAAACAAATTATTTGTCCATTTTTTGTCACCTAACTGGGGTAGGAAAAGTGGGCGTGCCTATTTATAAATAACCAAGTGCTCTGCACAGGCAGTGTACGTGTGAACATACATATGTGTAAACAGTTTTATATATAATCTACTGTATGACGCTACATCATGTTTCCCAGAGGTGTTTGCAAAAATGTTATTTGATAATGAAGAAAAAACTTATTGAACAAAAATAGCACCCCTTAATTTTCTTTTTCCTGACTGGAGGCCCATATGGTGTCTCTAAAGGGTCAAAAAAGCCAAAGGACGGCCAAAAAACTTTCAGCATTTCTTAATTTGTGCATCCCCTCAGTCATGTTCAGCTGTTCTCCCAAGGCAAAGGTGGCATGGCTCTCTCCCTGCTGGCTGACATAAAAGGTTGTGTGAAAAATTACAACAGTCCTGAATATTAGAAGCGGCGGCAAAATACTTTCTCCGCCAATCCATCACCGTGGGGACACAGGTCTGAGGATTGTGTGGACACCTAGAAGTCACTGTGATAAACATGTGGAAGCGTCCCTCTATGTGATGGGCTGTGTGGATAACCTTGTATAGTGGACATCAAATGTGACACTGTGCCAGTTAACCCCACACAAGGAAGGAATCCATCATGTTCTTCAAATGATCATGTCTCCATGAGACGAAATGTCCACATTCCACACAATCCAATGATGTCCTTGGCCACTCCCACTCTGATGTCATTTTTATGTGTCTCATTTGAACTGCTTCTGTTGTGACTGTGAGGCGATCATTGGAAATATATTTCCAGTGACTTGAGTTTGCATGTGATGTGTATTTTAATTGTTGATTTTCTGTAAACCACACATGTTTTTTTTTAACATTGTATGTATGATATCACAGCACCTTATGTTTTTACCAGACATGACATAACTTGCATATAGTCATGATCATGAGAAAAATGGAATGGAATGGAATGAAATCCTGCCAATATTCAATTATTGGCTTTTGTAATTGTTGCCAGAGTCATTGATCAATCAAAGCTCATGTCAGAAACCAAAACTGTATGTTTTCTTTAAAGATGGACTGAAGATGATAATAGTCTCAAATAAGTAAAAATGCATGCTCCATTCTGAAGGTATTCAGTATAACAAACAATCAAACAGCAGCATTAAAAAGCAGCATGTCAGCTTCCATATTGATCTCACACTTTCACATCTATTTTCTAAACGTATGTGTCAAGTGGTGTAATGTGCAGATAGGCCCAGGGATAAGAGCACTGAACACAGTTGTTTGACATAATGTAACCCAGCATTCTTCAGAGTCATAGCAAAAGAAAGACCAGTCTGTATATATCGTTACTCTCACAACAGTATAGAAAAACTGTGTGCTTGAAATTACAATCATATACTTTGGCAAAGAAAGTTACATTTCACTAGTTAGTGTTAAGCAAGACAGAGCTGTTAGATATGGTAGTGTTATTAAAACATTGATTGCTTTCTCCTTATTTAATACTGAGCCAATATTGGGATCTATTTAGAGAATCATTTTGAGATTTTTGCAGGCTTATGAGCTTTGTATAATGGTGATTTTTTTATTATTATGATTTCCTACAGCAATACTTTCATAAAGTAAACTTCAGCAGGATTTAGATGAATGGTGGAATCTTGACTGCTATCTGTGAGTGTCAGAGCCTGTGAATACCTCCCCTTCTCCCTGTCACTGTGTTTTTTATTCATTTCCTCTCATTCACCCACTTTCTATTCTCACTTGTGCCTTGAGTACATTTCCAATTTGATAAGCTTTGTTGCTTTGTTGCTTCTAACAATTAATGGTAATTTGCAGCAGCACTCCAAACTGAATTCCTATCTTCATGGACATTTTCATCAATATTGCCAACATGAAACGAAAGCACGGACGCAGGGAAGCAAGACTAATTTGTTGTCATTGACACTTTCTGCCTGGGGAGGAGGTTTTGTTCAATTGTCGGCCAGATTGAATGGGTTTGCATTCGTTTTTTTCTTCCTTTCCCCAAAGAACGTCACTTGTCAAAACTTTCTGAGATGAAGAAAAATGCACCAGAAGTTAATTTGTGAAGCAAAGATTATTACTGACGGACCACTTTTTCCGTAGGACTTTACCCAGAGTTGTTCCAGCACTGTCACTCTGCCATAAGCATCGATTTGACATGGTACAGTAGGTGCCTCGTCACTCGCTGTAGATCTCTAATACCCCGCATGGCTGTTTGAAAGGAATTTAATCTGAGCATGTATAAGTCTGATCCGAGCATCTCTCAGTCGTGTGGAAACTGGTGAAACGCTCCAGCACTGATCTTCAACTGGCACTAAGCCACTTTTATCACAAGGCTCAGTTTAGACGCCTCTGATTCTGTACAGGGCTGCTGTGCCACGGATTCAAATGTATTTTCATGTAACCAAGTTTAAAATGGGCTCTTTGTTTGAAAACATGATATACAATGTGTGCTGAGGGATATATCAGTGCAAGGTTATATTGGGTAATGTTAAAGGTGCACTACACTGTAACAAATGTCTGTACATTTAGTTATGTTTAGTCCTATACTGTGGAACATACTGTGGTTCAAGAATACAACCCAATACTTTACAATGATATGAGTCTGGTCACTGATGCATTTTACGGAGTTCAGGTGGATTAGCTCATCAGGGACATGTATGGTCCATCTGAATCAAAACAAATATGACTGCTTACAAAAAAAAAAAAACAAAGGATAAAAGTGTGATACTTTTATCCTTTGGGGATACTAAACTTTGTTAATCTGAGTTGAGAGAAATTTTATTTTGTTAAAAATGATGGGTGACCAGTGAATTCCTTTGATTCACATACAACACTGAAATTGTATTTGAGCCTGGCTCAAGGTGTAACAGAGAGAGTGGTGACCAGACTGATATCTCTCTGTATATAAAATACTATTATTCTGAATGCCAGGCAAATGCCAGGCAAAGAAAGATCTTTGTGCACCTTTAATGACAGTGCTGAAAATGTATCCTGTCACCTCTAGAAGTCAAAATAAAATAAATAGCATAACATTTTAAGAATTATCACTAATACACAGACTGCCCATTATACCTTTTCGTGTGCTTTGAGCGCTTTTAGAGTACTGACCTTTGTCTGAAAAGACCCCCTGTGGAGAAGACAAATCCAACCCACTTCCTGAGCAGACCTCCATTCTTAAAATTTCAATAACTTGGTGGGTTTTCCCAGCACGCGCTCTTTCACCCACTCTGTCACTCACTGAACATGATTCTTTTTTTCCTTTGTTAATAAATCAGTCATTCTACAAAAAAAACTGACAGAATAATTACTTTGTCAGCTCTTTGATACTATGGCTCATATCAACTCATTAATAGTGACAAAAACGGGTGCTTTTGGAATTACTGTCACAAAGCACCCACAACATGTGTTTCAACTGTAGCATAAAATCAGGTTTGTCATGTTCCTTCCACTGCTGCTTCTGTGCACTGTTTGAAGCTATCATGACTCTGTGCTGGTGGATTTTACTAAATAAATAAATTATTCATTGCTGCATTTTTGTGCACTCTAGAAGTTCACTGAGGATGAAACAGACCGTAAAAACGCACTATTCCCAGCACCCATCAATATTACACTGCACATTTTGGGGAAGATCCATGGGGTCCTTGGTGTGCAGTCCTAAATAGGCTAAACTGCTAAAATATCTGTCAGACATTTTTTTTATTTTACTACATCTGATGCCTGCAAAGATGAACATTTCTTTTTGACATTTTGATCTAATTACATTAAAGCTAATCAATGCTTTTAAATTCTTTGGCACAATCAGGCCTTGGGAAAGTTATGAATTCATCAGGATTTATCTGATTGATGTCAATATGAAAAGAAAACAATGCAAAGCTGCATATAGTTGAACTGTGTCCTTCATGGTGCTTTGTGATGAAACATTAAATGTGTTTTGTTTTTTTTTGCACAATGCACTACACTACACTATATTAGACTTGCAGTTGAAGACAGTAGTTGTTGCATGAATGTACCTTTTTGAAGGTCACTTTAGGAATGTGCAATTTTTATAAAATACTACTTCATCATGCTTTTATTTATGCTTTTTATCTTGTCTCTTTATTTCTCTTTCTCGAGGACCTGTGAAGTATGAAAATATAAAAGATAATAGTGATTTTTACAGTATTCTGTAATTAAAATGCAACCCTGTCTGTCTCTTGATTTCAGGATGGTATGGGGAACCTCAGAGTGACTAAAGATGGAGTGCGTCTGGAGGGAGTGTCTCAGTTCCTGTCCCCTCTGTATGTTCAGGAGATATGGTCTCGTGGGGTAAGAGCCGTCTATTACCAATACTTTGGTCGGGAGGTTAATATTTTGTTCAATTTGCTTTTTCCAGCATAAATGCTCCTTTTTATTTATGATGATATGTACGTGGGTGTTTGGTGCCATATGTAATGTTCTCAGCATGTAGAAAATGAGCTGGCAGAGTCACATGTTGAGTCTCGTGGTGAGCCTGTGTATTTCTCATGTATTTGACACATTATAACCCCACATATGAGCACTGGTCCATTCATCACCTACAGAATCAGTATTGATCCCATTGGACCTGGTGACATGGGCACTGTGTGAGGAGAGTCTTTGTGGTTTATCATTGTGTGTGTGTGTGTGTTTGTATGAATACTGAAGTCACATGTACAGCGTGTGCATGGGGCCTGTGTTGTTGCGACATGGGGTGTGAATGACCGAGGATAATTAATTATTTTAAGTTTTCTTGAACCAGAATCCATTATAAATCTACTTGAGATGTTCTCAAAGTTAATGAGAATGGTGGGTTATGGTGTAGCTGTAGTACTGGCAATTGAACTAAAAAATATAAAAACTGTAACTATTCAGCCTGAATATATTAGATGGGGAATATTGGAACACAATGTGGGTAAAGAATTTAAAAAGGAGGAAAGCATGAGTTCAGCAGGAGTTCAACAGAGGTACAAATGGCTTAATAGAAAAAAGTACTTAATTTAAGATTGGTGTTTCAAATGGCTCCACTCCAGATCTATCCTACTCTCAGAGGAAGAAGCAACAGAAAACAATAATTAATCATGAGAAATTTCATTATCCACCAAACCAAAAGAAAAATGTGGGATGTCACCATGGTAACACAGATTAGCGGTTGCACCTGTAGAGAGCTCTGAACTGGCTCTGAACTCGGGTGTCAGGATTTTGCATTTCACATGTTGGCGAGCAGCTGAGAGCAGTCAGCTGTGAATTCTCCCATAGTGCCCTGCAGCTTATTTACTCATGCATTGTGATGGTGTTGACAATACTTGCAATGAAAGACAAAAAAAAAACATTTTTCTTCAATTCTGTCCTGAAAATGTATGCCTTCAAAAGTATCCGATTTTGTTTTAAGCAGCTTGTGTGTAGAAGAGCTGCAGTAGTCCGGGCTTCATCTGCCACTAGTTCTTCAGTACTCCTTTCTTGCAGGTTTGAGACATTGGCAACCGCAGAATCTGTTTGTAACTTAGAATATGGAAATAATGTTCACTTGATGCCTAATTACACAAACAGATATGCATTTTTATGTGGTGTTATTTTGAAATTGAAACTTTAAGCTTTAAGCCACTTTATAATGTTGTTTTTACATCAAAAACATACCTAGAGTTTTGTTTTGTTTCGTTTACACGTTTGAATAACCTTTATTATTAGTCTGTCTACATCTTTAAAGCTCAAAATGTTCTGTTCCACCTTGTGATATCATGAAACTGTAGTTTTCAAGTTAACAGCTGCATTTTACCTTTAGTTCTGTAGAGACTGGCTATTCCAGGGCTGAAATCATCCAAATGATTCTAGTGAAGGTGTAGGGAGTTTCGTCCGGTTGTATGATACTTTTGGCAAACAGTCCTACCCCCTGGTGAATAGGCTCACACCGGAAACTTAATTACTTGGGCATAGAGAGCGAAAAGCCGTTTGAAACAGTATCATGTCTTTAGCCCTGAAAGCTGTGAGCAAAAGAGACAAACACACAGCCTCTAAAGTAAAGAGCGTCCTCAGGGCCCAGATAAGTGAAAAAGAGCCTGCTGCATGAAGCACATAGAGAGAGACACAACTGAGAGTGTAGACTGGAGCTGCAGGTCAGAGCTGCTATGAGCCATGACCTCCACAGATCAGTCAAAACATTATGTTCGCAGCACATGAGCACAGACCACAGACTTATCACCTGCTTTTAGGTGAATTTCTCAGGATAATGAACAAGCAATTAATTATTTGACCTCAAAGATATTGTGTCACAAGTCAGAAACATTGCTATAAATGTATTTAAAAGAAACATAGACAAGAAGGTCAGTCCAAAACAGTGATAAACCAGCAGCAGATGCTGTAACCATATAACATAAACTTTATTCATCCATCCATCTTCTCCCGCTTAATCCGGCTGGGTCACGGGGGCAGCTTGCTGCCCAATTCTCATAGCACCTGACCCCCCCTATGAACCCCTCTGCAGGTGGTGAGCCCACAGGAGGGTGGACAACATGGTCCTTGATGTTAGTTCATAGGGGTGCGGGCATGTTTTGAGTTGATGGGGGAAACCGGAGTACCCGGAGGAAACCCATCCAGACACGGGGAGAACATGCAAACTCCACACAGAAAGGCCCGGGCGACCCGGGGATCGAACCCGCAACCTTCTTGCGTGTAATCCTCCGGTGCCACTCAGCCACCATGCCATGACTTTATTCATTGTGTAAATTGAATGATATAACTTAGCCAGAATGATAAATCATATATTCATTTCTTCACTTGACTTTTCACACAATACTGCATCAGTATTTTAGTGGTCTAGTCATCAGAATCTAATTGTGGAGAAATAAATATTCCTTTACTTCCCACACAGCTGCATTATGTCTCATTGAAAAACATTTCACACAAATATTGAGCATACCTAAACAGTGCAATTCCCCTGCAGTGCATTGTGGGAGAGATAAATAAAACATTGTGAGTGAGCAGGAACCATGTGCACACAACATCATATTATCATGAGGGCCTGAGCATGAATGTGTGACGGGGATGGGTCAGTGACTATAAAGTCTATGGGGACCACACCTTATCACTGATGTGAAGGCAGCCATTTTTAATCACAAGTCACAAAATTTAACCCTCATACTTTAACAAACTTGTTTCAGTGCGATGGACTCCAAACTGAGGCCACATCATCAGGACATATCTTGGACCAAAAATTGTTAAAATATTTTATGTAAGTCTCTCTTAATGAGACCATTTTGAAAGCATAAAAGTCCTTGTAACTTTTACAAACATGGTCAGATTCAGATAGAGCCAATTTAGAGTATTTGATTACCTGGACATAATGAGATGTGACTTAAACATCTATTTTTAAAATGGCGCACAGTGCAAATTAACATGTTACAGAAGCATTTATCTACAACCCTCACCCTCGAATATTCGAATCATGCCAAGCCATGGTTGGCTGCCCTCCCATTGAAGTAAGCTCTTCATGGTCGCAAGGGCTGCGTGGGCCCATTATCACTGCGTACAGTTTTAATTAACATTAACATTACCTTTGTGCAGTGTATATTGATTAGAATTATGGGCATATTGGGCATGTAGGTTTAGGGCCAAGTTAAAACTGAAGTCAGTTTATCAATTATTATTTTTTTTATTGTATTTTATATTAGACACATCCAATATCAAACAAGACATGCTACATCATGTTTATTTATTTATTTGTTTATTTCATTCATAAAGTATAAAACGACATTGACAGTATCACAATATCAAACACATCATGTAAACTGAAAAGTGAACAGAATGAGAATGTGTTTAAATCAACTTGAAATCCGTCACTAAACCATATTGGCAGGAAAAAAATATAATGCTGTACAAAAAGCAACAGATGGGCAGCTCACAGTGCTAGCTTAGCAGGAGGGTGGAGCCAGAACACAGTGGTTATGAGCCATCAGAGCCACCCAGCTGGAATGAAAGGCACCGGAGGAGCACACACAACAAAGTAGTGGACACGCATCCTGTAGCAGCAGACATGTGTAAAGACATATACAGGGCGTTTGAAGGCCACAGGAGAGGAGGGGAGGCCAGGCACTCTGCAGGGCTGCAAGCACATAACAAGCACTGTGGCGCTGTCTTCACTACACGGGCCACAATGCATTTCTCCAAAGAGAAGGCAAAGGACAGCATTCCTATCACCTGAAGATGCTGACTTCAAACTGTGCTTTTTTCACCAGATTACAGGGTACTGCATTTTAAAAATTGGTGATTACTGTGATTTTGATCCCAATTTAAGACATTTTCCAAGACATTTGATTGGAAGCAGAAATTATTACTGAATAATATTCCATTGCTATAGACTATACCAGACGTACTCAATTACAAAAGGTCCACTTACCAAATTTACAGTGTTTCCAGGGTCCAAAAAAGTGACGGTGTATTTCCAAACTTAGAACTTCTAACAAAAATGTAATAAATCCACATGGAACATTTGAACTATGCACAAAGTATTGTGTGTTCTGTCCAAATCAGTGTGTGAAAAACTAAAGGCCGAACTGAGGCCAATTTATGGTTCTGCGTCAAAATGTCTGCGTCGACATGCACCTCCGAAATTTTTTAACTAAGCGTCCAAACGACGCATACAGCAAGAGGAAGCAACGCAGACAATAAGGGCTGTGACTGGTCCTCTCTATCACCATTCTATATGCATTCTTGATACTCGGCTCAACATATACATCGAGTAATAATGTGTTTAATGCAGCTTTTCTGCATATTTGTTTACGTTTTACAGAAAGAAAACTTAAAACTACATGGCTAATTTACATAAATCGCAAGAGGCGCTTTTGGCTTGTGTGTCAGTATCTGCTCCTCCCATTACTCCTGTATCACTGTCACTTGGTGCTCTACTGCACGTCTCCTGCCGAAAGAGCCGCTGTTTTGTCTGGTATCGGTCGATCGCACCAGTACTTCTATACCGCTGAAAAAAATGGTAATGTAGCAGCAGAAAGAACATTTGGAGTGAGCTAGAAACTTATGAGCGAACACAGCTTCAGGGCAAAGCACATGCCAATGAAATATTGTGTGGATTTGGAATGCTTTGAAAAAAAGGCTAAAGAGAGAGATTTTTGTCTCAGTCCGGATGTCATTGCATTTGGGTCTGGATCCGGGCCAGAGTCCGCCATTTGAGTACCTGTGGTCTATACTGTTATATGTCTGCTGAATGTATGAAAGATATTTTTAAAATACCAAGCGTGTGGGCTTGTGTGCATGCGTCCTGTCTGCTCATTATGATTGTATAAAACATAGATTATCAAAAGTGCATTTGTATATTTCATATAATGTGAAGCCTTGTATCATCAGGTAAGGTAACTTTGGCACTGCTTTTACACTGTGCATCAAAATCCCTGCTGAAGACTCCAAGCTGATAGAGCTCATGTATAATCTGATGTATAATCATGGGACGCTGGCAGCCTAAGGCCTGAGGTCTGAAGGTCAAGACCCTTTGTCTGATATATTTTTTGGCTCATTCTGAGTTATACTTACCTGGTCATTAGTACACAGTTTTTGTGATTATTATTTTTGTGCTAAGAAGAAGTGGACCTTGCTTTCAAAGTGCAAACCATAAAGGGACATATTACACCCCACGACCCATGCACTGAAGCTTTAATAGAAAGAACATGCTCCAAAAGTGACCATAACAGCGCTGACTCCTTTTAGTGGCACACCCATACTCTCTCTCTCTCTCTCACACACACACACACCGCTGTGACTGCCACTAGGCCTTATAATTGTACCCGCTGGGACCTGTGATGACCTGTCACCACTGCCCGGGATGCAAAGAAAATGTCATTTATGCAGCTTTCAGCCCACTTTCTTTCTGTGTTTACAACTCAACTTTTCTCTTCATGAATTTATTTTTTTTCTTTTATCCAGCTTTTTACCCTGCCCCTGACATTTCTTCCTCTTTGTCGCATCTCCCTCCATTGTTTCCAGGCTGACTCTCTCTCTCCCCCACAGCTCCAGTGATGTGGGCTCCCTGGAGATAGGCCTTGTTATGTGCAGTAGACCGCCTAGATAAGGGCTCCACATCCTGGGGAGAAGAATACAAAAATCCCTGGCATGTGTTGAATGGTGAATAGTGCAGTGGAAAGATTGTGTAGAATATGAATTTTTGAAGAGGTGGCCAAGCTTACATGAAAACAGTACATAAATCACATATGGTTTCATTAAAACAGTAATAATGTGCAGTGATGATGAAGAATTTCCAGCACAGTCCAGTATGAAGACTGAGGCACGTTTGGGGAGGACGCCATAACTTTATTTTGCTGTTTGTCAGCTTTAGATTTATTACTCTCTTTCTCCATCTCATACTTTCTCCTGTACTTCTCCTCTGGGGACCTGAGCTAGCTGAAACTTCTCCAAGTGCGCAGCTGTAATTGAATAGCAGAGAGTTCTAATGGAACATTAGGCTGTTCCTGTCTTGGCAGGCTCTATTGATTTTGACTTTGCAGCATCGTAAACAATTGGGGCTAAATGTAACTGAACGGATGCAGACCTTGGTATGAGCAATAATTTGGTGGCTATATTGTGCTCTAGTTATTTACCAAGAGTTTTTGTTGGAAGTTAAAATGATTTTGTCTTCCCCAAAGACTGACAACTGGTGTTTGGACAAAACGGCTGGATGTTGCATTGAGCTGTCATACTGAGTGGTGATTAGGTGTTGCCTGCACAACATAAAACTGACAGGTTTCTTAACTCAGAAATAGCTTGTTATGAAATGTTTGTTTGCCTTCAATCTGTGTGCTGCTTCGACCAACATTGCATGGAAAGGATGGCATATTATCTCAAGGAAAATACAAAAGTCGATTTGGTATCCGCCTTGCTTCACAGACGCGTTTAAGTTGCATATCTGAATGAAGAAATAAGACTGTATTGTCCACGGTGGGCGCGAGTATGAATAAATGTATGAATAAAGTTTCCCAGTTTGTCTCTAAATGTTAGCCATGTCACCGTATGGCCGCTGTCCACTTTGACATTAACAAGCTGTTGTATAACCAGCATATTAATATCTGTATACTGTATGCAGAATACTGGTCTCATTCCTTTTCAGTAGCTTTAAATAACTGCATTTACAGTGCACTATTTTCCATAATTCTTGTTATTTCTCTCTAACCCCTCACCACAGAGGCACTTCACATTCAGCAGGTCAGTCCAGCATTTGTCGAATGTATTTGAATTAAACAGCACGTCACCTGAAACTGCTGCTCCGCTCGTGTTTCTTGACGAGAGTTTTCTCAGGCTGTAACAGGCGAAGGAGAGTCGATTTGATCTCAGCGCAGGGCATAATAAATGAGCACCACGAGGCGTCCAGGAAACAGCAGCATAGCTCGACCACCACGCGCTTGTCAGATGTCAGAGCTTTTCGCCATCACACTCCACATTAAAACTGAAATTGAATGAGAAATCCACGTCACAAGTGAACCCAGGTAAAAGTAACACTAACGTCTGAGTTGGACATTTAAGTTGATATTTCGCTTCAGATGAGTGTTGTTTTATTTGTCTGTCAGAACTTCCTATGTGTTTGCAGTAGTGTTGTTGCAATTCAACTATTTCAAGCTAAATTTTGTACTTGGTAAGAGCAGTTATACTAGATGCCAATTCTAATATCCCAATGATGATAAAAACGTGCACTCTGTAATGTAATTTACAAAATAAAATTGGCTTTTTAAAGTTTTTTTAGTTGTATTGTGGCATGTGATCATGTAGTTGTACTCATCCTGTATTTGGGATGTGCCAGTTGCAGGCACAAATTTGGAGCACGTGTCTATCAAAGCAAAAAAATCTAACTTCTATGACTTCAAAGAGTTTAATGCTGAAATCTGGGCTGTTTCTCAGTCCTCTGTATTTTATTCATTAGCCAACATGTTTTTCTCTGATTGTTTAATCTAACTGTCAGAACATCAGGAAAACAAATATATTAAACTCTGATTTAGATTTCTTTTAACATATGCAGACTCCAAATGAGTTTATATGAGTTTTGATGAGTTTCACTATTGATAAGTATCTGAGTATTGATTTTTATTTTATTTTATTTTTTTTGCAACCCAGTCTAGAAACTAGGAGATACAGCCATGACGCATGTAAAAATAGTCCCCATTATCATTTAACTTTTTTTTTTTTTTTTTTCTGAATGTCGCAAGAATGAAAGTCACAGTAGCCCTTGAGGGGAGCAGACAAAATGAATAAGAATATTAATCCCCTGCCTGGAAAGATCATTGTGTCCATCCCTGCAGCAGCTGTTGCAGAGGTCACGTCGTCTGAAAGCCACCCACAAATCCCCTCATCACCAGGTTTGACTGGAGAAAAAGGCCACAACACATCACACAGCGTTTTATCACACGCTTTCATAATACTGTCATTAACATGAGCGTAAGGTGAAATCCCCAATATGTCACAGCTCTCTGATACCTGTGTGTGTTTGGAGTTATAATTCAAAGTCGCTGTAGGTAGAGGAAAGTCTAGTGATGTTAAATGGGTGACTCACTGCAGTTTTGACATTGTTCAGACAATTGTTTCAAAGTAATAAAAGTATGTCTTGACAGTAACTCAAAACTAAAAAAAACTACAATACTAAATCAGGTGAAATCTAATTTATGTAAGATTAAAAAGTATATGTTATGGTTTAGGTTGTCTTCCAGAAATATATCCTCTGCTTTTGACCCATCCTACAATGCCACTGGGGCATCCTGTAAATAGAGTGACCCATATCCAGATCTTGACCAAGGCTTGGTTAGGATTATACCTTAGATGGAGAATTTTGACCGATTCCTTGTTTTTTGGGAAGTTTGGGGTAACACCTACTCAAGTGACTGTAACTGCAAGAGTAATGTCTTAACATAACATTCTGTTTATAATTTGGAGTTACTGTTATTATAGAACAGAAATTTGAAAAACAAAATCATATCTGAAGGAGTGGTACAAGAAACATAAATGTTCAAAGCTTTTGTCATGTTTAGACTTACTCACAGTGGGCTGACTTACCAAAATATTTATTCAAGTTTATATTGAAAAATATAGTACTAGTCAAAGTACATGCTTCAGATATTATCTCTCTCATTAGCTCCACAGAATAAGCCTGACTGGAGTGTCCTTCCACCTCCATAAACTCTGTGTTAAGGGCAGTAGTAACCATCCAGCATTACAGGCCTTCAGCAGAGCCAGCACTTCATTTAGCAGCAAATTTATTGAACCAGGCACACACACAGTCATTCACAGTTCACTCTGTTGTATTTTAGTCTTTGTAACCAATAGGCAAAGGCTTTTTTAGCTCATGTACTGCTGCTTTCTTATCTTATTCCTGTTAAAGCACCAGTTTAAGCAGAAAGGCCAAATGAATTGTAGATCTGTTCCATTTGTCCATCCATCCATCCATCCATCTTCTTCCGCTTATCCGGGGCCGGGTCGCGGGGGCAGCAGTCTAAGCAGGGGCTCCCAAGCTTCCTTCTCCCCAGCCACTTCCTCCAGCTCCTCCGGACGGACCCCGAGGCGTTCCCAGGCCAGCCGAGAGACATAGTCCCTCCAGCGTGTCCTGGGTCTTCCCCGGGGCCTCCTACCGGTGGGACATGCCCGGAACACCTCCCGAGGGAGGCGTCCAGGAGGCATCCGGACCAGATGCCCGAACCACCTCAGCTGGCTCCATTTGTACTGTGACTAAATCGCATAATAATCCAGTCTTTAGATAGCATTGTGCATGGATCTATAGCCCAGGGCTAGTTTCAGTAATGACAATGGTTCAAGCATAGACCGTATATATGAGTGGACTGAGTGGACCGGGTGGGGATACTCTACTCTGCACTGTTCGGCACGGACCGCTGTATTTCGGTGTTTCTTGAGAATAGTAAGGAAACTTTAGCTTTTATCATCAAAATTTAAATAGTAAATTTAAGTAATTGATTTATGTTATAATTTCTGTTATATACGAACAACAACTAGCTGTCAATCAAACCTGTTGCTAACACTAGGCGGCAGCACTTCGGGGAGTGAAAGCGCCTGATTGGTCCGTTATTTATGTTCATATCTTGATTCAGGAACAAGATAGCGAAAAAATAAGGATCATGTAAAGCGGGTTCATATGAACATTTTAAGACCAAAATGACGAGGCTCAGTGCAGCAGTTATGGAGAGAGATAGAGAGAGAGAGATAAGATCTCAATGTAAGTCAATGGGAAAAAGGGAGAGAAGGAGCTGGAAGAGCCTCTTGGAGCACTTCCTAACTGGCATGCGGTAGCTAACGGGTTAGCTTTGTCCATTCATATATACGGTTTATGGTTTCAAGGCGATCTAAATTTGTTAAAATAGACAATTCTAAATAGGCAGACAATTAGTTAAGTTAAGTTAATAAATATGTAAATAATAACATAAAAGTTATATAATCTATGGAACACACTTTTGAAGATACTATTTAAGCATTTTCATGTTAAAACCACCATCTCTAATTTGACTGGCTGACCACCACTAGATGCTATCTATATTACTGCAGTCACAGGAGAATACAAAACATCCAACCTGCACCTTTCATGTAATCATGTTTTTTACTGGTCATAGTTATCAGACTTATGTGATTAATCAAATGACTTATTAGAAAAGAGAACAGATTGTAATTAATATTTGTTTATTGAATACCTACTTTTTTTTTTTTTTTTTTTTTTTTTTTAGACTGACATCTATCAAAACTACAGATGAAAAATAGCCTTCCTACCTAATTCTGGCATATTAATAGAATTTTTCATGAATATGCATTGTCCCTGAAATAAATTAATACATAAATAAATAACAGATGACCCATGGATAGCTATAGACATCTTACACTTTGATATTTTTATATCTCCATATCTATCTAAACATGTTTGGGTCATCAGTATTGGTATTCTGGTATAAATGTGTTTGTGCAATTGAGCAGTTTGTGATATATGGTCATCAGATCTCCAGTGCTGATGGCTGATGGCTCACCAGCCCCTGAGTATGAGCCCTGGATGAACAGTGAACATGTGAAGTGCCCATGTGCATATGACACTCATTATGAAAAACCTGAGAAACATCAGGGCTCTTCTGGCTTTGCTCCATCTGAGCTTTAGTTCACCTTGTCCCTGCAGGTAGATTACATTCACAGGGCACAGCTCACAATCCTCTGTGTGAAATTAATTACGCCTGGACATTTGAATTAATTATCAGAACAGGAGTATGGCATTACACTGCACTGGCCTCCTGACATTAAACATACACTCAGCCTCATGCGCCCTGTGCACACACAGAGACACACTGAGATGCAGTGATTAGATTTAATTACCCATGAGCAGATCATTGGCTACAGCGTATAGTTCATACTTAATTACATATTGAACTCTGTCTTATTATACCCTGTGTCTTTGTCCCGCCTGTGCACAAGTGCCTCAAAAGACCTGGCTGGGAAGTTGACAATAACTTAATTTTTTTTAGAGAAATAAAGTGCAAAATCAGCAAGTCATTTTAGCTTCTTCCTAACAGCCAAATATTGATGTCTTATCTTCTGAAAGAGCAGGAGAGCAGGAAATCCCTAATGTAGTTTATGCACACTGAGGTTGAGCAGAGTATCTGCTTTGCTGAAAGAGAGGGGCCCATCAGCAAAGCCACTATTTTAAAATACAGAGGACACACTATAGACTTTGTGTCGCTCTGAACCAGACCTGGGCATTGTAGAGCTCCCAGGCCTCATATGGCCCTGTGGTTGACTCTGACCGCCCCCTTTAAGCTAATTTGGAATTACAAAATAAACATATTTTATCATTTTACCTTATGCATGGATTAAAGCTGCATTGCTTTTATTTTAGGTGTTTTTTATTACATTTTTTGTAAGGCAACCTAACGTTTTCATTGCTTAGTCATAATGCTATGCTATTTACTGATTTTTATGAAGAAATACAATTAATATTATGCACAATTGAGCTTTTGGCCCGCCCCTCCACAATATTTTCTGTTTCTCATGTGGCCCCATCGAAAAAAATAATTGCCCACCCCTGCTCTGAACCCTTGATAAGAACAAACACACAATCAATATGACCACTCACTAGAACATAATGTAAGCATGCTGGAAAATGTTATTTTTCTATTAAAGTATGATCAGTGTCTGACTCGCCTCAAAAGGAGAAAGGCAGATCAAAGAAGAGACAAAAACTACAGACATAAATGTATATAGAAGACATCTGGTCATTAGAATGAGGGCCAAATGCTTAGGTGTAAGTATTGAGTGCCCACTTCAATTGAAATGATTTTACTGTAAGATTGAGTTCAGTCTTGAAATAGCTCTGTGTCCTGAGGGCTGCAGATTTAATGACTGGAACACCTTGTCTCTGTTCATGTTAGTAATAAGACATGTGCCAAACCGAAGCCATGTCTACTAATTGTAGACACCAAATTGCCATTGCTAGCATGGCAATTTGGTTCAAATCAGTAAGAAATTAGAAGAAAGCAGTCTTAATAACTCATAATAGTTACCAAAATGACCATTACTAAAGGACCCATATAACCATTTTCTGATCTATGTTATAATCTTGTTCCCTCATCACAAACAAACAGGGTTTTTTGTTTCATTCACGTGTTTAACACACAAGCCCTGCATATTTGGCTGAGTTCTTTTCTCAAACAGAAAACACTGTTGCACCTTGTGATATCATATGGTCATACAGGAAGTGCTCCACTGTGTTTTTAAACTCCATACACCTTTACTAGAATCATTTGAATAATATCAGCCCTTGAATTGCCCATCTCTACTGAACTAAAGTTAAAAGGTAGCTGTTCACTTGGAAACTGCCACTACATGACATCACAAGGTGGAACAGAGCATTTTGAGCTTTGGAGATATAGACAGACTAATAATAAAGGATTAATCAAATGTGTGAATGAAACAAAACACAGCTCCAGGTATGTTTTTGATGAGGAAACGACATCATAACATAGCTTAGAACTGACAAGAGTACATTTTGCATAATATGGGCCCTTTAAACTTTCTTTGTATAGTTCTAATTGTGTCATGTATTTTCATTGTTTTATTACAAAGTTTATCAAGATGTAGGTGGAATAGAAAAGCTTCAGTATGCTTGCAGTAGATTGATTTTCACGTGAACCCAGATCCATCTCACTCCTCTTTATCCTCATTGTCCTCATTACGCTCTAAAACCAGCCATACATGTGTCCCTGGATGTCTCTTTGCTCCCCCTCATCTCCATAAACCATTCCCACTTTTCATTCTGTGCAACATGTGGCCGTGGAGAGCGCCCTCTTCATGTCTGCTCCTTGTGAACCATTCCCAGGCAATAATTATGGATGCAGCTCCTCCAGCGGGGATTCGTCTCACGTCTGAGAGCTCTGTAGAAGCGCCCACATCAGGAAGTCCCTGTCAGCGAGCCACTAACAAGCCACAGGACGAGGCCAGCCACCCAAAATTAGTCCTAAGATATGCACACATCTAAGCCAACTGTGTGTGTGAGAGCCTGCTGCCTGTTTACATATAGTAATAACTAGGGATGTAACAATAACCAAAATATTGTGATATTGTATCTCCATACGTCTCGCAGTAATACCATGGGCCATCACAATATAACAAAATTGCAAGTTTCTTTGCTTAAATGAATAGTTTTGGTGCAACAATAGCCAAAAAAACAAACAAAATAGAACTACATAGATCATGATCCTTTGCTCTGTTTCAGTGCAGACACATGAAGAAATAACTGTTATTAAGTTATTTTAAATTTTCAGTCTTGGATTATGACAGAACCAAAAGCTTGTCAACGCATTTTAAAAAGAAAAAGTGACATATTCACCATTTTGTTAGGCTCAACAAAATAATGCAATAAATATTGTGCTGTGAGATACATATCATGAAAGTATCATACCAAGAGATTTGGATATTGTTCCATTCCGAGCAATAATCCGACATAGTTGCTCATTTTCCTGTTTTGTAAAATCACACAGGTACCAGAGCGCCTTATGTGCAGTAACTAGGTCTTGGAGTTGTTTGTCCTTCACAAGAGTAACAGTGAACTCCAGGCCTTTTCTTTGCCCATCTTCTCCTCATTCTTAAGCTTGCAGTCCAAAACAAAGCTTCTTTGGACCTGATCTGAGGGAAGGGGCTGAATTGGTGCTACAGGCAACAATGCATTATGGGAAATGCAATTCAAATTTTCTTATGCATTTTATCAGCAGGCCATTATTAATAGAAACTGGAACATTAGAAATAGTTTTGCATCTCGGGCCAGTAGAAATGATCTCAGGTCACATTTGGCTCGCGGGCCACAAGTGTGAGATCCTTGGAATTAAACTTTTCTATCTTCATGATCAAGCCAAGTCAAGTTACAGTTAGATCTGTGGAGAGGCAACCCCGCTCACAGTCAGAATGCCTGTTTTTCTGTTTTCTGTTTTTACCATCTTCTACCAATATTATCAATGGCAATAATATGTACCGTAGTAGTTTTATTAAGGGGTGGAATAATATTTTGATAGCAGTAAAATTCATTTGCTTTTTGAAAATATTACTGCGCTAAAGTTAATAGTAAAGTAAACTAAGCCTCCAATGACTTTTTCAAATGACACTTATCTGTTTTTGCAACTGAACTCTTTCATAATTACAATTTCCTCTAGTATATATTATATTATGCCATCAATACATTCTCTTTGCAATCTAACAAAAACTGTTCTGAATCTTGAAATTCATTTACCTTAAGATTCGGGTCATTGCAGTGCATACTCCTGTCACATGTCTTGACACTAAAAGTGTAGTCTATACATTTCTACTGCAGAGGTGTAATAAAACCATGATTTACTGTAAGAATTTTCTATATCTTCTGCGTAAAGCTCTTAAGGGATGGATAGTCTTGACTTCGCTGAGGTCATGAGGTTAAAGTGAACAGTATGTATTGTCATTATAGAATAGGGGCTTTTAAGGACACCCAGGCTCACACCCGACCCACAGCCCTAATACAAATGAAAGAGAAGCTGTAGTGATCCCCTGGGGAATTGAATGGAACAGATAGTGGCGAGGAAGAAAAAAGACAGTCGTTGTAGCATGAAAACAGATAAGAAAAGTATCAGATATAAAACGCATTACTGAAGTCATGATAGCAGAGATTTCGTATAACACATTCCAGTTTATCATTGTTTTGGTATATGAGATCAGCTATGGGTCAAACAGGTACAAAGCAAATTAAATGATGGTCAGTGTTTATTATTAAATATGGCTGTTGTTTTTTGCTGTGTTATCCATGGTGGGATAAGCCAGTGGTCCTCAACCTTTTTCATTTGCAACCCCCATAATAACCATTGGGTATCTCAAACACACACAGAAAAGTGACCTTATGTTTAATGTTTGGTTTTATATTCAGGACACAGGTCTATATTGGAAATAATTAGCTCTAATCTGTTGTGGAACATCTGTTTTTATTATCTTAATGGTGCACCATGCCGCATTTTGTTTGTAGTCTTTCCCCTGCTTCTTTGCCTGGAATGTTCCACTATATGACATTAAACATGTCTACCTTACATTTGTTACATTTATTAAATTACAGGTGGTTTTATAGTTCAAAAATCCCCCCCCAAAAAAACAGGCTTTCTTCTCCAAAGAGATAAAAATGTTTAATACTATACCGTGAAACATTCAAAGCAATAGATATTATTTGGAAAGCATTTGACAGACCTTCCACCAGAAAAGTTATGCAATGCACCTTTAATGTCTTACATATTGTCCCTTCAAATAAAAATCAATTTTGCAGGCCAACAAATACAAATGTACATATACCACTGAAGGGTGTTAAACCCTTGTTAAAAATTATTGCATGCATTTTCAATTGTCCTCATATCATCTGGGGACCCCCTGAAATCACATTGCAACCCTAATGTTGGTTCTGACCTCCAGACTGAGAATTACTGAGCTTAACTACACTGCTTCAAACTATTTTGGACGTTTAGAAATTTATGAAATGCTGTCACACAGTGTAGTGTGCTTGTACAAAACTCTGTAAACATTATCTAATATTATGTCGATAAACTGTACAGTAGCCTATAGCTTTATCTGTGTGTCTTCTTATAATCAAGTCTGTATGTAACAATAGTTCCATTCTCTACAGTGCTCTCCTCCCACATATTACAAACATAAAGTTTTTTGAGAGTTAACTTATTTCTTCTCCATCTCAAGTATTTTTTACCACAGGGGATATTTCATGGCAAATAGAGCACAGCAGCTTTATCTGCTATGCTCTCGCTTATCTGGTGTGTGCTTCCAAACCACTACAGGACATACAGGGCTACAGGGGAATCTGCCTGTATACCAACTTATATGGACACTGTGCATGTTGCTCTGGACCTTTGTGATAGTGTGGGGATGATAAGAAAGTGTGTAAAAAAAAAAGGAAATATGTGGTTTATATTTACGCAGATTTTATGTATATTTATGGCTGCAGCATTTAAACTAACCAAAGACTAGGGGTGGAGCAATAAATCATAATTGTTGTTAAATGTTATAAAATGATAACAATAACCTTCTAATAACCTGAGTTGAAAGGCAAAGCTCTCAATTTACCAGTCAATCTGCGTCCCTACACTTACCTAAGGTCATGAGCTTTCGATAATAACCGACTGGACAAGACTGTGGATACAAGTGGTCAAAATGAGTTTCCTCCACAGGTGGGTGGGCGCACACTTACAGATAGGGTGAGGAGCTACCATTTCTTTTTATTTCAATATCAGTAATCTCTATAGTCACATGCTGCTCTGACCCTATTGTCTTGGTGTCTCATCTCAGCAGCACCTTTGAGGATGTACCAGAATCATCTGAAGTTGATTTTATCTGTCACAATTGAACACCTGAACAGAATGCCCCAGCACAGTTCAAAAATATAAGCCTTACAAATAGTCAGATGCTCCTCCAGACTCTCCATCTTGTTCCCTGCTGGCACGGCTCCCTGTGGCGCTGTGGCTCTGTCGACTGGTCCCTTAAGCACCATACATTTCCAGGCAGCGGAGCGAGGCTGACACTGTGACTTCTGTTTATAGATCTATTTGCTGCGTCTATCTCTAAAACAAATGCAGTGCAGTTCGGCCTAGTCTGCGCTCCATCTCCATCTTCCTCTCCACTGCTTTCCTCCAACCTCCACTTCCTCTTCACTGTTTTTCGGAGCCTTCATCTGAAGATTTATCACTCCAAAAGCCTGAAGTCAGGAGGTCCCTGTTTACTGCCTGTCAACTTCGTACTTCCTTTCCTTTCTGTTGTTCTTCATGTGTCTCCTCACCCGAAACCACCTTAGCCACTTCAAGCCCAACATCTTGTACCATAAAATTCTTTTTGGTAAACATCCAGTAGACCTTGGTGGCATCTATGCACAAACATAGTACAATTACTGTAAGTGGTTTGGCTCCAAATATAAGTTATTGTTCCCTGGTATGAGGACGATTTACTGTACAATGATAAATAGTCATGCAGGCAGTCCTCTTCAGGCCTCTTCAATGAACCAGCACAAAGCAATGAATTGTTTTTACATAAATCGTAGAGATTTGCAGGAAAGGTGAGGGGAAGACAGCAAAATATTTTTCATCTTCAAGCAGAGTCAGATTAATGGTTTAAGGAGTTTGGGACTGTGTCTGGAGACTTGCAAATAGCATACACCTGTGCTGGTTGGACTCAAAACTGTAAATAAAGCTTACTACTTCAAACAAGCAATACACACAGCATATGGTGGGGCGATATGGGGTATTTAGCTGACTCTCAGGTAGGTCCTCTATCTCAGTGTGAACCTAATTCTTATGCTTTATGTCTTAATATACAAAACCTTATTCACATATGCACTCAGTCAAATAAAAATTCATGTACACATAACTTGACTAACACATTGCTTCCAAAACTAGATACCTAGATACTAGGTACTTTTCATTTGGCTTTCCCTATAAGTATAGTTTCTTTCAAAAAGTGATTTTGACTTTGCTTGTATTTCTACCTGAGTCAGCACACTATTCTCCGCAGATTTCTATATACCTTTGGATAAATTAGTTAAAGGGATCGTACCCATAGTTTAGAAATATCAGATTGCTGTGTGCTGTCTGCATCTAATTATAAAGTAATTTCATCGATCAATAACCCGGGAGTAATGCTAATGCAGTGTTAGCAGGCTGGTTGTTAGCAGTGGTGGGAACCCCAACTCTGCTTTGGAACCACACTTATTGCCATGGTCCAGCCAAAAGGAGCAGGACAGACGGAGACAGGAATTGCATGAAAATAAGGAGCATAAAAGCTTTTTATTGGATTGACAGCTCTGGGGACTTCTTGTTAAGGTATCCCCGGATCTTGTTACAAAGATGGAGAGATGATGTGAGAGCGAAACAGCCAATCGCACACATGCAGTCAGCATGGCTAAAAGCTATTATTAAGCTCATGGCAAAGGAGGAGGAAAATGCACTTTAACTGTGTTCTGTGCTTTAGTATAGGGCAAAGGGAAGTTGAACAACCGTGGGCAGGTGGGACAGAGGCTAAGAGCTGTTATAATGGGGATGGGTGAACATTTATCACTGTAAGACCACTTGTAGTCGGAAAAACTGTGGCATGAAAGTGGAGGGGAACCACTTAGTATAACCTAACTCATCAGATCAGCCACCCCAGACAGTCGTGCAATACTGATCAAAGTTAAACCATTAACTCAATAGTGGTGTATTGAGGGTTCATTCAAACATCTGATTGGTCACCAGAGTATGGAGTATTATTTTGATTTTGGAGCAAGTCCATGAAAATATGGTTCATGTTGCCAAAAAGTGGGGGCACTACTAAAAGCTTTTATGAGGTTGCATTTTATAACTGCATTAACAGGTTACGGCGTGTCGTCAGCTTTGTTTAAGACTAAGTTTTATGTGTGTTCCTCTTCATACTCATCTCTGATACTCCCTGTGGCAACTCCCGACTGCAGACCTGAATAATGTGTCTGTGAAGCATATAAAACTGATATAAAGTGTGAGTGCTTTTTATCTCCAAGAGCTATTGGGCTTGTGCAATGTATTGTTTAATCAGCAAAACTGCATAATGACTGTATAAGAATGTGTCTTATCGGCAGAAGTCTCATCTGTAACCATTGTGTGCACACTGTAATAAAGGTAACAGGAAAATGGAAGAGAATGTTGCAATCCAACACTGTAGTCAGTGTATGATAAGTAGGTTTTGGTTAACTTCATTGTCCCTGCAGACCATTTTAATCTTTGTATTAGATGTGTTTGGACTATATTTTGAAATATTTTTTTCAGGTCTAAGCATTATATGTACATTTTTATGATACTTCAATGTATATCTTAAAGTGAGTCTTGGGTATAATAGGAGAAATATCCTTTATTACCTGGTTTTAAGTCTCTGTCATTAATTAGGATGCTTTTTATAAGAAGCATGTACCATGAAATACAAGCAGTAACATGGAATGTAATGCATGTATTTTCCAAGAACTAAAGTAAGATCAAACCTAAAGCATTAGATAAAGAGAGCAAAAAGAGCTTTTAAAAGTCAGCTTTTTAAGGACACCAGAGAAAGACTAAAGTTCAGCAATGTTCAAATAAGATGCTTGGACGATACTCTATGGCACAATGTTCAGTTGAATATCAGCTGATTCAGTGATGTTCTGTCTTCTACACAAGATTATTGATAATCATAAGTTTAATGTTTGTATAAGTTTAATACCCAAAATAAGTAGGCCGAAGAAAAAATGTATTTAAAATGTTTGCCTTTGTCATGAATCAAATCAGGTTGCTTATGCAGTGAAACAAACTGTCTATACCACAATAACTAAATCACACAATACTAATCACATTTTTGGAGTCACCCAACCCTGCAGAGATTGTTCCACCAATGTCACCAGAACAGTAATTCTTGCAAGTGCTTACATTGTTTGTTTAGAGTAGCAAAAACAGTCAAACTGATCAAGATCTTACTGGGTATTGTATTATGACAATGATATTATTTCAATTGAAAAAAAATTCTTGCATAAGAAATAATTCGTTTTGGTTTTGACAGCTAAGCTTAATATAATCTGTACCAAATTGGCAACACCCATCTCGAGGAAGCAGGACTAAAACAGTACTGCATAATATCAGTGTGGTGTGTGTCTGTTTGCTGTATCATTTGAAATCCATTGGACATCCGGTGATTGCAGAAATAATTGTCCTTATAATAAAAGTCCTTGGTGGTTAGGTTTGAAATGTAGATGAACTCATTGTTGCTGTAAATTAATGTATTATGCACTGTATGGCAGTTAAATGTTACAGAGATGGTAATTTTTTATCTTTTCAAAGGTTAATAACGACAGTAGCAGAATGTATTTTACACGCACGTTACAACATGCCAGTTGTGTGAACATTTGAATCAGGTCGTCCTTGTAAATTGTTGATAATAATTATAGCATTTACACATTTTACACATGGCTAAATGCATGTTTCAAATAACCGCCTAACAGGGCTTGGCTTTCTCATCTTTCTTTTAAAACTGCATTAACAAATGGAAAAATATGCAGTCAATTACCAAACTTATTTCCATGTATTTGCATATGAGCACTTAATCACACAAGGCGCTCCATTCACAACAGTGCGTCTGACTGACACTAGAAGAATAGGGTTAGGCCTGTTCATGCACACTGCACATTTGACTGGGATGACTGGAAGTGTGCTACATCTGTCATGCTTTACAAAACGCTCTGCTGCTTTAAACAGAGTGGAAAGATAATATAGTGGAGCCTATCACACGGCCCGCTGGAAATAATTAATCCAGCACACAGTACATTCTTCAGAGGCAGAGAGCAGCCAATAGTAAATAGCGTGCAGGCCTCATTTGGTGGTTGGTTAATGTCTTTACCTGGAGTGATAATTACATACAGTAAGTGGGTCTGTGGGATTCTGCTATTAACTTGAATGCTGTAGTTGACGAACACCCACAACTTTTATTATTTTCATTATGCCTCTACTCTTTTGTGTTTTGTGTTGATATGGATGGACCAAGACAATGGGGGGCTTGGACATCCTCAGATCTAAATCAAAAACAATAAAAACAACAGGAAAAACAATTGGGGTGGCCAGTATGCTAACTGATATGAGATCGCCCATTAGGGGCCTGAACAAATATGCTAAATATGACTCAGGCACAGTTCAGACTTGGTGTAGTTAAATAAAACCTAGTTAACAACAGAAACTGTAAACAAATAGGTGTGTTAGCTTCAGTGTTGTTAGTGTAGTTAGCGCCTCACTTACACTTAGACAAATTTTATTCACAAGGGAAATCACTTCAGGCAGATATAAGACAATGTCCACTACCAATCTGACCAGAACTGAAGAAGCCACTTGGATGAGCAGCAAAACGTCTTCACTCTAAAACCTTTTGTCCATTTGACAGAATTGAAGTTTTCATTTGTTACCGCTGAGCATAGTCATATCTTCATAAAACATTGAAGTAGTGTGTGTTCTGAATACCAGGCAACAGAATAAAAATAGATATTGTTTGATATTCAGTGGCCTTATATTAATTTGGAGAAATCAACAGCGAAATTAAAACACCCATGAGGCAGTTATTTCACACCTTCAAAATAAGCTGTTTAACCACAAACTAAGGAAAGAGCCATCAAAAGAGAATAAATGAGGAAAATACATAAATATAATTGAAATAATAAATGTTTTTTCCTACACGGACTGATTTGCAAAAACATTTTAAATACAATTTTAAGTAAGGCTGATGATTCATATGTCTGGGGGAAAAGTATAGATAGTTTTTTTGTCACCACATGGAAATTTGTCCATTTGACCTATTCTTCAGTGCCTCTGGGACAACCTCTCAGGAGCTGTGGGTGCCCCCGAGGACCCAAATCCAGACCTTGATCTATAGGCTTGTTCAGAACTACCTTAGGTGGAGGATTTTATTGTGTATGTTTTGGGTTGATGGAGGATACTGGAGTGCCTGGAGGAAACCCATACAAACTTTGCACAAGTCGAACATGGAACTTTCTGTCTGTGAGATAAGAGTTCAAGTCACTGTACTGCCAAGATACACAGAAATAATTATGTGCCTATTAGTTTGAAGGATACATTTAATTGTGGCCATACCGGCTTGTCAAAGCCTGATCCCGTCAGATCTCAGAAGCTAAGCAGGGCCGGGCCTGGTTAGTACTTGGATGGGAGACCACTGGGAAAATCAGGTGCCACAGTCGGGGCGCCAGTGGCAAAAACTGTCGTAGTGTCCTTAGGCAAGGCACAGCACCCACATTGCCTAGTATGAAAGTGGTGTGTGCGTGAATGGTGGTGGTGGTCGGAGGGGCCGATGGTGCAGATTGGCAGTCTCGCTTCCGTCAGTATGCCCCAGGGCAGCTGTGGCTACAATAGTAGTTTACCACCACCGGGTCTGGAGTGAATGAATAATGCTCTGTAAAGCGTCTTTGAGTGTCCTGAAAAGCACTATATAAAACTGATGCATTATTATTAATTGTTAAGTGTATTTTGAGTGACTACTGAGTGGCAGTAGCTCAGTTGATAAGAGCGTTTGTCCACTGCTCCGAAGGTTGGCGGTTCGAATCCTGCTCTCGACATAAACACCATTGGTTGAGCTGGTGTGATTCTAGCTCCCACAGATGAATGCTGTCATTTTGTCCTTGGCAAGACACTTGTGTATGAATGTGTATGTGAATGGGTGAGTGGTTCCTTGTTGTAAAGCGCTTTGAGTGCCTTGAAGGTAGAAAAGCACTATAAAAAAATGTGACCATTTACCATTTAATAACTTATTTTCAAGATGCCATATTACCAATCAACTCCAGTTGTCACCTCCACCGGCATATGCCTGCTGCTCTGTACTTACTTTATTCTCCAATTTTGTGGTGATACATGCAGGATTTGACAGCATCATTTTGGTACAAATGTAAAAGAAAATGTGTATGTGATGTGCAGCTGTATTGGAGTTGCAGACTCTTTGTTGTGATGATGTTTACTGCAACGCCTGCTCCAATTGGGTAGTTGAGTCTTTGAACACAGAAGTCGTTTTAGATGAATATTGCAATTTAAAATGATGTGATTTAAAATGCACCAATTATAACATAATAATAATAACAATAATAATAATAATTAAAGCGCCATGGCAATGATGGCCCTCGCCCGGTCCGCCCGCCCAGGCAACCGCTGAGGTCTTGTGACCGCCCTGACACGACACTCTCTCCTCCCGACAACTCGTCCCCAGAAAAAATTACATGAGCACCTTTAATATTTGAAAATGGGAACGATCTAGAGCCAAATTATAGAAACTAGGCCACAGGTCACATGACTTTCATAATCAAGAGCACTGTCAGACTAAGACTGTGCATAAAAACAGACCCTCCAACAGAAAACTTTCATAGTGCACCTTTAAACATATTTTTTGGGGGAGTATTTGCCTCCTTTGTGGCCAACCATGGAAAATACCCCATATCCATAATCTGAATTTCAGATTTCATTTTTCATAATTGAATTTCAGCACAATCAGACAAAGTCTGTGCGTGTAGTAATTTTGAACTATTTATTGGGGGAGTCATTGCGCCCCTCCTGGCCAACCGTGGAAACACCCCATATCCATAATATATTTATTTGCTTGCTTTGATACAGAGAATTGAATACCCAAATTTGGTACAAATCCGATAATGTTGACGTTTCTTGTATAGGCTAGGTGGCGCTATAGAGTAACTTTTCATATGCTTTATAGTTTATTATAATCAAGCCCTCATTTTATTTTAGTGATTCAAATTTCAGGACGATCAGACAAAGCCTGTGTGTGTAGGTCCAAATCCGATAATGTTGACGTTTCACGTATACACTAGGTGGCGCCTATAGAGTTCACTTTTATTATATTTCATATTTCATCACATTCAGGCCGGGATCACACAATAGTGATGTGAGTTTGAGCTCTGTAGGCCAAAGCCTGTGGCCGTGAGAGGTCATCAAAGAACAGGAAACGAAGGTGTTATTCGCCGGCGTGCTACGGACAAACCGTGAAAAAGTGTCAAATCTGAGCTCGTTTGGACCAAGACCAAGACACTTGAAGACTTTGGCGTACACGCAGTCAAAAAAGCGTCGAGTTTTTTGATCCAAAATGGCCGACTTCCTGTTGGTCATAGAGACGTGCTCCAATTCATCTTTTGCCTTGTCTCATGGTTCTCTGTCACTGTCCCGAATTTCGTTTCCCTGCGACAAACTTTGCTTGTACCCTCTCCCATAGGGGTCCAATTCTAGGGGCGCAGGTGAGTATCCATAATGTATTTTTTGGTAGTAGACACGCATAGAATTTAATACCCATATTTGGTACAAATCCGATAATGTTGATGTTTCATGTCTGAGTAGGGGGCGCTATAGAGTTCACTTTTCATATACTTTATAGTTTATTATATTCAGTCCATGTTCAAGCTTTAGTGATTCAGATTTCAGCACAATCAGACAAAGTCTGTGCGTGTAGTAATTTTGGAACTATTTATTGGGGGAGTCATTGCGCCCCTCCTGGCCAACTGTGGGAAACACCCCATATCCATAATATATTTATTTGCTTGCTTTGATACAGAGAATTGAATACCCAAATTTGGTACAAATCCGATAATGTTGATGCTTCTTGTATAGGCTAGGTGGCGCTGTAGAGTAACTTTTCATATGCTTTATAGTTTATTATAATCAAGTCCTAATCAGGCATTAGTGATTCAAATTTCAGCACGATCAGACAAAGCCTGTGTGTGCAGGCATTTTTTACAATTTTTTATTGAGTCTTTGCCCCTGCTATGAACGATGAAAATTGCACCATGTCCATAATATAAGATTTTGCTTGAAATCATGGATAGAATATAATCCCCAAATTTGGTACAAATCCGATAATGTTGACGTTTCACGTATACACTAGGTAGCGCTATAGAGTTCACTTTTATTATATTTCATATTTCATCACATTCAGGCCGGGATCACACAATAGTGATGTGAGTTTGAGCTCTGTAGGCCAAAGCCTGTGGCCGTGAGAGGTCATCAAAGAAACAGGAAGCGAAGGTGTTATTCGCCGGCGTGCTACGGACAAACCGAGAAAAAGCTGCGCTGAGAAAAATGATGCGTTTGTGGACCCACATCTGTAGATGTGACGTGTCCAAATCTGACCTCGTTTGGACCAAAACCAAGACACTTGAAGACTTTGGCGTACGCGCAGTCAAAACAGTGGCGAAGTTTTTCATTCAATATGGCCGACTTCCTGTTGGTCATAGGGCGGTGTGACAATGACATTTTCTGCTTGACTGCTTGTTTTCTATCACTGTCCCGAATTTTGTCGGCCCTACGCCAAAATATACTTTTCAGCTCCCCATAGACTTTCAATTTTTGACTTTTCCAGGGGGCGCTGTCGAGTGGGGGCACTTTGGGCATTGTCGCGATGCCCGTTTTATCAAATTTTTCGCCGGACCAGTCGATCTGATACCCCCATGTGAGACTTTTCGTCGATGTTCAGGCCCTCAAAATCGCGATCGTTTGCAAAGAAAAATAATAATAATAATAATAATAATAATAATAATATAGCGTAAGAAACCGATGAAGAACAATAGCCCTCGCCACTTCGTTAGGCGAGGGCCAATAATAATAATAATAATAATAGTATTTATTATAGTTATTATTATTATTAACTATAGCAAAGCTCAACCACAGTATGTGTTCTTTAATGTATGTTGAAAGTACATTATTCTTTGGTAGGTCTATATATATATATATATATATATATATATACACACACACACACACACACACACATATATACATACATATACATACATATATATATATATATAATTTTAGACTAGCTGTTTTTGTCGAGTCATATTTCACAACTATAAAAAAGAAAATTGCAGGTCATGTTCACTATTGCATTAGCTGATTTAGTTAATAGATATATAACAATAATTGCTTGTGCTGGCATCTCTCGGAGTGAAGCCTGTGAGTGTTGTGCTGCATATATAAGCTGCATTAGGTGTTGCTATCACGCAGCGCTGGAGACAGTGTCAGGTTTAAGTGGTGCAGGCTGATGCAATGGAGGCCCGCTGGTCACACAGGTTAATGTAGTATTGACTGGGTCCTAAAGGTGAGGTTAGGGGCTACAGCAGGGCTAACCGAGGGAAAGGTAGGTGCATGCAAAACCGCGGAAGTGCCATCTCATCCACAGATGTGTTAAAGGAAGACATGACAGGGATTAGATTAGATTACTTTAATTATTTTTATGTGGAACAAAAATTGATCTGTTGAATAATATAATAAAGTAAAATGGGTGCACTGTGTCATTGCCCTTGTGTTACTCCTGGTTATCCAATTATACACGGTTTAAATAATGGTGTGAGGTGGCTAGTCAGATTTACTGTAATTGTGTATCAAGAGTGAATGGCTGACTCCCCCTCAAATGTGTCTTTGTTATCAATCCTCGTAGACACCGAATGAGGCTCCTAGTAACATCCTTGCTAATGGCAATAAAATTAAACTGATTGAAATGGCATTGTTTCATTGGAACTGCGTTTAATTTTGTTAAAGGTTACACTTTTAATTTTTCATTTGGGGGACCGGCCACCTGCTGGTCTCTACATAGATCTTATTGCTTTGCCTGGTTCCATAATACCACATTACACTTATACTTAGACTATACTAGACTTATACTCTGTTTTGCATTCACACATTCATAAGGTGGGGGCACCACTTGTTCAGTTGGTAGGTGTTTGGCAGAGCAGTCAGATCCACAGACCCACAGGTTCACGGTGCAATTCCAGCTCCCACAGATGAATGCTTTCATTGGGAAAGACACTTCCTCACCCCCCGTGTCGGTGTACACTGGTGTATGTATGTATGTATGAATGTGTGTGTGAATGTGTGGTTCCTTCATGAAAAGTGCTGAGTGCCTTGACGTCTTACTGAAGTTTTACTGAGAGCTGGGTAGCCTCTCCACAGATCTGACTTGTATCTATAATTTACTAAATCAGATTTTTTTTCTCTCCTATCACAGGACAGTCCACTGATCCTCCAGTCAGACCGTAATGTAACAGTCAATGCCAGGAACGGTGAGGGACAGCTGACCGGACAGCTCACAATCGGTAAGCCCATTCACCTCAAAACACCAAATATGCTGCTTCTTAATATTTTCTTCACAGAGAGCCAATCAGCTTGTTTTGTTTGTGCTCAAGTTCCTAAATGCACTTTAGCTCTTTCTGTTTACCAAACTAAGTGCTATCTATTTCCATTAGAGCATCTCACCGAGGATGACAGCTGCACTGTTTTTTCAGCCAAATCTGTTTTTCAAGATCTTATTATATTAGACCAAGGGCCCAGTGTCGTGCAGAAGACATCGTTCAGAGCAAATATGACTTATCCATCTCCACATCTATAGACAGATTTAAAACCATTAGAGGAGTGCTCTGTGGTGAATCTACTGGATTTGTCTGTGTGTAGAACTGAAGAGAAGGAACTGCAGAAGGGCCACAGAGGATAACTCAATAAAGTATAATTCTGAATTAGGGGAGGATATTAATAGATTTCAACTTTTTAACTCTTACTGTAAGACCAAAAAACATTTCAGTTGTAAAATCGTGTTAAAAAGCATATTCCTCTTTCAAAGGTGCACTGCGTAACTTTTCTAGTGGAGGGTCTGCCACCTGTTGTCGCCAGAGAGATGTTACTGTTTTGTCTGGAATGTCCGGGTGCAGCATTAAGCATATCCTTCTTGCATTAACTCAACAACATGGGGTTTTATTGACTTAAAAATTTGCATTCTTACTGTGAGTGGGCTTGCCTCTCCACACACACATGTAATGTGGCCCTGTTGTGTCATCTGCTGTCTCTATAGAGATAAATATAAGTGTAATGTCATGCTGTGGAACATTTGAGGCAACATTTAAATGGAGAGAAACAGGTGATGAACCCTCTACCAGAATGTTGTATAGTGCACCTTTAAGGGTTGATGGTATTTGTGACAACGGGATACTTTTCGGTTCATGAGCCACACACGTCATCTTGTATGAAGGGTGTGTGAGTGTGTGATGGTGGGAGGTGCAGATTGGCTGGCTTGGTTCTGACAGTTTGCCCTAGGACAGCTGTGACTGAGTGTGAGTAGAGAACAAAGTGAATTTGTGTAATGTATCAGTTGGTGCCTCTTCTGCTTTTCATGCGCGATGCATATCTTTCATAGGCTTTTTATTCTTAAAAACCTAAATCTTCATCAAATATGCTCATGACTCAGACTAGGAAAGCTACATTGAGGTCCCATAATAATATAAGCCTGTGGGTTAAAGCAATTTATTTTTAAGCCAATGTGAGAGAAATAAACACATTTAAAATGCACAGCCAGAGGTTCTGCCTGGTGCTACTGCCTTAGGTGTGCCTCACAGGCCACTAAATAAAATCACTATATTTCTATGGAAATTATAATTATAATGGATAATGCTATCCCCAACTCCTGTATGACTATAGCACCATTTTAATATCTAAGAACAGTGATCTATAATTCATGACCAAGCCTGATAATGACAAAACAAAAAGTGTCTAATAGGCCACAAACTCAGTTTGCAACCTAATGTCTTCTCTAACACTAACTGTTCTGACACCTTGCATCCTTACTATTGTTATGGCATAGAGTAGCTCTTGTAAGTCTCTAAAACAGAAAAATGAAAGAACATTTGAATATAAAGTGGAACATTTTCATTATAGTTTCATTGACTGATTGTGTGGTCTATATAAGAGGTGATCTATCTCTTATATTCTCTCTTATATACACAATGTCTGTATTGTGTAGCACATTGTGCTACACTTTAAAGAAATGAATGTGCTGTCCACTAGAATTGCATCCATTGCTTTATGCCTGATCATTGAAGGTACAGCATTTAGATTGTGACAGTTGAGATGAATGGTATTTGGTGCTCGACGCCCCGTATCTGCTGTGTGTGTACACTGCAATATAGAGATATTTATCAACAGAACTTGTGTTATTTTCTGCACACATTCAGACTCCTTACCTCTCGCCTCTTTGATGGGTAGAATTTTCTGACAGCTCGTCTCCTGCTGTTAAAACTCCCTAAAGCTATATTCCTCACCGAGAGAAAGACTTTAATGCTGGCGGTGTGGACGTGACTGTCTGTGCATGTGGCGGTATGCACTCAATCACACAGAGTATAAATGAGGACTCTGTGACGACTAAATGCCAGTGGCTGTGTTGTTTGTTGTGCACTTACCATTAAGCAGACAATCAGGATTTAGTGTGCCTTCATCTGGCAACAATAAAAGAAGACATAAAAAAGAAATGGTAACTAGCTGTGGGTTGTAGCTATTCTTTTGTTTTAGCCAACAGATTTTTGTATTCTGGCGCATCCCCAAACATAACCTTGAAATATAACATGCTACGTAAAAAAATATTGTTTTAAAGAATGCAATTTGGCTGCAGACTTGATCAAAACAAGTTTAGTAATGGAAAATTGATTTAAAATAATAAGACATCTGAGTTTTAATGGTGCTTTTATTTTATTTCTTTATTTTGTTTTGTTTTTGAGCTTTGGTTTGCTCTGATTTAGTGCAGGTTTAGTTCTGTCTAGTCCAAGTTTAGTTCTGGTTTAGTCCTAGTTTAGACCCCATTTTAATGTGGTGTGTGCACAAGTGTGGACAAAGATATCCTCAGTAAAAACCCTATGCACACGCAGTAAAATAAAAGGTCCTATATTACACAAAACTGACCATTAAGCCATTATAATGTTACCAGATCACAAATATATTGCAGTATATCTTTCGTTCACACATTAGGGTGATCTTTTTTATTCTGTCTACATCTCCAAAGCTCAAAATTCTCAGTTCCACTTTGTGATGTCATGTAGTGGTAGTTTTCAAGTTAACACCTACCTTTTACCTTTAGTTCAGTAGAGATGGGCAATTACAGGGCTGAAATCATCCAAAGGATTCTAGTGAAGGTGTATGGAGTGTAAAAACACACTTCCTGTATTACCACATGACATCACAAGGTGAAACAGACTGTTTTCTGTTTGAGAGAAGAACTCATCTTAAATATGCAGGGTTTGTATGTTAATAAAACAAAACGCAACTCCAGGAATGCTTTTGAAACATTAACATTAACATATATCAGACAATAATCATATGAGCCCTTTAAGGTATTTTCATAGAGAGTCTCGATAACCATGCCAGTAATGCCACAGAATAAAAACCTGTTGTAAAGAACACAAATCTTCTTCTATAAACATGGGCAATCTTCAGTACTGTGTCACATCGAATCGTGCCTTTTTGTCACAGAAGCCGTTCCTTGAGCAGAATTACTCCATTGTGTGAAATTGGAGCCACTTGGACATCAGCGCTCAGTGACTGCTGCAGGGTGACTGCTGCAGGGTGACTGCAGGGTGACCAGGCATCCTCTCATCAAGAGCTTTTGTTTGAGCCTGGAAGTCCCCTCAGTCTCGCACCTCTCTGCTGACTCCAACACTCCACAACACCAACAAACTTCTCTATTCTCTCTGGGTTTCTGAGAATAATGAGAAGACGGTTATTTGTGTTTACCAGACATTTGCCACTTGGGGGAAGGGGGGGAGGGGGGGCAGGAAAGTTGCAGCTGACTAAAGCCCTCATTAGTATTCATTAAAGAAAGACACTAGAGGACCAGCCATCCCAGGTCTGAGCAGGAGGTGCAGGATCAGAGCAGCGGCTCAGTGAATATGAGAAACAGATGGATGGTTTTAGAGTCAGTTTACCCAGGCAGTTTGCTACTTTAAAAAGCTTTGAGTTATAAAATGGGAAAAAGGGGGCTCACCAACATCTTTTATGCCAGTTAAAGGTGCTTTATGTAACTTTGCTGGTGGAGGGTCCGTCAAATCCTTTTCTTCATGGAGATTGTTATTACTTTGTCTGGAAAGTTTCACAGTATGGTATTAAACATTTCTATCTTCAAGTTACAGGTCAGACATGTGGAGAGGCAACCTCCCTCCCAGTCAGTTTTTATACATATTTTTGAGCAGCAAAACCACCTGTAATTGAATAAATGTAAAGTAGAGCTGTCAGTCATACTGTGGAACATTCCAGGCAGGGCAATGACACATCTGTAGAAACAAGCAACAAAAAGTTTGTTGAATCAGAAAAAGTTTTAGTGGCATATTCAACAAACAAAATTCACAAACTACTTTAGGTACAATGCAATGTAAAGCAATGAATGAATAATAATAGTAAAATCTAAACTCGGATAAAATAAAGACATGTATTAAAATGTGTTAGGTGTACGATGTTAAAGGTCCCATATAACAGAATACATTCTTGTGAGATTTAAGTCATGTTATAATGTTACCTCCTCAGAAAGTTGCTTTCTATTGGCCCTTTAAATAAAAAAATTGACTTTGGTTGGATATAAATGCAAAAATCTACAGTACAAACAGAACAGTTATAGTCCAAAACTCGATTGAATAGCCTTCTGTACAATGCATTACTTTGGACAATTGAAAGTCCATCAAGTTTGTCTCCAGACGGACCAGTGTAGAGCTTATCATGAGATGGCCTTGGGTGTCTGGCTTCAGTTTTATGTTTCTTTCTGTCTCTTCTTTCTTTCTTTTTCTCTCTTTCTCTCTCTCTTTCTTTATCTCTTTCTCCGTCGTCCTTTTCTCCCATCTTGACCAATAGCTCGTTAATGTGAGTGAAAACCTGTCATCTTAGTCTTCTCAAAGGCCGGCCGTAAAGATGATGTGTGAACCTGAAGTGTAGAAGACAAACCTTTAACCTGTGTTAGTGATGATGCCCCAACATTTGCAAAACTGCCCAGTCACACAGCAATGAACAACTAAAATACATGAATCACTGAAATGCTGTTACTTTATGTTTATTATACAGCCATGCATTTTCTTCTTATCTACTGGAGGTCAAAGCAGAGACTATTAGTAACTTGGAGTTGACCGGACAACATTTACTGGGCAGTAATTTAGCTTTGCCATTTCGTTCTCATGTGTTTATCTCTCCATCTGGTAGCTCCATCCTGACTAATGATGAATGCTGTAAATTTAGTAAACACCATGCATGAAAAGTTGTTGAATTAAAATTGGATTGCTTAGACCTGAACTGAACTGAGAAGTGGTTTATTCCTTAACCATCAATGCATTTCGTTTTATCTGTTGCTCTTTTGAATCCATTTTTGTTTGTATGGTCCACTCATTACCTATAATATTCTATTCATGTGAGTACAATAAGTAGAAAGGAATTGAAATTAAGTGTGAAGGCGAAGTGAGCTGAATTCATCTGTGGACTCTTCTTTTGAATCTTAATGCATTCATGGGTTTCCATTTCCTATTGAGTGCCATTTTGTGAACTTTTCATCATTTCAACTATACAATATTTTGTTTTGAATTCTTAATAACCAGTGCTATTTTTCACTGAAAATTTAAAGGTGCACTGTGTAACTTGTCTGGTGGAGGGTCCGCCACCTGTGTGTCTCCATGGAGTGTGCCTAGAATGTTTCACAGTATGGCCATAAACCGGAGAATCTCCACAGAGACGTGCAAAGGTTAGATTGGTGGAGAGGGGACCCCACTCACAGTAAGAATGTACATGTGTTTTAAGATATTTTTGAACAATAAATAACACCTAGAGTTGAATTAATGCAAGACAGATTAGTTTAATTATGTGGACAGTTTAAATCAAAAGCCATACCTCCATGGAGAAAGATTGCGCAGTGCACCTTTAAAAGTAATTTAAACATTCACATTGTTCACCTTTCTCCTTTCAAAGTGCTTTTAAATGTGTATTTTATTTTTTTTATGAATGACTGCAAATCCCTCAGCCCGCTCACTTTCTGCTCAATGAATACATTTTTTATGTAAAGAAAAAGTTTTAAAAGTCAAACTTTTCGAGTACTTGACGACATCCTTTTCACTCCATCTCCCTCTCTGCGCTTCCTTCCTCTCTGCTCATCTCTTTTGCTCTTGTCATTTGCGTTGGCCTCCCCATTTTAATCATGCATGGCCCACGTCCTTTATTAAGCCTGTGAATTCCCCACTGACCTTGTTACCTTCCTCCAAACCGCTCAGGCCTGCATTTATCTCTTCATTATCTATAGCTTCTAACACTAATTATGCTGCCTCTTATCTGGATGCAATCTCTCACCTCATTTCTTGGGCATTTGGCTAATGTAGCACAAAAAGTGGATTGTCGAGCTAAGAAATTAACGCAAGAAGCAGAACAAAGACGTGATGATTTCTTGACAATGAAAGGTAATTCATAACAAAGCAAACAATAAAGTTTAGCCAGAAGAAATGATTTAAACACATTCAATGGCCAACATATGGTTATTTAATAGCATGAATTATTGAAATGTGTACACTAGAGCTGGACAGCTGAGCCCAAACTTAAACTTCAAAGACAGAGACATCAAGGAAATGTGAGTTTGCTCGGCACATCTGAGGGTCTGTTGGTGGTTTTCAATTTCAAGAATGTAATAATGTGATTTCCCTGTTGATTACATTGTATTTGCCATGAAATATCTACATTCACAAATATTCAACCCATTCATTTCTTGTATTACAATAATAACCTACATTTTGACAATATAATTTTAGCTGCCCTCATCTGTATTAAATATTATTGGTCTATTGATCCTACAAATCCACCAAAAGAGGACTGGAACCTTAATTTACTAAGAGTTTAAGTTGGTTACGTAAAACCACCACTATGACTGTGCTTTTGGTTTAGTTCAGTTTAATCAAGTTTTAGTTTTAGTTTGGGAATAGCTAGGCCAGCCTTTTTTACAGTTATTCTCAGTTCGATCTCCAGTAAGTTTTGTTCCCTTTTACAACATTGCCTAATGCCTCCTCCTTCACTGTACACATCACTGTATTATTATTCATAATGTGGTTTACCTCTGTTTTTGTTATTTTGTTCAGGAGGATGTGTCTTCGGTTGTGATTCTTTGAGCCAGGTTTGTAGCACAAGTTTATTGCTGCAGTTTATATTGTATAGAAGTATACATAGATAGTATTCCTACTGTGGGCTCACCACCTGCAGAGGGGTTCACAGGGGGGGTCAGGTGCTATGAGTATTGGGCAGCAAACTGCCCCCGCGACCCAGCTGGATTAAGCGGGAGAAGATGGATGGATGGATGGAATAGTTTGTGTCAAATGGAAATGAGTTGTTTAGACGTCAGATGAAAATACATGCAGAAGTTCAGCATTCAGTTTGGTGGCAAATGTAAGTATATCTTACCTAGACAAAGTGATACTTTGCAGTGGGTGTTCTACATGTATGTGTATTTTGCAGAATATTAAGCAGTTACCATGGAAATACAATGCACACATTAGTAAACACAACTACATAATTTGGGGGTCAGGTGCTATGAGTATTGGGCAGCAAGCTGCCGCCGCGACCCAGCCAGATTAAGCGGGAGAAGATGGATGGATGGAACTACATAATTGTCTGAAAACTGAAAAAATAAATATGTTATTGGAGAGGGACTTGTTTTACAGTACAGATCATTGCATCCATTGTAGTTCCAACAAAGTGAGCTCTTTCTGGTCAGATTGTGTTAAAATAAAGACCAGATTAAAGTCTGACTTGAGTAACTTCTGCTTCGAACAGCGTAGTGCTTTTAGTTAGCATTACACCCCCAGGGAATGTTCTTGTTCAGCTGCAAAGATACAGAAATTCAAATATATAATGTCATTTATAAAGTTGTTAGACCTCTGAAGTGGAAATGAACTAAAAATTAAATACACAGATATCCTTATTTTTCTTGTTCTTTGAGAATACCATCTTTAATCTGGTACTGCATTTAAAATAGGTGCCACAAACATTTCCAGAGTTGGAATGCCATCTCAGTGCTATATTTTGCTGTTAAATCATATTAATAGCCGTTCTAAATTGGAAATCAGCTTTGCATTTATCATGCCTCAAACTGCACTAAAATGATCATCAAGCAAAATTAGATTGCTGTGCGCTGCCAGCGCTAAAGCTAAGGCTCACAGTGAAATTCAATTGTTCCATTACACATTGTCTAATTATAAAAGCAGTTCATAGTGAAATCGTCCCTCCCGCTCGGCAACCATTGACAGACACAGCAATCCCATTTCTCTGTGGTCACACTTTCTGCTGAGAACTGTGTGACCTGATACGACCACGCTAAGTGCTGTTATGTTATGTCCAAACCTGTCAGCCAGTCACAACGCAGCACATAAGCACCTCTCCACAGTTTAATGCATCCACCCAACGACCAAATCAACTGTTTTAATGAGCCAATTAAAAATACATAGAGCTGAGCGTTTACAAACTGGAACACACTTAAGCTATCAAGTGGTCAATAAAGGCCCCGATTTACTGCACTGTTGTCATTTATACATATGATAAGTGCTATTCTGTGCGCCAAAGTTAACTGTCTGCATAACAGTTTATTTAATGTGGTGGAAGGTGTATCCTCACATTTGTGTAACATGGTGGAGACTGAATGGGGTCGTTCAGAAGAGTGGACAAAATACAGTATTTATATACAGGATTTAGGCCATGTAGCAACTGATAATCTAAAAAGGTAATAACTTTGGGTAATTTTAAATGTATACAAGCCTGTTTGTGTTTTCTTTTTTCAATATCACTTACCTATCAATACAGTAACTTAATAGTGTTTCCATAAAAAGTGATATTAGACACATAATCAGCTTCTCTTATTTACCTGCAAACATGTGTCCAAGTTTATACTTTTTGCTATTTTTTTACATATACATTTTTTTTTCTCCCAGCATTTAAAAATAATCTTTCAATATATGTTTTAAAGGTGCACTGTGTAACTTGCGCTATTTACGTATCTAGGTGGCACATGTTACGGGTCAGATCTATGGAGAAGCTAGAGCATGTACAGTGAGGATTGTTTTTTTTTTTTTTAAAGCTTTCATATAGCAATATAATACCCTGTAATTGGAAATAAATAAATAAATAAATAAATACAGCAGAACATCCCAATCAAAGACATAACATCTCCATGGAGACAACCCTCTACCAGAAAAGTTACATGCTGCATCTTTAATGGATATTTGTGGCACTCTGAGTCACTTTCAGTTTGTACAGGCTTTGAAAGAAAGAAATAATTGTGTTATGAATTGTTGTTATGTCCCGAATACTGCAATTCAAAGTTCTGGTTCAAAGTTGTGACTCGAGGTTCCTGTGGCGTGTTTTGAAGGAACACATAAAAGCATGAATGTAAAGGTTAAATAAACAAATGCCCAAATCCTCTCCTAAATCCAGTCTGAACCGGCCATGCACCCTCAGGCTCTGCACCCCCGCTCCATTCACAATGCTGCCATTGCCCACTGGCTGTTTCTACCACAATTCACTTGAATTATTTAGAGTTGCTAAATCTTTGAAATTGCATGTTGCAGACACACAAACACCAAGACCCAAATGCAATAAATGGCGCTGTTATAAAAACAATGGCACGTAAATTACTTACTTACTTACTTATTAACCTATAACTTTTCCAGACCGAAAATAGGATCTTGGATTAACTCAATATTAAACGATGTGATCTGTTAATCATTATTTAATCTTTGAACTGTTTTCTCCTTATGACCTTATATATAACTGAGATATATTTGTCAAACTATATTTCTATATTTTATTTTTACTTGTACATATACATTTATATTATTATGCCTTATTTGACCCCAGTCACTTGCTATGTTTGCTACTTATTTTGAATGTGTTATTACAATTTATATTTTTGCTTTTTGTTAATATAAGGTGATTGTGAACTACCCTGTCCAAATGTATTTGTAATACACAAAAACACGAAACAAGGTAAAACACTAACCACTGGAAAAATACGCTCACCAATTTTATCACAATGGAATACACATCTCCCCCTAATAATTACTCATCTGAAAGTGACCTCTCTCATCCAACACTGACTTATTACAACTCTGACCCTCCCGCTACTACCCGTGTTTGTCTGTAAGCCAACTCTCCAAAACACCTTCCATGCACAAGCATCACTCACATTCACACAGGTTATTATTATTATTATTATTATTATTATTATTATTATTATTATTATTATTATTATTATTATTATTATTATTCTTTACATACCTTTCCTCCCTCTTCCACATTTCTACTTCTGTTGTTATCATCATTATTAGTTGTTATTATTACCATTGCTGTTGCCCTTGTCACTATTATTTTTAATATTAAACAGGTGTATTGGAAGCCCTTACCTGGTCCTCAATGTCATCACCACTTGGACTATTAATTAATCACTTCTTTTTAACTCTTCCTTTTACTGCACTACCAAACCTCCTCCCAATTTTTTCACATACTTTTAATGCACTACATTATAATAGGGAAAAGGGTACACAAAACACTGAGGCAGAAGGGCAAGTAAGAGGTGGTTTCCTTGGTACAGTACCTCTGTCCCAAGTAGAGACACTTGCACATAGTCCTTCTTTTAATGCACCGTAGACACACACATACAAAAAAACACACACACACAAAACACAGGGTAAATGCAGGGTTGCTGAAATGATTGGGTGGGGGATTATTTAACCAAACTCAAATTTACCACCTGAAAGGGGTATTGGCGATGAGGACTACCACCGTTTGGTGACCGTGATGGTGACAATAGCAGCAGCAAGATGGAAGCACAGTAATGATGGTAACAATAGTACTATAGTAAACGCAAAACATCTCCGCACACACACACACATACACAACCACACACCTATACACACCCACACACATACATAACACAATTTCCCTTCTTGATTATTTTTAGATTGTTTTTTGTCTTTCCTCTACGTTTTTTTTTTCTTTTTGTCTGCTATCTGTTGTCCTGTACTGCTGCTGCTGCTGCTGTTGTTGTTGTAGTAGTATAGTTTTGTATCTATGTCTTTTTCACAATAAAATAAAAAAAGTAATACACAAATTTTACAAAAAGCCAAGATGATACTTAGCTCACAGTCATATTTTAAAAGGTAAGATTGGTTTACTGCTCTCAGGCCGCTGCTAATGTACCCCATTCACAAATGAATAGGCATTTGAAACTATTTAGTCGTAATGCCATTTACTTTCAATTCAATGTAGATTTAATTACTTTTTATTGGGTGCTTCTTTGACCTCACAGTTTCTCTTTGTGCAGAATCGCTTCATGTTTTTCCTGCTCAAACTAAGTGCCCCTGGCGGGATTAATAAAGTTGTCTGAATCTGAATGATGAATGTCAGTTCTAACCTGAGTGCTTGAGAGAGTGGCAGCAAGTCACTGTAGCTCCCGGATAAAAGCTTGTATATTGCTGAGAGATATATTTGTATTTCTATATTTTTATACTTTTACTTTACATTTACATCTACATTTTATATAAGTATGCCTTATTTGACCCTAGTCTCTTGCTATTTTTGCTACTTACTTTGAATACGTTATCATTTATATTTTTACTCATTGTATTATAATATATTGTGATGTGTGAGCTATGAAGTATATGATGATGATGATGATGGGAGAGTTGAACCACTCCACAAAGTCTTATCCAGCATTTCCCAAAGATTCTCAATGGAATTAAAATCTGGACCAATTCATGTGTGATGCCTTATGCTTCAGAACCACTCACCACAATTAGAGACCAGAATATGCCTGTTTAATGATGGAAGGTCATTCAACTGAGCTCATATTTTGAACACTAGAATACAGTCTAAAGTAATGTGATTCAAAAGTGCCTAAGTAAATCTCCTACTTAAACTTATATATGAGTTTTATATGAGGGCCATGAATTCTTTTGAGTGACACTTTATTATATCTAACCTAATGTGCTGAAAGTGTTATGCAAGCCAAAGAATGCCGTAAAACTTAATGAAACATCACTTTTCTTAGATTTACATTAAATTTATGCCAGGGTATATCTGTTCATGCAATAAACAAAACCAGGTTACATAATGCTGCACTGGATGTTTTAAAGGCATTTTTACTTTTCTTCGCCAACTTTAGCCTATATCCCTCCGCTCAGCTCTTCTCATCTCTCCTGCGTCTCAGGGTTTTGACTGCAGAGATCATGTTGACGAATGGAGATGACAAATGACACTCATTTATCTGGTGCTCTGGCTCCTTCTCTCCTCCCTCACCATATTAATGACTGTAATCATCTCTAAATAAATAATTGGTGTGCCCCAGTGCATGAATTTTACCCTCCCACCTGTGGCAAAGTGAAATACAAACTGCAAGGCGCTGCACTTTTCTTACTTCTTCACTCCGTATCCTGCAACGCTATTTTTATCAAGTTTGGGTCGTTTATCTTGGCGTTCTAAACTCTTTTTAGAGGTGTTGTGCCCGTTGTGCCCGTGGTGTTCTTTGACTGGTGCAAGCACATCAGACAAGGAAGTGGCCCAAGCTTTGCAGCCCATTGCATCATGGGAGAGAAGTGTGATGTTTACTTTCAGACTTCTAAATAATACAACTGTGTTCTCCTCTGATGTTCTTTTAAAGTTTCTGCCAAGAAAAAAAGTCTTTGTACTTTTCTGGAGATATGTAACAAAAAAGATAGAGTGGTAAAAACATCCATTTATTGTGTGTTTTTTATGTGTGTAATAATCTGAAGTGGTTTTGAGGAGGATTTCCAGGACAGTTTGTAACACCAAATAAAGACGAATGATTTTGTTCACTGACTGTGACATTGTGAACATGATCTTGGGAAATCACAATTCCAGTGGCAGCATAAAAAATGACAAAAAAAACTCATAAACTGCTCATTTCTAAATGTCCACCAGAATATTATTCTTATTGCATATTGATGAATCCTTTCAGAATATAATTTATAAATATAGTCAAGTTTCTATTTTAAAACATAGACTCAAACAAACTTTATTGATCCACAAGGGAAATTATTTGGGCACAGTTCACAAATCACAATATATTATAATAACAAAGAGCAAAAATATAGATGGTAATAATACATTTTAAAAAATAAGTAGCAAAATAACAAGATACTGGTGCACAATTATATAAAAAATATCTTGTGCTTTTTGTGCGTGAGTCAGAGAAACAGAATTTTCTTTCCTTGTAGTTTAGTTAAGCATTTTGGTCAATGATCAGTCAAACGTGGTCTACAGATTACCTCAAAATAACGCCAAACAAATCACTATCCAAAATATGACCTTGAGTCTGAGTTATTGGTACATGATGTCCTAATATTGAGTTGGCACAACCTGACACTTTTCTCTTTTGAGCAATGTTGTAAAAGATTTTATTAGGGTCTAAATGGCCCCACAGAGAGGGAGAGAGACACCGGTGACGACAAAGCAGATCCTGTTAGGGAGAGAATATTGAAATCAGTGAATCAATTAACATGTCTGCTTAATGAGGAGCGCTGCTGTTTTTGGTGACGGTGAAATTACTTTGACTCTATTGGATAGAAGGCAATCACAGGTAACTGATCAAACACATTATAATCAGGGTTAACACTAGAGCTATGAGGGGACACTTTAACTGACATGACAGTTTAAGCTTTCAAAAATAATGAGCAGGTAATTATTTCCTTGCTGAACTCAATCTGGACTGTGTTGTTTGACAGAATATGTAAAATTTATTTTACAATTTGACATTTTAACTCCATCCAGTAGTTTCAAAATGCGCTGATGTAAAATACTGAAATTACTTGCAATTAAGTTATCAAGTTGTAATTTGGTAGACAGAAAAGGGACAGAATTTGGCATTTTAACATTAACATTTTGAATTTTAAGACATTTTAATTTAAACACAAGCTCTCATGTTATTTTGACAGTTTTTTTGTATACTATTTGCATATTACAGTTTAAGGTACATGGGGGTTCATGGGAGACTGTCCAAGCAGTCCATATGTGCTTTGTGGACCTGGAGAAGACATTTGACCATGTCCCTCGTGGTGCCCTGTGGGAGGGTGCTTAGGGAGTATGGGGTCCAGGGCCCCTGTATGCATTGTGGACAGTAAGTTATACCAGTTCCCGGTGCATGATGGACTTCGCCAGGGCTGCCCTTTGTCACTGGTTCTGTTCATTCTATTTATGGACAGAATTTCTAGCCACAGCCAGGGGCCAGAGGGGGTCCGGTTTGGGGACCACAGGATCTCATCTCTGCTATTTGCGGATGATGTTGTCCTGTTGGCTTCCTTAAACCAGGACCTGCAGCGTACACTGGGGCTGGGATGAGAATCAGCTGTTGCAAATCATGGTTCTCGACTGGGAAAAAGGTGGATTGCCCTCTCCGGGTGGGTGGAGAGTCTCTGCCTCATGTGGAGGAATTCAAGTATCTCAGCGTCTTGTTCATGAGTGAGGGGAGGATGGAGCGTCAAATTGACAGGCGGATCAGTCCGTCGGACCGTCGTAGTGAAGAAGGAGCTGAGCCGAAAGGCAAAGCTCTCTGTTTACCAGGCAATCTACATTCCTACCCTCACCTATGGTCATGAGCTTTGGGTAATGACTGAAAGGACAAGATCACGGGTACAAGTGGCTGAAATGAGTTTTCTCCAGCAGGGGGGCTGGTGCATTCTTAGAGATAGGGTGAGCAGCTCTGTCACACAGGAGGAGGCCAGAGTAGAGCCATTGCTCCTCCACATCGACAGGAGGTGGCTCAGGCATCTGGTCTGTATGCCTCCTGGACACCTCCCTCAGGAGGTGTTCCAGGCATGTCCCACCAGTAGGAGTCCCCGAGGAAGACCCAGGACATGCTGGAGGGAATATGTCTCTCGGTTGGCCTGGGAACGCCTCGGGGTCTGCCCCAGAAAGCTGGAGGAAGTGTCTGGGGTGAGGGAAGTCTTGGAGTCCCTGCTGCCCCAGATAAGCAGAAGAAAATAGATGGATGGATGGATAGGAGTTTAAAATGATTTAAAGTGATTCAGACTTGAAAATTTTGAGGTGACTGAACATTGACTTAAGGTGGAATAGTACCAGAAATGTATTGCAATTATTTTTGACAGATTAGATGCCAAAAAAATCAGGGGGATTTGTGTGTGTGATGACGGTTCTACATTCCGTAAAGGGGCAGAAGGAAGTTGAATTTTGTAATAGAGTTGTAATTTATAATATCCAAAATATAAAGTAAACATACATGGGCTCATTAGTTTATAACTATATATCAGACAAAAGCATATTATGTCTTCTTTAAAGGTCCTATATTGGACAAAATGGAATCTTGTGAGCTTTAAGCCATATTAGAATGTTGGTATGTCCTCAAAAACATACCCAGAGATGCCTTTTTCCTTTTTTATTATTAGTCTGTTAACATCACCAAAGATCAAAATGCTCTGTTCCACATTGTGATGTCATGAAGTGGTCATTTTCAAGTTACAGCTACCATTTACCTTTAGTTCAGTAGAGACTGGCAATTCCAGGGGTGACATTATCCAAATGATTCTAGTCAAGATCTTTTCTGTTTGAGAGATGAACTCAGCCTAAATATGAAGGATTTGTGTGTTAAACATGTTTGAATTAAACAAAACCCAACTGCAGGTATGTTTTTCATGAGGAAACATCATTATAAGATCATTATAGATCAGACAATTGTGTAATATGGGCACTTTAAGAGGATTCATGACCAGGAAGTACACTGTTAGAAAACCACTGTTTGTCTGATACATAACACAGTTCATCTCTGGTCTAATCCATGGCACTATTTCTCTATGTATGCATCTTTAAGTAGGGCTCTTGTCTCGATCACATTGTTTTCCCACAAACAGACACTCCAAAGCAGCAGAGACAGACACTCTTCAGCTCTCTTCAGGATGAGACAAACTGGAGTGCTTCTCTCTGTGTGCGGCTGATGGAGCAGAGAGAGGATTAAGACAGCGATAGGAGGGATAAAGACAATGAGATCTAGATGAGAGTAAAGACTTAATCCCAGACTGCAGACGGCTAATGAAGTCAGATTATGATTGACAGGGCTCTGCAGGATGATTACTGACAATTAGAATGTGCTCACCGTCTACACATCAGGGTCCTATGGGTAATTCAATAGTTAGTTTGAAATATGTGGCACCAAAAGTGATAAAGTGATATTAAGGGCAGTTATTGTAACCTGTCAATTCAAAGGCTATGTTTATACTGCAGGGAATTATAGTCCAATCTGACATTTGGAGTAAGGTTTTATAAAAATATATTCAGCATACTTTGATTTTGAAAATTATATTGGGATGCTTTATTGCTTTTTAGAAGGTGTGATGATAAAGCCACCAACACGATCTCTTTGTATGGAAAATGCATGTTGAGAGTATTTAACATAAACATAATTCATAATGGAAAATAAATAAAATGCACAATATATCATGTTTAAATGGGTATTGCGTGATTGTCATATCACAAGGGCTGCACCCTGCCCTGCTACCCTGTTTTTATGAAAAGCAAAAAAGGTATTAGTCCATATTTCTTCTCTCTCTGCTTCTCTGCTACTGCCTTGAAACCTGGGAATATCAATCCCTCTCCACTCTTGCATCTAATTTCAGTGCTTGCCAGAGAAATTTTGGTATTTTTATGGTCCCATTGACTATGATTTTAAAAGTGTAAGGCAAGGCAAGGCAAATTTATTTGTATAGCACAATTTGTATTCAAAGTAATTCAAACTGCTTTACAGAATAAGAAATACATTAAAATCACAATACAATCAAATCAAAACATAAATAATCATCATAAAATTAAAAAGCGAGAGAGACATTAAATTATAGAGAAGAAGAGTGCGGAATGACAAATGGAAACCTTTAAGTCATATGCACAGCTGAACTGTTTTGAGCCTGGATTTAAACAGTCTAAGTTGAAACCTGTCCCGCATGTTCTAGTCCCTGAGGTCCTCAGAGTGTGAGATGGTTCATATGGAACTAACATATCAGAGACGTATTTTGGTGCTAGGCCATGGAGAGACTTGTACACAAGCAGAGCCGCTTTAAAGTCTATTCTCTGAGCCACAGGAAGCCAGTGCAGAGACCTGAGCACAGCACATAAGTACTTGTACTTATGTGCAAGAAGTACTTGTACTTCTTGGTTCGAGTCAGGACCCGAGCTGCAGCATTCTTGATGTACTGCAGCTCTGACAGCTCGTTTGCAGAGGCCAGTGAGCAGGCCTCTACAGTAGTCTAACCTACTGGAGACAAACGTATGGATAAGTCTCTCCAAGTCTGCTTTAGACAGTAGACCTTTTCTTTTTACTATGTTTTTAGATGGCAAAAGGCTGCAGATGTTATTGATTTGATGTGGCTGTTAAAATTCAAGTCTGAGTCCATTATTTCCCCTAGATTTTTAGCCTGATTTGAAGGTTTTAAAGAGAGAGAGAGACTGAAGGTGACTGATGACAATGTCTCTTTTTTTCTGTGGGCCAAAGACAATGACTTCTGTCTTGTCTTAAGTTTAGATGGAGAAAGTTGTTTTTGCATCCACACACTGATCTGTTGGATGCAGTGGCAGAGTGAGTCCACTGGTCCATAGTCTCCTGCTGCAGTGAGACATAGATCTGAGTGTCGTCTCCATAGTTGTGGTAGGACACATTATTACTACATATTAACTGGCCTAACAGCAGCATGTAGAGATTGAACAAAAGTGGGCCCAGCATCGACCCCTGGGGGCCCCACAGGTCAGGGCCATGTGATCTGAGACAGTTTCCAGTTTCAACAAAATACTTCCTGTTTTCTAGATAGGATTTGAACCAGTTTAATACAGTACCAGAGCTGCCCACACAGTCCTTTAGTCTCTGTAAGAGGATCCCATGATCGATAGTGTCAAAAGCAGCACTCAGATCTAACAGGATCAAGGCTGAGCTTTTTCCTGCATCAGTGTTCAGGCAGATGTCATTTGTCACCTTGATCAGAGCGGTCTCAGTGCTGTGGTGGGATCTAAAACCTGACTGGAAAACATCAAAGGAGTTGTTCATTTGGAGAAAGTTGGTAAACAGCTTTTTCAAGGACTTTGCCAAAAAACAGCAGATTTGAGATGGGTTGGAAATAGTTCAGTACTGTGGCATCAAGACTGCTCTTCTTTAAAAGATGCTTAATGACCACAGTTTTCAAAGCTCTTGAGAATATTCCAGATTGAAGTAACATGTTAGCTATGTGAGTTATGTTGGTGGTGTAGGAGAAATGCGAAGGCTTGGTAAACTTCAATTTTAATGCAGAGAATGCAGTTTTATCATCTCGGTACATTGCAGTCTTTCTTCTCTACCCTCACTGGAGTCCCTTCTCTTCCTTGTCATGTTGCCCTCTACAGGAGAGGCGTCATAGTAAGATAGTACATAGTAGAATATTACATTTACATATTTGTAAACACAACATCTCCCCCATTACTCAAAAAGATTGCATCTCCTCAGTCAGCAGGTAGTCTCAATTTTATGTAATAAACATTTTAACCAAAAGTACCTTATATCAGGACTGTTTCGTTTTATTTGCTACTTTGACTTTTATGCTATTTCAATACATAGTCCTTAGTCCATGCAGGTGGTTTGTGCTCTCTTGGTGGAGCATCCCGGCTCAGTACAGTCACTGTCTGGCTGGTATCCTGTCCCACAGTACCAGCTTGAGGAGGGTCCTCTGCTGTCTCGGGACAGAGAGAAAGCCGAGTTGCATTCCACCTATTCCCGTAGGTCCCATTGGTCTCCCATGCAGAAGCTTGAAAGGAGACTCATTGGTTGTACCATAAAGTGTAGCTCTGTAGTTCTGAAGTGTGGCGGTCACCGTTGGCTTCCATGCTTGATGAACTGCCTGGGCTCCTTGGATATAGTCTTTGAGCACTCTGTTGAATTGTTTGACACACCCATTTGTTTGAGGGTGGTACATGCTCGTTTTGATGTGCTTGTTTCCTCTTTCTTTCAGGAAGTCTGCAAAAGCACAAGAAGTGAACTGTGAACCGTTATCAGTTGTTCTAGCACAGGGGTTACTTTCACGGGAGAAAACAGCTGACGGAAAAGTAAGGACAGTAGCTATAGTTGCATTTGGGGTGAAGGCTACTTCTGACCATTTGCTAAAGTACCAGAGTAATAGCAAATCTACAGTCCTGTGGTCCGCATTCAAAAGGACCAACAATGTCCACAGCCACATGTTGAAAGGGGCCTTCAGGGAACTCTACCAGCTGCAAAGGGGCTGGTGATGTTTTGGCAGTTTTATCAAATGACTGACACACTGTGCATGAGGAGAGGACACTGTAAACCAAAGCATCCATATTTGGCCACCAGTAACGTTCTGTGAGGCATTGCTTTGTGCGCACAATGCCCTGGTGACCCTCGTGTGCAAGATGTACCATGTGCTCTCTGAGTGACTTAGGGACAACTAGGCGTGTGCCATGAAATACCAGTGGGGAGTCAACTGCAAGTTCATGTCTCACTAGAAACTATGGCTGCAGTTCTATGGGGAGAGACTTTTTAGTTTTAGGCCATTTGGACTGACCTGCCTGAGTAGTTTAAATTCAGGACAGTCCTCAGACTTTAAAGTCCTAGCTTTAAATTCAGAGAGAGGCAGTGCGGAGAACAGTGAGGAGATTTCAGCTATTTCTACAAAAAAGTTTGGTTCAGTCAGTGAAGTTGACTCGAGGGGAACGCGCAAGATACAGTCATCCAGAGCTTTTTGGTTCTCCGACGGTACTCAATGTCATACTGAAAGGACATTAGCCTAGCTGACCATCTTGCAATCCTTGTCCCTGCTCTGTTCATACCTTTTGTATTGAGAAGTGTAGTCAGAGCTTGATGGTCTGTTCGAAGTGTGAATCTGTGCTCCCAGACGTATGTTCTCCATCTCTCAACAACCCACACACAAGCAAGGGCCTCCTTTTCTGTAGTGGAGTGGAGTTACTTTCAGTAGGTCTCAGTGTACATGACTCAAACACCACAATGTGTTCTGTATTGTCTGGATGGAACTGGGGGCTGATCTTACTCAGATCAGCCATAGTCCAAGCCATAGTCAGAAGCATCTGTTGTGGTCACTGTTGGCAGTTTAGGGTTGTAAATGGCTAGTGCAGTGTGAAGCTTTCATTTGCCTCCTTGTCCCAGTGTAATTCAGCTTGTGGACTTGTTTTGAGTTTTTGGCGCAGGGGTTGAACTAGTGTAGTACAGTTAGGAATAAACTTCCTGAACCAGGAAGTCAGTCCCAGGAAGGAGCATAATGCTGGCATGTCCTGTGCTGCAGGTACTTCTGTAATAGCAGTAAGATGATCCGAGCTAGGGCGTAAACCATCTTTGGAAATGACATGCCCTAGGAAAGTAATGTCTGTTTGGGCAAATGTGCTTTTCCTGAAGTTGATCTGCAGTCCCGCATCACTTAGGAGCTTGAGGACTGCTTGTAAATGGCGGCCGTGTTCTTCTTTTGAGGCTCCATAGACAACAATGTCGTCCAAGTAGTTCTGTACACCTGGCAAGTCCTTTAATATAGTCTCCATCATCTTTTGGAAAGCGGATGGTGCAGATGCAAGACCAAATGGGACACATGGGAACTGAAATAAGCCATCGTGAGTTATGAAAGCAGTTAGTTTGTGACTTTCTGGGTGCAGAGGTAACTGGTGGTACGCTAAGCTTAAGTCTATCTGGCTGCAGTTGAGTCAATGTTGTTCACTGTGCCCAGCTCACCAGCAGATGGTGTGTCAATGATGCTAACCCTCAGGACTTTAATCTTTCCAAACCCAGTAAGGGAGATCCAGCTTTCACAATGTAGAAAGTTGCTGGCACAGAACACGTGTGTCTGCAGGCTACGACGTTGGCTTTCGGGATGAAATACTTTTCCAGCGCGGCCATCGCTGTGTCCATAGTGTCACCTTGGTCCGGTAAAGTGTAGAAAAGGCATTGTCTTTCTGGGCCAAGGCATTGCAGTAATACGGTTCATTTTCTAGCATCTGGCCATGCATCTCCAGTAGCATTGATAACTAGCGTGTAGTTAGCAAACATTTTCCACCAAGTTGCAAAAGGAATAGGCGGCTCACCAATATGTGGAAGAAAAAATGGTGGGCACAGCACTGACACGCTCATCCTTGTTGGCAATTTGTTATGTTGGTGGTATAGAAGAAATGCGAAGGCTTAGTAAACTTCAATAACATTTAAAGTGGAGAATGCAGTTATATTGTCTTTTTCTCTACCCTCTCACTGGAGTCCTGTCTCTTCCCGTGTCATGTTGCCTTCTGCAGGAGAGGCGTCATAGTAAGATAGTACATAGTAGAGCATTACATTTACATATTTGTAAACACAACAATGAGCAAGTGGTGAAAGAAAACTGTTGAGGACAGACTTTAAAAATCTAGTGGGTGACACATCGAGGCAGCATGTGGATGAGCTTAGACTGGTGATAATCTTTAAGACTGTTATGTCAGTTACAGGTGCAAAGTGTCTCTGTGGCTGTTTGATTGTTATTTGCGTTGTGGAATTGATGGCATTTTTGATGTCCTGAACCTTGTCATTGAAGAATACTGCAAACTTATTGCACGTAGATGTGGAAATCAGTTCTAACCGAAGTGGAGCTGGAGGGTTTATTAATCTGTTCACTATTGCAAACAGGACATGAGTGTTGTTACTGCAATTTCCAATAATGTCCGAAAAGTACCTCTCTCTTGTTCTGTGGTTGTATACATATATACAGTTGTGGTTGTATATATGCATTGTTTCTCTGTAAATCTCATAATGAACCTGGAGGTGTATATTTGTGTGTTTTTCAGGGTCAGAGATGGTGGAAGCGCAGTGTCAGAGGTTTGAAGTTAGGAGCGCAGATGGAGAGAGAGTGCTGTTCTCTGCTGATGAAGAGGAAATCAGTATTGGCACGGAGAAGCTACGAGTCACAGGTAAACACATTTTTGGACTTTAAATAATATTAAACTGCTTCTTTCTTTTCTTTGCCTTTAAGTCTCTTCAAATAAGGTGTGAGGCTGGGAAAAAATTAATGTCATATGAAAGGTTAAACTAAAAAGGAAAATATAAGAGAGGACTTCCCTTGTTTAACATTTAAAGAGCATATGACAAATTAGACTGCTTAAGATTTTAGTAAAATCTTTAGGTTTTTTTCTTTTTTTTTACCTTCAGGGTGGATGTGGGCATTACATCTGATATATGTAGAGATATATAGAGTCAATTACATAACTAGGGACTAAAACATGGCCAAATTGAACAATGGTTATAGACTAATAAAAATAAATGAAACACCTTACATTGTCTCTGCTTTAGATGGAATTTATGGTCTTAACAGAAGTAGAGGTACTCTGCTTTAGAACATCCTGTATTTTTGTGCTGTTCTCCTCAACTTTTTTTTCTACAAACTGCCACTTAACTGAAGCAAAACTATGATAATTATTTACCACAGGTACTTTCTCACCAGACCAAGTGGAAAAAACATGAAAACCTCTCATAAACACTTGCACGAGTCTTGTACTTATACTGAACTTGTGCTTCTTTTGTCAGCCTTAGTTAACCTGTCTTTGCTGCATTATTGAAGTATCGAGGTAGTGTGAGTAAAGTGGTGTATGCTGTTCCATTAGCTGCAGTGCTGAGTGTGCAGCCTGTACAGCACAGTCTCAGCTGGAGCCTGGATCAGAGCTCATCCCAAACATCTGCTCCAGGCCAAAGACAAAGAGCCGCTCAACAACGGGGGCTAAATACTGCTATTAGCTAGAACCGGTGCAGGCTATCAACACCTCCGCTGTACTCTGAAACAGCAGAGTAAAAAGCAGTGCCCTGAGTGACCACACCGTATGGTCTTAAATTTATTTATTGTGCATTTGTTCAGTTACAGGTTTTGTTTTTTTAATTGCCCCAAAAATACACCGTCATGCAGGACCTATAACATGGTCTGGTGCTGTAACATCTTGTAATCAGCATGAATGATTATGATTATAGAGGTTGTTTTGATATGGCTCTAGTAGAAGCACAAAGAAAGCAAGCTAAAAATGATTTTCAAATAAGATATCTATGCAATTCCTCAGTTATCCAGGTATGATTCATAACAAAAGAAAAATTCAGTTCTGTCAACTTTTGAAATGAAAGGTCCTATATCAGTAATATCCTGTATTACTAAATTGACTCTAGTGAATTTAAGTTATGTTATAATAGTGCCACCTACTAAAAAAAGAAAAAATACCTGGAGTTGTGTTTTGTTACATTCACACATGTCTGAGTAATCATCTCCGTCCCACCTTGCGATGTCATCCAGTTTTCTAAACATGACTCCAGGTATGTTTGTGATGAGAAAACAACATCATCACATCAGTCCGAAAATTTAATTATTCTATTGTATTTAGCATTTTGTACAAATGTATACTTAATAGAAAAAATAGAAACTAAACTAAACTAAATAGAAAAATGTGATAATAGACAAAAATAACTCCTGATGTTCTACTACTATTGCCGATGCATAAAGTTTAATTAAAAGTGTTCCAAACTTAGTGACCTGGGAATTTTATATATATATAAAAAAACACCTCTCAGAGTTTCTTATGTCTCACCTTCAATTAATTTCCTGGTAGTTAAATCACACTGAGTAAAATATTGCTGCATTAAATGGGTTTTTATTGAACATAAGTGGTGTGATGCATGGCCGATCGGAGCGCTGTGTCATGCATGTTAAGTGGTTGCTGTTTTTTATACTAACACTGGTTTATTCCCCCTCTCTCTCTTCCACTCTGTCTCTTTCTTCTCTCTTTCTCCGTGTCTCTTTTTCCTCTCTTTCTCTCTCTCCCATCTTGCGCTCTCTGTTCTCTCTCTACTCCATCTCCCTCATCTATTTCTGTCTCTTCCATCTCTCATTATTTTGCTGCCTATATCTGTCTCTCTCCCTCTTGCCCTCTTATCTCTCTCTCCCGACCTCTCCCCTATATCTCTCTTCTCTCTCCATCTCTCTTTTTTTATTTCTCTCTATCTTTAACCCCTTTGTCTCTCCTCCTCTGGTCTCTACCATTTGTATCTTTCAATTCTCCCTCTGCCCCATCTATCTGTCCCTATTCTCTCTCTACATCCATCTCTCTCCATGTTTCTCTCTCTTCTTTCTCTCTGTTCTCTCTCTACCTCCATCTCTCCATTTCTCCCCCATCTCTTCTCTCCCCTCTCTTTTTCGCTTTCTGCAGGGAATGAAGGTGTTGTGTTCAGCCATTCTGTAGAGACATCCCATGTACGAGCTGAGCCGTTCCAAGATCTAAAGTAAGTGATTTGGATTCCTCTGTGTACTTTGTGAATACTTGTAATGTGTATTTTGCACTTGGACATGTGCTGTCTGTTGGTACCACACAACAGCATCTGGCATGTTGTTTCACTTTACAAGCTGTTGTGAATATTGTAGCCTTAGGAATATTTTAAATGTTAGAATATTTATGAATTTTATGTTCTCATGAATAACAGCTTCAGAAACAGAACCGCAGAAAACCTTTTGGGTTGAAAGTTGTAAGTAAAAAGTTAAAGTGGCAGTGTGTGGTGAAATACATGTCTGTACATCATTTGCTGGTTGTTAAAAGCAGTGTGCTAGTGACTGGCAGCTCTGACCGGGAGAACAGGGGCCTCCAGGCAGCAGGGGGCGCAAGGGGTCAAAGTTCAGGCCTCAACAAGAGCAGCTCTCCTCTGGTACCTGCTCTCAGGAACATGGGGCATGGAATTAAAAGGAGATTTCCACTGGCACCTGAACTCAAGGTGGAAATAGTCATTTATCACCTTGTTTTTGGCAAATAAACTACAATTGAGTAAAACTTAGAAATGCACTGTGGAAGTATTTTGCTGAAGGGTCTACCACTAGCTAGTCTCCATGGAGATGTTATTGCTTTGTCAGGAATGTTCCATTGTATTGTATAATTTCACTTATTTATCTCCAAGGTGTCAAGCAGGTCAAGTTACATGTCACATCTGTGGATAGGCAAGCCCACTCAAAGTGCAATTTCAGGTGTATAAGAAACTCACAGACAACCCAAGTAGCCAAAACTTACTTGTTTGTTTCTTTGTTTTTTAACAATAAAAACATTTGCAAGTAAATTTGCAACAAATGCAAGTAAATAAGTAAGATAATGGTACTGTTATTGGTAAAATTCCAGTCAGGTGGCAGACCCTCCACTAGAATAGGTACATAGTGCACCTTTAAGTATACTTCAGTTAAAGACAATACTATTACCTCAAAATATTCAGTGAAATATTAGTCACCTTTGCCAAAGATGTGCTTAAAAAACACAGAAGCACTGTTAGTTTATACAAATTCAAGCAGGTATACAGGCAGGTATACATTTATTGTGCTTTTATGACTGTAAACCCTCCCACTGAATTATTGCACAGCTCAGGGATTTCATTTTGACATTTTATTTGTCATAAATGTCAGCTGAAATTAACATTTTAATTGTGCCCAACATGTCAATATTAGCTAATCAATGTGTAATGAAAGGATTTAGTTTCACCTAATGCCACTTCAGCACCACTCTTGGCCTGTTCCCTCCTTTTATGATTAATACTGACACAAAGAGCTATTAATTGTGTTTATTTTCCCACATCGAGTAGCTTACAAATGTCACATTTTATTAGCTCAGTTGGGTATATAATTCAGAATTTCTGCAGTGACGGCAGAATAATATTGGGTAACAAATTCAACTTCATTTAAATACTGTTTACTATATTATTTAAAGTACCTATATTACACTATTTTCTGATCTGTGTTATACTGTTGATTTCTCATCACAAACATACCTGTTGTGATTTGTTGTTGTCAGAAAACACTGCCATGTTTCAATACAGGGAGTGCTCCACTGTATTTTTAAACACCATAAGCCTTCACAGGAATCATTTGTATAATTTCAGCCCTGGAATTGACCATCTCAACTGAACTGAAGGTAAAAGGTAGCTGTTAATTTGAAAACTACCTCTTCATGACATCACAAGGTGGGACAGTGCATTTTAATAATAAAAGGTTAGTCACACATGCGTGAATGTAACAAAACACAACTCCAGGTATATTTTTGAAGAGGTAACAACATTATAACGTGGCTAAAAACTCACATGAGTAAATTCTGCATAATTTAGGACCTTCAAGAAAACCTAATTTAGTGCAGATACATGTGGCAAGGTTATTCCATTATGCGCCCATATCCACAGAAATATAGCAGATAAAATCAACATGATCTTGTAGAGCTTTGCTAGAATACACATTTCTTTACCTCCAAACATTTTCTTGATTATTTTGTTCATTCACATTCAACTGTGTGTTTTGTGTCTTTTGTCTGGCCTGTCACATTTTGTCTGGCGCTTATCCTGTGCCCTCCTCTAGTGCCCATATGAAAAGCAGAGAGTTATGCAGTGAAGGTAAATGGGACATGTAATGACAGAGCTGAAGTCCATTAAAGCTAATGATCTATCTTTCATTTCAACACCAAGCAAAAAGTAAGAAAGAAGGAAACGGGATACATAGGCATCAAATACACTTACACTTACTTTTTGCTCTTTAGCTGAGGAAATAAAGCTTTAAAACATCAGAGCTCATCATAGGGGGCTTTATGTGATGAACTAGAGGCGAGTAATACCAACTTGTCGCTATCAAATGAATAAAAAAATGTTTGAGGATGGATGACTTCACAGCAACTGTGAAATCCACCTGCCACTTAGAGCATGATAGAGACTGGCCATAGGAGGAGTAGGTTGGAGCACTGAATTACAATTCAAAAATCAAGTTTGAAATGTTCACAGCCTCAGTAATTGAATTTCTTATGCGCACTACCCCATCTTTTCATCATACCTGTAGTGATACTATCCATGACCTATGAATCTGCCATATTGCAATGGTTTAATTGTTGTCATTTTGGTTGAGGAAAACCCTGGAAGGAATGTGCACACAGCCTTAACTTAGCCCTTCCCCGCTTTAGCCTGCAGCTTTCTCCAGCCCTGGACCTTGGGGCTAGTGACAACTTAATCAAGTTTAGTGGCTTGTATTCTGTAGAGACAAATTCTTGTTCAATTTAAACTTACCAAATGGATTAAAAGGACAAGGATTAAAAACCTTTTACAAAAGATCTACATATCTACATGGTTTCAAGTAAAGCACATCTTTGGCAAAGGTGTTTAATATTTCACTGAATACTTTGAGGTAATAGTATTGTCTTTAACTGAAGTATACTTAAAGGTGCACTATGTACCTATTCTTTTAAAGCAACTATATTGACTGAAGATCCAAATATTATATATTAAATGAATAACACAGAGAGCCCTTTCTTCATGTCAACTGCCCCTCAGAATTCCTGTGCACGTCCCTGGTTCACACCAGTCTAGGATAACCTACACTCATTTGCATATGTTCATATTTAAATGTGGTTTAACTTGGTCAGTAAATATTCATAAACCATACGTTTGCTTGATCATGTGATATGTTATTCCAGATATCAGTCACTGTTGTGGAAAGAATTTTACGAACCTTCAGATCAAATGTTCAATGAATTATTAATTAAGTAATGTAGGTAATTGATTATATTGTATTGGTAATACTTCTCAACATTAGTTGAGATGTCCCGAAACTCTTAATTTTAGTAAAACCAGAACCACAAAGGCCACGTTGGGGTTGCTTTGACTTAGAACCCTCAATTTCCACTCGATAACTCCAATTACCTCATTCTTTAAACATAGGAAACTCTTCCAGTACTTATAGAATACATATTCCTCCTTACACCTCTCTATTTGATTTGTGGTAGAAAGTCATACATAGTTTCCCTGGGATCCAGAACACATACTTCTTCAATACTTTACGCAGATGTGAGTCTGGTCCCTGGTGAATCTCCTCGTTTTCTCACACTCCGCCTATGTCATTGTGGCAGTGTAACGGGTTGTATTGACTTTAATAACTTTAAGTCTTATGGGACCCGCGCGAGTCTCGTATTGTACCTGCACTCAGTGTACACCTCACCAATCAGGGACATGCATGGACCGTGCATTGGATCACCATTCATATAATAACAAATATGGCTGCTAACACTGAAAAAATAAAAAATATCAGAAGGGACTGAAAAACATTGTGTATTTCTGTTGAATCAATGACCGAAGCACTAAACTGGTAATGTGAGGTGAGAGATGTTTTATTTGTAAATGACACATGATTGCATGATCATGTTTGGTCAACACAAAGGAGGGCTCATATGCATCTGCATAAAAATACACAGGGATATCAGTCTGGATTTGCCAGGCAAATCTATAGTTAGAGCTTGATTAATCCAGTGCATTCAACTGTTTCTCTCTAGAGGGCTCTGAAAATCCTCAGCTCCCCAGTGATGGTGTGATTGACAGCTTGTGGTTTTAGGGCCTGTGCCAATGAATGCCATCCTCAAGTGTGTGTTCTCCTCTGAACTTGTCTCTTTATGTACAGTACTAGAAAGTACAGCTCAGAAGTATATTACTCAGTTAGTTTGTGGTACAATAGTATTAATAGGAAGGTATTACAGCAAAACAAAAAAGATTTACAATTTTGTGACAACTGATATAATTGAAACACTTCGGTAAATGTCAGAATGCCACTTGCTTCCCCAGACTTACGACTGTATGATGAAATTGCACACAGATGCAGTGCTGGGGTGCTGCTGGCAATCTGTATGATTCCAAATATCCACTGGGTCACGTAAATAAAAGACTATATTAAAAACTATACAAGCCTATAGTAGACTTCAGTGAACATTCTATTTTAACTCTCACATTGTGACATAGAAGTAGGTTATTCCAGTGGTAAAGAAACAAAATCCTCTCCAGCGCCACAGTGATCTGTGTACACTCTAGTTGCGTTACCGAAGCTGCAGCTGTGATAACCAGTAAAAGCCATGCACTCACCAGCTTGTGGCCTGTTTTCTTCTCACTGCTTTGCCTCCTTTGAGTGCACCAGAAGCAACACAGGGCACACACAGACACTCCAACGGAAAAGTGCTGTGGTGGCAACTTTAAAGTATTATGTGCTCTGACACTGAGTGACTAAAGAGCAGCAGAGAAGCAGGTTAGGACTGACAATGTGCAGGGAGCCAACAACAACACAGAATGGAAGGAGCTGGGGAAAAAAGTTTGGCAGGGGAATGTACGAGCGCTAATGAAAACAGGTTGTTGTGTTGTGGAGCCTAAATGTGTAACAATAGGAGCAGGTATGGTTCCCAGATAGTGTGCTACAGAGATAACACGACTGCTTTTCATTATCAGTGCAACATGGAGCTGAAGCAGCAGTTTACTTCAAAACATCAAAATAGTGAGAACTAGTACAGTTCTTGTGTGTGGATTTTAAGAATGGACAAAGGAAGGTGTGTTAATGTACAAAATACACAAAATCACAAACAATAGATTATTACACAGATCTGCTGCAGGCCTCTCTCTAAACAATTTCTCTGTAAATAGTTTGCTAGAATTCAAACTCAAAGATCTTCTATAGTTCAGGGTAAGGAAAAGGCTTGTGCACATTTGCACATTTAATCTCCACAATGATACTAATGAAAAAAATGTTTTTAGATAATAATTACACAACACAAAAAAAGTTACCATAGTATCAAGTGTTCTCACACCATTTCTAATGTAGGGCATGACCATCTGAACCTATTCCAAAAAGGTCAGTTTCTGTCCTATTTACGTTGTTTGACTTTGTTTCTTCTTCAGTTTCTTTTTCCCCTCAATCAGTATCCAGGTATTCATAGGTTTCAGCTTTTCAGACTTTTTTCTATTCATACTCTATTCATACATTCCTATGGTGCTAATCTTTCATCATTCTGAAACCCATGGGTATTATATTTGTCAGCCTTTGTTCACGGATCAAATGTTTGCCTGTCATCAATGAAAGTTAACACATACTGGGATGGAGGTGTTATGGCTGTGGCTCAAACTGAGAGCAGATTGCCTGGAGATAACTTCATTTCCAGTCTCCTTAAGGCGTGGGTAATTTCACAAGTGCATGGCCCTTATTCCATAATTAATTATCACTACATGAGTACTTATTATGATATAATAAAATTACAAAGACTGTAATAGAATGTTCACAGTCTCATACATCCATTTAGGTCTAATGGGGTGCAGGGAAAATATCTGGTGCCTCGCGGTGTAACTCCACAAGGAAAAGGATTGGACAACACACACATTTAAATCCTCTGTAATGGCATTAGTCTACACCACTGTAGCAGCAGATATAATTACGCATCTGTATTATAGATCATACCCACTGTACAAAATATAATGCTCTTTTATTAGACAGAGGGTCCTCAGTGTTTTAACAACTGTTCGGGCTGCTATTCATTTACTTCATTTGCAAACATGCAATTCTAACAGAAAACAGTCATTAGATAAAGCAAGCAACAAGGATGGGCAGTCACTATAAAACGTATGCACAATATAATATGACAAAATAATACTGTGGGTCCATGCCTTTTGTTATATGCAAGGTATAGATTTTTTCCTTTCTCTCTTTTAGATCTACAACTAGCAACACAAAATGTATTTAGATCCATCAGTCAAACTAACACAGCCGGGGAGTGTCGGGGGAGCCGGATGGACTCTGGAGACACCACAGGAAAGCTCTCTTGATTTTCAGCTTGTTTCAGTGTGGTGATGAGGCACTTCTAAACATCTGGAAGGTCTTCTGCCACATTTGGTCTAAAAGGTGACCTTTTAATGGTCTAATAGCCTATTTTAAAGTTGGGTTAAAGTAATGTGGCAGTTGAATACCCACAGTTGGTAAACTTTTGCTTCAGTGTATTATATTTTTTTGTTTAAGTATTATTATTAGAAGAGTATGTCAAAAAACTGCTGTAACTTTATTTTTGTTTTATCAAGTACAGAACTACAATGTACAATTAGCAGACTAAAATGCTGACGGCAGCTAGTGGACACTGGGTTATCTCAGGTCGGACTCCTCGATGCAGAGCAGTACAGTCAATCCTCCTGTTTGGCTGTGTCTCTCTGATCCTCCCTCTGCTCCTCTGCTCCTGTCTCCAGGTTCTGGGGTCCTGAGAAGGCTCCCCAGACACAGACAAGGGCACCACAAAGAGGGATTTGTGCTTTGTGGTGTTTTCCCTTTGAATGGCTGCTTTATTAACATGTACCTGTCCATCTGTCTATCAGGGAAACTTAAAGAGCTCTGCAGTACAATTTAAAGTAGTGTCGGGGAGTGGGGGCATGGGAAAGGGTTGTCAAGAGAATGTGCACTTGTGTTAAAGAGAAACTGTGGACTTCCATGACAGATGGCAGTTAATATATAAAGGTAATGGAGTGCTTATGGTTTCCTAGTGCCAGAGAGGATTTGTGTCTAGCTCTGAGCAAAGTGTTTGAGGGTTCAATTTCAGCTTCATGCTCTATGCAATATTTAGAGGTCTTTTTCCCCTTCATATATTCAGAGATAAATTGTTCATTTCTATGGTAACTAAGGATGCACTGATGCAGTTTTTCAGTTCTAATACTAATTATGATACAATAGTAAGTATCTGCTGATACCCAACCTATTCCAGAGCAGAGACTGACAAGAGCATTTATTTAGTAAAAATTCTGACATGTGCTATGCAGCTGTTGTTTATACCAGCTTTGTATGAATAATAGTTCAAACTTAGTTCAGTTACTGGGCCATATAAGACCAATCATTTCTGTCAGTCTGCCCCAGGGCAGCTATGGCTACAATAGTAGTTTACCACCACCAAGTGTGGAGTGAATGAATAATTGTCTTTAAAGCGTCTTTGAGTGTCCAGAAAAACACTATATAAAACTGATGCATTATTATTATTATTATACATATCTCATCACATCATTACATCAATGTGTATGTCCATCCAGGATATTGGCTAAATTGATGTTTGAAAACCACATACATATATACAGTGTACATTCCAATAACAAGTCATATTTCAGCCAAGGTCTACTGTTTAAGATTATTAACACGTTTAAAGCAGTTTTGTACACCCCATAAGTAATGTGTAAAAAAGGTTTGTTTATTCTACGGTCCTAAACATTGGCTTACTGTTGTACGACTAAATGCATCTAAAACTTGTTGCGAAGGATTTCAAAATGACAAGAGCACTAATAATACTTAATGGTGGAAGAACCTCGGGCTGCGTCCAATTCCATCCAATTATACACTGTAAAATTTTATGAGTCCTTGAAGTAAAAAAGGGCTAAATTATTCACCCTGTGGCCTTCATTTTCTCTTTTGCCTTAAACCGAGCATCCATCAAAACCTAAATCTGTCTCTGGTCAAAACTGGGGTCAGAAATCATTTTAATTATTGCGTTTTCACATTTGTGTCACATTTGTGGATACTGACAAATTGCAATATAAAGCAGCCCTCATTATGTTGACCTATGCTCCGGAGCCATAGGTCTTAGAGATGCTTTTGTGTTTAATTGAGGGTAAAGACCTCCTGTGCTTGGTGAGAACTACAAAGTGTCTGAATTAGGGTCACTTCCAACTCAAGTTTCAAAGATGCGATAGGGCAAAGTTGATTTTCCTGTGGCCTACAAGATGGAGAAGCCCCATTGTGGGATGGTATAGGAGCGTTACCCAATTAGCTAGAGAACAGTGAGAGAGCCTGCCTCCAGCTGTTTTTTGATTAAAAAGTCGAGCTTCGTGTCAAAGTAATTGGAAATCATTAAAGTTTAGAATGAGCCATGGCCTCTTTGAAGCTCGCCTTTAGGAGAAACGCTACAATATTAAGGCTTGAACCTGGTTTTATACCCACATTGAATGTTAGTTTAGTATTTTAAAAAAAACAAACATTTAACAAACCTACACTGACTGGATTATTAGATGTTCATTGAAGCAGGTATTTTCCTGTCTGTATCTTGAGTCCCAGTCACACAGGAGAACTTGTCATAATTATAGTTTTTAGAGAGGAACTCCAGTAATTACACAGGGAAGAACATAGGACAAATATTTCCCCCTTTGTTGCTATGGCAATGAAGAGTAGAAAGGAAAGACAAAGTTTCAAATGCGGTGAGTAAAAGTTAAGTCAGTTTTCTAGACCAGCATTATACTCACGAAAGCATTTGTAAAATAACTCTGAAATGGAAAATGTTCTCCCAAACAATATTTTATAGTTTGAGGACTAGCAGTTGTGGCCTCTTGTGTTCAGTGTCCTATTGATCCAACACTGAGAACGGAGGGAGCAGGCACATCCAGGCCAAAAACAAGCCTGTGCTCTTATGGGAACAATCTATATACTAGATCACACAGTCTCTAAGCAGAGCACCAGATCCTTTAAAGACCTGCATAAACACTATCTAAAAGCAAGAACACTTTCTCACATTATGTACCAAACCAGTGAATATAAATGTAAGGAATTCTACTCAAAACATTTCTCAATGCCACATGTTTTTACACATGTGGTGGTTGTTCTTACTGTTTACAATGACTAAGAATTTTGCCTCTGTACCCCAGGGTGTATAGTACTTCTTAGCGCTGTTGTGTATCAGGTGACCTTCATTTATATCTGATCTGAAAACCACTTAGATTAAAAGCACAACGGGAGGTAAGCATTTTATTTTCTAAAAGGCTGAATAAAAAAAATGTTAACCTTGGACCAATTATATTGCTTCTATTGCTACATTTTCGTCCTACCTTGAGATGATCCAACCACAGCCAAAAAGATATTTCTTGAAAAAAATGTCTCGAAACATCCATCCATCCTCTCCCGCTTAATCCGGCTGGGTCGCGGGGGCAGTTTGCTGCCCAATACTCATAGCACCTGACCCCCTATGAACCCCTCTGCAGGTGGTGAGCCCACAGGAGGGTGGACATCATGGACATCCGTCCATGATGAAACCCATCCAGACACAGGGAGGAACATGCAAACTCCACACAGAAAGGCCCGGGTGACCCGGGGATCGAACCTGCAACCTTCTTGCTGTGAGGCCTGAGTGTTGCCACTCAGCCACTGTGCCGCCTGTCTCGAGACATTCAGAACAAAATATATAACTGACTGTATTTTACCTGAGATGAGTAATACTTTGGTGCTTTGATTCTGACCAAATCCACACTGTTTCTCAGTCCTTTATGTTTTTACGTATAAGCAGTCGTGTTGTTTTGTTTTTTTAATGCAAACGTAGCATACATGTCTCTGATTGCGGCTTCAGCTCGTCTTTGTAAAGTTTGGTCAAAGCATATGGTTCTGGCTGGACGGATAGCCAATACTAACAAGGACAAGAATCAGAAGACTAGCTGTGTTGTTCATATTCACATTCTCTTTGGTCTGACTCAAGAGACTTTTTCAGTCTAATAAAGAGACATGGTTAGTTCATTAATGGTTATTCATTCCTGTTTTGGTATGAGCTTAAATCCACATTGCAAAAAGAAAACACTGCTCTGTTACAGATGTTGACCTTGTTTACTTCTGTTTGTCTTTGTTGGTTCTTGCTAATGGAGACTGGATTCCTTATCAGATGCATGATGTACATCTTCAGGGCAAATATCAGGCATTCTCACCATCTTGCCGCACATCTGTTTCTTCTGTGTGTTTTAAATAGCTCTGAATGTGTGCTCAACAGTTTGTCTCCCCACCTCTGTATGTGTCTATTCTAGTCTATATATAGTGTGTGTGTGTGTGTGTGTGTGTGTGTGTGTGTGCGTGCGCGCGTGCATGCATGCGTGCGTGCGCGCATGTGTGTGTGTGATTACAGTCCAGGACAGTTGTGAATATCAGCTTGTGTGATAAAACCAAAATGATCCACAGCAGCTTACAACCACTACCACCACTATATTCTGGCTAAACTGGACAATTCCCAGCAAATAATAGAGAGTGTATGAGCTCAAATAAAGGTTGGAATATGTTTGTCTTGCATTTATAAGGCTTTGCAACAGCTTTTGGTCACATAGAATGCTTGGTATATTAGTTGGTAGAGTGTTGGTCCAATGACCTGATGGTTGGTGGTTCAAATCCTGCTCTTCCTGCTCTTGACATAAAAAACTTCACTGGGAGATTGGGTGCGATTCAAACTCTCACAGATGAATGCTGTTGTTGTGCCCTTGGACATGACACTTAACCTACCTCGCCTCAATTCTCTGTGTTCTCTGGTGATGGTATATGTGATGAAAAGCATATAAAGCATATAAAAATGTCACCATTTAGTTTCAGTATTGGGGGTTTTCTGATTGCATGATGGTATGAAGTGTTGCCAAATACAGTGTTTACAGTGCAACCCCCAAGCAGGCTGCTTAAGATAAACCATGATGATACTAAATACCGGTACATGAAAATCACATTGTTTTTACAGTTCATAAAGGAAAAATTAGTATAGCTTTCATATTCTGGGATGAGGGACTGCGATTTCTTTGGAGAATGACAAAGCAGAAGCACAGCCAGGATCCAGGCGGGAGGCACGGCACATGGAGGAAACTGTGAGAACAACTGATAGTGGCTCAGTGGGAGGCGAGCCAATGAGGCAGGCACACCAACGCAAACAGTCGTGCTTATCATTATCTCTGCGCTATAGAAATATATAAAACAGGGCTATTTGCACTAAAGAGAAATACAACTTATTTATTTTCTTCTGTTTCATTATCTGTGAGAATTTGAATTTAGGAAAGAAACACCCACAAAGGTAAAAATCAAGAAGACAAAGGGTGGTTTATTAAAGCACAATATACTAAATAATACATTAACACATTTACTTTATATTATTTGTATTTATGCTGCGAGTCCTGTGTCGGGTTTTGTAGTAATGTGACACTCACACTCTGCTAAAGTCACCATCTTTAAAGCTTCATGTGTGATTGTTCATAAAATAACTATTCATTTCTTAAGACAAAAGGCTTGTGGTCAACGTGGACAAAAATAGACTCTCAAGGTGTACCACAGCACCTTCATCTACACCACTGGACTTCACAGGGTGTGGTCCAAGCTCCTCTCGTTACTTTGAATGGTTTGGAATACGTGCAGCCTCCACACCAGAGCTGCGCTGTGTGCAGTCTGAGCCCAGGCAATTATTCACTGCAATGAGTTCATAAGCTTTGAAGGTAAAGCTAACAACAACTAGCACGCTAAGGCACACTTATTACACTTATATACCATATTATCAGAGAATAAAATGCTTTCTAATAAGATTCAGACAGGGCACAGCAGACAGCAGAGTTATATATAGTGCTAAAACAGACTTCACTCAGTATAACGCGGTTCACCATTCGCGCCCTTGCTGTTTTGCTTTTTTTTTTTGTTGCATTTTGCATGTGTTTTCTGTTCTGTTCTGATTGGCTAAGAGAGAAACTGTGCATTGTGTTCTGCATAATCCCCGCTCCTCAGTTTAGATCACGGAGCCTGTCTGAGAAAAATGTTTAAAGTATGTGGTGAGAGGTTTTACAGCCTTAAACCATATATAATAAATATAAAACTGACTACTTCATGGATTTTGCTTATTGCGGGTTATTTTTAGAATGTAACCCCCGCGATAAACGAGAGACCTCTTTATATCTATAGTGGGGCAAGACAAATTTAGCTCAAATACTTGGGGAATAAAATCAAAGAAAAGACCTTTTACTATATGCTTTATTTAGATTTTGATTCCATGCATGTTTTTATATGCACACTTTTCCTGAAATAATATGGTTCATTATAAAAAGTTTTGACATTGTTCAGTTGATATCAATTCAGAGTATAGTTAAAATACAGCCACCAAGTCTTTTCTTACACATCCTTCCTAGTTTAACAGCTCACCTTCACTTACAGACTCTTGTGTAACTTGTGAACACTTTTATTATCTGATGCAAGCAATCCAGACTGCTGTATTTGTTCTTTGCCTATCTTGCTCTTTCTCTATACGGCGCTGCTACAAACATACAAATTCCCCACGGGAGTCATTAAAGTTTTATCCCATCTTTAGAAAAATACAAGATTGCCCCATTTACAAGGCATACTGAGCGTGCTCCCGTGCCATACAATAGCTCCAGATGTTGATAATACTGCACCAGCCCCCAGCTCTTAAAGATGCCGTCTTTGGAGTGACACGCTGAGTCTCCAATCTGCCAACATGATTGATCACAGTGTGTTTTGGTGTTAGGATCAAATGAGTAACTGTGTATGCATCTCTCTTCATATACCACGTGCAGGCCAGAATAGACTTGGCTTTTACACAGTCAGCGGACGGCTCTTATCACGTCATTAGAAAAGGCATGTAGCATTAGGGGAGATGTGAACCACTGTAGAGACATCCAAAACCAGAAACAACTTAAAGGTGCTGTGTTGTTAAAATACAAATAGGGTTGTTTTGTGTTTATGTTCAAAAATGCCTATAGCTGAAATAAATTTACATTTTACTTTTACCTAAATTGTTTTGACTGCAAACCTAGCATAGGCCACTGATCTACATATTTTTATTAAAGAGATTTGGTTTTATACCATGACAGTAAAAAAGGCAAACAAATATAACCACAAATGCCTGTTTTTTATTTAATCTTTTAGTTTGTTGGGAAAATACATCTTCTGGAGCACATTCACTGCAGCACATACACAAAAGAAAAATAATTTACTTGAAAATATTACGGCAAGTGTTCACATGAAATATCCTTGAGTAATAGTTAAACCTTTTTCTTTCAGTATAGTAAATCCTATTGAATGACATTACATAGTTTAACACTACTTCTTTAATTAAATGTTAAATACTTACCGTATTTTCTGGACTATAAGCCGCTATTTTTTTTCCCATTCTTTGAACCATGCGGCTTTTACAAAAGTGCGGCTATTCTGTGGATTTTTCTTCCACCGCTAGGGGCGCTCTAACCCGAATGCAAAGAAGAATACACTACTTTTTATTTAGCAGATATAACACACACGGCAAATTACTAACTGGTAATTATTTTCAGATCCTCACCCCTTCATCATGAAAAGCACACGAAGAAGTTTGTATGATGCAAGTTTTAAGTTGAAGGCATCGATCTTGCTCCAGGAAGGAAACCGCTGTAGAGCCCTGCACCCGCGGGACCTGCGGGACCCAACACAAAACAGTGCAGCGCGGGACACATTCTGAAAGCTTATTGAGGGCGCGGGCGGGAGAGTGACCGCACGATGCGGGAGCGGAACTGAAGAATGCGGGAGCGGGACTGAAAATTCTGTCCTGCGCAGACATCTACCGTGCTGCTGCACGTAAGCTTGGCGTCAATGGTTTCAGTGAAGATGATTAAAGTGACTTGTGGTTTCACTGCACAGGAGAAATGAAGTTAATCAATTACCAGTTCTTTTCTGTTTTTGACCTCGTTTTAATCAGCACAGTTGCTGCCGTGTTAAAAGGCACTGTTCAGAAAGAATCTGTTGAGGTACATAAATGTACGTTTACAGTACAAAATCATTCTTCATTTTTCAACATGGATATCAGCGGCTTATAGCCCGGTTGCGGCTTGTATAACTTTTTTAAATAATAAAAAAATAAAAAATAGAGTGGATGCGGCTTATATACAGGTGCGCTCTATAGGCCAGAAAATACGGCAATCTTGTTGGCTAAATCCCACTGAATATAATTACATATAAATAAAAGATGTTTTAAATAGATATTAAGAAATAAAGTAGAATCATAATTACTCAGTGGTATTTCGTGTGGTCACATGAAATACTATTGAGTAATTACTTTCTGTAGTCTCCCAAGTAAACAAGATTAGTTTAGATTAGTAGACAAAAGAGGGCATCAAAAAACATTTTACAGTTATTATTAAGGAGTTTTTAGAGCCTACAACCCAAACTGACATCAATTTAGTGATGTTAGATTTGCTTGTGGGTCTTTTTGTTTGGTTTGTGTAGGCCTGGTTACTCAAATATTACACATATTTGTATTCAAGACCTTTAATGTAACTGTACCCATTTTTTCCATGTATTTGTATTTCTGAATAAGTCAACTGTGTTCTGTCTGCATACAATTATAACATGTTTTCATTGTACAAAAATCAGGAAATATAGAATAATAAGAGTAAGAATTAAGAATAGAAAAGAGACTTGTAATGGACCTTTCATATCTAAGTTAGAAGTATAATGTTAGATTCCAAGTATTGAAAGCTGACAATTTCCACTCATCAACTTGAGAAAGCAGTAGATATTTCACATATTGCAGTATTAAGTACAGTGCAAGAAGAAGAATATTCATGTCAATCTAGAGCATAGTGCCGAGTTGCAGATTCGATTTGATTTCTTAACAGTGCCTCCTCTTCTATTACTTATTTCCTCATTTCTTTGTGAAGACTTTGGCCTGTGACTATAAAAATGTAAATGAAAAATGTCTGGTGTAGGGGAAGTTGGGCAGGAGTGAGGAGCTACTCTTTCACTAATGATGAAGTGATCAGCTCAGCGCGCATGAAATTACCTGACTCTTTTTTTCAGCGGCATATTGAACCATCAGTCTTTTCCTCGACTACGCTTCACTGTGGAGCGACAAATGGAACTGTTGCTCAGAATTTCACATCATCTGAAAGAATCTAAAATAACCACAGTACACGGGGCTTGTTAAGGAAATTGCATTGGCGGGAATGTTCCACAGTATGGCATTAAAGGTCCTATATTGCGCAAAATTGTCTCTTTACTTTAAGCCATGTTAGAATGATGTTACCTCATCAAAAACATACCTGGAGTTTTGTTTCATTTACACTTGCTTATTACTCAACCCCATACACCATCACTAGAATCATTTGTGATAATGATAATTTCAGCTCTGGAATTGCCATTCTCTGCTGAACTGAAGCTAAAATGTAGCTGTTAACTTGAAAAATACCGCTTCATGATATCACAAGATGGAACAGAGTATTGTGAGCTTTGGAGATGTCGACAGACTGATAATAAATGACCACTCAAATGTGTGAATGAAACAAAACACGGGTAATAGCATTCTAACATTGTAAAGCTCACAAGAGTCAATTAATTGCATAATATAGGTCCTTTGAAGTGCGCACAGTCTTGGTAAATACACACTTTGTTGTATTCAGTCACTCAGCTCAAACTTTTCCTTGATTGGGCCAAACGTGCTGTAAAATATCCAGCTCTTGCACGTCATTTTCCACAAAGACAACTCTCTAATGTACCTTGACTCTGTCCTGTCCCACCTCAGTAACCCAGCTGGGATTTTTACAACTTTTTACAACAGCCCAAGGCATTCCTCTTGCAGGTTTTGCGATCCGATTTACACATACCAGCGCCTGACGCTTGAGAAATGACATCTTTCTGTGTTCAGTCTAGTTTATATCAGGGGTGTCAAAGAATGTCTGTTTTCCTAGTTTCAACCACTTGGCTTCACAAAATTTTTGACGTGATTTATTTGGGTATAAGAAAACCAAACAGTTGAGGCAAATGATGGTGAAGTTAACATTAAAAGATTAAAGTTGGTGTCCTAAAATGGCTTTGTAGTGAAAAGGTGATGTGGCCTCTGCACTTCTGAAGAACGGAAAAGGGCACTGTGAATGTCAGCTAAAACTTCTGGGAAATATCAGTCACACTTAAAGTCAGTCCATTGAACATTTTTGACAACACAAGACACACTTGAGGTAAAATACCCATACATTAATGTAAAAAAAATAATTTGCAAAAACTTATGGGAAAATAATACATTTGTCTTTAGATGTGTTTATGAATCAAATCATATATAAAATCATATAAAAAATTATTATTGTTTTATTATTATTGTATTAGTAGTAGTAGTTAGTAGCAAGTAATCTGAAGTACAGTGCGTATACTTCCTGTGATCATAATCTCCCAGCATTACTAAACATTGTCATGTCTGAACTGAATTAATATTATTATTCATCATGCTTTTATTTATTTATTTTAATTCATGTAATGTAATGAACAATTTCCACATCCACTGGATGCTGCTAATATTAGGACGTTTCCATATATTACAGTATATTATTTCAACATGAGAGCATAGAACATTTCCAAGCATGTTTTTCATTACGTCTGTAATCTACAGGAAAAGTTTCCTAACACCTGCTGTGCTTCATCTTATTCTATTTGATGTCTAAATGTCCTGGTGATGTTTGTTGAGACGTCAAGAATCAAGGAGAAAATCAAACAGGAATTGTAAAGATGTTCACACAAGACAAACAGGCATGCTCTGATAAATATAACATGTGAGGGCATTTTAAATCTTGTTATGTTTTGACGTTTGAGTGAAGACATTCACGACTCTCACTGTATGATTGATGTGGATGGTACCATGTGTGCTTTATTTACACTGTGAGGCCAGTGAAGCACAGGCTATTGTATAACATCACTGTATAGAACCTATAGGAAACAAGAAGACAGTGCCGTGTTTGGTAAAGGACTGGAGACTGATACAATAAACAAACATATCAAATAAAGTCTTAATATTTGTTTGGCTTTGTTTTATTATTTCATTAATAGGTGTACATAATGTTATTGTTATGGTACAGTATTAATGTGAATAATTTATCATATGCTATACTGCACATAACCTTTGTTATAGCCACTTATTGTACATACTCTACCAGCACAATGTTGAATTGCATTATATTGCACTTTTTTGTATTGTAAATGCTATGCTATTACTATGATGATTAGTCAATGCTTAATAATACAGGTTCTCTTTTATAAACCATTTTTGTATTAGGTTTGTGTTGGCTAATTCAAGAAGTAAAAAATCAGTCTTTTATTGGTTCGCCTGCTACTTTAATATATCCACTCACTTTTCCTCCTTACTAAGAAATATAAAAGACTGCTGAAGCAAATCAAAGTTCTTATTAATTCATGTAGTGTCTTTATAAGCTACTATCACATTTACTGAAGACTTCCATGAAATCATCTGCCTTTGTCTAGTATTTTCCTTGGCCTCTTTGTCCTCTGCCTCTTTCTCTGTTTTCCCCCCAAAATGAATTAAACCTATTTTGCACTGATGTATTTCCATCCTGCTTATCTTGTCAGGTTGGACAAATATGGACGCGGTATAAAATGGTCTTGTCGCATCTGAAGGTCAAAACTGATATATGAGTTTGGGGTGTACTGAGGGAGGGAGAGAGAAGAAAGAGAGAATTCATGTAAGAATTGGATGGTGACGGAAGGCAGGCAGTTTTCTGTAATAATGAATAGTAAAGATAAGGGCTGCGGCAGACTTCACTATCAGCTGTGTAAAAAAAAAAACACCAAGGCCTGACCAGAAACTTTATGTGGCTCTCAATGTGAGACTTTATATAATGTTATTACCAGTGGGAAATACACATCCCAACATTTCCTTTGCTTTTGAGAAATGAGTGTCTTGAATTGAAATGTGTGAGTAAGTTTTCTTCAGTCAGTTGTTATCACGCAGAAGTAATATTTAGTTTTATAATATCTGATAAAGGGTTCACTGATGTCAGAGCAGTTCTCATCTGCCCCGTTATGCCCCATAACATCATCACAGCATCGCTGACAGTCCACAGACAGAGTGGGTGTTTTCAGCTTGTGACATTTTGTTTTGTTTTGTTTGTTTTTAATTGTGATAAATTACTTTGTAACGCTGAACCTTATGTGTATCACCTTGATAACAATAATGTAAATTTTGCATTATATATCTCCTTTAAGAAAGAAAATATGCAGAACTTTGGGTTAGAGTGTTAGGTTTGGCTCAACTGTGGCCAACCAGTGCCATAGAGTGCTTATATAAATGGAAATCTAATCCATTAGCCACTGTTTCCCAAATAGGAAGTGAGCATGGGCACACTTCCTGCTCCATCGACTCATTCACTTTCAATTGGAACACTCTTCGCTCCTGTCTCCGTAATTGCTGCTGTCAGGCTCGTCATTAAAATGTTCGTATTAACCCACTTTGTCTGTAAATCACGATATTAACATTAATAACGCTGAGGTCGCTCCCGCTAGCATAAGTAGCAGGTTTGATTGACAGTATTGCTTAGCACCCTTACCTGCCTAACAGCCTCGCTCCGGATTGGCTCTTTGGTTGCTATGAAACTCACGGGTGGAATTCCAAATATGGACGTTGTCTCTAAAGCCGAACACTATACGTGATGTCAAACTCCAAATAATCTATAATTGAATATCATTAGTTGATAATGATAAAATTGTTGATAATTAGAAGATAATTAGTCTCTTAAAAGTATACATATTTTTAAAGAACAGCAAATAGTTAGGGTATAGTATAATAGTTTTGTTTTTTTGTCCATCGCAGCGCTGTACATAGATAAATAAACAACAAATTCAAAAACAATGTAAGTCACACCTACCTCTCAGTGTTTTTGTTTTTCTGTGATTCACTCTTTTAACAGCAGTATTTTTGTCCTTAGAAGGCTGGTGGTTACATGGGCATAAATCACACATTAAAAACATTACTCTTGGACAAGCAATAAACTGCCCTGTATTAATACAAGCCTCTAGACTGTCTTTTAAAACATAAATTACATCCAAGTTAATCATAGCGAAACTTGTATGAAACCTCAAACCTAATATTTCAGCTTTTAACGATGTTCAGGGCTATTTCATTATGAACCACATCCATCGTATTCGTGGGCCAAAAAGCATTAAGTCTTTGTCTTAGAGTTTGGCTGAGAGCTGTGCTGTAAGACACACAGCCTATGTTGTTAGCATTCGCATCTGTTAGACAACTTAAATGTATATGTCATAACTGCAGGCTCACATCACGGACACTATATGGATGGTCTTAATAACTGCCACTTTCCCAGCAATGACAAACAGGAATAAAGCTGTGAAAAAAGGAGTAACAATGAGTGAGAAGTATATGTGCAATTGTGGTATTTGAGGTGATATCATTGGACAAAATGAATTAATACAGATGGGCACAGCTAAAATTAATATTGTTAAAATGCAAAATTATGTTGTAATACAGCGAGTTCTATGGTTTAGTCAGTAAGTGAAAATCCCAGATTCAAGAACTGTGAATTTACCTTTTGGATATTTCATGGCAAAGTACAATGTAATCAAAAGGAAAAACTTCCCCCTGTCTGAAAGTATGACATCAGCACCTTTTAGGATCTGTAAAATGTTCAAAATTCCAACTGGAGACAAAACTAAATAGACCATGACACATTATCAATGATTAACAAATCAAAATATAAATATTGAGGGCTTTATAACCAAATATAAGCACAAAAGATTACAAATATGTTCTTCCAAATATTCTCTTAAAATCGTTATTGTTCTTTTTTGCCAGTTGCCTACATTCCAGAATTTAAAATGTTTGCAAACATTGAAAGGGTCATTAATTCAACATGCAGAGTCATTATCCCACGAAATCCTCCCAAGCAGAACCCATATGCTCATATATTAGACACTTCAAGCTATGTGTTATCAATCATTTTAAGACAAATATACAAATTACACAAACTCATGTAAAAGCTTCTGTGTGAACCACAGTATTTTTGTTAAATGCAAGTGCAAAACCATTTATAGACAGCATCTACAACTTAATAGTGGCACTAGGACACTTCTTGTCCTGGTCTAGACAGTTTTGATGTGCACCATTAGAGGCAGTCAGGTCCTCCTCCCGATAACTGTGCTACATGAGGATTTGAGCTGCCCCTCTTGACATGTGTCCGGAGCATTTGGATGTAATTTTGAAAGCACTTGAGTAAAGCTGAGGTGAAGGAGTAATAGCAGGGTGTTTTGTGCAGGAAATAGATGAGTGAGTTTGAACGCTGGTGAAGGCAAACAGTTGACATGGCGATGGAGAGAGATGCTCTGTGATAGATGGTCAGTCTGTATGTGCACAGCTGCCCATCAACACTGCTCTCAGCTCGCAGCCACATCACTGTAATAGCTTTGGCTGTCAAACCTGCACATCAGTGCATTACTGCAGCATAGGCCAGTAATCTACTTCTTTTCACCTACAGTATTCTCTAAAAATACACACAACTACTGTATATACATGTGCGTTTACCTATGTTCTAATTGTGTCCATCGGAGCAGTTGTGCTCACTTCCAGGTTGTTTTGGGCGCTTTTTAACCCTTGACTGCTACAGCGCAGACTCACCCAATCGATAAGTCAGGCCAATGTGAAGTGTCTACTTCCAGCTCTTATTATAGGAGCTGGATGTTCAGCGGTGCACAGCAGCAGACCTGCTCTCACCTCTAATCCACCTCCACATTCCCCCACAACCACCACCTCTGCTGGGGATTTACCAGGGTCACCAACCTACAGGAGAAAACACTCATGACAAACTCTGGTAAGAGTTTGGGCTACTGAGAAAGAAATGTCTAAAAAACAATCAATTTGAATTTGATATCAGCATAGCATTTCAAAGAAATGAGTTAGGGCAATTAAAAACATTGTATTTCAGCCAACTTACAGATTTTAGTGGTGACAGTTAAATCAGAAAAGTCCAAAGTTCTATTGTGTTGACAACCATCTAATCAATGGACGTTTATATAGCGCGTTCCAACAGCTTAGATGGGCTAAAAGAATCTTCACAGAATACAAATAAAAACATCACTTCAGATAAACAATAAGAGACTTCAGATAAACATTTACATATATTATAAAACCTTCAGTTTCAGTTTGTCCTTTCCTTTCATTGCCCATATACCTATTTTTAATGAAAAACAAAAATCCAAAATATTGTGAAGTTGTTTTTTTTCACTACGGATACATGTTTGTTTGTTTGTTTGTTTGTTTGGCTTATTTATTCCCTGTTCATGTGTTGTACTGACAACTGTGTTCCATTTAACCAGGCGATCCAAATGAGTGTTACGACTGTATTTAGATGCAAATCCTCCTCTCCTCAAAGTGTTTTCTAAATCAAGTGACATTAACTTGGCATTTACAAGGTGCTCTTCTTTGGGCCTTTTTGGTGAAAATGAAAATCCTGTTTAACTGCATAAATTAAATTACTCCAGTCAATTACTTGATGCTTTTTCCTTTGCCCAACAGTGTTCACCAGACTAAAGTGCCCCTTCAAGGTGATCGACTTGAGGAAAAAAAAAAAAAAGAAAAGAAAAAAGCTAATAAAGCGTAAACACCTTGAACACTGTGGAGGTAGAAACGTAGCAGCGCCGGAGTACAGACATCTTCTAAAGTGTGTTCATTACTTGGGAGCAACCAAACATGAAAAAACTCGAGCCAAGGGAGGTTTTCTCTGACAACTAATGTTTGCTTGTGCAGATTCAAACTCATGCCAGTGAAATTGTTCCTGCTTGTTTGAGCCTCTGAGCCATGGCTACAGTTTCATCATCCTAGGACTCCAAAGTACAAAGAACATTAACAAGTCTGCTGCTAAAGAGCCTATAGCAGTCGGGGGTTAGTTTTTTGTTTTGTTTTTTTTTCCATCTTTTTTATACAGACATAAAAAACCTGTAAACAAAACTAAATCTTATTTACTAAAAAGCATGCAATTCAAATTACACAGTATAAAATTTCTGTTATAGCTTTGTTTTAAATCTCATACAAATAGAGCCCAATCTCACACAGTGTTTTAAAAATGTAATGCAATTAAAATTTGTTATAATTGGCCAGAAAATTTTTTATTTTATTTTATTTTTTTTACAAAAAGTTGTATTTTGTTTTTATTCGCAGTCTGTTTCTTTGTTTCCAGCATTGAGCTTGTGTGCCCCATTTTGTCACACCAACCATTTAACATCATTTACTGCCAATCTACCCCCTGGTCCTTCCATTCTCTGCAGGACTTGGCAGAACCCCATCTGAACTGCCCAGCAAAGCGATTGTGAACGTGCCCCTGGTGCACGCTTCAGCTTTGTTATTAGTGTTTATATTGGGTAAACTTCATCTATTGCGTTTCCTTTTGCTTTGCCAAAATCTGTATTTAATTTGAAGTGCCAGAGTGCCCTTGAGCAACGCAGTGTGTTTATCGAACGCCACAACACTGTTTAATCTCCTCCTCATGCTGCGTTCAAAGGCCTTAGTTAGTGATCCTTTACAGTGTGCTTCAAGGAGAGGGACACAGAGCTGGCCAGGAGTGCATTAAAGTGCAAAGTACTTATCCTGCTTTCACTTATTTTCAGGGTCAATATATGTTTGGAAAGACATTTATCTGAGCTATTTTGGTTTTGTTTTTTGTGTGTCATTGCATTCGTCGCTATTTGAGCAAATCACCACCTTCAGATTGTTATTTCTCAATAATCAAACACATGTAAGAACGGAGAAAGAGATAAGCTTAGACTGGGAGGGGTTCATTGCACATGTTAATAAGATCTATGGAGATGTGGTGAATATTAACCCTCTACAATAAAAACATCTCTTTAAAATTAAGTAAAGGGCAGTTTTTATTATGAAGCTAGTTTATTAAAAACTTCCCATTCAGTTGTTCACTTAAAATATATGTACCATAGGACAAAAATGGAAAACTATAGAAACAGTACGATGTAAATGATAGGTAAGACCTGTTTTGTCATTTTGCTATAAAATTGCTGTGACAGGGGGTTGGCTAATTGTTACGGAGTATAACATTTTTGGTTAAGAAGCATGTTTAATAAGACTTCTTCATACTCCTATTCAGTGTCTTCATATTGTTGATTGAACCCCTGGCAACATGGCTAAGCTTAATACAGATAAGAATTAAAATAAACTGATTGAAAGTTGATTGATTGTTTTGCTTTTAGGGAGGATAGAGGATTTGGCTGCAGACTACAATTAAAAAGCACCAAGCAGTGTGCCCTGTTTGGTTGTTTCTTATTTTGTAAAATGGACCTGTGTTTTTGCGGGTGCGTCAACTGACAAGGCTAGTGTGACTATCTGGAGTAAGCCACTTTGTTCTCAAGTTGTTTTGGTTAAAAAGGTAAAATGTTTGTGTAGAGAGAGGATGCTAAATAAAGCAGAGAATGTAGCTCCTGCATTCTGGGAGGAGCAATAGTGGCCGACTGGCAACAAAATCTGCTTCTTTTTTTTTTCATCTTTTGTTCCCTGCGCTGTGAAAATACTGAATGCAGTGGTAGTGGTGGTAGAATGTTTTACAACAGTAGGTGCTCTAAAACCTTAAATTCTGTGTTGTGTTGTATACTAAAGGATCACTGCTACTTTTACTTATTGATGTTCTTTTTTTATGTAGTGCAGAATAGAAGTCATTTACCCTTCATTTACGTTTCTCAGTTTAATGTGGTCTCACATGAGCTATATTTATACCATCATCTTCCCTTGGCATACCATTGGCAGGCCATTATCTAAATTGGGGCATATTGCTGTCTAACCGGAGTCTACAGGTTTTCATAGTCCCACTACATTTGGTATATAAACCCCCTCTTTTGGAAGCATAAAGATGGGGCTTGAACACTCAAAGATCATACTATATTCACTTTTCAAATCATATGATATCATACTACACAGGCCCGTATTATTGATGGCTTCCACAATTTGGACAGGCAGCACACTTCACAGCAAGAAGTTTCCGGGTCCGATCCCCTTTCTATGAACTGAAATCAAGGGCCGTGACATCGCTGGACAAACTGAAAACTTCTAAAACAGTGGTGAGCCAAAGACGATACAAGAAGATGCAATACAAGACAAAACATCAGCCCACTGTGATGGAATTGACATAATAGTAAAAAAAGACAACAGCTTGTGTTCTTAAAGATGCACTGTGTAACTTCTCAGGTGGAAGGTTCCTCATCTGTTTGGCTTCATAAAGATATTACTGCTTTTCCCAGAATTCTCCACAGTATGGCATTAAAACATAATGTCTCCTTGGGTACAAGTGGTTGGCACCATTAGGGTAAGTTTTTATTAGTCAGATCCGTGGAGAGGAAGCTCATGCACAGTGAAGATGCAAGGTATTTTTAACCAATAGAAACACCCATGATGGGAAAAAATGCTAGATATATGTTCAGTGCCTTACTGTTGAACATTATAGGCAAAGCAATGTCATCACCAGACAAGCAGGTGGTGGAACAGTTACACAGTTTATCCTTTAGTACCGGAATATTCTCTCTAACAATGAAAAATGCAAAGGTAATAGAGAAATGGTTTACTCGTTTGTTTTGTTGTTAGTTTTTCTGTGGTGGTGAGCCAAAGACATATTCTGTTCGATTCTATATTCATCCATCCTTCATCTTCCGGGGCCAGGTCACAGACACAGAAGCAGCAGTCTGAGCAGAGATGTCCATTTCCACACATTCTATATAATTCATTCTATATAAACCCTTTTGTTATCCAGAATCATAATACAACTGCTTTATATTCAACTCCACGCCCAGTCTCTTTAGAGGCTAGTCAAGTGAGGTGCATATATTCCTTTGTCCTGTTTGTCTAACCTTCAGAGCCTGTTTCATTGAGTATCTTGTAGTAGATGTGGTCTTTATTGATCCTTTGGTAATAGGGCTGTGCAGGTATGATCACATGCATGACTGCTCACATAAAAAAAGAAAAAAATATGTTTTGTGTGTTTTTCAGGCTGGAATCTCCCACTCGGACCCTTACCCTGGAGGCGCCTAGAGGAGTGGAGATCAATGCAGGTATAGGGGACTTCACAGCGTCCTGCAGAAAAGACCTTCTGCTGCAGTCCTCAGATGGAGAGGTGAGTAGCAAGTATATTTTACTGTTCTTTTGGTTGTGTCTTATTTTGTAGTCATGGTGATTTGATTATTTCACTTTAGGTTAGGTTTAGAATAGTTTATTTGCCATTTGCAATTAATGGTGTAACTTTTCATTAGTGGGTCTGTCACCTTCTTGTTTCTTATGGATATGTCATTGCTCTGCCTGGAATGTTCCACAGTATGACATTAAACAGATCTATCTTACATTTATTCAATTACAGGCGGTTTCATAAATAAATAAAAAATATCTAGAAAAACAGGCATTCTGACTGTGAGCGGGGTCGTCACTCCACAGATCAGACCTGTAACTTGGCCTGGTTTAGTCTTCATGATGATAGAAAAGCAGACAAAGCCATAGCATCTCCATGGAGGAAAGCAGGCGGCAGACACTCCACCAGAAAAGTTACACAGTGCACCTTTAAAAATCACATTGAAAAAACAGACAACACACTGACACCGAAATTAACAAACTACAGAGATTAAGTAGTCAAAATATGAACATGCTACATCATAGTTCAAAGTGCATTGTTCAGACTTATAACAGCTTGTTGGAAGAAGGTGTTACCATGGTAAGAAGTCTTAAACTTAAAGATGCTCCTTGAAACATTTCTAGTGGAGGGGCTGCTACCTGATGTCTCCATGGACGTGTTGTTGCTTGTCTAGAATGAGTATAGATTAATCCTATCACAAGAGAGACAAGCAGGTTACGGCTCATCAAAGTCTAAAACAGTAACTTTTGCTCAATACCAAGATTACTATTGTGTTAGGGTCCAGTTTTAGCTATTGGACTGTAATACCATAATTGGCCTTGGTGTTTCCACCTATTTAAATATTAATAATCATTAATTGCACTATCTCAGTCTAATCTCAAAGGCTATTAGTACAACAAAAGTTATAACATTAATTTTACTTGTTAAAACACAAAAAAGTAAAGTTGCACAAATCTCTGTCTGCATGGCAAACAGAACAACAAAACTTCACAAACTATTGAGGTGTGAGCTGGGACTCTGTGGCACTGCCTAGTGTTGGGTGCGCTTCATTAAAGTACCTTATTAGGCTAATGAGCGTCATCAATCCCAGCGACCTTGTCCTCCTCTTCCCCTCCTCCTCTCTCATCCCTCCGTTTCGCCGCTTTTCTGTTTGGGACAAGTGACTTCATTAAAGGCAGCCTGATGAGGTTTGCTGTCTCTGCTGCTGTGTGCTGTTATATGTGTGTGTGTCCCTGTTAGCCGATATCTTGCTGTCAAGCTCTTTGCATAGCAGCCTGCAACACTGCGTGAGAACCCAGCCAGACGTCATCCTTATGTGTGTCCTGATAGCGTGTGTGTGTGTGTGTGTGTGTGTGTGTGTGTGTGTGTGTGTGTGTGTGTGTGTGTGTGTGTGTGTGTGTGTGTGTGTGTGTGTGCATGCACATGCGTGAGTGCTGGAGCATAGTGTGTCATTAACTCAGTAATTAACAGAGGAATGGCCTTCTTGTATTGCACTCAATGTCATCGTCACTCACTTCCATTCAGTGTATTCTCTGAGGCAGACACACTCAGTCACACCCACTGCTTCAAAAACAGGCTTCATATAACTGATGTTTATGTTTATTATTTGTGTTTCATTTTTTCTATATATGATCTATATATGATCTATATGTGATCTATATATATATACTTCAATTTAAATCCTAAAGACTTACTTTACTTTACTTTGTCTTGAATGTTCCACAGTAAGGCATTAAACCATCAATCTGTTTTGCCTTCATCCAATTACAGATCTGACCAGTAGCATGGCTTGATGATGTAATCCCATAAAGTGAAAGATTCCAGACACAGCAATATAACATTTAGACAGAGACAAGCAGATGGTAGACCAGCCAGGAAAAAAGTTTTATAATGCGCCTTTATGACTCTCCTTGTACACTACAGGCCTTAGATCAGCACAAATTGGTGGACTGAAGGTTGAAAGAGAAGCAACCATAAACATATTATTGTTATATTATAACTATATTAAGAGTATACTAAAAAAGGTCATATATTATGTAACACTGGCTCTTGTGAGCTTTTAGTCATATTATAATGCTGATATCTCCTCAAAAAGAGATGTGGAGTTGTATTGTGCTTGATTCACACATGTTTGAGTAATCCTGGATTATTAGACTATTTACATCTACAAACTGAAAACGCTCTGTTCCACCTTGAGATGTCATGAAGTGATAGTTGTCAAATTAACAGATACCTTTTTACCTTTTGTTCAGCAGAGACAGCCAATTCCAGATGATTCTTGTGAAGGTGTGTGAGGTGTAAAAACATAGTAGAGCACTTCCTGTATTACCACAAGAGTGTTTTCTGTTTGAGAGAAGAACACAGCCTAAATATGCAACGTTTATGTGTTAAACGTGTGAATGAAACAAACTACAACTCAAAGTATGTTCGTGATGAGGAAACAACATTATAACATAGATCTGAAAATAGTGTAATTTGTTCCCATTAAAAAAAAAAAAAACTTTATTTGTCAGAAGAAGTTTGCATTTCTTCAAACTCCTCATCTATTCCATTGTTACTTCCTGTTCCTCCATTGTTCGTTTCCTGTTTAGTTTTTTGCATTGTTCTTCTCATCTCCTCCCTTTTATCTTTCCGGGCCTTCATCTCTAAAGTAACCCAGCCTATCTAATTAACTTTCTGCTGGCAGGGTCATACATCACTGTGTCTGTCAGTACTCACAAAACGGGGAGGGGAGCCGTGCGGATTATAATTTTTACCTCGTTTCTGTCACCTCTCTCCTCTTGGTTTCGTGTTTTCTTTTGTCTTTTGGCTTCCTTTGTTCATCCATTATCTGTCCCTTTCTCTCTCCGTCTGTCATCCGTGCATAAATAGACATCTCGGTATTGACGGGAACAAAAGCGAGTGGGTGACTGCAACAAGGATGGGAGAGGAGGCCTTTGGCAAAGCTGGGTGATAACCGCAATGGAAAAGTTGAAATTTTTCTGACACCTCATCACCCTATGGCATACTAAAATTACATACGAAAAATCAGGCCAACAGCAATTTTACATCACTCATTTGAAGTTTGTTTCTTTTTCGAATTAAAGGCTGTCATCTTCTGTCTGTGATTATTTCAGAATGTGCCACAAAGATTTGCAAATTAGTATAATAAAGTTTTATAAAGTTTTGTGAAATTAAAAATGGCGTGTAGAACTTACTAGCGTCATTTGTCATTACGTTTGACAGTATCATTCCAGGGGTCCCCATAATGAATCTTCCCTCTTCAAACATACTCGCTGACAGACTTTTTGGAGAAGAGAGCCCAATCCATGTCATTCAGAATAATGACAAATTTGCACTGTTGCCATAGCAATTAACAGCTCAAAACGAAATGATCTATATTTTGAATGGTGAAAAGTACTCAAATTGTGTCTATAAACAGGAAGTTGAAACTCACGGACAGTTTGCGTTCACACAACTTAACAACAGTCTAGTATCTGATGTAGGCCTGTCACAATAACAAATTTTGTGATATAGTTTTGAAGTAAATATAATAAACAATACTATTGAAACTAATTTAAGCCACTGATACAACAACTCAAGAACACAGAAACTATCCTTAATCTTAAATATTGTCATTTGCATCTGTAATGAGTCACTGAGAAGTAATTAATTCAACTTCTTTTACATCTTAAATCTTATTATATAGCCAGAAAATAACCAAAAAATTTCTCAGCAGTCTTAAGAAACGCACGATAAATATTGAGTCCAAAAATATATTGTTCCAGCTTTCGTATACTGAACAATAAGTCGGTATAGTCGTTATTGTGATAGGCCTAATTTGATGTCATAATCTTAGATGGACAACAGAAGCCTGTATAACTCATTCACATTCTACGGGAGAATCTTTTATGTTGTTTTTTGTGAGAGGTTGGGTCCACAATTTTGCCATATTAATCTTCTGTCCTTTCATCTGACATAAATTACACCTGTGAGTGAATAATGCCACCTCTTTTTAGTACTCTAGTGAAAAACATGCTCGAGTGTAGGTATTTTTAGCTGACAGAGAAGACATTTAACTTTATGATGCATGAATTGGTCTCTACAGAGATATTAAATGAATCTTAAATCAAGTTTTTGACTTGGTTTGAGGTGGCCTGCCCTCTACCTTAATTTCAACCTAGGCTTTAGAATTATTTGATGCTTTATGAGCTTGTCCTATCCATGAGCTTCAGAAAGGTAAAACTTATAACTGTTACCATGGCTATGTTGCAAATCCAGAATGAAACCTCTTTGTAGTTTTTCATATAGACTGTTATCATTCTGATCCACATGGCATCTGTTGTGTCTCAAACCCGGTCACAGGTGATCATGCAAACAGATTTGTCTTTTTTCAGTGGAGCATGTAAAATGACAGAGTTCATTGGTCATTTACAAATGTAATCATATTTCTTCTTCTTCTTCTTCTTCTTCTTCTTCTTCTTCTTCTTCTTCTTCTTCGTCTTCGTCTTCGTCTTCGTCTTCTGCAGAAATTGGTGATGCTTTTCAGTTCATTGTGATATTTTAGTTTTTATGTTTTCGATATGGACGGACAATGCGTGTCTCTGACTGACTAATCCATCTTTCAGTCAGGCCCATCCGAAAACTGTGACGTTTACCGGTGACCAGACTGACATCTTTGAAAGGATTGTATAAGTATAAGTGTGTATTCTGGAGCCCAGGCAAATGGCTATGAACAATTTAAAACACCTCAAAATCCTCAAAATGTCACATGAATCTGACCAGAACAACTGACCCCTATTTTACCTTTTGTAGTAAAAAGTTCCAAATCGCTGCATCAGGTTTTCTTTTTCTGTATAATGGGAGTACATGCTTGGCTCTTATGTTCCTGGAGAGACAGTTCCCACCTTTGAGGAAGCGAGTCTTTGAAGAGCTGTGCACCTGAGGCAGCACTTTTTATACAGGCACAGGATTATCCTGCAGCAAGGTCAGCCACTTGGACATCATTATGATAATCTCTGACTTTTACATTTATTGTGATGCCCTTGAACTTTGCAACTCACAATATGCTCATTATTTGCTATTGAAAATGAAGAGGAGAACGTTTAATATGTTTTTCCTCTATAAGTTTATGCAATAAATTTAGTTATATCATTCTTAGTCATTAAGAGTCATTTCGGCATTAAACTTCCTTAAGCAGGTTGTCCAATCCAACCCACTTAATAGTAGTAGTAGTAATAGTAGTAGTAATAGGTAGTACCGGTAGTAGTGATTCTAGAGTGGTAGTGGGGTACACGTTTATGAAATACTTAAGTATTTAATACAAGCTTTGAGAACACGCATGACAACACAGGTTTCATCAAACATACATTAATTTTAGGCTTAGACAAAGTGTATTGATGCACAAGGGAAATTATTTGGACACACTTGCTCACAATCACCATGAATATAATAACAAAGAGCAAAAATATAAATGGTAATAGCAATTCAAAATAAGTAGCAATAAGTATTGTACATGTACAAGAAAAAGAAAAATATATGAATATAGTAAATATATTTCTATTACAAGAGGTCGTAAAGAGAAACAGTGATTGATGTGACAGGGTTTTCTATTTAATAAGGGTGAGTTGTACAGTTGTATGGAGTATGGTATGAATGTAGTCATGTATCTCACTGTTTAATAATTAGATTAATTAATTTAAATATAATTTGAAGTAAGCTAATGATGAGAGAGCACTGCTATAACATGAACTTATAAAAGTGTAGTTCTCATAATATGCCCCCTTCACATAGGCCATTGCTCAAATTGTATTTTGGATATATTTGTTTAGCCAAATGGACAAGCTCCAAAATTTGTGGACCCGGTCAGCAGCTTATCCAAACAGCATTCCACTTGATCCTTCTATATCCCATCTTTGGCTGAACCGCTGACACCATCACATGACCAGAGGAGCCAGGATAGAGGGAGGATAGAGGGGGATAGGAGGAGGATGGCAGAAAATAGATGTTTCTGTCGACTGGGTGGGAGAAAATAAAGGTGTGCAGGACAGCAGGGCCTAAAGCCAAATCAATGTTGTCAGCAGCTGGCACTTAAGAAGGGGCCATTAAAGTTTAAAAAGTTTGGAAAGCTGTGCTGGAATTAGGGCCAAATGGGTTAGAGGTAGGGAAGAGCGCACTTCCATTAAAATCAAAGCCAACTAGATCTGACAGATCTTTCAGGATTTCTGCAGGTCCCTGTTTTTTATCAACTCCCCGTCTGACTACATCCACTCCATGTCTGTCCATTTTGTCTGTTCTGCAAGTTTATTCACTCTCTTATTTAGTCCCTTGGCTCTATCAAACATTGTACATTTGCTGGTTCATTTTGACTCAAGACCCCATCAGAGCTTTGGTGAAGAGAAACAACTGCCTCTCTTAGGTCTTATTCTGGCTGTGTGAATTATCCCTAGACTGATTGCTAATTAATCGCAAATACATTTTGGGACCAAAATTAAGTCCCAAATATTGTCTCTTTGGATTTCACTTTGGTTCAGAGTCATGATCATTTTTAACAAAAATGTTAAAGTTAAAACAGATAAAAAGTTAAAACAAATATGTTCTGCTTATATTCACTATGAAAGTGGCTCTACTCACCATTTCAAAATCAAAGTCTGAAATGGGTGTTTGACCAATATTGCATGTCCTTACTGTGACCTTAAAGATGTATTAGGATTCTATGTCAAATATAAGTGCTTTTCATAACCTGATGCCAATAGTGAAAACCTCTTTGCAGCGGCTGCCTTCACCAATTGGCTGCCTCTAAAAGCCTGTACCAGGCACTTAAACTCAATTCAAACTAGGGAGTACAGGTCCAAACTGTGCATGATGCATGCTCCTCTTAAATTCCATTTATTGTCATGTACATTTTTCTTGTATTCTATGACTAACTAGCTAGTCTAACTTCAGTAGCTGCTTTGAAGATGGATTTCACAGATACACAAAAAAAGACCTCTGTCAAAAAAATTATTCTAGTGCAACTAACAATGCTAAATTGGAGTCTGACCAGTGTAGAGCTAATAAGGTAAAGTAATAAAGAGTGTCTGGGCAGAATGAATGATGAACACAGAGGCACTTGATACAAACATGGAAAATGGATTACTCACCTCTCATAGGGCTAAAAAGTGTACTTATCCTTTTATCCATTATCATTTTGTCTGCAAATCATGGAGACACAGTCCATAAAACATAGCTGTTAATCCAGATTCAAATGCTGTTTTAAAAAATGAAAAGAAGAAAAAGACAAGGGTAGATCCTCACATGTATCTGTTTACATCCACAGTGCGACATGAGCATAGCTGCTGCTACAGTAAACACAACACCACTACCCTTGTCTTCTGTTGCTACTTTTCTGTGCATTAAAAGTGCTTATCTGTGTCACTGCAGCACATTTCCCACAAAAGAATAACACAGTGTGGACTTACATCTAAACTCAAAACTTTGGTGTTCTCAAAACATTGTGACAAGAAACAGCTAAAACCCTAAAACTCTGCACAACTTATCTGTAAGATAGTCAAGTTTTTGCACTCAGAGGATCAGAACATTCAAAATCACATACAAATTTAGCTTATTTTACTCTAAAATGCATTGCCAAACATGTTACATTTTTTAATTTTCATTAATACAACTTTTCTTTCTCTGTTAACATATCTAAAAAAAATAGTCATCTTGATTAGATCAAACACGCAGATGGGAAATTGCATGAGTGTTCCTATAATCCTACATAATGCCCCTTTAAGGGTGAACAGAAAAGAGGTGAAGAATGTTATGTTTTATAATTCTGTTGGAATTTGGTTTTCCTATATTTATGCCAGCAAGTGAAGAGTCAGAATAATTTGCACTCAAGTAAAATGGGTCCACTGTGAGAATGCCCTGGAAGCACCAATTACTATGCAAAGCTGTCATATTTGATATTTATGTGCTCTTGGTTCAAATGAGACGGAAAAGCTTTTTCAGGGGGAGAAAAGTTTCGACCAGTTCAAACTACTTCTCCTGAAACTTAATTACATATGGGACATATAGCTTATCTAACTTCTGCTAATTGTTCATGTTAAAGGTTTCGGCTGTGTTTTGTGGTGTCAAATGTTTTTACATCAGATGTCCTGTCAGACCCTTTTCCATTTATCCACCCTTGAGATAAACCAACACATCTTTTTATTAATTTCAGTGATGAAAAATGATAACAATTGCACAGCGATTAACAATTTTAAAACAAAAATACTATAGATCTATCTTTGAATGGAAAAATGCCCTCAACATGTTGCATATAACAGGAAGCAGAACACCATGAATTGTGATTCTTTTGTATTTTAGTAACAGTTGTTGTTTTCAAAGGCCTTTTAACCCAATAAAATTCTAAAACTCAACAGAAAACGGCATTTTACTCCATCTGATTTTCCAGCCATTAGTCATAAAACATACAGAATTCTTTTGCAGTGTTACAATTTATTCCAAAAGTGACTCAGCTCTCCTCTGCAAGGATGAATATTAATTTCTCTCTCCCGCTGACTGTGGGGAGGTGAAATTAGGTTGACAATATTGAAGTTTTGACAAAGTTCAGTAATACCACGAGTTCTTATTGTTTGTTGACACAGTAGTGGGGTTTATTAGCACTGCATAGCCTTGAGGTGTTATTGGGGCTGCTTCACTGAGACATTTTTATTTCCGCTTTGTTGTTTTTTTTTTTGCTGCTTGTTTTACCTCCGGGTGTAAAACAAGATAGCGAGTGTATTTGGATACTAGCAGGGGGTAACCCTCTATTGCCGGCACCCATGTGGTAAAGTAACACTGAAATAAATGAATATGTAAAACTGGGTCTAACAAACTCTCCCAGAATGTACCCATAGTTTCAAAATTCTAGCCCCTCTGCGGAAAAGAAAAAAAAAGAAAAAATACAGAAGCGCTAATAGCATGCAGATATGTTTCAACAGCAATAATTAGTGTCAGAAATTAATTAGCCCATGCTTAACAGTGTGATTGTGATTGGGGTTTCTCTATTTCTTTTTGGCAATCGTTTATAATAATAGCACTTTAATAAGTCTAGAGAAAGCATGAGCATGGACGCAATTTGTAATGAACAAATAGTTTATTAAAAATTAATACCCTAATGGCCAACCTTAACCCCTTCATTTAACGCCGTAATAACTGAGCCTGGATCATTCTTAAAGATGCATTGTGCAACTTTTCTGGTGGACTGTCCTCCTTATTGCTTTGCCTGGAATTCTCCATGGTAGAACATTAAACATATCCATCCATCTATTTATTACATATGTTTCTATTACTCAAAAATACAATCATCCCTTCTGTGACTCTCCACAGATCTGAATTGTAATGTTGCATAGTGCTGTGACCTGCTTGTCTCCCTTGTGATAGATAAGTTTGATCTATACTGTGAAACATTCTAGATAAAGCATTTCCATGGAGACAATAATGTGGCGGACCCTCCACTATGTTACTCAGTGCATCTTTAATACATTATTTATTGAATGAATTATGAATTAAGTCTTTTTCCATGCTTTACACTGCATGAAATAAAATCTTGCCAAGTTATAAAGATACTTGAATTTGATTTAAGTAAATTTCACATGAAAAATTATCTACCAGTGGATGAAGACTTTTCCTACTTAAAACAGAAAAATAACTACTTTTTACACTTATAATACAAAAAATTAAATCTTATTTTGCTTAAATTGAGAAAAATAAAACATACTCCATTGGTAGATAATTTTACTTAAGTCAAATCTACTGAAATCAAGTTAAATGTTCTTAGATAATACTTTTTGTAGTGTATTAAAGCCAATTAAGGTGCTGTTATTATAAAGAGGCCTTTCCCCTTTACTCTACGAGTCCTCCTCTTATCCTTGTCTTGCCTTTCTAGTCTGGTCTGTGTGCTGTCTATCTGAGTACAGTAGGCCATTGTGCCACATCTGGATGACTACACCCAAAGTCTATCTCAAGCCTCTGTCATTTCAGGCCATTGTCAGCCTCCATTCCAGCGTCTGTCCATTCTACAAGCCTAATGGTGTGTGTAATACACTCAGATAGCTCCGAGTCCCCCACCACTTTTCTCTGCCATGTGTGAGTGGGCGAGTGTGTGTGCGAAGGAGCAGAAAGGCACCAAAATGGGGGCCAATGTGAGCTCAGGCAAATTGCATAAGATGACTGTATATAAGGTCAGGATTATGCAAAAAATAAATTAACATTTTGAAGCATTTCTGGTGGAAGGTCCATTTGTCATCATTGAGTTTTTTTTTTACTATTTGCCTGGAATGTTCCACTGTATGACATGATAATAATTAGGTGACACCGCAGGGCCATTTATGGATGTTATGGAGTAGATCTGTGAAGAATGGATCCTATTGCTTTTTTGAATAAATGTATGATAAATAAGTTTAATGCCATACTGTGGAATATTCTGGGAAAAGCAATAAAATTTCCATGGAGATGAGCAGACCCTCCACCAAGAAATGTTCACAGTGCATCTTTAAGGACTGAAAGATATTTATCAAGATGATTTGCCCATAAGACTTTTTAAATGAACAATATGTCAATAAACAAAAAATAATGTCATAATTTGCTTATAAATATGTTTTGGTAGAATCTATTTATCACATACATTTTCCGTATAAAAGTTAACATATGTATAGCCCTTGTCTTTATACTTTACATTAACCCATTCAGATACACATCCATACATCTGTGTATGCAAACAGTGGAGTCAAGGTCGGGAGTCTTGCCTGAAGACACAACAACAGAATGTGCATTATGGGAGTCAACCTTGGGCTTTGTTATACCTGAAAACAGTAGAACTTAGATGGTTCCTGAGCTATTGTTGTTGCATGACATGTGGTACTGTATATACAAAACTGTGTACTGAATGAAGTTGTATTAGACCCAGGCCTTTCCTGTCTGTTATATTTGTCCTTAAACTCAGAGTTTAGACTTTCTCTTCCACACTTAGTTTTGACCTCTTGCAATGACACCTTAACCCTCAAACACACACATCCGTTTCAGTGGCCCTCTCCTATCGTTCTGCTTGTCTCCACTGTTGCTGCACTGTGCCAAAGGAAGCCATCCATGAAAAGTGTTCTGACCTGCCATAATTGCCACTTTCTGCATTTTTCAAATCTCCTTGACTCCAGAGACCACATGTGTTTATGAAAGTGATGTCTATAAGGAATGTGTTTGCAAAACCTGCTGCTTCCTGAAGGAAAACCACCTTTCAGAGAGGATAAGCAAACATTGCATACAAATCCAAAATTCAAATTCAGTCTGATAATGAAAGCTTAAAACAAGGTTATTTTTAAAAGGCAAGATTGGCTTGGCATTACACACACCTGGACTCGTGGAGTGGGCTACACCGAGATAACAACAGTCCAGGCCAATACTTACAGACACTTTCATTTGGGATGAATGTCACCGTTAATCCAACCTTAAGCTACAACAAATGACATACTGCTCTGTCCATCACCCCATTGTATTCGCTATAGCTTTTATTGCTGCTTTTGGAGAATCTGTCCTTGAAGTGGCTGACCTCATCTCACCTTTTCCAATGATGGATTGTACATCCTTTTGTTTTCTGAAAGAATTTGGCTTGCAAAACCAAACACTAATATTTCTTTTTATCATAATGAAAGTATATACTGTAGTTTATATTCATTTGCCTGGATAACCATGGACACAACTTAAAGGGGAACTCTGGCACATTTGAAGCTAGTCCATTGCTAGAGGTGGCCCAATACTGCCAGAAGCCAAAAAACTGTACAGATCAGTGTTATCTAGGCAGAGATCTCACCGTGGTAGTGAGTCTGTCAAGGCAACAAACTAGCGTAGTGATTGGGGAAGGTCTTAACTTCCACGTAAACGCCAATTTGCACACTGAAGAAGCTTAACACCACTTTCTAACCCATCTTACAACAGCCATGAGTCTAACAAACAAAACGCTCTGCCTGACTCACTCATTAGTCATTTGGAAACGTTATAAAACAACTTTATAAGCAACCTTAAACTTACCTTTGTTGATTTCTCAATGCCCCTGCGAAAACCCAAAAGACTTGATTGCCATTGTCGTTTCTAATCCCATTTATGAGTGAATTATATTTTTTTGAAAAACATTGTGGTTAAGTATTTAAATCATCATCAGCATTGGGTAGTGCTTTCTAGCTTTTGCAGTCTATCCTTCTGTTCTGACCCCAAGTTGAACTCTCGCTCTGAAACAAGTGAGGATCGACTACTGACTGTGAAGAAGAGAAACTGAAAGTTGTTGAAAGAAAATGGTTTGGGAATGTATTTTTTAGCATTTTTCAAAAAAAAAAAAAAATTCACTCCTAAATAAATGGGATTAGAAACAGCATCAGCAATCAAGTCTTTGGGGCTTTCGCAAGCACAGAGGGAAATCAACAAAGGTAAGTGTAAGGCTGCTTATGAAGTTGTTTTATAATGTTTCCAGACCACTAATCAGACCACTAATGAGTGACTTGACAGGCTCACTACCACGGCAAGATCCCTGCCTTAGCAACACTGATCTGTGCTGTTTTTGGCTTCTGACAGTATTCGACCACCTCTAGCAATGGACTTCAGCTTCAAACGTGCCAGAGTTCCCCTTTAAATGGCTCATATTATGCCCTTTAAATTATATTATATTTTCTGATCTATGTTATAATGTTGTTTTTTTCAGCACAAATGTACTCAGAATTGTGTTTTGTTTCATTCACACGTTTAACATATACACCTAGGGTGAGTTCTTGTCTCAAACAGAAAACACTCTGTTCCACCTTGTGATGTCATGTGATAATACAGGAAGTGCTCTACTGTGTTGTTAAACTCCATACATTTTCACTAGAATCATAGAATTAGCTGTTAACTTGGGAACTACCACTACATGGCATTACAAGGTGGAAGAGAGCATTTTGAGCTTTGGAGATGTAGATAGACTAATAATAAAGCATTACTCAAACATGTGTGAATTAAACTAAACACAATTCTGGGTTTCTGATGAGGTAACAACATTATAGCATGGCGTAAAGCTCACAAGAATCCATAGGATCTGTAACTTAATATTATTTATTGGAGTTATAAATGTGATTTTTGATAAGTTATTAAATTGGTTCTGTAGTTATGTGTGGTAAACCTGACATTTTTATGATTTGGCCTACCTGACTGCACATCCACCTTTTCAATCCTATCACAGTGTACAAGTTCAGCCAGGGTTATGCTATAGCGGGCAGGGTGTAGGAATTCGATTCGGGTGAAGTGGCCAAGCATGGCTGAGTCCTTCCCTGTGTACGGATTAGACTGGGCTCTGGCAGCTCTTATTGCCGAGCTGGAGAGGATGACAGGTGTGCACCAGGGACCTGTTAGAGGAACACTTTGATATTTAGGAGCATGCAGTGGAATTTTCCAACAGTAGAAGTAGCCACAAAAACATTTTAACTAAAGCAAGTTGTTGTTTTGGCTGCTTGGCCTCATTACAGCAACATGTACCAAGAGCTAATAAGAGGGGCCTTGAGCTGTAAAGAGTTGTGTTTGTTTTTAAAATGCTTTTGTAATATAATGGTGTGCTTTAGGCGAGTTAGATGGTTATAATGAAAGTAAGTAAAAGTAGAAGTAATTTTGCAATACTCAATTAGACAATGTTTATGTCCAGAGAGGAGTTGTTGCAAAGTAAACAATAAATGTGTGCTTGAAAGTTAAGTAGGCCATATAAGGACTACTTGGCCATAAAAGTCCACATTTCACAATCACTGGATCACCACTGTGCTACTATCCTACTATCGCCAATAGGCACAGTTTAAAAACAAGCTTTAAGGTGCAGTAATATGTTCAGTCTGGTTTTACTTATATTAAATACAGTACAACATTAAATGTTCCACAGTGCTTCACAATGCTTTTTATTCACAAAAATTTTACTGGAAAATCAATGTATATAACTTCACTAACCATGTTTCAACATGTGTGTAAAATGTTTCTGTAAAGAATGTAAGGTAAAATGTTCTAAGTTTTGAAAGTGCAAAGTTGTCTGTAAGAGTACTTGATCCTACCTTGCCCTCACTCCCACTTTCTCTTCATCAAAGGGAGCCACAGAACCTCCTGCTTTGTTCTGATAAATTCCTGTCTGTAGTAGCCCCGAGTGACCATCAAAGAGGAGCCGGTGTCTCACACAATGTGCTTATTCAGTATTATTTGTTGACCCTGCCAATCCAATACACTGATCCTGTTTCATAATGACTTTCTGTCTTTTTGCAGATCCTCCTAGATGCCAACACAATCAGACTGGGCAGTATTCCCTTGGGCAGTGCAGTGGATCCCTTGGAGGGGGCGCCAGCGGGCACCACTTACACCAAACAGACTGTGTATGAGCTGTGCTCCTGTGCTAACGGCAAACTCTACCTGTCCCCAGCAGAGAAAGGTTCAACATGTCAGACCACCAGTAACTTTTGTCTCTGGAGCTGAAACTGACCAACAGCTGCCCAACATCTGGGACATGTGGAAGCTACTGCTAGCCAATGAACACAATCAGCAAGGATGCTGGTTTGATGCAAAGCAAATGAGGCTCCTGTCTGTATGCGGATCACAAAGTGTTTGCTAAGAGACCAAATCTCAAAGGATCAAGCTTTTTGTTGAGCTCACTCCAGCTGAAGGACTCAACATGGACTAGAGCGGGGCAGTTTGCCAGCTCAATGACCAAATTATCTCTGGACTGGTCGAAAGCTTGTGCTAGTGCTTTTGGAAGTGGAAGGGTCAACTAATTCAGGCAATGATGGAAAGTACAGAGTGGACACAGTGCATTTTGTCAGTCTCCAGATTTCATGCTGTTATTGCTGCCATGATGGTTCATGGGAGTCACAGCAAAGTTTGTGCAAAAACAACAGTGAATTACCCTGCAATAAAAAATACATTTAGTGTTTGCCATATGATTAAGATGTACTGGAAACTACTCATCTAAAGATTTGAGGCATCGAAATGTGCATTAAGAAACTTTTAGTCCATTGATTGAGGGCTGTGGTTCAACCTTGCAGTAAGTAAAAGTGAACGTGGTGTAGCCTATAGGTGGAAGTTAGGATTCGCTAATGGACCAATCTATACCAGAACAGCCTTCCCCTGCTTCACATCGTTACCCCTTCACAAGTCATCCATCACCTTCTTGTTTCTTTAACTAAACCTAAACTTAACTAAATGCTTTGTTTTGTTACTTTACACGAAATCAGTGACATTTTCACAGCGCATTATGTCTCAGAACTCCTCAGAAGTGAATTTACCCAGTTGATACTTGATGCAAGATGTTCTTTCTTGCATTCATTCAAGCTCCTTCTGCTGCTTTTTCTATGCCCCACTTACTCGGTACATTAGAATTCTTGCTGAACACTTAAACTCAGCCACATTGTTTGGATTGTTTTGGAAAAGCCGTTTTTGGTTTTACAATTGTTTAAAAACTTGTCTCCACATGTCCCTTGAGTCAGCAATTGAAAAGCTCTTAAAAACTATTTATGGATGTAATATGAGGCCAATTTCATTCTCATTTTGGGGCAATACACGTCAGTTGTTTGTCCCAATTTGTCTTTTTAGTTTAGTCATAGCCATATTCTACCACCCAACCTCAACATAATCTCAATCAGAAAATCATCAAATAGTATCAGCGTTTGTCTTCTTGGATGAGTTCATTCATACATTCTGTGAGAAACCAGCGGCAATTTCGTGGTTCTCTCCCCTAGATGAAACTCTGGACAGATGCAGTTAGATGATAATTGAATATCATGGACACTGGCCCTGAGGCGAACTCTCTTTTTTAAAAACAAAGCGAAACACAGGTGCCTTTGCTGATGTTGGTAAAAGCACATCACCATCTGGACATTCACACACCCCTCAGTGGACCGTTTGCAACTCTCTGGACTCTCTCTCTCTTTTTACAATCTACCTATCTGTTCATTTTGATGTCCTATACCTTCCCTCTTCTTGGTTACTCCTTGGTTTTTGTAAAACTCTCGGAGATAAAAAAGGATACGACTCATTGTTTTGATGCTTTATTTTCTGATGTGTCCCTTGGTTTAATTCCTGATGACTAAAAAGCACAAATTATGCCATGTATATAATAATATCAATAAAATAAATAAAATCATATTGTTTTTAAAAATACTACCTTGTTGATTCCATGCTTATTAGAACACAATGAGTGAGGCAGTGTTGGGAAGTAACTGAATGTAAGTACCAAAAATATGAATTCTGAATACTGCCTCTGAGTATCTGTATTCCTCTACAGTTACTATTTCATTTGGTGGTGTTCAGAATTCAGTTACTTGTCTAAAATCAAGGGAATGCATATTTGATCATAAAATTTAGGCGTACATTTGCACAGAATCAGTGAGAAAAATAAAAAAAAACGCCACTCTTATGGTGAGTGCATGTGATTTTTCCTATTTGATAAAGTGCTTTTCTACTTTCAATGCACTCAAAGCACTTTGCACCAAGGAACCACTCACCCATTCATACATACACACATTCATACACCAGAGTACGCAGACACAGCAACAGCATCACCTGTGAAAGATGGAGTCGAACCGCCAACTTGTGGATTAGTAGATGTAATATTAAACTGACACATTTTGGATGAGAGGACAAAAACTCAACCAACTGAGCTACTGTCCCCCTGGTGAATCTCAGACTCCACTTTGTGTAAGCTCTGAAAAAAATGTTGTGTAAGTTCAAGTTCTTTTACAGAGAAAAAGAGAAAATCCAGTGAGCACACACCAAAATATAGTATCATGTTCAAATTCCCCCATCATCATCAAATCCAGTGTCTTGGGCACAAAAGCGTGCTCACAGAACCTCGGAGCCAATAACACAGAGATTGAGACAGCTAGTGAAGTGGAGGAGAGCAACGCAATCAGAATAGGAAGATAATGTGTAAATCAATTGTGAGGACAAAGTGAGTTTGAAGAAACGGGCAGCAGCCAGAGGCACTGACAGAGGAAAGCCAGTCCCACGAGTGAAGATGTCTCACAATAAAAAGACTACCAGCCAATGCCACAGAAGTACCATGTTATCAAGAGATTAAACTGTTTCTACAAATATAACAAAAAGGCAACAGTGTGATTTTGGAAAGTGATTTGTATCCTATGGTTGGTGTATGTATTGGTATATACAAGGCAAACTGAATATTGATGAAAAGAAACACAGGCTCTTCCAAATCATAATTGTTATTGGAGAAACAGAACTTTTTTTTTTTCTTTACTAAGGTATTTCTTGTTATTTATCACATTGTGGGGGCTGAAATCTCTGCACACACTCACATCATGGGGTCCTGCTCCGCTACAGGGATTAGGCCTGTCACGATAACACAGAAATAATGAGATAACTGATAATATTGAAAACACTGCATGTTACTGACACAAACCAAGATAATCCCGGATAAAACATGGCAGAATGAACCAATAATTAGCCACAGAAATAATTTATTCTCTTTACAGCTCAAATCTTATACATATAGAAAAATGGCAAAACACTTCCCACTATTGCTAAGAAATTTTGAGCCCCAAAATATATTGTTCCAGCTTTCATATATTAAACAATAAGTTGATATATTATCAAGATGTACATCCGTATATTATTAGGTCAAGAACATAATTTAAGGTTAAGATATGGTTCTAAAGTAAATTAAATGTGTGTATGAGTGAAAAACATGTGCCGTGAAATGTACTTCTATATTGAAAAACCTGAAACCACACAGGTTAAAAGTGTCACTTTCATTTTGACTTATGTATAAATGATCTGGTAAGCAGTTTGGAGGACAACAGGAAAGAGGTGGAGCTAATGAGTTACAAAGTTAAGGGAGAAGAGCCAGTGGTGAATGTGATTAGAAGAGTTGCAATAATTTGTCTGAACATGCATTTGATTTCCCTCTACTTGTGTCTTCTGCCTGGTAAGTGATAATGGGACTTTTTCTACTTTTCTGAATTCATTTTAAATTCTGAAATGGAGGTAGAGGCAAAATGAAGTGGAACATAATGTGATTTCAATGGGGAAACCAGGATTAATCACATTACAATTGTGTTTTACATTATTTGTTAATTTAAGAAGAGATCATGATAGACACTAAGCATTTTTCACAAACTACACTACCCAGGTTACCACAGTAAACAGATATATTAAACATTTCATCATAAATTATACAATTATGTGGAGCTCACATACAATTTTGAGGTTAAAAAAGTATTCTTAGCAGAGAATCAAATGAATTATGTGTACCTTGGAAATTAAAAAATGCAGTTTGATTTTTGTTACTACTGTCACTGAAACTCTCATTAGCATTTACATCTGTCAATCACTTAATCATTGAAAATATATTATATCTGCTTCACTTTGCCTCTAGTTGCCTTCATTTCAGAGTTGGGTATGACAATATCTGATGTTGGATATTTGTATTTCCATGTGCAGTGCTGACGACAGGAGAGCAGCAGACCTTTACTCATCCAGTTGGATACAATTTGACTTTTGATTGTCCAATGTGGGATGTTTGGACAAAAATAGACTATAACACCAAGTACATTTGTGAAAGTCCGTGCCAAAACAGAAAACACAACATTGTTAAAGCCGAACCTGGACAAAGCAAAACATGGAATCGAATATTTATACAAAACAAAAGAGAACGCGGACTGACTGTGACCTTCTTTAATCTGCAGAAATCGGATTCTAGAGTGTATGTTTGTGGATTGGAGAGATATGGCATTGACGCGTACACAGAAGTGAAAATTATTGTGTCAGATAGTAAGTTTGTATGAATATTTATATAGCTTTGGTGTTATTATGGCTAAATAACTGACAATCCATGGTTAATCTTTTGCTCTCAGGTTTTACCACAACACAAACACCCGGCAGTTTGGTTAACAAAACAATGAACAGCACCTTTAGTCCAAACATTGCTTCTGAAAAAGGCAACGGTAAGTAAGAAATAGGTGACCAAGAGAGGACTTTTCTCACTTGGGGTTAATAGGCTCTATTCACACTTACATCACAAACCAGAAAGACGTTTGGAAACATGCGATGACAACTTCCAGTAGTAAGTCTGACAAAATCTAAGAAAAATTAGAAAATGACCCAGTTTTCTTCACCTATCATTCCTTTATGTTCGGCTAATAAACTATTACAACCATACCTCAGTTTTCATCATTTCCCCACTGACACACAACTACGTGCAATTAGAAGAGATGAGGGCGCTGAATTCAAGATTATTCCTAAGAGGAAATACATATGCAGTCTTCATTTTACAGCTGATAACATTTACTTTGGGTTTTATCACACGCGGTAGGTGAGCCCAGTGTCAGTAACTACAGAAGTTGCCATTGCATGTTTCCAAAACGTCTTCCTGGTTTGTGGTGTAAGCGTAAATAGAGCCTATTCTGATTTAGCTAACACAATGAATCACTTGTTCTACTGAATGAATTAATAATCTTAATGAAGATAAGTTATAGATCTTATAGATCTCAGGGCCACACCTCAGCACCATGGATATTTACCACCCTCCACCATTTATGAGCCCCTCGGACCCTCTCTTCTTTTCTACATCCCATTCATTCTATTTCAGGTGGATACAAATTCCAGGAGCCAAATGTCTCCTCAGAAACCCCAAACAACTTTCCAACATCACTTGGGACTTGATTACCTGAATATGATTTAAAATATACATTTTTACACAGTTTTCTGAGATTCTGGTGCTCCTGGACATTGATTTAGGTCATAGTACCTCGTAGGTTTCAGAACTTTTTCTGTCCTACACCAAAATATTTTCATTTAGGTTATAATGAAAGAGATTTTAAACTTACTGTTAAAAGTACTTCTCTGGGTAATAAAGGCCAATTCACCAGGAAACTTTAGGGCCAAGAAAAATTGGTCTCTGGGCCATAATTGGACCCCAGGCCATAGTTTGGACTCCACATATTTAGTCCCAAGCCTACTTTATCACAGTAATTATTATTATTATTATTATTATTATTATTATTATTATTATTATTATTATTATTATTATTATTAAATGTTCCAAATGCACTGCATGCAATTCAAATACAGTATTCATATTTATTTTCTTGGTACAGAAAGTGTTCCATTCTTGATTGCTGGAGTGATCATATTGTCTACACTGACAACTTTGCTGATTTTTAAATGGAAGAAGAACAGAAGTGTGTATAGTCTCAAATCATTTCTTATATTCACACTGTTGAAACATATAACAAACTATTTGATGATTTTCAGCCGTTGTTTTAAATCACGAGTACCAGCCAGCTGCAGAGCTAGTGAGTAGAGTTTCCATATTTGCAATTGATTTCACTTCCTATATATATATATAAATCTGACATACATCTGACAAACAATACACTTTTCTTGCATTTAAGTGCATATCTTTTCAAGCAATGTGCTTTTTGTTTGTTTTAAGGAAATCACAGATACTACAGCCGAAGAAGCAGTCCCACATACCCCACTCGAAACCTGTTCCCCAGTCTCCATCAGGGTGACCTTCAATGACCTTGACCATGATGCTCTTTACATTAGTTATAATATTCAAAGTTCCAGTGCAGTTTATGTCAATGAGCAATATACAACCAACAAAGAAACAGATTCTCTGTACTCTCTTTTACAACTACAGTAGATAGTGTGAGCTGTGAATGCCCAACATGAGATCAATATTCAAACTGAGTATAGGAGACACTTTTTTGGGCACAGTGTAAGTGTGTGTGTGTGTGTGTGTGTGTGTGTGTGTGTGTGTGTGTGTGTGTGTGTGTGTGTGTGTGTGTGTGTGTGCGTGCGTGCGTGTGTGTGTGTGTGTGCGTCAGAGTGTGTGTGTTATACCCAGCTGTGCATGAGGCTCATCTCTCTGGCGAGCTGCACGTCCTGTGTGTCGGGCAACTGTATGTATGTGTGTGTTGTGTGTATGTGTTGTGTGGGCGTGGAAGTGTTAAAGGGCGCACACTCACCAGGGCCAGGGAGGAGGAGAGAGGTTGGTTGGGTAGCAGTAATTTTTGTTGACTGCTATTACTTTGTTTCTGGTTTTACATTATCAATACAGTATTCATCATTGCAATATTCCTGCTTTCTGTGTCCACATTCATTTGTTGCCGCTGTGATGCCAGTTACCCATTCATTAAACCATTGCAAAATATCCTACTGGATCCAGCCTCTTTGTTTGATATAGCATTTAGCGTGTCATAGCTTTTACTGGACCCATTTTTACCTCCCTGCTACTATGGAAAACAAGGTTCATATAGCCGCTACACTGAGTTTGCCTTTAGATTATTTAATTAGTTCATGTTTTGTTTATGACACTCAGTGTTCTGAGAGGGGAGGGCACAGAGAACTTCCTGGTTATGCAGGATTATGGGCTGAGCCTTAGACAAGACATGTGGTCTCATATAACACAAAGTTGTTGAATAGTGTCAGTGAGAGGTTGCAATATCACTCAACCATGCACAAATGATTAAGAAAGTTAAAATCTAAAATAAAAGGCTGAAATGTCAAAATGTTGCACAAGCTACAATGAAGGATGGAGGCTCTATTTGAGCACAAGCTTCTCTAGTCAAAGGACTTCTGAAAGATTTTTAAAATAAGAATCTACAGTCATTACTGCATTTGGTGTCTATAGGAGACTATTGCATTAATTTAAAATTTAAAATATCATTTGGGGAATTAATTTTGAGAATCATTTTGAAAACCATTTGTCTAATGTAATGAAAATCAGCTAAAACACCAAGCCACAGAATCAAGCGTCAAACTAAAATGTTACACACAGTAGTCATAAGTCAGTGATGCCGTTAGACTCTGGACCATACATAATGGACTAAACCACTGCAATGAGTTTGTGGATTATTTGTTGATTTGGTATTTTTTTGTGAATAAAGTATGGGCCATATGGAGGACTTCTTGGTTAATTTGTTAATGCTAAAGAGATTACTGATGCTAATAGTATGTACTTTACCTCAAATATGAGATATTAACAAAGTATTAACTCTCAAAATGCATGCTTGATGCTCTTATAAAATATTTGTAATTACTTGTTTTGCTTACATGAAACAAGAAATGCCATTCAGTTTAGTTTAGCTTAGTTTAGTCTACAGGGACCATTAGGGAGCATTAATCAATGAACACTGAAGAGATGCTTTGTACCAGACTATAGCTCTAATTTCCATCTGCAGTTTGATGTTTTCTTGTCAACATTAATAAACTAAGATGAAATGTGTTTTATTTTTTTCTGTTGAGCTCAAAAAGAATTATGCAATCTTTGTCAACTGGAATGTTTTTAAGGCAGGCAAAGAATTTTGGGCTCAATATCTTACAAATAAAGACAAGATTCTATATCAGATTCAGCATCTGCTGAAACATGAAACATGAGTATAGACCAGTAACCTTGCACAAGTCTGACATATATCATATAATGGAATGTGGTGAACATGAATTATTCTTAAAAGAAAAAGGAGTCTAAATAAACCATGGAGAAGCACCAGTCTATTAATGACTATCAGTGTTGGGCACGTTACTTTGAAAAAGTAATTAGTTATAGTTACTATTTACTTCTCCCAAAAAGTAATTGTGTTACTAACTGAGTTACTCCAGTAGTAACTAGTTACCAGGGAAAGTAACAATTGCAATTTTATTTTTTAGTTTTTTTTAGAGCCAGGGTCTGATGATGCCGTTCATGTACAAGTTGTGTAGCAGAGCATGGAAATAGAGAACCCGTGCTTCATTGTGTTCCTGTCTCAGTCCTTGGACCATGGTCAGAGGACACGGGGGAGAAGCGTCTTCTTCTCCATCGCCAGAGTGTCGCAGCAGTCGCTCGTCCCTCGGGGTTTAACTCCCTGGTCTGAACCTCACCGTTGTTGTGAGTGCATGAGCCCAATAACCACTCCAGTTTGTGGCTCAAGGGTTTTGTGGCTTTATTTGCCACAATGCACATAAATGACAAGGCACTTACTACCTAACTCGCCCTGGTCACCATACTCTCATTCGCTTCACCAGACACACACACACACACAGATACACACACAGACACCCGTACGCTCCGCGGGCTTATTCAAAAGCACGTGCCCCCAGTGAGCACGCACTCACTCGCTCACACCACACACTACTCTATGCACATAGGACTTAGACACACATTTCACAACAAATGAGTAGCCTTAATAACGCATAGTTACGGTGTGTTGGTAACGGTAACCAACAAAAAAGTGATTAGTTAGATTACCCATTAGTGAAAAAAGTAATGCCGTTAGTAACTGTGTTTATTTTTAATGCTGTTATGCCCATCACTGATGACTTTAGGTGTAGCTGCAGTGACACAGACGTACAGTGGAGAGGAGTCACCTTGGCAGCAGCATGGCCCTCCAGTCACTGCTCTGTCAGTGTCGTGAACTGAGGGACAGTTTGAACAGGGTTATTGTTGTTGCTGTAGTGGAGCACACAGGCCATCAGAGACACTGGACATCAGTGGTGGTCACTGGCACTTTAATGGACTTTGTGTTTGGGGACAGTATCTTCAAAAGTCATCTTAAATTAAATGTTTGAATTCTGACATATAGAGCGAATGATATAACATCTCATTATAAAACATTTTATTTAGTGTTTACAACAAGTTAGCTCAAAGATTTATAGTTCACTAAATGCTAATGTAATACAGGCTTAAAAGGCATCATCAAGGAATACTTGACATAGAATTAGCATTTCTATTGTAGGCTGCTTATCACACACTGGAAGCTGCCTTGGAGAAGGCATCAAACAGTGGGGGACAAAAGCTTCACTAATGTCTGGAAAAACCAAGTAAAGCAACCTATAAGACACATCACAACACCATCATGTGATACTTCTGAGGAAGGCTGCATCAAGCAAATGACACATGTAAAGGAGGTAAACAAACTCTCCTGTCTGGCAAAAAGAAAATCTAATTCTAAGTTAAAAACTGAAGACAGAATGAGAATGAACCTTTAGCAAAGAAATACTTGACATGATGGAACATGTGATTATTATGTATTCTATTTTGTCTATTTTGCATAATGTAGTTTGTCCTGTATGGATCATGGGCTCACGCTACTTTAAATTTGCTGTGATGAGATACAGCTTACACAGACTACTGACTACTAACATGGGTCATGTGAGCATAGGCTGTGTATGACGAGAAGCTTCTAAATATGGTCCACGGCACTCAGAGAAGTAGAGGAGGATCTAGGAAGATGTATGTTTTTTGTTTACCACTTCACTTGCTCATACTTTTACTTATTCATACTTCAGTGTGTGTAATGAAGAAAGACACACTTTAAATATGACCCAAACACATAACAAATCTCAGATATGCTCCCTTTCATAGCAGTAGAGCACTACAGAAGACTGAGCCAGTTTTTCCTTCTCGTTTTAGTGACTGAGTCGTCACACTTAATGTAACATGCATCACACGCCTTTACCAGTTTGTTTGTAGTCTATCCCCATACACTAGTGTGCTATATTAGCCAATTAGAAAGCTTTACAATCTTAGTGTGGGAAACAGATTGTCCAACCTGGAGCACACCTGTGGGTGCAGGGTGCCTTAAGTAAATTAGTATCTATCCACCATGTCTGTTCAGCCAACAATAGCAATTACAACCACACACTGCCCCCAAATGCAATTCTGATGTTAACCAATTACTGCGACTTTCAAAGTCATGGCCTCCAAGCATCTTAACTCACTGCTGATGTTGCAGTTCTATTAGCTAATTAGACATCGAGACGTGTAAAACACATAGATAAGATATGGGTTCAAACTCAGTTATTAGCTACTGTCAAAAACAAAATATTAGTGCAGTTAGTCAGTTGTAACTTTTTCATGGCTTTAGTCACAGTCATAATACCAAAAGACTTACAAATAAAAATTAGGATACTAGTAAGTGAATGGAAAACTATACAAAATGCTGACCCATGTTAAACAACAAAGATCAGGTAGAACAGCAGGGGTATGTGAAGATTGGACGTATAATAAATGTCCCGGTCATGACAATATAAGAAGACAGTGTTGTGTTCAGCAGTTTTAGAGGGACAGGTTTGCAGATATTCAGCAAAAATAGCTGTACTTTTATAGCTCATGTCAGAGCTTCCAGGAAGATACCATAGACCCTTTAATTTGGAGTGAATGGTCATTTCCAGGATGGTCAACAACATTTTGTGTGAGGTCTGCAAGTTTTCTGGTGCCCTGACTTCTTCCCTGCCTTCCTCAATTAACTTTTCATTTCATTTTAGCTTTAAAAGAGCTGTCATATATACCATTAAAAGTTAATTTTGTACCGTGTTTTACTGTCTTTTTCTTGTTCTTTCATATATAAGAACATTGTCAGTCCTTTTTTATTTCTCATATAAAAACATTGTTTATGATGCTGCAGGAGGATTGTACAACTGTGTCTATTTGGCCGATCAGAGCAGTTGAATCTCAGTGTTTGCTCTGATTTGATAACCAACTCCTCCATGGGGGTTATTTGTACCCTTATGTAAGTCTTATATTATGAGTGTGACTGGTTTGGTGCCACTTGTAATTCACTTAGTACTTACTGCAATTGAATACCCATTATGAGTGCAGGTGTACGGGTGTGTAATGACTTTAAGGTGTTTCATGCGGAGCTGGAATCAATCCCACGGGCTTCGTAACAGTGTTTGTGATGCATCCCCAAGTACATCCAATGGTGATTGAATAGCCATTTGTGTTTTCATCTTTGGTTCATTAGCAGTCATCTGGCTTGTGGTCAATAATATCGACCCAGTGCACGCAGAGAACATCCTCTGCAATAAAGAAAGAAACATTTGGTTTTATTCAACTATGTTTCTTACACTGTAAAATAATGCCGAACTTGAAAACATGATACATAATCTCCATAACTATTAACCTGGCTCGCTGCATACTGATATGTGTAGCTCTCTGAACAGAGAGCTACACATTATCAATCTGGAATGGCTCTCGCTGAAAGCAATCAGAAAAAGCGTCCGTGATGAAGCGTCATAGCGATTATTTGAATCCAACTGGTCAAAGAGTGACAACAGTGAAACAAGCCGAAAAATCTAACTTTTGTTACATCCAGATGAGAGGCAAAAGGAGAAATTCAATTTATCAACTGGACAAAAGTTTATTTTGGTCGAATATGTTTTGCAGCTCATCCAAGCTGCTTCTTCATTTCTGGTCAGAATGCTGGAGGACACTGCCTTATATCTGCCTGAAGAGAGCAGTTAACTACAAAGAAATTACTCTGAAACTAACACACCTACTTGTTTACAGTTTCTGTTAGTTAGCTAGGCTTATTGAACTTGCACTGTGTGAGTGTGAGTCATATTAGCATAACCCTCCAAGGCCATAATGGGTGTTTTTTCTGACCAGAACTGAAGAAGGAGCTTCAATGAGCTGCGAAATGTATTTGACCAAAATAAACTTTTGTCCAGTTGACAAATTGAATTTCTCCTTTTGCCATTGGTTTTACCTGGATGACTGAGGGATTTTACACACATCTTGGATCTAGCTGAAAGAAAAGCACATATATCTTCCTTGTCCACAAGTGCACAAAGCTCTACCTTCTGGCCATTTTTCAAAAACAAAATAGCATGTATTGAGACTAAAATAGGCTGAAGTACGTTTGTCGGCGTTGCCATGTTTTTTTTTTTGGTTTGTTTAGTCGCTTCACCATTGGCTTCTGCACAAACCTCAGTGCTGCTCTGATGTCACTGATTGGTCTGCCCACCCAATGAACCATACAAGCTAGATTCTTGTGAGTTTGTGAACACGCAAATATCACAAGAATCCATATAGCTGTGCATGTTAATGTGGATGTGAGGATAGAGAAAGACATTCAGTAAATTGCCAGAACTGGGAATAACACTTGGAACACTGAGGATTAAGCATGTACAGTATGTTATGACCTCTAGACTATTATAAATGCCACAATGTTTTGCAATCTTAAAAAAAACAACAACAATCAGTTTATCTTAGCTACGAGTTTAAAAATGCTACAAGATAGGACGTCACATTTAAGGACATAAATGATTTGCAGAGCAGTGTCTGGAAAGCCTCTATAATGAAGTGCTGTACAATAAGCCATTATATACTGCTATACCATACAATACGCAGAATACGAAGTGAGAAAAAGTCAGAAAGTGCATAGACAAGTGTTGGTAATGAGTGCACCAGGGAACCCTCATTAACCTGTCTTCTGGGCCAATGTGAGCCGGCGTTTTACTCTGAAAAGACATGATGGAGGTGCAAGTGTGCCCCCTCTCCTCAGCCACTCTCAAACACTCACGGCTCCAGGGACTTGTAGGAAATTAAATACTGAATTCAATGCGCAGAGTGACTCAATCACACCCTGCTTTTATAAAATGACTTGGGAATTGAATCCCCCGCCGCTTAGCCAAGGATGTTATTGCTCTTGTAGCCACTTCTGTTTAACTAGATCCAGGCATATAGGTCAGGTCATGCACGCTAAAGCTCTTTACCTTGTATTTTATTTAGAAATGTATCAAGGTTTTACACAGACATAAGAAAAAGGCAAAATGTAATAATTACAATGTTGAGAATCAGATTAAACAAAAATACTAGAAAAAATACTATTCAAGTCTCCTGTGTGTCTATTAAGCAGTGACGGGCAAGTTACTTTAGTTATAGTTACTAGTTACTTATCCCAAAAATGTATTTAATAAAAGTAACTAGTTACCAGGGAAAGCAACGGTAGTGTTGCTTTTCTTTTTTTAGGGCCACAGCCCGATGATGCTGTGTATGTACATGTCGCGTAGCAGAGCATGGAAATAGAGAACCAGCGGCCCTCAGACTATGGTCAGAGGACACAGGGGAGAATCGTCTTCTTATCCAGGGCCAGGGGCAGCCGCTCGTCCCTCGAGGTCTAACTCCCTGTTCCGAATCTCACCGACACACACACACACACACAGACACCCATACGCTCGGTGGGCTCATTCACGCACTCACGCCACACACACCCTATGCACATAGGAGTTAGACACATATCTCACAACAGATGAGCACCTTCAGTAACACGCAGTCACGGTGTGTTGGTAATGATAACGGCGTTATAACAAGAGAAAAAGTAAGTAGTTAGATTACCCGTTACTGAATATTTATTTATTTATTTATTTGGTTTATTTTTAAGACCATTATTCCCATCACTGCTTTTAAGAGACATTTTTACCTTACAAGTTCTCCTACCCAAAGAGCAGATAAGAGAGAGGCACTTATTAATAAGATTGTAAAGATCCATTATTTCACAAACTCAATCTGGGACAAACAATGACACTGCACAATCTGCTCAGTAAAAAGTTAACCAACAAAGTCTTTACTAAACTGAAATAGTTTCTCCTCTTTTGGCTCAACATCCCATAATTCCTGTGTGATTATTTTGGACCAGTTTTAAAGACCACTGGAAAAACAGTTCAGTTTGATACTACATAACCAAGACAAAACCTTGAAAAAAACCTCTAAAATTTTAAATGGCTGAAAACTATCCCACTCACCTGTCAATCAAAACCGTCCCATCATCTCTCATCCATGTGCATGTCAGAAATGTTACATATGCTGTCTTTTTTCATTTGTCATCTGGTCTGTAGATGGTTGAATGAGAATTTAACATAAAAAAGTTGTTTTTTTTTTTTTTTTTGCAGCTTGAGAATAAGTACCCAATAGCATTACCCAGTGCAAGTATCGGAGCATAGAGAAAAATGAGATAAGGTTAGATTTCCCCTCATAATAATCATCATTATCATAATAAAATAATAATAGTGCATTTTATTTGTACCTCACTATAGACAATATACTAATAAAAAAGTAGGTCATGCAGATAAAACGAGCTGTAGGCTTTCCTGAACAGAAACGTCTTTAGGTGCTTTTTGATGCAGTCCATGGTTTGTGGTGCCCACACATTTAACTATAAAGTGCAGATAATTCATCCATTCAATTCATGAACAAAAAGAACAATTCAACAACAAAAAAATGTGGCAGCTTTGGTTTGACTTGACACTGCAAAAAGCAATATTTTTGCAGGTTAAAATGACTTAAATTAAGAACATTTTACTTTATTTGAGTAGATTCAACTTTACAAGTATAATTATCTACCAATGGAATATGTGTGTATTTCTTCAAGCAACATTAGATTTTATTTCCTATTCATTTTCCTACAAATGCAAAGAGTTATTGTTTTCATAGAGCACCTTAAGTGTAGCAAGATGTATTTTCATATTTTACGTACAAAATGTCTTATCCCATTGGTAGATAACTTGCCTTGCAAAATGAAATTTACTCAAATCATGATAAAACTTTCTTAACTCAAGTAATCTTAATTTAGCTCGATTTTAGTTTTTGCTGTGTAGAGCAATGGATTTCTATGCAGCCTATATGTCCTCTGTGCTGAACTGTCCTGCCAGAGAACAGCAAGTCCCAAGGATTTGATCAGTGTGGGTGCCATATGGTGAGGCTCATGATGAATGTTTATCTGCCATAGACTGAGACTTCACACAGGAACGAAGTCTCTGTGCCCACCAGCAGTAAACAGCGCAGTCCATTTAAGATCTTATTGTATTCAGTTTGTGCTGCTTATTGAAATGCTGAGGCTAGACACTGAGACTGTGATAGGAAAAATAACGCCGCACAGAGAGCGAAGAGATGTGCTGTGATCACAAAGTTTGTGTGTTGGAGCAACTTCGATTAGATCAGCAGTCCCAGCAGAAGTTAACACTACCATATTATCCAAACATGATATTGGTTTCTCATTGTGGCTGTGTTTGCTTCAGTGCGGCTCCATGCTCTGACTAAAAAACACACAAATTGAAAAAGAATGAAATTTGAAGGTATGTTTTAATTAACAAGTTTGCAGGTTTATTGTTTTTTTTTTGTTTTTTTTGTATTTCATATTATTGCAGGTAATAGAAAAGATGAAACAAGCATGAATGAGACCAAAAGCAACATGGAGAAGAACAACTGATAAGGAGCCAAAGCAGAGCAGTTCAGAGCAGACTGGAATGCACATGTGATTTCTTCTGGTGCATTGAGCTCTAAGGCAAAATAAGGATCGAGCAACTACCATATGAGGGTCATAGTTTTCTCTAGGTTTTCAAAACACATAAGGCTGGGGTCAACTCCATTTCACTCTTGATCACCTAACTGATACTTTGCAGCTGAGGTCATCAACATTTCCTGGGCGTGTGAAGCTAACTAAAATACTACTCTGTAAGAAGCTCTGTTACTCTAGTTAGACTTTAATCTGTGCTTTATTTTAACATAAGGAGCTGACTTGGTTGGAAGTACAACAGGTGAAATGATTTTTACTGTTAAGCAAGTCTCTCACACATAAAATTACAGTCACAAGCTTGTACAAACAGTTTTTCTGTTAGTCACTCTCACCTACCTAATACCGGACCATAAATGTTCATATTCATCACAGTCTCCTGAAAATTAGTTCTTTAAATCCCTTTGCATTTTTTCAGATTATTTTAAAACTTTTTTGTCTGTGTTTGCTAATGTGTGTCATTGTGTCACCATGGTAACCACCCCTATTGGTGGTTTTCAGATTCTAGGAGGTGATGTGATATTCTCAGATGGGGCAAGAGCCAGTTTTTCCTATTAATTTTATTGTACTTTACCAAGAAATATCTGAAAGGTAAAGTCCCAAATATGGAGCCTGATCATTTTTATTATTGACTACTAGACCCAAGACCGTGCTATTTTTCTACAAAAATCTGGAGTTGAACAATATTAATTTTAGCTGCTGCTCCCCATCAGTATTGAATAACACTGGCCTAGAATACTTGGATGTCATCTGAAACCCCGCAATACCCCCGATATCAAAGTGTCAGTGTAAGTGAGGTCATAGCTTCTACACTGTTCCACCAGAATAAATGCTCTCCCTGAATTTAAGTCAAAGTCAACAGCTGTTTACGCGCTGGTTACCCCCCTGAGGCACTGAATGGTTTATGTTTATGTTGTTGCAATCGTCCAAGGTTTCTCCATATAGTTACCATGGCAACCACACAAGCATTTCACTATCAAACATAACCAAGTTCAGTTTTATTTTTAAAATAGGCAAGACATTATATTTGTATAGAACGGTCCGTAAATAATTCAAAGTGCTTTACAGAATAAAAAATACATTAAAATCAGAATACAAACAAATAAAAACAAATAATCATAACTTAAAAATAGCTAAAATACTACAGTGGGAAGAGTGGATTCAGTATATATATATATATATATATATATATATATATATATATATATATATATATATATATATATATATATATATATATATATATATATATATATATATATATATATATATATATATATATATATATATATATATGCGGCTGGTTAGCTCAATGGGTTAGTCACTGGACTTTCCCATGGGGGACCCGGGATCGAATCCACCCCCAAGGGCATAAGGAGCGAAACCAGTGTGGGTCCTGGGCAAGACCCTTTACGCTACTGCCCACCTCATACAATGATGAGAGCGATAAAACTACGAGATGCCGGCTCAGACGTCGCCCGGCCAAACAAGGTCTGCGTCAGGTGTCGAGGAACCAGGACACCTTGATGAGAAATGGGCCACTGGAACAAGACGGAAATGGGCGAGATGCGAGAACCAGGCTCTGTTGGAATGCTACTACTCCAGTAACCCTAGTCAGAGGGATACATGAACAGGATGTGGGAGAAATGGTTACTACGATACCCACAGTCCAAGCTAACGGCCAAACAACTAGTAGCTCAGTGTTCCAACATCCACAAACGGCAACTGCTATCACAACTAGAGATTGACGAGGTACAACACAAATGCTACGGCAAGGGGGAGCCAGGACGCCAGGTCAGAGGGAGTTAACACTAACTCCCCAACCAGAGATTGGGAAGGAAGCCCCAATAAGTATCACGCTGAGGGAGCAGCGACTGACCTGAAAGATAAGATCATGGCCCGGATGAACACCAGGCACCCCCCACGCCAGCTACACAGGCTAAGTGAAGTACCATCTGAAAGTCTGCTAGAGGATGTGAATGCAGCACTCAGAGCGATCCCTACCACAACCATCACTGAAACCAATGAGCTGATCTACACTTCAGCAGCAGTGATCCTAGAGGTGTTGGGCTATAAGAGCAACCATGGGAGCCATGAGATACGATACCCACCATGGAAAAAAGACGGTTAGAGGCTAAAATCAAGGAAGTGCGGCGAGAAGTGAGCCAACTGTCAGAGGCCCAGAAAGGTGCACGAAAAAGCAGGTACCCAAGAGGTACAGCCAGATGCCCATACCTGAAGCACTCGAAACTGCCAAACAAAGGCTCCAAGCCTTGGCCAGCCGCCTAAAGAGGTACACGAGAGAGAATGAAGCCAGGCGAATAAACCGCCTGTTCGCAACACAACCTGCGAAAGTGTACGCTCAATGGCAGGGTAATAACAGCAGAGCAGACCCACCAAGGCTGGAGACTGAGAGGTACTGGAAAGACATATGGGAAAGAGAAGCATCACATAACACCGATGCACAGTGGCTGGTGGCTCTGAGAGCAGATCTCAGCAACCTCCCTGAACAGAATCCAGTTACCATCTCAGTGGCAGACATCCAGGGAAGAGTCTCAGGCATGAAAAGTTGGACAGCACCAGGCCCTGACATGATCCACGCATACTGGCTAAAGAAGCTCACTGCTCTCCACGAGCGCCTAGCAGCACAAATGAACCAGCTGCTAAGGGATGGGACTCACCCTGAATGGCTAACCCAAGGGCGTACGATCCTGATCCTGAAGGATCCCTCAAAGGGTACAGTCCCATCCAACTATCGGCCAATAACCTGTCTCTCCACAACGTGGGAAGCTCATGTCAGGCATCATCGCGGCTAAGATAAGCGGGCACATGGATCAATACATGAGCGCAGCACAGAAGGGCATTGGCAAAGACACCAGGGAGCCAAACACCAACTCCTGGTTGACCGAACAGTCGCTCGAGACTGCAGAACCCGTCAGACCAACCTGTGCACTGCCTGGATTGATTACAAGAAAGCCTATGACTCAATGCCACACACATGGATCACTGAGTGCCTGGAGCTGTACAATATCAACAGGACTCTAAGGGCGTTCATTGCAAACTCGATGCGGTTGTGGAAAACCACCCTTGAAGCCAATGGCAAGCCACTTGCACAAGTGACCATCAAATGTGGCATATTCCCAAGGAGACGCACTGTCCCCGCTGCTGTTCTGCATAGGTCTGAACCCCTCAGCCAAATAATCGACCACACTGGCTATGGATACCGACTCAGAAACGGGGCCACCATCAGTCACCTCCTCTACATGGATGACATCAAGCTGTACGCTAAGAGCGAGCGAGACATCGACTCACTGATCCACACCACCAGGATCTACAGCACAGACATTGGAATGTCATTCGGGCTCGAGAAGTGTAGTAGGATGGTGACAAAGAGAGGGAAGGTAGTCCACACAGAGGGGGTCTCACTCCCAGAGGAACAATAACAGACATTGAGGACAGCTACAAGTACCTTGGTATCCCACAGCAAATGGCAACCTTGACGAGGCAACAAGGAGAAGCGGCGACAGCCAAATACCTGCAAAGAGTACGGCAGGTCCTAAGAAGCCAGCTCAATGGCAAGAACAAGGCGCAGGCAATAAACAGCTACGCCCTGCCAGTGATCAGATACCCAGCAGAATCATAAGTTGGCCAAAGGAGGAGATACAGATCACAGATGTTAAGACACGAAAGCTCCTGACCATGCATGGAGGGTTCCATCCCAAGTCCAGCACCCTGAGACTGTACACGAGCCGGAAGGAAGGAGGCCGAGGACTAGTGAGTGTGGGAACCACTGTCCAGGATGAAAAAATCCAAGCTCCACAAGTACATCAGTGACAAGGCCCAGACTGATGACGTGCTCAGAGAATGTCTCAGACAGTGGGGCGCAGAGGAAGAGGTGCTGGAGGGACCATCATGGCAGGACAAACCCCTACACGGGGCGTACCACCGGAACATAACTGAAGTGGCTGATATCAAGAAATCCTACCAATGGCTGGAGGACTGGTCTGAAGGACCCACAGAGGCACTCATCCTGGCCGCACAGGAGGCTTGAGCACCCGAGCAATAGAGGCCCAGATCTACCACACCAGACAAAACCCAAGGTGTAGGTTGTGCAAAGAAGTGCCTGAGACAGTCCAGCACATAACTGCAGGGTGTAAGATGCTGGCAGGGAAAGCGTATATGGAGCGACATAACCAAGTAGCGGGCATAGTGTACAGAAACATCTGTGCAGAGTACGGGCTGGAGACCCCAGGATCAAGGTGGGAAACACCTCCAAAGGTTGTGGAGAATGAGCGGGCCAAGATCCTGTGGGACTTCCAAATACAGACTGACAGAATGGTGATGGCGAACCAACCAGACATCGTGGTTCTGGATAAGCGGGAGAACCAAGCCGTGGTGGTGGACATTGCAATACCGAGCGATGGCAATGTCAGGAAAAAGGAACACGAGAAACTAGAGAAATACCAGGGGCTCAAGGAAGAGCTGGAGAGAGCCTGGAAGGTGAAAGCATCGGTGGTGCCTGTGGTGATCGGAGCACTCGGGGCCGTGACCCCCAAACTAGAGGAGTGGTTGCAGCAGATCCCAGGAAGGACAACAGACATCTCAGTCCAGAAAAGTGCAGTACTGGGAACAGCAAAGATACTGCGCAGAACTCTCAAGCTCCCAGGCCTCTGGTAGAGGACCCGAGCTGATGAGGGTGAGAGAGACCAACCACCGTGGAAGGTGAGAAATGCGTTTGTTGTTTGTTGTTATATATATATATATATATACTGAATCCACTCTTCAATTAATGGGTAGGCTTGCTTTGCACAAATGTTTTTTTATTGCAAAACATAACAATTGTCAGTGAGACAACTTTGTGTTCGATGTTCATGACTTGCTCTGCAACAGTGTCAGCAAAGTGCCACTCTTCTGTCTTCATAACAGTCAAAGTGACTGAAGTTCCCACTGTGGGGTGAAATAATGTGTTGTGACTCCGAGGTAGTTCTCATTTCTGAGGGACGTCCAGTGATCTTCATTTAGCACACCTGTGTTTTTTCTGCCCCAAAGCCTTCTGTGCTAAGGGGGCACTCACACTTAGACTTTTGAACTGTGTCGTGCTCAAGCACAATTGCCTAGGGTTCTATGGCCGCCTCACACGTGTACAACCGAACCGGGCCATGGCCGGTTACTTCATCACACGGACTGTTTGTTTACATGATACATAGCAGAGCTAACTCTTAGCAAAGAAAATAAGTCCAGCGGCATGAAATACCTATTAAATAGTGAGACCGATATGAGTCCTGCTGAGATACACACTCCTTCATGAGTTTATGGCTATAATAGCAGGAGGAGTGAGGACACTGTAAGTGCAGATTCACCATATGTTTTGGAGTAGACTTAATTTGGCCTTCCTTGTGTGAGTAACATCAGCACACACAGGGTTTGTATAGTGACGTTGTGCGCATACATGAGCAACCGGGCTCTTTTTTTTTTTAAAGATTTTTCATGGCAATCATTTAGATATAAATATGGCATCCTTTTGAGATATACTGCATATATGTTTTTCTATAAACTAAACAACATAAATAAACTCAGGACATAATATTGGCCAAGTGTGGAACAAATCTAAAAGCTACATTGCACCTGCCATGTAAAGATAGCAACAAATGACTTACACAATCTGATAAGGACTGAATGTGACAGGGCAAAGCACTCTTATCAATTACATTTTATCAGCTCCACTAGATCAATGGAAATGAAAATATTAGACACAAAATACATTAGGTGGCACAATTTTGTCTGATACAGCTAGATGGATTTTTTTTTTAATTATTATTGTATAAGTGCCATCATGTGTCAGCAGTTTGTACAGAATGATTCAGGGTGCATTTGTGTTTCATGTCAGGCTTTTGCAACAGGTTTCCTCTCTCCATGGTGCTGTGATTATCAAATACATGATCTCTGGAAGAAAAGCAGTGGGATTACATGAGCCACATCGGAGTGCCAATTTGATCACCTGTCCCTGCTGACTGCCAACTGCTATGACTCTGTGTACACAGTTCTCATAATCCTCTGGGGCTGTCGTGACCTACCCTCCCAAAATATTTGACTAAATAAAAATTGTCAGAGTCAAAATTATTTTATTGCCATTGTAACAGAAATAAATCATCTTTTGCCCACAACTTTTTGCAGTAGGTGCTCCTGATCATCAGAATGAGAATCAGAATCAGAATTACTTTTATTCATCCCCAAGGGGAAATTTTCTTCGTTACAGATGCAACCGACCAAGAGCATGTAGATAGAATCAAGTTTCAAAAATAAGATAAGATAAATACAATAAGATAAAAGATAAAAATAGTTCTCTCTGGGAAATTATTTACATCAGTGACATATCATGAAGCAAGTCTGAGGAAAAACAAGATAATATAATATAAATGTGAAATTTTGACTTAAGTAATATAATTAAGAACACACACCTTTTGAGTACTAGGTCAGAAATAGGAATGAATAAAATATTGACCTTTCAGGCAATAGGAAGATCAATTAACAAAATACACTGAAGTAAAGCCTATAACTGCAAACAAAAATGTAATAGCAGGGTTTGATTTATCTCATGATTTAGACAGATATGAATGAACACACATAAGAAACATCCTTAAAAATGCATGGTAAAAATCCAATCTATGAACACAGATTTCATAATAATGTAAGCCGACAATGTAGTGTTGTTCATAGCATCACTATTGCTTTTCTCTTATAGTATCTTTGTTTCTACCATACTTGACTGCAAGCACTAATTTAATCTTCATGAATAGTCAAAGACTGTTGTCATTTGTAATTACAGTTTTCATTGGTCAGAGAAGTGGAAATAAATTGCACACAATTTATCGGCAATATGGATAAACATATTCATCAAATGGAAAAGGATTGGAGGAGGAGAAAGTCTAAGCGGTGCCTTTGTGCAAATGAAACCTTCCCACTCTAATGGATTTGGCTTTAATTATAACCTTGTTTACACACTCTCAGTGAGCAGAAATATGCTTCCACTGCATTAGAGAAAACTCACAAAGAATGCCAAAGTACGTAGCATGGATGTTTGCAAAATATATACCAACCAGATGTCCTTATTTCAAGTTTGAATGGAAGTTCTGAGAGGTCAAAGGTCAAAGAGAATATCAACAGAATATTCATTAAGACAAAAAGCTGTGTGTTTCAGCATTCACTGGCAGGCCAAAGGGCCAAAACATTGATATTTTATAATAAAATCACTGGAGATGCAAATAAGACAGAGGCTTTGTTTACATGCACACCAAAATCTGATTTAGTCTGACTTTAACAACACAATACATACATACGATACAATATCAATAACATAAAGTAATAACATAAATAAAGAATAGTCCCAAAGGCTGATCCTTGGGGAACTCCACAACTGATTACACACATCATCATAATATTGTTTTTAGAAGTATTAGGTAGAGGTAGTTCAATATCATGGGGATACATTGCTATAAGAATACATTTTGTAGTTATTGTGATAAAACCATGTATTTTTGATATTCTGTAAAGCACTACAGACACATTGTATTAGAACGGGTTCAAATTAATCCTCATAATTGAATTGGTGAAAACATTCTGTCTATATTACTTGTCCATTCTCTGCTATATTACAACAATGCTATATTTCCCAGTAGAACCTTGAAGTGTTTAAAAGATAATAAATGCTTATTGATTGCGCTATATTCATTGCTTTTACTGTGTGTACTTTCATAGCTCTACTGCAGTATTTTTACAGTTCTTGCTTTTCCATTGGCTGCCCATGGGGATCATTTATATTTCATCTAATCTTCACTTCATTCCACCTCAGCATTGCAGCAAACTGGGGTGGTACTGGCAACAGTTAAACCTGCTCAAGTTGGCAGAATGTGAGGGCTACCTTGAATCTTCCAATGAGAAATACCACATGACTCGATTTCAAACATTTAAAACCAAAGGAGAAGATAGGAAGTTAAGAAATTTTAGTCAAATCCTGATTAAAAGTATGGAAGATGGCAGTATGATTTTACTTTTGAGGTAGTTATACTCCTTGTCATTTCAGAATAAGGTAGGTAACAAGGTAGGCCAATAATACCTCTTTACTGCTTGTTTGACTTTCACCCATACACTGTAACTTTCTCTCTACAGAAGCAACAAAAACAGAGAGTATATTTATTCCCTTTATGTTGGGCTCTAGTCTGTGTTTTTGAGAGATACTGTACCTGCAGGCAGAGAGGCAGGTAGAAGAAGCAGGAAAAGGACCAAGGTACTTCTTATATCACTGCCTCAGAGATCACAAATAAATCATGGGAAAATAGCTCTAATTGCAAAACCGACTGTTTTGTTTCTTCTAGAGGAGCTTTAAATGGTGGTGCTGAATTGGACATAAACAACAGCCATTTTGAAGTTGAAAGGTGCACTAGGTAGCTTTTCTGTTAGAATCCTCCAGAATATGGCATTAACCTTGTCTTATCTTATCTTTTATGACCATAAAAGCACATGTTATTAAATACAATTATTGTAAAGTTTAATGCCATACTCCCTCCTGTGGACTCACCACTCACAGAGGGGTTCATAGGGGTTGTCAGGTGCTATGAGGATTGGGCAGCAAGCTTCCCCCGCGATCCAGCCAGATAAAAGCAGAAGAAGATGGACGGATTAATGCCATACTATAGAACTTTTCCAGGCAAAGCAATAACAACTTCATAGAGATAACCGTGCTGCCTTCCTGTCAGGTATTTATGCGTTAAAAAGTGTTTTTTGAAACTGTCCAATGAAGAAAAGGTTTTCTGTAGTAGTGTCATTTTTACACCGTTACTTTTTTTTTCCGAAACAGTGTCCAGGTGAATACTGTTTTATATTGGATCACTCCTGAATGAATGAGGAATTTGACCGTCTCATGTACAGTCCAGTCCTAATGTTGTCTTCTTTATAGTGCCACAGCTTTTGTCCCACCAGTGTGCCAGTATGATTATAGCTCTGCCATGTAAATATATGGCGCTACACCAGTGTCCTAATGTCTGCATAATGTGCTAATGAGAATCTTGTACCTTCTGTTGTTTACCTGGACGATAGCTTAACTCCACTGTCAGTCACTGTCTACTGTTTGCTGTTCCATACCTCAGCTCCCTGGCATAGATGGAGATGCAGTACAACTCAAAGTGATGTGTTTATTTGGCCCCACGTAACAGGGTTACTGCGGTGAAGAAAGTAATACTAATCTCCTTTTAATGTGGCAATAATGCAGCTTCTTGAACAAGCTGCGCTGGCATTTCTTTGTAAGAGACAGGTGCAAATAGTAAGAACAGAGTGCATAAAATAATCATCAAGACAATAAAAATATACTAACAAAGAACAGTGCAGAAACGCAATCATTGAGGCATTATTGCTCATGAAGATGAGTTGCACTAGCAGCTGGTTAGCAATAATGAGCAGAAATTCATTTGAATCCAACACAACAATGTTGACAAATTTCAGAGCTCATATGAAATATACATGTTAGTACTGCAGAATATTTTGTTTAGTTATGTGTCACTTTTCTCTATGCCACCCACTGAGACAAACAATTACAATTCATGGGCATTCAATCTCTCAACATGAAATTTACTATGGAGTATCAGTTGCAGCAGGACATTCACATGTGTGAGGTGACTCAAATGTTTTTAGCTGGCAGCAGTAGTCTCATAATTGCTGCCTTCGCTATCTTCAACAAAGAACAAGATACCAAAAGTCAGCAATTTCCACATTTCTTTTTGTGTCCTCCAAATTCATTAAGCTGCTTTAGAGTGTATTAGCTTTAGAGAGTAGCCACAGAGAAAACACAAAGGATGCAAGACTTACAATCTGGAGTCAGTGAGGGGCAGTTTGTTTGAGATGGGTGGGGTTAAAAAGGTTTTATTTTGGTCTGTAAGTGTGTGCGCATAACTGTCTTTCATAAAACAATAAAGTTCCTCATTCAGTAGTCCCAAACTAGGCCATTAGTCCATCCTATTCTGGTCTTTTGGCTCCAGGCTAAAGTACTCCTGTCTATAAGGTACAGCGATCATCTGGTCTAACGAACACTGTCTACCACCAGTATATGCAGATGTGTCTGCGGGTAAACCCTGTGCTACAATTGTTCCATGTCAAATTTTGAAACTGAGTGGCTGCTGTATGGTGACAAGAGTTAACACATTTTAGCCTCTGCAGCCAAGACCTATCTTCCCAGTGGCTTGGACAGAATTGACAATTAACCAAACAGAGAAAAACATGGTCATTATCTCAGGATGGTATCGTCACACCTAGCGCACTGTCCTGGTCACCTCACCAGGCCCTTTTCCAATAACTTGCAGAGACATATAGTCTGAGACGGCTTACAAGTAAAAATGAAAGACAAAAAAACTAATTACTGTTGAATCCAGTGAAAAATGAACCACTAAATTTAAAAGACAGTGCTACACATAGGTGACTGTCATTGGATCTTGCATTTTAATAGAATGTACGGGGGAATGGCACTCCAGGCTATCAGCTTACATGTAAAATTGCAGATTTTGTCAATAACCTTTAATTTATTACTATATAGGCTATCTCAATTTCTCTAGCTATTCATGTTGTAAAACAATAAGACAGTGATGGTGTGGAGGAAATGTTTTTTATATTTATTTATTTATTTGGATTGTTATCGGGGGATATCGAGCATGGCCAAAGCATAGTTGCTGCTGGCAATAAGATGCTTGATTCACAATATTGTAACTCTAATTTAAATCAAACAAAATGCTATTCTAAATATTTTTTTCAGCTAACAAAACTATAGCTAACTATGACGCTGTTCTCACTGCAGGAGTTTAATCACAGTCTTCACTGGTACACCTATTTCCAGCCTGATATTCTATTTTCTTCCACTTCTTTAGTTAGAGTTTGTTTGTGAGTGCCTGGGTGTGTCCGAGGAGCTGCCCTAATCCCTGGATTGCTGTTTAATTTAGTGCACTGATCAGTGTATGAGCGCATGTCACTTCAGACTGACAATCTGCAGGTGTCTGTCTTTGAGTGCAGATGATGTGTGTCCTCCTAAAAGAGTTGCTTTAACAAACTAAGTTCACACAGAATTTGGATATTTCCATATATTCAATATAAATTCATATTTTCTGCAGAAATCCTTGCATTCCTACTTGGATAATGAAACCTCGTTGTTTCTGTTTAAAAGAGGGAGTTTTCGACTGTGTTGCCTAGCAGCAGTTCTTACACTACTCGTTGACAATGAATGTGTTTTTTTTTTACTTTTTTAATGTTTGAATGGTTGAAGTCAAGGTTTATGATATTGTGTGCTTTCTCATTATCTATCTCTACTGAAAAAAAATCTGTAATCATTTTAATCTTACAAGGACAAGCTAAAATATAATATTTAATAAAAAAAACCTTGACTTCACTTTTGGATTTGAAATTTTGTTCTGTTTTTTTTTTTTTGCATTGTACTATAACATATAACCTTATATTCTTTTATCATATCCAATCCCCCACACATCTTTTACACACTATACAGCAGATGTCAGGTGATGTTGGGGATCAGATTTATCTTGATCATATTACCAGTTATACCGTGCGCCTCAGACATATGGGCTGCTCACTCAAATGTGTAAGATCCTCTGGTTTATACAATGGTGGTTTCCATTCAACTACACAGGTTTATGCTCAAGGATTAAGAGGCCTATTCATAAAGATAAGTCACAGTCCAGTAACTACTCAGTCATTGGATTGGATTATGAAAAAATGTTTACTGTATTATTCATAATGCTTCATTGGTCAGTTTGTTAAATTAGTAACACAACCATATGATTTTCCATAAATATACTGTCATTGTCCATACATAGAGAAACATGGCACACAACATAAAACTTGAATAGGTAATATGTATCCTCAGGCTTTCCGTCATCTCTGCATGAACCGAGATGGCCTTTCAGACACTACCCTCTCCATTTAGTTTGGACGGGCTCATAAAGTATGTCCAAAATATTCATGTCAAACTGCTGTCAACCATCGTAAAAAGATATATTTTCAAATGCCACATTAAACTCAAGCCTGTTAGGATAATAGAGAATTTTTATATCACAAAACACCCACTGAGAAGCAATACAGCACAATTTTCCACATACACAGGTGATGCATAATGGACATGAATATGATTAATACAGCAACGTATTGTGCAACTCACGCTGTGCTGAAAATGATCAAAAATGTGCAGGACTCCCGCTGATTTCAGCAACAAAGTGAACGGGAATATGAGCTTGTTGTCTCAAAGGAAATGTGAGAGGAGAGAAGAAAAGAGAAGGATCATTTTTACCTGAAATAATTACAGGCCACATTCACTGGCTCCTCTGCAGTCATGTTGCTGTCTCCTAGTGGGATTTCCACAAAGGCAGTCACAGGGCTTTTTGTAATTGGTCTACATCAGTCTTTGATCATATATGTACCCAGTTGACTCCAGCTGGTCCTGAACCCCATGTTGTAGCATGTTTGATCATTGTTTTATACCTCTTACACATAGAATCCAGACACCAAAGACACCAACGTGATATATGTTTGAGACTTCACCTGGTGATTGTATTTTTAACACAAACATGTGTGTGAGTGGACTCAGTCAACTGGCATTAATGTGTAAAATTAGCAATGGTGTTATTGTATTTTAGATACTTTAGATAATATGTAATATATTAATGTTCCTCCCCGTGTCTGGATGGGTTTCCTCCGGGTACTCCGGTTTCCCCCATCAACCCAAAACATGCCCGCACCCCTATGAACTACCATCAAGGACCATGTTGTCCACCCTCCTGTGGGCTCACCACCTGCAGAGGGGTTCATAGGGGGGGTCAGGTGCTATGAGTATTGGGCAGCACGCTGCCCCCGCGACCCAGCCGGATTAAGCAGGAGAAGATGGATGGATGGATGGATGGATGGTAATATATTAAAGAAAGAAATGAAAAACAATTCAATTGATTTCAAAATCTATATTTTTCTTTTACAAAATTTGTTTGGCCTGAAATGAAAGCCCTGCACAAAACCCAAGAAGTGATGTACCAAATTATGGATAGTTACTTCACAATATTTAAATGAGATTTTTTTTATTGTCATTGTCAAAATTAGCATAGATTTGATGTAAAGTGCAATACCAAAGACACACATTACATCACTTGCACTGACCTGCATTAAGCATGAATACATACTGTATTTCAATCCATCACAAAAATGATCAAAACCTAGTTTGTCTATAATGTCTATCTGTCTAGAAGAGTGAGAAGTCTTTGTATTGTGCACGGTGTCAATGCATTGTATGTATGAGCACAGAGGTTAGTGTGGCCCTTACAGAAAACCCACAAGAGTTGTCAATCAAACTGCTCCTCATCCATAATAAAATTCTCCCTGTCAGTAAAAATACATTTTATTGCTGTATTTTACGTCTAATACAAACGGTGTCAGGGAGGTTGGGTATACGATGTGTAACCGTGTGCTATGGTTGTCAGTATTGTTGGACAGATGCCTGGGAGAGCGAGTGGAGAGCTGACAGTGCAGCCCAACTTTCGCTGCCATTAGTTTGTTGCTGCTGGTGTGAGCTGCAAAAATAGCATAGCAACGGCACCAAGCGAGTGTCAGGAGTCAGGGAGAAGAGGCACGGTTTCTGTTTTCATTTGGAGTTATTCTGAGAGTTATTATTTATCCCAGAATACAATGACTTTAAACTGGTCTGTATATATTCCCATTTCTGTTTGAATTTTTTATGTGGTACTGTGTACACGGTATCAAATCTACCAATGCATTTCTATGTTTTGCTTTTTCTTGCTTATAGATTACATCAGGCACCTTCCCTGATCCAACCTTCTTTACTTTTCCAGGTTGAAAACAACATTCTTGTACTCATAATAGCAGCACATAGACACATAAGGGAAATGGGTAATATGAAAATATTCTGAGAAAGGAACTGTTCTCACACATATTCTTCTTTATTTATGTATTCATGTATTTAATTTGAACATCATTTAAATAGAATGACCATATAATTTAGTTCACTCAAAATTGAACATTTAAAAATAGACTGACTGTGGTTAAATGCTAATAATTTTAAAACAGCCTATCAAATTAGTTTTAGAAAAAAAACTGCTCCTTCAAATGACTAAGAAGCAAAGACTTTCTTAAATATAATTGTAGATGCTTTTGTTGTTCTAGTGTCCTAGATCTTGAAACTGAATTAAGTACAATTTTTACCTCATTAAATGACTTAGTAAGTGCTCTGGATGGGTAAATGGGTATATTTTCAGGGTGTTTGAAGTGTCTCCCCCAGCTGTCTCTGTGCAGAAATCCTGCCTTGGAATATGGTGGACCCAACCCAAAGAGAGTTCTTCTGCGAAACACTGTCTATTTGTATTTATAGTTGGCAAAATTATACATTTTTATTTACTTATACTGTCTAAACAAGTGTTTTGGAGTTTGTACCCTGATAGTGTATTCTCATAAGGTGATGCAGGGAGAGATACATTTAGTTCTGCATTTTCTCCAGAAAAAGCCCTAAATGTGATAATGAGGACAAATTCAGGCCAGAAAGTTAATATGGTAAAATTATTCTGAAGTTAGGTGTGTTATGTGGGGATACCACATGTGGGATTAATGGACCCATGCAATTTTGAGCATTTTAATACAAAAATAACCTTTATGTGGAAAAAGACATTGCAGCCACTGGCAGGATCATTCTCTTGAAATGCCTTTTTAACAACTTTTACGCCATTATTCTTCACCAAGAGCCAAAGATGTGCAGAGACAGGAGCTTTGCCATTCACCTCTTTGTCTTGCCCAAGGCGCTGTGGTACAGTCGGTACAATAAATCATTCAATTAGACAAACATAACCTTTTACCTGCTTTGACTCCCAGAAGTCTGAACGAGCACTTACTTTAATTAAAATCTCCCCTTAGAACCGTTAGCACAAAGCATACCCTCAAATGCATGGGCTACTCTCTGCGCTACAGGTTCCTAAGAATGGCAGACTATTGTGAACGTCAGATGCATACAAACACTCAATATGTTAAGCATTTAAAGGTGCACTATGTAACATTTCTGGGTCTGCCGCCATCTTAATAGAGGTACTATTGCTTTGCCTAAAATGTTCCACAGTAGGACAGTAAAGGTCCTACATTACGCAAATTTGAATCTTCTGAGCTTTTAGCCATGTTATAATGTTGCTACCTTATCAAAAACATACTTGGAGTTGTGTTTTGTTTCATTCACACATGTTTGAGTTGTTCTGGTTTGTTACACTGAAAAAATGGTTTGAGAGGGGTTGTTCAATTTGCAAACAAAAACATGACAACGATAACATGACTTTTTTACAAGTCTCTGTTCAGCATGTTTAACTCTTACAAAGGTCGCTTGATTGTGGTTGATGTTAGACCTGCATATTCAGGCTGAGGAAACATGACTTTATTATGATCTCTGGTGAAGCTCCTCCCTGAATTACCCTCCCCAAAACTTTTGGAGGGAAAATTCAAATGTAGCAGGACACAGGACATTTACAGGAGCCTCTACAGTGCGGAGCAGGAGGACCATGAGAGATGATCTGGAGGTTTTCAAAGATTTTATATGCTTCTCTGGCCTAGAATGTAATCATTATAAACACATTATTGTTTATGCTGTTTTACTTCACATTAAGGTTAATGTAAGGCTTGTTTGTATGAAACAAATTGTTAGCATCACTGCCCATGTACAAGAGTGTGACATTTGTATTAAGATCTGAATGAGTTGCTTCCAGAACATCTACAAACACTGCTGTAGCTGTGGGAAAGTTCATGAATTGATGTTAGTTGATGTTAGTCGTTTTCTGCACCATTCTAAAAGTGACATTATCAGTTAAAATAAAAATATCTGTATCTTTTAGAAAAAAAGGTTTGAGAACCAACAAAACAAAGACTATAGATGAAGAAAATAAAACATAATAACATTCAACATAAACTTCCTAGTGAACATTTATCATGTGTTTCTACAGGGTGATGTGGCACCAGATGCCCTTCCTCTTACTGCGTTTTGAGGAGAGTGTTGTTTCTGCATGCACAATTCTAATGTTCACTGTGATTCTGTTCTGGTCCATTACTGTAGAAGAATAATAGGTGCTTCAACTATATTTAAACATGTACAATGCAAAGTAGATAATCATAATGTAATCATGTGTTATTCCTGTGTCCACAGGCAGAGACCAGAGCTACTTCACTGGAAAAGTACAACTGGAAAAGTACAACGCAAAGTAGTAATCATAAAAGAAATGTTCTCAGGTCCAAACAGACTTTTTCATTGTACCTGTGCTCTCTGTGTTTGAACTGTGGAAAACTAAGAACTGTTTATTACAATTACAAGTCTGATCTGTTTAGAGGTTAACCTGCTCACAGTAAATGTGCATGTTTTTCCAAGATACTCTGCCCTACAAAGGCAAAAGACCTTAACCCATCACAGTGTGAAACTAAGAAAAATGACTTCAGAATTTCTAAAACCATGGTTTCTTGTATGAATTTGGATGTTACGGTTGTCATAACCCTTTATTTTCTCGTTAAAACAATAAAACTGGCTCACAATATTTATTCACATGATAAAGGAGGTCTCAAAAACCCCAAAATTACATGAACTCATTTTTGACCAAACATGATATTACAGCATTCTGCCTGTAGAGCAGTATTTTTGAGCAATAAAAATACCTGTAATTATATGTTGAAGATAGATTTAATGCCATACTGTGGAGCATTCTAGGTAAAACAACATATTTGTGCCAGGCCGTCACCAGAGAAGCTAAATAGTTAGTGCACCTTTTATCCATTTGCATGGTTTAAATACTAGCTGTAATTCAGACATTTGTCAAATTTACAAAAAGACTTATTTTATTTTATTTATTTATTTAATATGGACGTCACATATACATTGGACAAACCAGATGTGTTGCGTAAGCGTGTTCGCACATGTGCTAATTTTCAACACCAGTCCATAGGGGCTTTCAGAAAAGAGGAATTGCACAGTTCAAGTTACAATTTAAAATGTGGAAAGACAAATCGTTAATTTACTATAGATTAAACATTTCATATATTAAGACTGTGTGAACAATTCTGTCCTGACTTCAGCCACTGTTTTAATCCTGTGTTGAAGATGGTAATATCAGTCTGGAGTTTGAGGTCAGCAGGGAGAGAGTTCCACAGTCTGGGTCCTTTAGAGGAGTAAGTACATTGCCCGAAAGATGTTCTGAACATGGGAACTACACAGTCCCCACTGACTGAGGCTCGAGTGGATGGTCTAAGTGAGCCCTGGTGCCTGACAGTGAAAGATGAGAACAGTGGTGACACATGGTTGTGCATTTAAAAAAAAAACATTTAAAAACTAATTTCAGTATGCTAAAATTAACAAAGTTTTCAAAAGTTGATTCAAACTGTTCAAATTACATTTCACTGGCAAGGACCACACCAACAACAACAGCACTGTGCAAGAAGAAGCAGTTTATTGATAAGTGTACAGAGGGGCGGAGCTGGCTGGGTTGAGACTTGTAGGTGGAGGTTCTGTCTCAATCTGGCCCAGCCAGAACGGGACCCCTCCTCATAGGTATCTTATGTCTGAAAGACAAACATGATGCGGAACGGGTCGAATTAGCCGAGACAAACTGGGATGACGGCATAGGCTGCTACAAATAGGCTGCTGGGAAATTGAGGTTTGCTGGTAGAGGCGAGGGCAGTTGAGGCGTGGTCCTGCTCCTGTATTTCAGTTCATCATATTAACTACATATAAGTAAGAATACCAAGTGTTTGCATGAGTCATTTGTGTGAAGGATGCTGTATTTTGTGTATATATGTGGAAGGAGGTCAATTGAAATTTTAAATGTGTTTTTAAAAACTCTGGAAATTACTTTATGTCTTAATTTTGAATGAATCCAGGCAAAAGTATTGCCATGGTAATAAGACGAAGGGGTGATGGGGGTACAGTTTGTTTAGCCCAAATCTGGCTGATGTAAACTCGTCATCATCCGATTTTTCACAGCCAGAAATGCTCCTCTTTTCATCACAGCGGTCTCCAGAGAGAGTCACTGTGTGTGCCAGGATCAAATCCTCTTTGGGTGTGAATGGATTTGGTCCCACAACACATTGATCTAAATAACATCTCAGACTGAATGGGCTAGTTATGTCAAAATACTATTCCAAGATATACACAAAGTGGTAATTAGAGACCACTAACCTTGATTAAGAAGTCAAAGAACATTTGGTAAATATGTGTTATTATGATTGTGTCATCACACCTCATAGACTTTAAATTAGCTTGATGATTATATATGTAAATAAGAAGAGAGGTTATTTATTGGTTCTTTGTTTATTTGATTTTGTGGTTTACAGTTGTTTCCTCTCTGTAGTCCTTCAGTGTTTACAGTTGTTTCCTCTCTGCAGTCCTTCAGTGTTATTTGAGAACAGTTTCTGGTTATTCTTAGCAGTGTATAAATTTAGTTCAAGCCGTATCTTCTAATGTCCTTGAACAATGTCAGATGTAATTGCCAGTTCCTCTTTAGCGAAAGTGCATCTTGTTGGTTATTTGGAAAGCTCATTTGTTCCTTAATCTATTATTGATTGTTATTTAACTCTACAAATGATATTCCCATAGAACAATCCCTCAGGCCAATTTAAGAGAAAGCCTTGTTTTAGAAGATTCAGATGTAGATGAAGATAAATGGTTTTGTACTCCTTGGTTCCACTCTAAAATATAAATATACAGTACTTTCATTTAAGAAATAATGTGTCTAACATCAGGGCTTCCTGAACAAACTTCTGCCTGCTTGTCAGCTCTTGTTTTAGGATTCAGTTTAAGTGAGATAAGAAGTAATGCAACGATGATTTTATGGTGCAGTATTTGTTCCTGTTCCTGAATCACTGCAAATCTTATGCTCAAAGTTGTGTATAGCATAAAGAAGTTGTTTAGAAATGGTTGTGTTTTCTTGATCATGACACAAACATGTAAATGTGTGGTATTGCATTATCTTGGATAGTTTGTAATTTGGCATATAGTATTCTTTGCCTATTGTGTTTTTGATTAATTGATTTAACTTTTTATGTTAATTCATCTTTGTTAAGAAGGGCAACAGATGGAAACAATTAATTTAGAAATAATCTGGTGCAGTGCATCTGTCTCTGTACATTGTTCCTTCAAAAAGAGTAAACTTAAAGGGCTAATTTCTGATCTGCTCTTATGCTAATGTCTGATCTGTATTATAATGTTGTTTCTTCATCACAAACATACCTGTTGTTTTGTTTTATTTTATTTATACATCTTTAACACACAAACCCTGCATAGTTAGGCTGAGTTCTTCTCTCAAACTGAAAGCATGTGGTAATACAGGAAGTGCTCCACTGTGCTTCATACACCGAAGTTCATACAACGTCATAAACTCAAACCACTAGAATCATTTGGAGATTTCAGCTACTGAACCAAAGGTAAAGGAGATGCCTACATCTCCAATGCTCAAAATACTCTGTTCCACCTTATAAGACTAATAATAAAGGATTACTTAAGCATGTGTGAATGAAACAAAACACAACTCCAGGTATGTTTTTGAGGACATTATAACATAACTTAAATCTCACAAGGGTTCCATTGTACATATAGGGTGTTTAAAGGTGCACCAGTTACATACTTTACGCTATAATACAAAGGTAAAGCAATATATACATGGAGACAGGCAGATAGCGGCCCTCCCCACCAGAAGGTTACACAGTGTACCTTTAAATTTAAAAATGGTGATGTAAATGAGTTTTTCCAATGCTGAGGTGATAAGGTGACTGCAGTGTGATTAAAATTGTTTATGTTCTTTAGATTATGTTTTTTTTTTTTTTTTTTAAGTGTTGAGAAGATAATTAATACTCTAGTCTAGAAGAACAAGATGGTCTGTCTGGGAGTTCATTAGTAAATAGTGTAGATGCTGTTGTCGCAATTCTTTGGGCTTGTGAGAGAGAAGTGTGTACTGGCTTTTCCCCTCTGCGTCTGACCTACAGCTTCCGTTACAGAGGCCATTTGAGTGAGAAAGTCTTCAAGTCACTGCAGTCACCACTAATTGTCTAAAGTAGTTGTAGTGCTGTGTTGTGATTGAGAAGCGAGGAGGGTGAAGAGGAGAAGGAACACAATTATAAAAGACTGCCACAGACCAGCTAAACCCACTGCAAATTCCCCAAACCCAACATCTTACAGAGGTCAGGTCATCTCCCCAACAAACTTCACTTTAAGATGATGAAGAGTACCGTGAAGAAATAAGTTTCATCACAGCAGTGTAATAATAATGGTTTTCTATCCAACAGTCACTTAAACAGAGCTTGTAATTATAAACCCTAGTCAGGATTTCCAGTACACAATTCATTTTTAATGTAATTCAGCCCCAGGGCATGAAATCATGGAGCATCAAACATGAAATATTAATAATAATCTGCTTTTGGCTCCTTTGACTTTATACCACAGTTCCCTCACTGAAATGTTCCCAGTTAACCTTCTGAAATGCATTTTAATCTTCTTGTGTTCTTTTATTCTCAAAATGATCACCACACAGGATTTTGATTTTGTATTTTTTACATATTTAATTAATTTATTTGTTATTTCAGTATTGTAATTTACAAACCTCATCCTCAAAACCTGACATTTAAGCCACATGTGCCTTTTTTTAAATGTTTTTTGTGTTGAAAATAGATATTCTTAGTTTGTAATCTCTGTGAAAATGTAACAAGTTGTTAAAGCAGAGACTGGGCTGAGACAGAGCTAAATGAAAATATGTTATTCTGTCTGCAAATGGTAAATAGCCGCATTTTTATATAGCACTTTTCCACCTTCAAGGCACTCACTTTATATCAAGGAACCACTCACCCTTTCACACACATGCACCAGTGTATTCAGACACTGGGGGCAATGTGGGTTAAGTGTCTTGCCCAAGGACACAGTGACAGCATTCATCTGTAGGAGCTGGAATCGCACCACCAAGATCTGAGCGCTCCACCGATCATGTCTACGTCAGCAGTGTTGAGTGCACAATAAGAAGTGGGCTGATTTAGAAAGTGCACACAGATTCTTGACTCCTATGACTTCTGAGAGTCCAGATGTCTCCGATGTGAACAGGTGATGGTTAATTATGAAAATACCCCTACACCAAATTATATCTGATCACGTATGAACAAATTCAGCAGAAAAAACTTTAATATTTAATGTACCTTCTGTTGGCGGCCATCAACCATTACCACGTTGTCACAGAATATTTAAATAGAACTTATAAATATTTCACTTTATTTATGAAATACTGATTTATTCAAGGTTATAGTATTCATATGTCTGAGAAATTGTTACTGTGAATATTTGCCAATTAAAAAGAAAGAGAAGAGCACTAAATAATAGAATATTATCATAAGACTTGAATGTAAGTAAGGTAAAGGCACTATTTTTTTTTTTTCAAACATTTCTTACAGTAATAATCCTTTGGTATTTTCTGCAAATCGACTTGAGTTTCACAGTGATGAAAAAATAGGATTGTTGCCATAGCAATTTAAAACAAGTATAAAGTACTTGGTCCTCAAAATGTCACATATAAAAGGAAACTGAAGCAAATGAATAGCGTTGGCTTTAACATTTTTGACCCATTAAAGTCGAGTAGGAATTTGGAAGGCACTGATATTTGACCAGTGACACATCTGTTGGAGCAAATCGAGGCAAAACTATTCTTGACTATTCTTTTTAAAGGTTTCTTTGACAGCTGCACCCAGAGGCCACTCTCTCCCTCTCATACTCCACACTCTCAATCCAATTTTTATCCAGGCTCAAGTTACATTCCTCTGTCTTGACTTCACAATATCTCCAGACAATCTTAACATCTGTCAGACAGACCAGCACTGGGGCTATATCTGTCTCAAAGAAATATCTAAGCTTTTAATTCTCCCCAAATGAACACCAACCACTTTGAGGAGAATTCAGACTCACAATCATATCCAAAGGCAGAGGTGAGGTGACAGCATGAGAGATGACTGGGGAGGAGTGGCAGGTCACAAAAGAAAATATCAAGGAGGTGGATAATCAGGGCCACATGGGACACCAAGGGAAGTGACTCCCAGCTGAGTTTGGCAATTAAGAACACCTCGTTACATAAGCTCTCACTGACTAATGCAGCAGACACACTCTCCACAGGGGACCAGGTATACACACACCCAACTCACCAGGGACAGGCCTCTTTTTATCCTATAAACATCTATAGAAGCTTTTGTACTAAGGATTAAGAATTCAAGAGAAGATGGTTTTGAAGCAGCAGATGTCAAAAACCTCCTCTCACCTCTTTGTTCAGTCACCTGTGGTCACTGTTCTATACTCCTTTGACTTTAAGAAATCGTTATATAGGTTACAATATTTGTAATACTGGTACAAAGGTACAATATTGGTACAATGTCTCAATGAGTCAAAAGTGGTTTGCCCTTTTCATTAATGAAGCTTATTTGAGTGCTTTACATTGGCTTATCATTTATTTGAAAGTAAGTTTTTGGTCAAAGTTTCAGTTACTAAAATTAAAGAACCACACTGCCATCAAAATATACATTTTACCCCCAGTTGTGATCAACAAATGTTGTTGTTTGTTGTCCATTTCTCCCTGTGAAGCAATGAAACCGCCTCATGTGGCTACAATCAATTCACCTTGCACTCCTCACAGTGGGAGGCTCTAAATTTAGCCCGGAGTCATGACACGGGTCACTCTGGGTCAGATGTGCTTTAGAGAGAATGGAAGATACCGCGACTGTTCTCCGGGCCAGTCCTATCCACGGCTGGGAAAGCCCGTCAAATCTGTGGAGTTGTGGGGACATCTAGTGGCAGCCAAATGTTTAACTTTTTTTTTTCTTTCGATTATAGTTTATCACATCTACAACCCACCCTAATGGCCAATAACAGATGGAAGAAATTCTTTTGGTTTCAACATCATATTCATTGTGGTGTGGAGTGTTTTAATTTATTCAGACGTGAGTTTGGAAAAATTAGTTTAGAAATGGTATAAAACAATGTTATTTTCTCTTGGCATGGCATTAACAAATTCACTTTTATAGAACACTCTTATTTGCTATCTACTCACACATTCATCGCTGAATACAATGAAAGGGTCATTCTGACAAAAGAACTAACTCAGGCTGATCACAAACACTTATTGTCACTGTCTGAGGAGGAAAAATTACAGGCTCCACAAACTTGGAGGAGTCACACTTGGCTGTTACTGCCACGTTGAGGATGCTGTTCCCAGGTGTGTGTAAATGTGTGCACAAAATACCAACTCTCCAACTTTTAACAAGCAGCACAAAACAAGTGTGAACTCTGAGCTCCTCCAAGGTTACCCATGGCTATTTGCACCACTTCTTCTCATGAATCAGCTTTGAGAAGTTTGTCAAATCTGTGTTTTGTTTTTGTTTCACATTGCATCAGTTTTTCTTTTTAAAACTGTCCTTAAATAACAGCCCATATCAAGGACCAGACTCCTCCATAGCCAAATGCACCCTATAATTTTTGTTCATAGGATTTAATTTTAAAGTTTGAATTGAATCATTTTCTCATATTACTATGCAATTACAACATAATGGGGAAGCTAAATTGAGCTGAAATTCTCTCATTTCTTTCAAAGAGAATTTCTCGATATAGGACTATTCATGGTCTCCACACCTGCGTTTAGAAATCCATTTTATCTCAACACTATTTTCCCACAATCCTTTGTCAGCTGTGGCAGGTCTCTCCGGTGGCGGGCCCGAAATGAATGGATGCACTTAACATGGCAGAATTGATGAATCGCTCAATTTCTGTTTGCGCTGTCAGTAAAGTTTCAACTAATTTATGAACGCACATGTCATCATCATCAATATACAGGCTCATGGTGTTATACTATAGTGCACACTGTATCCACACGCTTCTATGGTGATGGATCATGATGTAGAGATATGAAAAATCGTGATATTCCACAGTGGAAATACACACTTTACAAGCCCATACATTTAGTGACAAGGTGCACTATGTTACTGTTTTGCTGGGGTGTATTATGCAATGTTTAAGGCATTGTTTCTGTGAGCAGGGACACCACACTCTGATCTGACTGGTTTGTGTTGATTCTTCATGGAAACAAATATAGTTTCATGCCATACTGTAGATAATTTCAGGCAAGTCAGTAACATTTTCATTAACACAAACAGGTGGAGAACCCTCCACTAGAGACTTACACCTTGAACAGTGTGGCCATACCAAACCCTGATCTTGTCAGATCTCAGAAGATAAGCAAGGCAGAGCCTGCTTAGTAAACAGATGGGAGACCATTGGGAATATCAGGTTGCCACTGTGGGCCACCAGTGGCAAAAAATAAAATAAATAAACAAATGAATGAAAAACATGTCATGGTACAAAATGCTTCTCACAGTGTCATCTCAGTTCCTCAGTTTGCATATTAGGCCCATTAGGGGCCTGAGCAATTATTCAAATATGACTTGCGCACATTTAACACTTAGTGTAGTTCAACAGATCGAGCTAATAAACAGAAACACTAAACAAATAGTTGTCAGTGTAGTTAGCTGCTCCCTTCTGTCAGTGTCCACCAGCAATCTGACCAGAACTGAAGCTGCTTGGATGAGCAGCAAAACGTCTTCACTCAACAAATCTTTGTTCAGCTGATAGAACTGAATTTTTATACGCCTGTTGTGTAAGACGGGACGTATTATGGTATGGCGCTGTCCGTCCGTCTGTCCATCTGTCCGTCCGTCTGTCCATCCGTCTGTCCATCTGTCCGTCCGTCTGTCCGTCCGTCTGGCCGTCCGTCTGTCCGTCCGTCTGTGGACACTTCAAAGCTTTGAAGTCTTTGAAGCTTTGTCTTCATGAAAGATCTGAACTCTCTTCTCAAATGTTCTGCTGCTGAAAGCGAGAACAACCCACATTCTCTGCTTCTTTGAGCTTTGACATATTAAAGCTTCGTAGTGTCTTTAAGTTCTGTTGCTCTGATTGGTGGAATTCCGATTCTAGAATTCTTTATACAATAATTCAAAGTACGGCCATATTTTGCCCCACTCGCGGAGCTCTTGTTTCTTTTACTATGGATCATTCCTGGACAAGTGAGGGATTACACAATGGGAGAAGCCTTAAAGGTAGCAACACTAAAATTAGTATTGTAGTAGCAGTAGCAGTAGTAGTAGCAGTAGCAGTAGTAGTAGTAGTAGTAGTAGTAGTAGTAGTAGTAGTAGTAGTAGTAGCTGGGTTAGTAAGACACTTTTATTACATCCCAACTCGCTCAGTGATTTTGTGGTTATGTCTCGGTTCTGCAGTTTCACAGCTGAACTTTGACTTGTTGTACCCTTCAGCTGCATTCACACACTCTCAGCCAGTAGTCAAGTGTGTAACATTTTCCACTCAAACTTTACCTTTTGACTCCAAATCTTGTGTTTATAGGCAACTTGGCAATACTTGTAGTGTAAAGTTGATTATTTATTTATTTGTTTATTTATTTAGTTTGAACTAAACTAGGATGAGGAAATTCAACTCACTATTGAGTTTTTGGGCTTATGCTAAACTAAACACATCCTTCATTTCACTTTACAAGAGGTACTTTTACACTTTTACAATGTGGAAAGTAATAAATCCAAATTAACCTTTTTTAATCACTCCAGGGAGTAAAGGTTAGAATTTATAGTTTCTGACTCATTAAACAGAGTTACAAGAGATTTCACTTTGACTGAATTCAGACCATGCGCATGTGAATTAGGGTGATAAACATACTGTATACACCTCGACTGTATCTTGTGTCTGAGAAACGGATAAAACTATTGTGGATATATTGCAAAATACTGAATGCTTCATGAGTAAGATAGTCAACATCTTAAAATTCAGGCTGCGGTAAGGCACGGCTTAAAAAATGTACCTGCCCCATACGTTACTGAAAGATCCAGGGTTTGATTCCTGGACTCCTGGATAGCATAGTCTTTCCAACACTCCTAACAGGCTGCTCCATTGACTCTGAAGAATGGGTCAAATGCATGTATGTAACTTTTTTTATGGAGGGCCTATCACCTTCTTGTCTTCACAGAAATAGCTTTGCCTGGAGCGTGGCTTTAAACTGATGTTAAATACTTCCATAAAAACAAGCATGTGATGCCACCAAGCTAAGTTACAGACCAGATCTGTGGAGAGGTGACCATGCTCAAAGTAAGAATATGTGTTTTTCAAGGTGTTTTTGAGCAATAAACCCAACTTTAATTGAATGAATCCAAGAATGTAGAATGCACTGTAGAATATTCCAGTCAAACCAGTGTCACCAGTGAGACAAGCAGGTGGCGGACCCTCCCCCTGAAAGTTACACAAGTAAAGTTAAGTATTTTTATACGCCCGTTGTAAGACGGGACGTATTATGGTATGGCTTTGAAGTCTTTGAAGCTTTGTCTTCATGAAGAGGCAAAACATGTGTAATACGGGACGTATTATGGTATGGCGCTGTCCGTCCGTCCGTCCGTCTGTCTGTCCATCTGTCTGTGGACAATTTCTTGTCCGCGCTCTAACTCGACAACCGTCTCACCTAGGAATGTCAAACTTCATGGCTGGACACCCCATAGGATGTTTCCTATTGATTTCAAGGTCACAGGATCAAAGGTCAAGGTCACAGCCCGACCCTTTGCGAAAACCTGCCCGTCGCTCTTGCTAACTGTGATCGTTTCCATCTCTGTCTTTTTATCTTCCATCTCTGTCCTTTTATGTTACGTGCCGTAGATCTGAACTCTCTTCTCAAATGTTCTGCTGCTGAAAGCGAGAACAACCCACATTCTCTGCTTCTTTGAGCTTTGACACATTAAAGCTTTGTAGTGTCTTTAAGTTCTGTTGCTGCAATCTGATTGGTGGAATTCCGATTCTAGAATGTGATGATGTCATACTCATACTCCTACTGCAAGAGCCAGATTTCCCTATTGATTATCCGTCCGTCTGTCTGTCCGTCTGTCCGTCTGTCTGTCCGTCTGTCCGTCTGTCTGTCTGTCTGTGGACAATTTCTTGTCCGCGCTCTAACTCGACAACCGTCTCACCTAGGAATGTCAAACTTCATGGCTGGACACCCCATAGGATGTTTCCTATTGATTTCAAGGTCACAGGATCAAAGGTCAAGGTCACAGCCCGACCCTTTGCGAAAACCTGCCCGTCGCTCTTGCTAACTGTGATCGTTTCCATCTCTGTCTTTTTATCTTCCATCTCTGTCCTTTTATGTTACGTGCCGTAGATCTGAACTCTCTTCTCAAATGTTCTGCTGCTGAAAGCGAGAACAACCCACATTCTCTGCTTCTTTGAGCTTTGACACATTAAAGCTTTGTAGTGTCTTTAAGTTCTGTTGCTGCAATCTGATTGGTGGAATTCCGATTCTAGAATGTGATGATGTCATACTCATACTCCTACTGCAAGAGCCAGATTTCCCTATTGATTATCCGTCCGTCTGTCTGTCCGTCTGTCCGTCTGTCCGTCTGTCCGTCTGTCCGTCTGTCCGTCTGTCTGTGGACAATTTCTTGTCCGCGCTCTAACTCGACAACCGTCTCTCCTAGGAATGTCAAACTTCCAAACTGCACCAACAATTCATCTTTAACTAGGTTTGACAAATTCTAACTTAATTCTATATACAATAATTCAAAGTATGGGCGTATTTTGCCCCGCTGGCGGAGCTCTTGTTAAGCTTGTGGTGGATGACCTCTTCAGAAAATCTGCATATTGCTCCTTTATGCATGATCTTTTTGTGCTGTAAACCAAAGCTACTGCTGTACTTGAGCCATCTTTCCCATTAAAACTATGTTGCCTCACCAATTAAGATGCTGCTGTGCCTCTCTGCAGAGTGCTTGAATTTAGTGCTTTTGTCTTGGATCAGAATTCCTCTCCTTTTCCCCTCAGATGATAATGAAGGTAGGGCTACTCTTCCTCCTTCCTCAGTCCCACAGGAGCCTTATAGCTTCGGGCCCAGGCTCCCTCATCGTTGGCACTGCAATAATTAGAGCTGCTCCTGCCGCCACTTCTCTATCAAGACTGCCCCATTCAATATGTTTTATTGGCAGCTTAAGTGTCTTTACTGCTGCCCTGACCCCCACTAAAGGGTGACAAGAATGGTGCTGACAGGACACAAACTTTATTCTTCCTCAACTTGGCCCATAAACTACACACTTGACTGGCTTGATAATGGCGGTGTGGGACTTGTCGGTGTAGATGTCCCGATGTCGTGTATAATGACACAGCCCACACCATGACAGTTATGCATAGAAATGTAAGGAATTATTCAGTCTCAATTGGGATGTGTTATTCAGAGTTCATTCAAATTCTAAACGGTCATTAAACAGGGAAGAGCAGGGCTCGCTCTGACCATTTGGGCTGATACCAAAGTGAAAGAGCCAATATAGTCATCATAACAAGATAATGATAGTAATAATGGATTGGTAAAGAATACTTGGCCAGATTTTAACTTGGCTGGTTCCATTCTGAGGGTCATCACATTATATCATCAACCTTAGCAACTCTACAGTATGTGTCAGATGCTCTGACTGGCTTGACCTGGTTCTTTTATGCATGTTTTGTGAGCTAATAGTATTTCACAAGCATTAATCTCTTCTTCTGATGTTTAGAATAACTCACATTATGTTGTTCTACTGGCTACTTTACCGCTTACAACCTCTCTCATGTAAATATTATTTTGATTTTAAGTATTGTCCCTAGGGTAAAATCTGTTATTGCACATACACTCAACAAAAATATAAACGCAACACTTTTGTTTTTGCTCCCATTTGTCATGAGATGGATTATCTCATTTGCTGAGATAATCCATCCCACCTCACAGGTGCCACATCAAGATGCTCATCAGACACCATGATTAGTGCATAGGTGTACCTTAGACTGTCCACAATAAAAGGCCACCCTGAAATGTGCAGTTGTTGCTTTATTGGGGGTCTGGGGACTCAGAACCAGTCAGTATCTGGTGTGACCACCATTTGCCTCATGCAGTGCAACACATCTTCTTCGCATAGAGTTTATCAGATTGTCAATTGTGGCCTGTGGAATGTTGGTCCACTCCTCTTCAATGGCTGTGCGAAGTTGCTGGATATTAGTGGGAACTGGTACGCGCTGTCGTATACGCCGGTCAAGCACATCCCAAACATGCTCAATGGGTGACATGTCTGGTGAGTATGCTGGCCATGCAAGAACTGGGACATTTTCAGCTTCCAAGAATTGTGTACAGATCCTTGCAACATGGGGCAATGCATTATCTTGCTGAAACAGGAGGTGATGTTCATGGATGTATGGCACAACAATGGGCCTCAGGATCTCATCACGGTATCTCTGTGCATTCAAAATGCCATCAATAAAATGCACCTGTGTTCTTCGTCCATAACAGATGCCTGCCCATACCATAACCCCACCACCACCATGGGCCACTCGATCCACAACATTGACATCAGCAAAGCGCTCACCCACACGACGCCACACACGCTGTCTGCCATCTGCCCTGAACAATGTAAACCGAGATTCATCCGTGAAGAGAACACCTCTCCAACGTGCCAGACACCATCGAATGTGGGCATTTGCCCACTCAAGTTACGGCGACGATCTGGAGTCAGGTTAAGACCCCGATGAGGATGACGAGCATGCAGTTGAGCTTCCCTGAGACGGTTTCTGACAGTTTGTGCAGAAATTCTTTGGTTATGCAAACCCATTGTTTCAGCAGCTGTCTGAGGAGCTGGTCTCAGACGATCTTGGAGGTGAACCTGCTGGATGTGGAGGTCCTGGGCTGGTGTGGTTACACGTGGTCTGCGGTTGTGAGGCCGGTTGGATGTACTGCCATATTCTCTGAAACGCCTTTGGAGACGGCTTATGGTGGAGAAATGAACATTCAATGCCCGAGCAGCAGATCTGGTTGACATTCCTGCTGTCAGCATGCCAATTGCACGCTCCCTCAATGCTTGCGCCATCTGTGGCATTTTGCTGTGAGACAAAACTGCACATTTCAGAGTGGCCTTTTATTGTGGGCAGTCTAAGGTACACCTGTGCACTAATCATGGTGTCTGATGAGCATCTTGATGTGGCACACCTGTGAGGTGGGATGGATTATCTCAGCAAAGCAAAAGTGCTCACTATCACACATTTAGACAGATTTGTGAACAATGTTTGAGAGAAATGGTAATATTGTGTATCTGGAATGAATTTTAGATCTTTGAGTCCATCTCATGACAAATGGGAGCAAAAACAAAAGTGTTGCGTTTATATTTTTGTTGAGTGTAGTTGCATGATTCATTCATGGTGATGAAATAAGTCTTTGTAGCCATCACCAAAGATGAAATATAAAAATGTTTCAGGTCATTCACAGTAGCATGTTCAACTGTCTTGTACTTTCATGTCCTGTGTATATGAAAGACAGACCTCCTTGCAGAGAATATCTGTACTTCAACACTAGACCCCAAAGAATCTGTACTTGTATTCCCTTATCCACAGCCCACTCCTGTTGAAATATTAAATGGTTGCCACATGTGGTAATAGGGCATAAAAATCTTGTGCCAAAATCCCTGCCAAGTTAAGAGAGGAAATAAAGATGGTTTCTAATGGGTGTGTCTTCTGCATTATTAAATATAGGCAGTTCACCTGTAGACTAGCAAACCATGTGATCACTGTCAATTCATAATTTCTAAATCCAAGTTCAAAAATGTAAAATGAACAATAAAATAAACCATAACAGAACCTTTCAAAAGAGCTCAAAAAGTTTAAATCTGCTGCCCTCTGCTGGTTTGTTCACCTATTCCATGACATTACCATCTATCTATCCATCCATCCATCTTCTCCCGCTTTAATCCGGCTGGGTCGCGGGGGCAACATTACATTACCAGTAACGTAAATCAAATGACATGTTTTAATGGCTGTGGAAATGTAATATGTGTCTCATTTTATATCATTACTATAATAGGAATGTCTACGACTGGTTTGCAAATGTTAGATAAAAGAAAATCATAAAATTTCACATATCATAAATGATCCAAAAGACGAAACAAGCTTTCAGTGCTATGTTATTTGATTCTTTTTTCAGACCAAGAGTTTGTTTTCATACTTGCCAGTTTAAACTGCTCACTAGTGGTCTTCATCAGAGTGATCTTGCTGTGACTGTCTGGTCAGCTGTCTTCCTACCAGTGGAGGCAAGACAACAGCTCCTTTTGCAGTTCAATTTCCTCAGGACAGTATTCCAGGTTTGTGAGAGTAAAAAAGCCCCCATTGAGAAAAGACAATATCAACACACCAGTGAAACCGCACAGAAAACTCATCCACCCAAAAGATTAAAAAGAACAAGCATTTATGCGAATATACATTGTATAAAAATATGCACAAAAAAGAACGTAGGAATGAATGTGAGAAGGAAACAATGAAGGCATGCTCATGAGCAACAAAACAGGAACAACTCAAATCGGCCATTTCTGATCACTGAAAAGGAGAGCACCCCATTATGGAAACATCATTGGGACAGAGGACAACATGCCCACAGTACTATAAACCAAGACAAGGTGGCTTTTTTATTCTCACATACCTGGGATATTGTCCTGAGTACGTCGGACTGCAGATGGCGCTGTCCTCCACTGGTAGGACAACAGCGCCAATTAAGCTCAATCTTACCATTTATATCCTACTAAGTAAAACATAGAAAGCTCAACGCTTCATGAGAACACATGTCTCAGGGAAATCAATTTTATTCCAAACTATAAATGAAAGGTGGGACAAGCAACTAAACGATGGAATATTAAAAAAGAAAGATGGGAGAAACATGTTGGTGAAACTAATTAAGAGAGGGTGTCAGAACTGGAGACAGGGAAGATGAGGATTGAGTCAGATATTGTTGCATCTGTGTGTGTGTGTGTGTGTGTGTGTGTGTGTGTGTGTATGTGTTTTCTATGCTTTTCTATCTTTCTACACACCAATATTGCATTATATTCATAGGATTAAAGTTACACAAAACCATCTGCTTTTCAGACAGACTTGGGGCAGCCTCACAGAGCAAATGAACGAATGCACTGGCCAGAATCTAGATAAATTCTTATGAAATTATTTCTAAATATTTTTGAATATTTTGTGAACCAATAAAACACCTGCACCTTTTCATGCTTTTTAGGGACATTACACTGACTTGCATTCATTTTCTGGAGACTGAACTAATAGCTGAACTTTGAAGTGACTCTTGGAGATCTAATAATAAACAGTTCACTGGGAATGAATAAATAATTCACTGGGACCTAATTTTTGTCACCATGACAGTGGGAACTAAAACTGCAGTGTAAGTTAAGTAGGTGCATTGTAACAAATGATTTTCAGCATTGCCGTTCTTTGCTTTCAAAACTAATATTCATTACAGAAACATTATGGTTGTTTGCTCCATATCTTTATAGCCCCCAGACCTAATGTTTCCTGAGAAAGCAATTGAGGTAATTTAGTCCAACACACTCTGTAGTCTGCTAACGATTAAACAACAATTATCCAAGGTGAAGCCGAACTCCTCTTTAAATTCCATGCTGTTCGATGTGGTTTGTGGAGAGTTGTTAGAAATGCTGTTTATTCTGATGATGAACAGATACTGGTAGAAATGATATCCTGGTGTCATCCACGCAACAAAGTACACCAGGTAATAAAAAGATAAGATATGGAAATAGGGCACATGGCAGTTAGAGCCCATGCAGCCCAGCAACACAGACAGGTGAGTACACCAAACGTTTTTTAGGTACTAACTATCCTTTATCTATATAATACAAAGAGACACTTAATTTTAAAATAGAAAGACAATGGTCTAAACTGATTCAAAAAACAGCTATATTGTCTGGGCTTGTATGAATTACAGTTTGTTACAGTCGCTGTGGTATTTTCTGAAATGTGAACTATCACAAATGTTGCAGATCTTTCACACAAAAAACTGTATTAAACTGTATTTCTGTAAACTTGGGAGCGAGGTATTTTCAATATTTTACTTTTTTCACAATTAGCATAGATATCAGAACTGTTTCTGTAGATGAAAACCTGTATTCAGACCCAGTTTTCACTGTAGATGTCTTTTATGTTGTGCTTTCGAATCCTTTTTTAGTCTGAAGTGAAATGCCTTTGTATTGTGATTCCTGTGTGTTATGTTGTGTCACCTGTGTCAATGGTCTATGGACTTTGAGCGGTGTGTGCAGTCACAAGGTGAACAGACTAGTACTTGGAAAGAGAGTGTCTGACTTTAAATAGTAGATCATTGTATCAGGTACTTCAGAAATGTTATATGTTATGTTTCCTTGAAAGAACATTTCTTGCTGTGTCAGATTTTGGGATTTATGATAAAATGTATACTTTAGTTGTCTCTGTAATCCTTAAATCATCCAGGTAAGTACCAGACCAAAAGAAAATTTAATTGAATTTTCTTTTGTTTTATATCTTATCTATAGCTTAAAGTCCAGGTGAAAAACCGTATTGTTACTTTGAATGTCAAACTGCCATCAAGCCTTCTTTGCTGCTTATCACAGAAGGTGTGTCAGTTGTATTCAGTATTTTACTCAAATATGATCTTCATCTTGAATGTTGTAAAGCATGCACCCATTTAGAAGTTGTATTTCACTCAAAATGTACTTAGAGATAGTGGCATGTGCTCATATAACTGTTTGTCTGTAGCCTTCACACTTTCAGTTAGCTAGACCTGGGCTGTGTTTGTTTTTCTCACAGTGCTCTCCCTCTCATCAGATAAACTTGGAGTCTGTTTGCATCATGCTCCAGCTGAAAGTCAGTCTGAAGAGTGTGGGCCTGCTTTGTGTCCTCACTGCTACTGCTGTGTTCTACTGTCTCTTCTCTGTCCACCTCCAGCATGGCCTCAAGGAGTAAGAAACACCTCATCTCACAAAACAACATGCTATCATGACAATGTGACTTAAGTAAACAAATACATAAAATAGATACAGAGACCATCACTGCCAGTCCTGTAAATGAGTAACAGGAACTTGATAAGAAGAATCTGCCTCCCAGTGTTGTGCAGGATAATTGGGGCATTTATACATCGTAATCATTAGTTGCAACAATTGTATGTGACGCATTTGATGTAATGGTTATAGTAAAAGTATTAGTAGTATAGAAGTCACATTAGTAAAGAAAAAAGTACATTTAGGAGCACTATTGGAAGTATTAAGAATGGTAATGTAATAATACCCATATGGCAGAAATCTTGCCATAAATGGCAGTAGCAGCAGCCATAAAAATGTTTTTGTTAGCCCCAAAAAAGAGCTCAAAGTTTCACAGAGAGTTTACCTAAACCCTGAGCCAGTCATGTTAGCTCACTTTGTGAACCTAACCTGGTCCAGAGCAGGTTTTATTCCTCACAGATGGAACCGGTGCACAAGATAAGAGTTAAATTATTTCACTTGTATTTATCCTTTATACTTTACTCTTATTTTACTCAAATGACTGTCTCTGACTTTTCTAACTTATTCAAATCTGGTTACTGAAATGTTTAACCATAAGTCATTAAGTTCGTCTTCCCTTCCCAACACATTTTATGACATGGTCATACAGTAAAGGCTGGTATTTTTATATTAGTCCACAGAGAAGACTAACTCAATGCTAAACACAACACTGACTGTTACAGTATAAACACTATAAAGTTATATTGATTTATGACATGGCAGAATGTCCTTATTTCTTGTTTTAGAGCCACATGAGATTAAATAGACTTTATTCACCCAATAGGAGGGATTTTTTTTTTATTTTTTTATTTTATATTTTTTGACATGTTCATTTATGGCCAGTTTACAATGTTATATGGCAGGAAAGTGACTGAATTCTCTGTTTCTAGTTTCCCTGTGCCTTCTTCGTGTGATCCTAGGCTGCTCCTCCCAACTCCACCCATTTCCCAGAATTCCAATAGCTGTGTCCCTAAAATGGATATTATGTTCATGAAGACCCATAAAACCGGCAGTAGCACTATCATCAACATGCTTTTTCGTTTTGGCCAAAAGCATGGACTCAAATTTGCCTTTCCGAATAGCAGGAATGATTTCTATTATCCATCTTCTTTTCTACGCACATATGTGGAGGGATACCAATCCGGCATTTGCTTTAACATCATGTGCAACCATATGAGGTTTAATAGCACTGAAGTTACTCAAGTTCTACCTCAGGACACTGTTTACTTCACCGTCCTACGAGACCCAGCAGAGCTATTCGAGTCTTCTTTCCATTACTTTAGTCATGTGATTCCATTGACTTGGTGGATTAAAGGCGACGATAAAATGACAGAATTCCTTCGTGATCCAAACTACTACTACAAACCTAATGGATGGTACTCTTTCTATCTTAAAAATCTGCTTTTCTTCGACTTTGGATATGATAATAATCTAGATGAAGACAGTCCAATAGTGGAACAGAGCCTCAAGGCGATTGCTGAGCGCTTTGACCTGGTGATGTTAACGGAGCACTTTGAGGAATCTCTTATACTGCTCAAGGACGCTCTCTGCTGGAGCATGGATGAACTACTGTTTTTCAAGCTTAATTCTCGCAAGGAATCTACTGTATCAAGACTGACTCCTGAACTGAGGCAAAAAGCCCTTGAGTGGAACAGCATTGATTGGAAACTATACCAGTATTTCAATAGCACTTTCTGGCACAAAGTGGAACTGTATGGGAGAGAACAAATGGCTAAAGATGTGGCTGAGCTTAAAAGGAGAAATGCCCAAATGATGGAAATATGCATCGAGGGGGGTCACTCGGTTGATGCCTCGAGCATTCACAGTAAAGAGCTGCAGCCATGGCAACCAGTGGGAGAAAAGTCTATAGTGGGATACAATCTGAAAAGCAACATTGATAAACAACATGAGGAGCTGTGCAGGCAGATGCTGACCCCAGAACTGCAGTACATGTCTGATTTAGGAGTCAACCTGTGGCTCACCAAACTGTGGGGGTCTGTGAGAAAAGTGATAAGAATGTGAGACTTTGATGCTACTTTTTCACTTTTTTATAGATATATTTATTTTGTATTGTTATAGTATCAAGACAAAGTGGAAATTCAACTAGCAAACAAGCAGCAACTGTAAATTGGTTATGAGTAATGAGTCCATGGACAACTACAATTCAGTTCAAAATAAGCATTAGCTTTAGGCCTATGTTTCTTTTGTTGTATATACTTATATCCATGTAGGCTATGTAACTTTTCTGATGGAAGTTTTAGGTCAGATCTGCGGAGAGATCCTTTCACAGTAATCATGTTTTTCATGGCATCTTGGAGTAATTAAAAACTTTATCATATAAATGTGGGATCGTTCATTTTGATGCTAGTCTATGAAACCTTTCAGGCAAAAAAAAAAAAAACACACACGCACACAAAAAACGCTAGGGACACAAGCAAGTCACCAAAGTTGCATGGTGCTCCTTTAATAGACCTCTTTAGTGTTAGTAAACAATGATGACTAGGCTCGGTTGCGCACGCATTTTGGCAAAAGAACAGAACTCAGCAGCTTGTCGAGCTCTGTGAAAGGATTATCGTCAAAAGATCGAGAATATTTCCTCAGCACGCTGACTTTGATGGTGTCCGAATGTCAGATCCTTGTGCGATCAGTGAGTAAAACTTTAAAACTTTATTCCGCCGGTAGAATATCATTCTGACAACCACACACAGAACAACCAGACATTTTGGTGCGGGAAATGTTTTTATCTCTGTCCGTGTTCAGTCCGAATGAATCGGTTTTTTATCACTTCCGCTCTAAAAGGGACTATAGCTTCAGTTTGTGTGGTGCCACTTAAGATTTTGTTTTCTTGCATCATGTTTTTTTTTACTATTTTAAGTAAAACTGTATTAAGAATTATGTCATATCAAGGGGTTTACACAGCTAGGCTGCTTTAAATAGTTACTATTATTATTATTATTATTATTATTATTATTATTATTATTATTATTATTATTATTTGGGCACCTCATGCTGTTCATGTTTTCAAGTAAAAATATGCTAATAATGTACAAACTGTCACTTTCCCAGAATGCACGTGTTGCTCAAGTCCAAGCTGTTTCAAAGCTAAATAGCACCGCCTGAACCTTTGACCATGTATCTGTGTTATTAAGGTCTTTAAAGTCACCTGGAAAACATCTTGTCTTGTTGATTTTAGATTTTAGAAGTAGATTAGGTTACCTCTATCTGCAGAGGTCAGGACATGTTCAAAGTGCTCTTAGTGGTGAAATATTTCAATATAGCGAGTGATAAATGTCCCACTGATTTTGGGAAGAGAGTTCACAAAATACACCGTGCACTCTATGCTACAATACACTGTGGTTCTTATCCCATTACACTTTTATCTCAGGATCGTCACATCGCAACTGGCTGACCTCGAGTCCACGTCTGAAATCTATTTTTAGACTGTTAAACTGTTACGACAGTGGCTCGAAGACAGGCTGGTACCACAAACGCCCAGAAGAGGGAGCCAGAGTCCAAGGCTTCAGCCAATACGCTCATAGGAGCCGCTGGATGAGTCATTTTACAGCCGTACAGACCTTCACGGTGACTTTGGGGAGAAGGATATTATGTAACGAGCCATGGACTGTAACACACAAACACACGGAGAAAAGGGGAGCATAATTTTACATTGAGATGTCTGTGACCTTGTCCTTGATTGAAGCTACATGTGCACTTGACGCTTTAACTGTTTACAAACCCAAGCTAGCATGCAGACACTAATTTATGCATTATATATGAATGGTAAAAATATCAAAGTTATGTCATCAAGACAAAGTTCTACTCTGGACAGTTTGTTCTTTTGGGGCTTTATTGTGAAAATGCAGCGCACAAGAATGATAACCATGGCTTCTCATTGGCTTCTGTCTGTTCTGAAAGTAATTGCAAAGCATGATGGTCATGATAGTATCCAGTAACTTATTGGCACGTATTGGTAATTTCTTCAAGTATTGGCAATTTGTAAATATACTTCCATAGTTCCTGATTCAAACCATCCACCCAAAAGACAAAGCCTTCAAAATATTAATGTGAGCTGGAATACTTTTGCAAATTTGAGATTATTTTTTGTTTTCTTTTATTGCCTGCAAATACTACCCTAAACAGTGTATTATTCTCATGAATAGCCACGCCATAGACCTTTACCTCACAAATGTTGTCGGCTTATCATTTCTGATACTAATACAATTTCAAAAAAACAGTGTTAGTTATCTTACTTCACCTTTTACAACATATGAGTAAATCTTTGAAATAGTAGCCTTGCCTGTCCATAAATAGTGTCTGAATCCCTGTGTTTTCTCTTTCAATGGCCAAAACCCCTGACATAACAGATTTATCTTTACCCCAACTCATTACACTGGGAAAACTGCCACATCAGCTTATAGTGTGCATAAACCCCAGTGGACTGCAGCACGTGTGGCTGTAGATTCTTAGCCTTTTGCATATCACATAAATCCAGAGATGTATTTCATTTGGTTTCAAGGTCCGTCAGTAACATTAACTCATTGTGTCTATACGCCCTGTCTCTGTGCATTGTGGGATATTTGGTATGGCTACCCAGATGCAGCGGTTCTCATTATACTCCTCGCTCTTCCTCCCATCTGCCTCCCCTCCCTCCTACATCTCACGTGGATGCGGTGAGAGGAGCATGAGTTCAGAAAAAAAACACTGTTAGTGGGGAAGAGGCACTTTTGCGGTCTCCCCTCTCTCTTTGTAATCCATACAAGTGATCTGCCTCATTACTACGTTCTATTTTTACATTGATACCCACTGATGGTCAATGCTTTTATTTAAGAATTGCCACAGTCAGCAATCAGTGCATGACATAATTGCACATGACTAAGCCCACCTTCAGTGTTGGGAAGCAACTGAATACATGTGCCAAGAATACGTATGCTGAATAATAATTTTGAGTAAATCTATTCTGTCACTTCTGCCGAAATATACTTGGCAGCACTTGATCACACAATTTAGGCTTCAAATTACGCATAATTAGTGAGAAAATTAGAAAACACTACTCTTGTGGCGTGTGCAAATGTGATTTTTGATTCTCTGATCAATGATAAATAAATGTATAACAAAACAGTGAACAAAATAAACCTGTTAATCCCATGTTGCGTCTTTACACTGTAATTTAAATGCAACCCTGCGTTAACACATTGAAAGTATTCAGAATGCAGTACTCTGATTGGACCATGTATCAGAATAATAAATAATAATAATAATACATTTTATTTGTTAGGCGCCTTTCAAGGCTCTCAAGGTCACCGTACATCAAGGAACATAAATGATACAATACCAATAAAACAGTGTAAAAAGATTAAAAATACATTTAAAAATCAAATCCAGATGAAAAGACAGTGCAGTTATGGTCAGAGTGGTCAGAGTGAGAGTGAGAAGGCCTTTCTAAACAGATGAGTTTTGAGTTTAGATTTGAAGTGTGAGAGTGAGTGTGTGTTGCGGAGGTCATGGGGAGGGAGTTCCAGAGCTGGGGAGCAGAGCGGCTGAAGGCTCTGCTCCCCATAGAATACATTGCAAAATACATTTTAATGCAGGTATTCTGTAAATACATTTTCAAAGTATTCTTCCCATCACTGCCCACCTTATATTTTATTCTAATCTGTAACTTAAATGTTTCCAATGCCTTCCATTGTCTATATTGTAAATCATGCTACTGACCTTCAGGTTACCTACATTATCACCCTTGCAATCATCCAGGCTGCCTGCACTAACAGACTCTTGTCCTTTTTATAATTTGGACCATAAATAAAACATTGTGTGTGTATATATATTTGGACGCTGTTGGGCAGGACAGTCTCCACATGGCACAGTATTTTCTCACCCTTAATTGAAAAACAGCTACTCTCCTTATCTGCAAGTATTAGTATTGAAAGGGAACCCCAGTGTTATTCAGTCCGCCTGCATTTTCTCTTCTTTCCACATTAAAGGATTTGGGCTGGTCATAAATATCAATGGGGTGCTCCCTTGGGAACTACTCTAGAGCTGCGGGGTATCAAATTATGATGTTGTTTATGTTGTTTTTATTAATTGTGGTAAAGAAAGCCAAGGCAATATTCAGCCTTGACTCCAACATACTGTTTCTAAGAGAGAAAAAGTATGCAACAAATAATCGTTCTGGCCTTGTTTGCAGTGGATTTGTTGTGCATGTTGTTCCTGCATCTGGGTTATGATGGGTTTTCATGGCCATGGTCAGGTTGTATACTCTATTTGCACAGAACAATGTGTTTTGGTCATGACCTGATATGTAGGAAATGTAAGCTAATCAAACTTACAAAATCAACATATGAAACTGCTGTTAGAAGAGGAGTGTTTGGACAGGAAAGTGTGGAGGGGTGACCGGTAAAAACAAGCATGTGAGGTGAGAAGTTGCCTCATCAGCACAGTCAAACTAGGTTTATGTTAAAGAGAGAGAGAGCAGTGACAGCAATAAAAAAGAAAATATAGGTTAAAAACTCCAGATGGGAAAGAGGGCATCAAAACTCAAACAGGTCAACATGTTATTCTGTGTAGTGCTACATGAAAAAGTATTTGAATCTCCAACGATATTTTGATATAAGATATTAACAAAAAATAAATCAGAATCATTTTCAAGTTGAGAGGCATGGCATTTGTAAATGGTAGCATGTCATGACAGTTTGTTGTACTGAAAAATGAAAAGTGTGCATGTTTTGATTTTGATTACACACTAATTTCCAAAAGAAACCCTTAGTATAAGAGCACGTGTTAGGCACAGACAGGGTCAGGGTGTCCAGCAGCTGTTTGACTGAATGAATGGTCTATTATGCAGGACAGAGGGCAGCAGATGGCCAGTCAGCAAACTCCTATAGTCATACACAGCATACACTCAGCAGGTTTTACACCAGCTGCAGCTCATGTGACCCTGCATACAGTACAGACTCAATTACAAACATACCACAACTCTAATGAACTGTGTGCTGGACCATTTACTTTCACTTTCAGGTGTAACACTGTGAATTACATAATTGAGATGTCAGATGTCAGAGAATTATGCCACTATTTATGATTCATTTATAGATACTATCTACATGCACAGGAGGGAAAATATAGTTATAACAAAATGTTTTTGTCATTTGATTTTATTGAATAATGTTTATTGCTGAAACAGAATTTACTTTAGATGAGCCTATTTTCATCGTAAAATCTAAATAGTTTTCAACAGTAGTCCAACAAAGCTTTCCCTGTGTAGTGCAGTTGGTATTATTTGCTGTTGGGTTTAGATGTAACCCGCACAATTATAAGGAGACGCTCGCACGCACCCATGAGTCAAAACTGAATCAGACCGGAGAGGAGGAGCCCGTTGCCTATTAAGCACCAGGAGACAGGGAACAGTTTTTGCCAAAGGCTGCAATATCAAAATGACTGCGATTTTCTAGACAGTATATGATCTCTGTTGCTCATAACATTATATGGGTGCAAAGCTGGTCTCATACTAGAGCAAAATGTTGATGAAAGAAAATTTCACTGTTGATTGGTCATTGTGTCAATATAAAAATATATATATATAAAATTGTGAAGTTTCTTCTCACATCAATTGTAAACCTAAGATTTTTTACATCCCTAGTCTTAATCCCAGGAAACCTGTCCCGAAGTTAGACAGTGACAGCATATTAATAAAATTAGACTTGACGTAAGAGCTAAATATGGAGATTACTTACATTGTAATGAGACACACTGAACACAGAAACACAGATAATGAAAATGTGGGCCTCAACACAGCTGAGTTGTCAATTAATTTCATGGTAAATATTGCGTAATAGTAATGATGATTATACTTAGAAACCTGTTGTGCTGGGTTTTTTTTTTGTTCGTTATTCTTCAGAAATGAATCATATAAATTTCACTTAATTTGGTAGGGTGTTGGATCTGAAACAGAAGGCTGTGATCCAACAAAGAGTCACTGAGCCATAGTGCACATGGAGGACATACCCTGAGCAGCGTTACAGTTCCATAGAAAATCATTATGAACACAGAGGTCACAAAAGAGAGCCTGCAAAACATACAGCATGAATACTGTGCTGAAGTTCTGTATATACGTAGTTATGGGTTATCTTGTGAATTTTACTCTTCGATTTGTTTTGCTCCTATATGATTTTATTGTTCTGGAACATTCTGGAGCATTTATACCCTGTGTCATCTTTTGACTGTGCAGCAATTTGGAAACTGTTTTGTTTGTTAAATGTGCTATATAGATAAAGTGAATTTGGATTTTACAAGGGTCTATATCTAATAAGGAGTTAAATATGAGTTATATGGTGAAAGGTCTGGCTTCCATCAGAGTTACATAGTTCTTCAACTAATACTCTAATACAACCTACTTTTTGTAAACGAGCAATAGAGTGTCTTTTATGCGACATCACTAGTCACCTACACTAATCAACCAAAGGAGTCATTCATTGCTTACTTCATGCACCAGGTATTAATCATGTACAAATCTATTATCAGAATCAGAATCAGAATCAGAATTACTTTTATTCATCCCCGAGGGGAAATTTTCTTTGTTACAGATGCAACCGACCAAGAGCATGTACATCGAACAAGTTACAAAATAAGCTAAATACAATAAGATAAAAGATAAAATAGCTCTCTCTGGGAAATTATTTACATCATTGACATATTTATGACTATATACATGTGTGAGCAGGGAATAGGATGAAAAGTTTTACCCAAAGCTCTTTAATGTTATCAATATCTGTAATGCCTTTCATGTCTTTTTTTTTCATCTTTTCTTACAGCAACAGCTTATGAATACTAAAACACTCCAAAGGGCACTGTTCCAGGTAACCACATAGCAGACTGTATGCTAAAGATCACAGGCTTTTTCAGTCAAAACTGTGGCCTAAAGACAGTTTGATAGCCTGCTGTAACTGCCAGTATCATAGGCATTTGTGAATGAATACACACGTGTTGTTGTCGTTTTTTGTTTGTTTGTTTGTTTGTTTTCTTTTCATATAATGTCAGCATCTGTTTCTTTAGGCACGTTAGTGCCCCATGGCACCCAAGTGCACTTTGTTCTTCTCCTCAGCCGTCCTCCGTTATTCAGTGACATCATTCCCCTTTCACCTACTTCTCCTCTCGCTGCAGTGAGAGGTAACCACCGGTCAGAGCGCGCTGCGTTCACGGACTCATGCATCACCGCAAACTGAAAGAAAACACTGCTTATAATTTTGAAGTGCATTGAAGAAGAATGCATCCTGCTCTATTTATTCAGAGTGTAAGGACACTGATGAGTATGTCTTATTTTAGCAGGGCTCTTTCCTCATTATTGAAAACGACAGTTATTTATTCGATTGTCTTTTTTTATTTTCTAGTTGCACATGAACGCCTCAGTCGTGCCGACGCTGTAGGCAGGAAGATTTCAAGTCAGTGTTTATTTACCAAGTCAAACTCAGCCAAGGCGCTGCTTACTTATTACATACTGCATCCAGAGGCCAAAACTCAAAAAATAAACAGGAACGATTTCTTTATGTTGATCAAAATGCCTTCACACAGCCAATGGGACTATACAGCATCAGCCAAAACCCGAAGTAGGTTATATTAATGCCACAATGCACATCAAAAGACAGTAATGAGCATCTGAAAAAATCTTAAAATAAGGCTGCGCAGCCCCTGCTTCTTAACCTGGTTCTCTTCGCACGGGGTTACTATCGGACACGCGTCTCCCTTCCCCCACTCTCAGCGCTGGGGTTACTACCGGACAAATCCGGCATCCTCTTCCACTTCTGCCTCTCATTCTCCAACTCTGCACCCGCGTCCCCAATATACAACTTTAATCATACCGTATACAATAACAATAATATGTCGTAGTCATGTTCATTAATTTGGTTTAAGACGATGCGATCGCTGTTTTTTTTACGCGAGGTTACTATCGGCCAGTGTGAAATAGGAAGCTGGTTCTGATTGCAGAACAATTATAATATAAATGGTGACAGAAGTGAAATATAGTGTAAAAGTAGTAAAGGTACAACTCTTAAATAACCATAACAGTTTCGAAACAGTTAATTAGCAAACAGAAAATGCAAATGGACATCGAAATTCAGTCAGCCAGTGTCTAAGTTGATGGTCAGTGATGAAGTCAATTTTATAGGTCTTTGCTTAATTTACTATTAAATGCAATATGTAATGTAATGTAATATGTAAATGTACATATGTATACGTATGTGTGTGTATATATATGTGCATATATTTATAATGATTAGTTTATTTATTTGTGTATACTACTTGCACTACTGGATAGTAAATACTCCGGCTTCAATGTTTGATCTGAGGTTCTGAGGTGAAGGCAGATCCAGACTGATATGTTAAGGTGGTTCACAGAATACACTGCCTCAATTCATCATGTTGAAACTAAACAGGAAACAGTGCAGCCTCAATAAAAATGTAATCCTTTTTCTTAAAGCCCAAAACTGTCCAAGCATGTCCTGAGTGACCTGCGTCAACTCCAGCAGGGATCTCCCATAAGCCCCTGGGTTTGTACACTGCTCCATGCTGGGCCAGCCATAACAAAGCCATTGTTCTCCATTGAGTGGTATCTGATCCACACAGCTTCAGTCTGAAAGTACTTTACGACTTGAGCACTGAGCATAGACATTGCAATGTTAATTTCACAGGTATAAACCCAAAATACCTAATAACCAAAACTATTACTTGTATCTGATTAATAAGGCTGTAAGGCGATATATTCTACAACAGCTGAACTTGACAAGACATGAAAAGGACACGCCTAATGTTTCTTCTTTAAATGAACACACAAAACACAGAAGGCCCCTTGTGATTAAGAGTTAAGTAAGTGCTAAGTTAGCCTAGATTCTCTTGATGAAAGCTATTGTGTAACATTCACACATCCAGTTATCAATTATGATCCTCAGTGTGCAGCCATGCAGGTAGTTCAAGCCCTTCCTTGGATTAATGGCTAATCTCTTTCAATGAGGATTTTAATGATATCCTACAGAGATTCTACAAGACCATCACAAGAACACAGAAGGTGAATGGATACATGCACGTTTTTATGGAGTCATTTTAACTTTAGAGCAATTCAAACTGTGTTATAAATTACACTGAGGGAATGTTCAATATTACCAATATATATTTTGCACTCAGGGGTAGATATGAGATAATTACTGCCAGATGTCATGTATAAATTTTGTGTTGCATTTTTTTTGTATGAAAAGCTCTTTATAAATAACGATTGATTGATAAAACTTGGTGGAGCACATTTTAGTTACTTTATTCAGTAACCTTTCACTTAAAGAACATTTTCACTACTTTTACACATTAAAAATATATGCAAACATTGGGCTACACTTAATCTTTTTGCACGTGTAGTGATTTTCACCTCAACCATCTCTTCATATAGTTGAATCTACCTTAATATTCAGCTTCCAAGTCCAACAGATGGGACTCATTCTCATTAAACACACTGATAAAAGAAAAGAAAAAAAAATGTTTCAAGTTTTATTTCACTCACATATAATAATTTTAAATTCATCAGACAATGCATGGTGCCCCAGTCTGAAAATAAAACCTATTAATTCAGTGACAGTGTCAATCAATATTTTGCCTTTGTTATAGGCCTATTTGTATCCTAATATAGGTTTTAGATTTTAACGTTTTATTTATTTGGACCTCAGATTGTGAAACTGTCATAAAAGCTGAGTGTGCAAATTACAAAAGTTCCATCCATCCATTTTATGTCTAAGCTAAAAAAGCCCAGAGAGGTCCACTCCACAGCAGATCCCAGAACACCCTGCAAGAAAAGCAATCAAAAGTCCAACTATATTATTCATACAACATATCCCTTCAGTGTTAGAAGGTAACAGTACTGGGACCATGTGCAATTCATAAAGATATAACGTTATTTATAGTACTGTACAAACTGTAGCCACTGTATTCAGATAGCAATTTACTGTATATAGAATTTTATTTTATTTTATAATCCTTATCTTTATAGATCTTTATAGAGTTTGTCTATTTCTAAGTAATTCTGTACTTCTATGCTGCAACTTCTCTTAACTGTGCGTTGCAACACTAAAATTTCCCCACTGTGATACAAATAAAGGATATCTTATCTTATCTATCCCAATCAATCCAATTAGCAATCTGTGCCATTGAAATTGCCTTTATTTTCTCCAGTAATTGGTGGTATATTTAATGTATGCAAAGTAGGCTTGGTGTAATAAATATGGACAGTCCTATGTGTTTTTATAAAGTAGGTCTATTGTAATAATTCACTATAAAACTAAATGGTGTTTCGTAAAATGGTGTGCCTGTCCTTTTAAGAGATGTTTTGACTCCACACGTGCTTTCCTTATATGGAGCGCCAACAAAAGGATGACCGCTAGTTACCTCTGCCTCTCTCCTCTCCGCACCGAGGCGCACTATAAAACCCTGGCCAAGGAAAAAAGACCCTTTTATCAGACGCTGAGACGCACAACTATCAGGACCGTGGCAACTGGAGCTAGCAAGTCTTTTATTTCGACAGTTTATTTATGAAAAGAGAACGAGTGGAAATAAAAAGGCGATTAGCACAAGCTCGGTGAGTTTTGAGTTTTTGTCATTTTCGGGGCGACCTGAGAGTTTCTTTTGTTCATTAAAATGTGTTGTTTCGTCGACTGGGCGATATGCTATGATAAAACAGTGAAGCTAGGCAAATGGGTTTTATTAGTTTTTGCAAGTTTTGTTTGAGATTATCAACAAATCGGATTTTTTTTCTTCGTATCTTTTGTGTAACTTTGTGGTCGCCAAGTATGTACTGTCATGTTGTGCGCTGAATGGATTAAGCATGTTGAAGACCATTGCGATGGTTTCAGAAAATTTTAGTTGCCTTTTCGGTCAATTTCTCACAGTTTTTGCCGTGTTTTTAATTCTCCCGTTGACCGTCTGTCTTTTGTGGGTAAAATACATAAAGGTAGATGTACTTCAAAGCAGCTTCCGGTTTGGTTTGCCGAAAATAAAAGTCTCTAAGTTGTTGCGTGTTTCGTTCACTAAACTGTTTTTTTGACATTATGCCTTTTGAAAACTGCAGGGTATGTGTTTCGTTATTTACGTATTGTTGTTGGATTTTAATTGTTCAAATCACTTAAAATTCATTAGTAATGGACATTTTTCTTTAGATGTATTCTAAATGTTGGAGTTGGCTTTTATTTTGTAGTCACATCCATTTTCTGCTTATGAGATATTTCTGTCGACTTGACACGACTGTGGTTGAGCATCGCGAAACCCAATGACCGACAGTAACCCAGGCTCTGTTAAACAATGAAACGGCGAGCACTAAAGTGTTTAACTTGAAAAAAGATTGGTTCAAATGTTATAATGCTTGATTCGTTTTTAGAGTTATAGAATCTGGATAGGGCCAATCTTCTGAATAATCTGTGCATTAATGTTTATATATGCAACATAGGTTTAGATTGCTGGCTGTGCCAGAGACAACTCAAGTATGTCTTCTCCATCACTGGTAATACAAACTAATCTTTCAATGAAAATATGGATTTATTCTCTCAGTGATTGTCCAGTTCAGCAGGAAACTACCAGTTTAGATGAAGAGGCATATGAATGTGATCGAACACGTGATGGTGAAATTGTGGTAAACAAGTATAAAATGATATTGTTTCATATGGCCGCTAGAGGCGCACTGGCACTGCACCATTCGGAGCTGATTCACTTCATCTGATGAGTGTTTTTATCACAATGGAGAATGTGATAACCACGACTAACAGCATTGTTCTCCTAAAGGCAATTAAAGCATATAGACCCGGGAGTGTGTTTGTGCGCTTACAAAGACGAAAAAAGATTCATTTCTGTTCCCTGATACAAACATCTGTTTTTTTTGTAACGTGGTGTAACTGTTTACGCAAAATGGAGGCGGTAGGACTAGAGGAATCAACTTGCTCTGCTGTCATGATAAATAGGCGATAGGATAATGAGCCAAGAATAAATGAAAGTGTTGAGCACATACTAGACATACTGCGACACAGTCTAGATAAATGTTCCAACAGCCATTATCATGGTAGTCTATTTGTATAAAGCAGATGCAAGTGGGAGTCAGATGGTCAGTTGGTTGAGAAAACAAGTCTCGTTCAAGGGTCACTGTTGGTTTTGTCAAAATGTCCACTATTGCTCCATTTATTTCATCAATTCCACTGAGCTGACTAATGCACAGTGAATGCTCTGGTGTCCTGTGCAGCTAATGTGCTCCATGTTTGGCAAGAACATATGAAAATTACTTTTCAAATTTGAACAGAATGTCTCCGTTTGTCTCTTACACAATGATGCGGTCACATTCAAAGTCATGGTTATATTTGTAGATTAGTTAAAAACCAAGTTTTCCCTACAGATTCATATCCTATTGCAGATCAATAGAGACCTTTTAAGACCCATCAAAATGTAGGCTATAACTTGTCAACCTTGTGCAGATTATCAGAATCAGAATAAGTTTTGTCAGTGAACAAAATTCACAAATGTGGAATTTGCTTTGGCATTATGGTGCAACATTAACCAAAGAATATTAATGGATTTTTTTATTAAAGGGTTACAAATAGCGTTCACCCCATTCACACTGCCCACTCAGCCGTCATCATGGTTAGTCGACCTTTGGACTGATGCATCCACATTAAGTAGACCTCAGACAGATATGACGCCCTCACTTCACTTTAGCTGAGGTGGACTCCAGAGTGGTTTCACTCTGATAAGTGCATTTGAGGAACTTAAGGAAGATCAGTTTCAATGTAAGATATGTTTTACTTTTTCTAGACTGAACTGGTTAGAAACAATATTTGAAATCTACTTCTGTGCTCTACTCAAGGATTGGTTTAAAATGATTTCTGTTGTAAAAGTGATCAAACTAATTTTTTGTACTTTATGAAAATTGCATGAGCTTACTCCTATTTGAGTACAATTTTGACCAATCCTTAAGTATGAATTTCTGAATCACCTCATCTTCATTTCTGGCTGAATTGTATGATTTTGACTTTATGCTGTGTGTGTTCTGTTATATGTAGTTTTTAAGTAAGGATGTGAAATTCAAAGCTGTTTTAGACTTTTTGTTGGCAGTTCTTGGACTTGGGTGTTGACTTTTCCAGGGGTGTTACTGATCCCCATTTGTTGTTTGCTTTGTGTAACCATTACTGTGTCTTGCGTGTTTCCTAGTGAGGAGCTGAAGTGGGCTCAGTGAGGAAGACAGCACCATGGCCGTCTCCACTCAGCTGGGCTTACTGCTGTGGAAAAACTTCACATATCGACGGAGACAAACTGTAAGCACTAAGTCACTTAGGAGTGAAACATACTGAGCAGCATTTCAATTGATTTCTTTTAATCACAATGCCTGTATTCTGATCATATTATGGTAATCCATCTGAAATGGGCTAAAACATGCCTAGAAATGTTGTGACTTGAATGGACTGTAAAACTACCCCAAGAAAGTGTAGAAATATCACTTTATACCATTATTTAGAAAGTTACAAGTACATTTGTTGTATTTTTCATTCCTTTTTTCTTATAGACTAGACACTATACTAAATATTATAACGTGGCATGTGTTGAAAATGAACATTGCTATGTGTTAAATATTTCAATATGTTTCCCACCTCTAGTGAATCTGGATCTGATCATTACACCATGCCAACTTATTTAGCAGCGTCCGTTTTTCTTTGGGGATTATAATGTTGTGGCTTTTTTATTATTATGCAATTATTCAGTGCGTAGGAAGGTCACATCTATGGGAATATGGGACTTTCCTTTGAGCTAAACACTGACTGTAGATCTGGTAATGACTTGTTTATGAGCTTTCTTATCCAGCGTTCATTTTGTTCTAGTTGAAGCCCACACAGTCACACATATGTAAATCACTGACAATGACTCAAATACAGTGTCCCTTTATGCTCGGCAGTGGTTTAGGTCATTTGTCCATCAGAAATGTGGCTGTGGTAACTTGACTTCCAGGCCACTTGCTCACGACAAAGGAAAGCAGGGCACTAAGACACTGTCCTTATGCTTTATCCTGGTCGCATGTGAGAGCCACTAGTTAAGTCTGCAAGCAGGCAGCTGAGGCCCATATGGAGCAGATGGACAGCCCCATAGCCCAGGGAAGCACTTGTCTGTGTCTCCCCTTATTAACCCACATAGTACTCTCCCAGACTGCAGTGGGATTACTGTATACAGGCAACAAACAGCTGACAGACCCCCATACTAGTACAAAGTTAAACTGACCTTGTTTGATCCAAATAAAAGCAAAGTCATCACTGTGTGTTGCTGATTAACTCAAGGTTTCTGATTGCTCTTTTTGTATGTTTTTCCAACAGCTCCAGCTCTTGATTGAGATAATCTGGCCACTATTTATCTTCTTCATCTTGATTGCAGTCAGAATACATTATCCCCCCTATGAGCAGCATGAATGTAAGTAACAGAGAGTTCTGCCATCCCACAACACATATGCTTTATATCCAAACTGTACTTATTTTATATACTATATTTCCTACTACTTATATACTGTATTCATTTACTTTTGTCTTCTTGGAACATCCGAGTTGTAACAGATTAGATACAGAATAGATAGGATAATAGGAGGATATGCGTCAATATTTTTTCCTACTGTGAGCATGTGACTGTTAACAAATGAAACTGTAAAATGTCACCTGCAAACTAAAAGCTTCAGATTAGTAACTGTGTACATAGATTTGAAACTATGTTAAGAACAAGAGGGAAGACAGTAACTCAGAATGAAATCTTATTCATAACAAGTAGGTCAAATTCTTGGCCTGTTTTGCTTATCTTATGGTAAAAGTTATTATAATCTTGTTAATCTCAATAGTAGCTGAAAGGCTAGTTGATAAATTTCATCATAAAGATAAGACCTAATAAATATCAGAGACAGAGGGATCAGTTGTGTTCACTCTGAAGTTTAGAAAGTTGTTTCTCAAGGGTATTGGCCATGTCTGCTCATACACTTAGAACAGCAGTAAGATTATTAGTATTGTTTAAGAAAGTTTCTCTTTTTTGGTCTAATTTTGGCATGCTGTAATATAACCTTTGTCTTCAGGTCATTTTCCCAACAAGGCCATGCCCTCAGCTGGTACTCTGCCGTGGGTACAAGGCATTATCTGCAACGCAAACAACCCTTGCTTTCGATCCTCCACTCCCGGAGAAAGCCCCGGGCTGGTGGGAAATTTCAACGATTCAATGTAAGAAATACTGATCTGGATTATGCAACAATCATATAATAGTGAAACTACAATGAGAAATAGTAGATAGTTAATAGATAGATAGATAGATTAATAGTAAAAGAAGTTCAAATTTAACATTAATAGATATTGCTGCATGCTTTGATACTTGCTGTCTGACATATGGGGCATATCTAATGTTGACCTTTTCTGCAGAATTTCTCGTCTCATCACTGATGCCAAGAAGATCCTATTGTACAGCCAGAACGATAAGAGCTATGAGGGCTACAAGGGGCTGGTCAGAGCCCTCAGGAAGCTGCAGAAGAACACAGCCCGTAAGCATTCTATCATCTTTTAAACATACTTTATAATGGCAGTCATCCATTCATCTTTTTTCATTTTTCACTGCAAGCCAAGTTAAATCCTCTCACACTGGCACGAATACCAATATGATAGGAGCATTCATAATCTTTGTTCTCTTTAGCCTTTAACTGAACCATTTTTAATGTTATTCACGTAGTAACACTCAATTGCACATGCTTTCTCTATGTAACAGATAGACCTGCTAGTGACTTTTAAGTTTGTCAGAAAACCACAAATTTAAGTATTTAATTTGGTAACCCTGCAGCCCACTGAGGCACTTATCTCCTCCCTCAAAGCAGTGACGAGGGTTGTGGCCTGTGCCTCTGTTATCAGCGCCTGCCAGACTCATGATCCGATCTTCCAAAAGTCAAATGTTGCAACTCACTGCATCTAAAATGTCCTCTACAAGCACAATTTTGGTTTGGTTGAATATCAAAATGTAACCACTATAAATACTATCTACACTTAAACAAGTATTCTTTGCACATTGAATTTAGATATGTAAAGTGGTTTAGACAATGACAGCAAAAGTAAAAGCTGAAATGTCACCAGCTTTACTTGAAAGTAAAGCTAGGTGATGTGACCAAAAAGTAGATTGATTATTTACCATTTTTAAAAAGAAAAAAAGTTCTTTCTTTGTTTACATTATCTACTGTTTTTATCATCCGACTACTCTCGAACTATTGGCTCTTTTCCCTCTACCCTCTTTATTGGGCGTACATTTACAAATGATGCAACACAGCTACAAAATCAAGGATCTTGTTGGTTTGGTTACCTTCTGCTGTGTTAACCCAGCGATAGATGAACTGTTATGCAACACGCTGTGATTTACATGGCCTTGAAAAGCCTGAATATTACACACATTAGTGAAATGAAAAGAAAATATTGACATTTATCATAAATCCCAATAGGCACAAGGAGTTGGGGTGAAGTTATTCATCATGATGTAATGGTGCTTATTGATTTTGTTTTCTTGGTCAGACGGACCTTTGCTATATCTGTGCTGTTTATCATCATAGTAATTTAATGTACAGGTCTATTTTGTTCTTAAGCCACGTGAGAAGTGTTCGATTGAGGCGACAGTGATGGAGGACTCAGAAGGGAGCGCGGGCCTATAGGGATCAAAGAGCTGAGCACAGAGGGGCTCACGTGCAGCTTAATAATTCACCCAGCAACGGGGGTTAGAAGAGAGATTTATACAGATAAAGTGTTGAGGGTCAAGCACAGCGGTCTATACTGTATAGAGCACAGACTGTAACAGCTGGTTCAAGGCAATGCTTTTGGTTCCATAAGACACCAATGGAAAGGGAATTAAAGTCGACTTCCTGCATTCCCTATACTAGAGTGGTATATGGATCTTTATCATGTTGAGATGATGACAACGACGATGATGACGATGACAATATACTAATATAGTGATGTATGTGAATGATTTGCCAATGAACATAATGATCAATGTACAAAATACACAGCTATTAAAAAGTGTCTATAGTGTGTGTAGGCCTTGGCAAAGGTTAGGGTTTAAGGTTTAAGGATGGAGTCAAACTTAAGGATTGTTCTAGTGAAAATATATCTCTTTCTTATCCTTATTCTAAAACAGATTTCTTTGTGAGTGACATCATTTATTAATTTATGAGCAGCATCACTGATATTTACAGAAAGTTCATAACTTCATTGCACGTAATTTGACTACCTGCAATGGGCAAACAAGTGTGGTGAACTTGTTTGCTCTGGTTTGGTCACTGATGGAATAAACTTGTTACGTTTGCTTTGCATTTTCATGTCTGTTTGATTTAAAACAGGATATGAAACACCAGGAGCATGCTGTCCTTGACTGAAATTCTGGCTAAGGCCAAATCTAAACACTGATAGATAAGACTTGTTACTTCTGTGGCTTGCTCTGGACAATCTTTTTCACACACTTAAGTTGTCCAAACAGACAAAGGATTTCTAGTTGCCACATGTGCTTTTGCTGAGTGAACAGTGCTGTCTCTCCCTGAACCCCACAGCAGCGAGCATCATGGGAGTTTTCCTACTGGGACCCTGATTAGACCTTATTAACACTCCCCTGTCAGTATCCCATGAGAACTGAAGTCACAAAGGTGTTTAATGAAAAACAAAACTGCATGCAGACAAATGGTTAGGGTAAATGGACTAAAAAGTGCTGAGTTTCTAATTGACATTGAAGGCTGAACGCATGAGGCATATCACATTCATGCTGGCTCGACATGCACTGTTCTTTTTCATTTCCTCTCAAGGGAGCATAAAGTGCTTCCTGTTTGTCTCTGTCATGTGAAATCTTAAAAATACAAGATTTACTGGAGATGATAAACTACAGGGAATTGACTGACGCTGGCATTGGAAGACTGGTCGTGTACGAGATGATTAGCATGATGCAAAAGGTTATGCTGACACAAAAACTGTACTTGCATAACAGGAAGAGACAAAGACAGGTTTGTTTGTAACCAAAATAACTCAGTACAACAGCTGCCTGTGCCATTTCTTGTGTGTGAGATTCCTTAACCTGCTTTCATTGGGGCTTTTTTATAAGTCAAATTGTTCCCAGACAAATTACAGGATGGAGATAGAAGGAGAAGTTGGTGGTATGTAGAGCAAAGTGGAATGACCGTGAGTAACCTCGTCTGTATGAGTCTGCAGACCATAAACCGACTCCAGCCAGTTTCATAAACACTATGGTGTCTGTGGTATTCAGGAAAAGAACAAAAAGTCCTTAGATGAGCGTTCTTTCTAGTACTCATTTATTAAAAGCTCAGCAGATTTATTGCAGTATAAAATGATGCACGAAAATATAGTGGGGAGTTAGGAAGGGGAGCAGTATATTTTTCCACTGATCTAAAGGTTTTGGCGGTTTGAATCCCTCTCCCACGGATAAATACTGTTGATGTGTTCAACTTAACCCGACTTTCCCCCAGTGTCTGCGTACACTGGTGGAAAAGCGCTGTATAAAAATCTGACCATTATTATTTTTTCATCATTGTTTTTTGTTTTTTGTTTTGTTTAATTGTTTTTCTAAAACTATTAAAGTATTAAATGGATTATTGGTGTTCCACAGGGTTCAAACTGAAGGACTTTCTGAAAGATAATGAGACACTTTCCCATTTCCTTCACCACAACGCCTCTCTTCCCCGACACGACCTCAGACAGATTGTGGAGGCTGATGTCAATCTGGAAAAGGTGAGTTGTTCATAATATCCCTTTACTCTTTGAATATGTAATACGCATATTATTACCAGCTTTAGCAACAGCACAACTCATAGACCATTCAACATTGTAATGACCTCGTCTTGACAGCACCTGTGGCACAGTTAAGCCCTTAATACCCCAGCTGAAATTCATCTTGGGTGTGGGCATGCAAGCTGATGGGCATCCCTTGTTTTCAAACACTCTCAATCTCAAACTCCCCTTTTTATACTTTTACAGTGTAGATAACATCTTAAATTTTAACATTCTTAGTCAAGCCCACTCATATTTTTGCAATAAGTGTTGTCACATGGTTTATCTTGTTTTAGCCGAGTCTATTTTTAAAACCGTCCATCACATTGTTGCAGCAGCTTTACCCTGAATCTATAACATCATCCCACTCTGCTGTTGGTGGGCTGTGGTCACATGATCTGCACCTCCCCCCGTTCCTCTGTTCTGAAACACGTGCACGCTCTATCCAAATGTCTGGCACATCTCATCTACTCCATACACGCCCATTGATCACTGAAAATAACTAGAACTGTTGCAGACACACAGTTTGTCATGTTGGCTTTGATGACTGAAGAAAGAAAGGTCAAAACCAGTTTAGGATTCTGATTTATAAACATCAACACAGCGCAAAAAAATAGCTTGGTGAATATTGAATGATATACAGTACATAGTCATAAGCCCTCTGTTGTTATTCTAGAGGGATTAGAAGCGCAGTGTGCATGTTTGGAGTCAGATAAATATGACAAAATAACAAACTGGTCAAGGACACTAAGTCTTTTTCTCCATCCCTGGGCATAACATTTTGATGAGTTGTCTGAACTGCCTGGCAGCTTTGTTGGCTCATCCAAATGTTTTATCTAAAATTTGATGATGTCTTCAACTGTTATCAACATGTTTTTATGTAGTTCCGCAGTCTTATCACGTTTGCTTTTTGTCTATGGCATACATTTATTTTGTAATTTAATATAATCCCTCAAATTCCCCGCTATTTTTAAATATAATCAAAATATATTAATATAAAATTCAAATGAATTTAGCAAATGATAAAAAAATTCTGCAATTGCTAGGAAATGATGGAAGCAAGAATGTTATTTATTGTGAGCAACTCCAGATTTGGTTCACAGCAGAATAAATATATCCTTTTGTTTGGTAGCAGTGTTCTGAATATAATAGGCTTGTTCTTATGGAGACTGCCTAGTGCCTATTTAAGAAAAGATTGACCAACGAAACACTTCAACAACTGTATCACTGCAACGCTATTCAAACACCACAGAAATGCAAATATCATTGAACCAATTGAATTAAATTAAACATCATTTCCTTAATTAGTATTTAATTCTGGGGTGCTGTTACATGCTGTATGTCATCACATCTTAGTTATTCATCAGCATATTTCTATGTAGTTCCACAGTCTTATCAAGTTTACTTTTACCTATGCCATACATTTATTTTGTCCCTCAGGTTCCCAACTACTTTTTTAGAAATGTGAAATAATGTTCTCTTTTTCTTTTTCCTTTTAGGTGCTCACAAAAGGTTTTGGATTCCATCTGAGAGATCTCTGCAACACAACACCCTTAGAGGAGTTTGTTCATATTGCCGACCGCAATGTGTCCAAAAGGACTCAAGAAATCATCTGCAAATCATCCAGCGAATGGTTGAACAAAGCACAGAGCCACTTCCTCTCAAATCTGGACTTCCTTAAACCTATTCGAGTAAGTTACATCCCACTATTAAAGCTTCCTTTTTAATTGGAAGTTTGATGTCTGACAACAGGTGTTTACAAGTTCATAAAAGGCAGTAAAAATACCTGCTTTATATCTTACTTGAGTCGTTTGCTACTTTTGAAATCAGCCCCACTACTTTTCTTGTAACAAACGCACTAACCTTTTCCTTACATTCTTACTCCCACCTCCCCTTCCCGGCATTGACTGAGGCCACAACTTGCACTTTGTTTCTCAACCCTAGCCAGTTTTTTTGCAATGGTAAAAAAAACATTGTTGACTAAACCGTTCCCATTTTTTCCCATTTTAACTAAAGAGGTAAAGATGTATGCTGTTATGCTGGCTCGTACTGGTTTGTGTTTGTGGCACCTGTGCTTTATCTGGTGACACACATTCCAGCAGCCCCCTTAGTTGTGTGATATATGAGCGCCACACAGCCACAGTGCCATTGTCCACTCACAGTCAGCCAAAAAACACAAGTGGTCACGCTGACGGGAACACGCGAGGGTCAAAAAGCACATGTTTCCGTAGCTTTAAGTTTGTGGAGCTTTGACACGGGGCCCCTTCCTCTTATGTCACGTGTGTAATTTCAGATAGATTTCTTTAAGTAGAAATATATGTACCATCATTAATCTTATTTTGAATATTTCTGTTAGACACTTTCAATTATTAAAATACAACATAAAATGCATATCATCTTTTTACTATGAAACTGTAAAATATATCTAGTGGTTATGTATAAAATTCATATTATTTTAGCAAATTCCAAAAAAATCATAATTGCTAGGAAATGATTGAAGCTGTTAAGAATGTTATTTATTGTGAGCAGCTCCAGATTTGGCTCACAGCAGATTAAATACCGGTATGTGCTTTTGTTTGGTACAGTGTTCTGAATATAATAGGGCTGCTCGAAAGATTGACTGATAACGAAACACTTCAACAGCTGTTTGACTGCAACACTATTCAGACACACCACAGAACTGTAAACATTATTGAGCCAATGGGATTAAATTGAACATAAATTCCTTAATTCTTTTGTTAATCCTTCCTAAAAAAAAAAAAAAAAAGTATTAAATGGCGGGGAGCTGTTACATACTGTATATCATCAAATCTTCTGTGTGTTAAGTTATTCATCATCTGCTGGGAAATTATTCAGTTTGATTTGTAATATTAACAATTTTATGATGATTTTTTTCAACAGAAAGACGTGAAGACGGATCCCAAAGTGGTTCAGGAAGTCTCAGTTGCGACAGACAGTCTCCTGGAAAGTTTAGGCGCTCTGGCTGTGGAGGTAAATTAAACATCCTTCATGTTACAACACGCATCGGCCCACCAGTCCTCATTGTTTGATTCCAAAGTTTCAGCCACTAATATTTGCCCCGTTAATCAATGATTTCTAAGAATGAATCAGTACATACTATTTATGGAGCTCAACAGATTGTATTCTATTACTGTATTAAATGTTCAACATTTTTAAAAGAAATATATAGAAAACAATATATAAAGAACAAAATATAAAGAAAACATAATTTATTAAATTATAATGTAATTGTCTAACATTTTAGACACTATAAAAAAGTTAATTCTAAGCTTTGATTTTGATACTGACAATTCAATTTAAATTCACCCCCTGAAATCCCAAATAACTACATCATGTGTGAAGCGTAGCGCCATTCCTTATACAAAGCTGTAATCTAATGTAAGTCAGTGTTCCTGGATCACAGCTGAAGGATCACATTGCACATTCACAGTACAGAAGCCTCCTGCTAGACTCTTGTTCTGTTGATCTGACAAAACTATAGACCCAGCTGTACGAGACAGCAGGATAGGATTTACTGTCTGCGTGGCTGGAAGAACATCTATAATGTAATTCGATATTTCAAGACATTTAGCCAACTACATTAAAATCTGCTATGCCCATGTCAGGCTTGTGTGAATTATATAAAGCCTAACACAATTACTTAATTAGTGCCTGGTATATGCTGTTCAATGTTTCACCATAATGATTACTTAGTGCATTGCTGCCCTTTTAATACAGTGTTAGTTTTACTTAAAGTAGATTATCTCGGTTTACTTAACTACCAGAAGGTCTCAGGTCTGTACAGTTCAAAAATACACTCATGTAATTGGAAAACCATGAAATACCTACAAAAATATTTTCATCTACATTATCCCACAGTTTGCAAATGATTCATCATCAATAACAATTTGTTATTAATGCTTTTTTTTTGGCATTGGCCTAAATGTGTTACGAAGTTGTTCTGGCTTCAGGCTGTATGAACTCTAGTAACCTCTGTCAGTCTTTTCCTGGAGGTAACTCCGGGGAACTTTTAAGCTTCCTGTCACCTATTTGCTGGCGTGTCTTAGGATCTACTGTATGTATATGTGTTAGTATTAGTCATCTGGCCCCTCCTGTTAACACTGACAACCTTTCAGCAAATGATAAACAGTGCATACTTGACACACAGAGCCGCTGACACACTTTAAATGTGAGACAGTAATTTGATTAAATACAAGATGAGTTTAAGATGTCACACTCTTTGTTTTCTTAGAGCTTCAAGCATTTATCTGTTCAGACTGTAGATATTTGCTTGAACATGCAAACAAAATCGTGGGTTATAAAGCAGGAAACATGTGACTGGTTTTGTATTGCAGTTGAAAGGTAACCACAGTGTTTTCAGTCGTGAACTGAGAAGTCTCACTTTCTTTAATTTGAAACCAGAGCTAAATCAGAGCTTCGTGACAGGTCCAATTGCAAGCAAAAAGGGCAAAAAAAAAAACTGATTGAAGCCTACAAGAATGTTATTTATTGTGAGCAGCCTCTGTTTTGGCTCACCCTAGCGTAAATATATCCTTTTGTTCGGTAGCTACTGTGTGCTCAGCTACAGTTTGAACATAATATGGCTGTATAGGCTGCCTATTAGGAGAATGACCTATAGTAACTCTTTGTTCTGGAAGCTTCTGGAAGCACATCTCGATCTGGCCTCACAACACAGCATGGCTTCCCTTCTTATGTATAAATATAAAATATATAGAGAAAATACTTCTTATATACAAATTCATGAAGATTCTATATTTTAACCTTTTAACTGTATTATATAATAATCTTGCATGGTAAACAAACCCACATGTTTAGCCTTTTGTTCGGTACGTGGACAACAATTTCCTCCCACTTTCATTCCTTCCCAATCATGAGCTTGTTACATAGGCCAGTTATCATTATGAACTTGTATGGACTTGTTTCTTGACCCATAATAACCCTTAATGTGATTCACTGCTGCAACACAAAGTACTCACTGTACAAGTATTTATCATAATCTACAATTCTTTGTCTGTTATAGCGTGAAACGCATTATGTGAAACTTGTGTAATACAGCTATAAATACATTTTATATAAGCATAACAATAAGACATCAACAACACTAGGTTATGTGACCTAAAATAAAATTCACACCTGTATAAATTCTTAGCAGGTTCAGATAGCAAGATGACACTATTTAACTTTATCGCACTGAGACAGGAGGCTAAGTGTGACCTGTCTCCACCCTGACGTAGTTGAAGTCTAGGACACCATAACTCAACCCCGTACCACCACACACACCACTTCCACATAGTTTAAATACACCAACTGTGTTGTGATAGGTGATAGCAAAGCAAAAGTAAGTGTAGCTTTTGGCCTCTGTAACATTAGCCTGAAGAATATGTTCAAGGCACTTTAACCTCATGTTTTAAGCTCATGGGACTGTACCAGTGTTCTGGAGAGTACAACGATGTCTTGTTCTGGAAGTCAATGTGATGAGTTTTGATTTGACAAACATGTCTGCATTTTTAGTTTTTGTTTTGGCTTCTCTGTGTCAGAACAAAAGACTCCCTGGTCTGCAGTGACTTGCATATATTTTACCCTATACATCAGTTTCCCTTTCAGACAATCTCACATAAGTTATAGTTATAGTACAGTTGTGATGTTTGTGATTGCTAGATGTAGCTGAATTTAGTCATTTTTATATACACTGTTTCAAAATTGTTAGGTGAGGAGGGCATGGGGGTCAGCTCCATGTTCCCACAACTGCAGTTTCACATGTTTTTGTGGCTTGTAGGTTTATTATTAAGATACGACCTGGTTTTGAGTTTATGGTTAAAGTTAGGGACAGAGTGAGGGTGGGCGTTATGGATTTAGTTTCAAAAATATCTTTTACATCTGAGAGACCATGGCTGTGGGGACATGGGCACACTCCTGTTATGTTGAACTTTAAGACACTTTTTACTGTCAGTTTTTGTATTTAAAAATATGCTAAAATGTATGTTTTGTCCTTTCAGCTTGGTAGCATTGACAGTTGGAAGGACATGCGCAGAGAGATCCTATATCTCACCGGAAACGCTACGGGCTCCCCAAACCAGATGTACCAGGCTGTGTCACGAATCGTGTGTGGGCACCCTGAAGGTGGCGGCCTCAAGATCAAGTCCCTTAACTGGTATGAAGACAACAACTACAAAGCCTTGTTTGGAAACCATGGCAACGACAGCGACATTGAAACAGTCTCAGTGTACGACAACTCCTCAAGTACGTCCATCTTCACTTTTTGAAATTTCATTTTTGTTAAATTTATTTGACTATTACAGATTTTTATTTTGGCTGAATAATTATAAAAGTCTTGTGTATACCGGCAACTTTGTTTTGTTTTGTTTTTATTTTTGATTCAAATTACTCTTTAGATTTTAATGTTGACGTCAAATCTAATTGATTTTGCCTTGGATTAATAGTTTTTTTACTTAGGAATTACCATAATAGCTTTAATACATTTTCTCTGGAACTAAGCTCATGTTACACACAGATATTTAAAAAGATGATGCATCTCTAATGGGCAAAGTAAAGGAATATATTGGTATTGATTTTCCAGCTCCCTATTGCAACAACCTGATGCGGAGTCTTGAGTCCAGCCCTATTTCTCGAATGATCTGGAGGGCCTTGAAGCCTCTGCTGATGGGCAAGATCCTGTACACTCCGGACACTCCAGCTACACAGAGAATAATCCACGAGGTACAGTTGTGAAGTCATATATTATTAACACTAAGGGCTACTTTTTAAATAGTAATCAATAAAGTGAAATCTTCTGGTCATTTTGCAGGTTAATAAGACCTTCCAGGAATTTAGAGTCTTGCGGGATCTTGGCGGCATGTGGGAAGAAATGAGACCTAAAATCTGGAATTTCATGGAGAACAGTGAGGAAATGGACTTAGTCAGGGTGGGTCCACTGCACTGACATCACATACAAATACTTGTCTAAATGTTTTTCCTGTTTACAGTTATCTTTGTATCTGGGCGTCTCAACTGTAATAGAGTCCTTAGAGTGCCCTTCAAAGACAAAGTGACCACCCAGAATACCCCATGGATTTACTCGGTCTACATGGGCAAATACATGTAACAAAAATGCACCCATGTTGTGAGATAGACCATAATCACAAAAAGTAGTTCAGACAGTCGGGAGCCTCAGCAGTATTTAGTCATAGAGACATATCTACTAATGTAATCAATTTGTACTTCCTTTAATCAGGGGTAGAAATAGACTGTCCTTCAATGTACGCTAACACCAAAAGAATTACAATACATCTTCTTATGCAATGTTGGTTTGGCTACAGCAAATACAGTCTATAATCACTTAGCTGCATTGGCAAACATAATAATATCACGTCCATTATATTGTATCAACTTCCACCTAGTGGCCAAAGCCAGTACTGCAGAGTGATGTTCATAAACATGTTGAGTTAAGTGCAAACATGTTGGGTTTCCATCCTTCTTAGGGAAATCACACTGACCTATATTATTTTCCTGCAAATCCTAACCTTAACCATAGTCACTTCTTAATAACCTCAACCCTAAACTTAACATAATTAACCCATATGTGAGCTTTAAATCGTGCTGTTGAACTAATGAAGAATTTACATCACGGGGACCAGATTTTTAGTGTATACAGATTTTAGTCCCCACAATGTAAAAATACCGCCCCTGCTTAAGAGTGTGAAAACCACGTCATAGTAAAAATACATATTCGATTTTTGCTAACAAATTGAATATAATGTAATTAACTTGATTGTTTGGTTATTTTCAGACATTACTGCAGAACAATGCCAGTGCCTCGTTCTTCAACACACAGCTGAGTGGCACGGAGTGGAAAGTGTCCGATGTGGCACGTTTTTTGTCCAAAATTTCTGAGGGTCCTGCAGGCTACACCTGGAAGGAGGTTTTCAATGAGACCGACCAGGCCATACAGACCATCTCTCGCTTCATGGAGGTCAGTTTTCTACCTCACAATTTACAAGTGTGAAAAATACTACATTAGGAAAATAAGATATAAGGTTTGATTCTTGATTCTTTTTAATACTGCTAATGTATAACATTTAGGTCATTGTGTACCACAGAACCCTTGTGGTGACAGAGATTAAAAGTTTTTTTCTTGGCTTTCTAGGTCAGGTCCAAATTTTATGATGCTTGGTACTTGTTTTATGTTGTTTTGATGAGACTAAATCAGTACTAAATGTCCTTAAATTACATTTGTTTCTCTCTCAAATTTAATTATTCAGTGTACCAAAGCACTCTGGCTCTTGTAGGTCAGTGGAGCACCAAGCTTTACCCACAACAACCACCACTGTTATTGCCCTGCCAAGTGCTAATCAAGTTTCATGCTCTTTTCAGACATTAGTCAAGCCTTTTTCATTGGCCTAAATAGAAAATAACTCATAATAAATTGGTGCTTTAAACAATCTCATGTGTTATAATCCATGTTTCTGAAGTAATATTTTTAAGTGTATGTAAATTATAAAATACCTTACGATTAAAGTCTATGACCCTGGCAGTAAAGCAACCCACTGACCTACTCACACTGATTTACTAAAGATGTTCCGAAGGTTTTCACACCGCAAACTGGTTCAAGGCCAAGTGGGTCATAAAAGTCACGTCTGTGTGGAGTATGTTTACACTGAATGACTGAAAAGGTCACTTATGTCAGCTAAGGTACGCTGGCTAATCTGTCAGGACTGCTTCAACAATAACTTCTTTCAGCTATTTTTGAAAAACATGTTAAAAACAATTAATTTATAAAATCTGTTGTTTTTTTTTAATCAAATAGTGTGTGAATCTGGACAAGCTCGAGCCTGTTGCTAATGAGGAGCGGCTGGTAAACAAATCTATGGGCCTCCTTGACAACCAAAAGTTTTGGGCAGGAATAGTGTTTCCAGACATCAGCCACGGCAGCAGCAGTTCAGATCTGCCCCCCAATGTCAACTACAAAATCCGCATGGACATTGACAATGTGGAAAGGACAAACAAGATCAAAGACGCGTAAGAACCTGTTTTTCTGTAATCTCATCATATTTTAGTTTCATAAGCTAAGTGACATCATACTGCTACTAAGTCTGTTACTGTTTATAACGTGCATGCTCTGGGGTTCATTGAATGGGGTCTTGTCAAAACTACACAGTGTTTGATGTTTTAAACAAAATTTAATTATTTTCTTTGACAGTGACATTAAAATTGATTTTTATCTGTTCTGTAGATATTGGGATTCAGGTCCAAGAGCAGATCCCTTTGAGGATCTGAGGTACGTTTGGGGTGGATTTTCCTACTTGCAGGACGTCATTGAACATGGAATAATCCGAGCGATCACTGGGACCAAGGAGAGGACTGGGGTCTACATTCAGCAGATGCCCTATCCTTGTTACGTAGATGACATGTAAGCACTCGTTCTGTGTTGAAATGTGTGCTGAAATATAAAAAATAAGATGTTATCATCATTTCGCATTTTTGTTTGGTAATTTTCAGATTCCTCCGCGTGATGAGCCGCTCTATGCCCCTTTTCATGACCTTGGCGTGGATGTACTCCGTGGCCATCATTATCAAAGGAGTGGTCTATGAGAAAGAAGCACGACTTAAGGAGACTATGCGAATCATGGGGCTGAACAATGGCACTCTATGGCTCAGTTGGTTCATCAGTAGCCTTATACCACTTCTCATCAGCGCTGGTTTACTGGTGATGCTACTCAAGGTTTGTGTTGGAAACTAGCAAATATTAGATCAGTACTTAAGAATGCTGAGCTAAAACAAATGAATTATCTTTGTACTCATTGCTTTGTCATGCATCATCTGACTATTTTATCCACAAACAAATGATCTCACCATAATGCGCTTATCAGAAAGCCGTTTGTGTAACATCATTCTTCTTTGTCCTTTCAGATGGGAAACTTGCTGCCCTATAGTGACTCAGGGGTGGTATTCCTGTTCTTGGGATCATTCGGAGTGGTCACGATAATGCAATGTTTCCTGATTAGCACCCTGTTTTCACGAGCGAACCTGGCAGCAGCATGCGGTGGCATCATCTACTTCACCCTCTACCTTCCCTACGTGCTCTGTGTGGCCTGGCAAGACTACGTGGGATTTGGAGCCAAAGTTGTAGTGGTATGTTCATGAAATTGTTACAAAATTATAAATCCTTCAGTAACAGAAAGCAAATAAAATTAAACCCATTTAGTTTGTGATTGGTATTTTCACAACACCCAGTTTTGAAACTTGATACCGATTTTAAAAACTAAACTAACTAAAATTACAACATTTACAGAATATAATGTAATATTATTTGTTTTACGTTTCTATTCAAAAGATATAATGTTTTCTTGAATTGTTAATTGTTATGGCAACAGTACTAACACATGGATAATGTTTTAATATTGATTAGTATCTAGATATTGATTTCTTTCACAATCCTATGTGTTACTTTAAAATCAACCTGTCCAGGGGCTAAAGATGGAAATGAATCTGGCCATTATCAAACATATTACCTCTTTGTGAAGGTTTTTTTTGTGCAATGTCCTTAACAAATAAATAAAAAATAAAAATGAAAATAAGCTCTTCCTTCATTTCTTTGCAGAGTCTGTTGTCCCCTGTGGCCTTTGGTTTTGGCTGCGAGTACTTTGCCCTGTTTGAAGAGCAAGGGGTGGGGATCCAGTGGTCCAATCTGCTGGCCAGCCCCTTGGAGGATGACAGCTACAACCTGACCACATCTATCTGCCTCATGCTGTTCGATGCTGTACTGTATGGAATAATGACCTGGTACATTGAGGCCGTATTCCCCGGACAATACGGTATTCCCAGACCATGGTACTTCCCTTTCACTCGGACTTACTGGTGTGGAGAAAAAGAAAACAAAAACCTCTCAGGATCTCAGTCAAAATGCAACCCTGAAGGTACAAACAGATTACTTAATCTTAAAACTAAACTTAAAATATGAAATCATGTGTGTTTACGTATTCCTGTATATTTCTGTTATTTGCAGATCTGTGCATTGAAGAGGAGCCTGGCCACATTGAACCTGGCGTATACATTGAAAATCTGGTGAAAGTGTACAGCCATGGAAACAAACTGGCCGTTGACGGACTAACTCTGAGATTTTATGAAGGGCAGATCACCTCATTCCTTGGTCACAATGGAGCCGGCAAGACCACAACTATGTAAGCTTTTTCATACATCAATATATTATGGGTTACTTAAAGGTACACTATGTAACTTGTCTCTATGGTGAAATTATTGCTTTGCTTGGTCTGCAAAATGCCATAAAACTTTTCTTTCTCCATGGACACAAGCAGGTTTTGCAATTAGGCCAAGTTATAGATCAGATTTGCGAAGAATAAAACACATATTGGACATTCCAGGCAAAGTAATAACATTTCCATGAGACAGGCAGATGGTGGCTTATCTACCTAAAAAGTTTCACAATACAACTTTAAAATGGGCTTATAAACACTGAAATGACCGTAACATGTTAGCTAATATTCTCCTGTTTTGTTGTCACTAGGTCCATTCTTACTGGGCTGTTCCCACCCACCTCTGGTACTGCCTACATCCTCGGAAAAGACATTCGCAATGAACTAAGCACCATTCGCCAAAATCTGGGAGTGTGTCCTCAACACAATGTTCTTTTTAGCATGTAAGTATTTTCAATATTTAGTCTTCCTAAACCTTTGTATAGTTCACATCGGGATATATAATAACTAATGAGATGTTTTGTTTTTTAAACCAAGGCTGACCGTGGAGGAGCACATCTGGTTCTACGCTCGCCTTAAGGGTTTGTCTGAAGAGAAGGTGAAGGCAGAAATGGAGCAGATAGTTAATGATGTCGGATTGCCCCACAAACGAACATCCAGAACTAGCACTCTGTCTGGTCAGTTACATAACCGTACTATTTCATCAAGTCAATTAGAAAATCCTGTTTAAAATTTGACCTGGTTGTCTTGTACTGCATATAGGTGGCATGCAGAGGAAACTGTCTGTAGCACTTGCTTTTGTTGGAGGCTCAAAGGTTGTGATCCTGGATGAGCCCACGGCTGGTGTTGACCCCTATGCTCGCAGAGGCATTTGGGATCTTCTGCTTAAGTACAGACAAGGTAAAGACAGTGCCAATCAAACAAAGAATTACAATCCTTTTTTTTTTTCCTTTTTTGGAATATTGGCTACTATATTGTTTGTTTCCTAGGTCGTACAATCATTCTGTCTACCCACCACATGGATGAAGCTGACATCTTGGGCGATCGTATTGCGATTATTTCCCACGGAAAGCTGTGCTGTGTTGGCTCCTCCCTCTTCCTAAAGACTCACCTGGGAACTGGCTACTACCTGACCCTGGTCAAACGGGACTATGACTTAACTCTCCAGTCTTGCAGGAATTCAGCCAGCACTGTGTCCTATATTAAAAAAGTAGAAAAGGTAACATATTAGTCAGTTGTGTTGTATAGTTATATATTATACTTTTTACATTATAATTTGTTAATGTTGCTATTTCTCTTCAGGAGGACAGTGTATCAGAAAGCAGTTCAGATGCAGGATTGGGGAGTGAACCAGAGAGTGAAACAACTACTATTGGTGAGAAGACATTTTAACATTGTTTTCAATTTTACTGAATAACACTTAATTCATTTGCACCCTACGCCACTGTTCATTAACCCAAATTTTTGTCTTTTTGTCTCACAGATGTGTCCTTGATCTCCAATGTGATTTTCAAGCATGTCCCAGATGCACGGATGGCAGAGGATCTTGGACATGAGTTGACCTATGTCCTACCGTACCAATCAGCCAAAGACGGAGCTTTTGTGGAGCTTTTCCATGAGCTGGATGATCGTCTGACTGATCTAGGAATCTCAAGTTATGGAATATCTGACACAACATTGGAGGAGGTACGGGCTAGGAAAATGGATATCATCTAGATTGATTTAGCACAATATTTTATTTTTTCCAATAACAACAAATAAAATGTCTTTCAATATTCATTTTTGGAACCTAAATCAAACAGACTTTCAATCAATGTTTTGTCCAAGTGTTAATTTTCTTCCTCCAAAGTTTGCTCTGCTATAAAGCATATTTACAGTGGACTGGCTGTGGACCTCTTGATTATAAAGACTGATCATTGCCAATTAGACGTGACTGAATTACGATTAAAATTACATTAACTGCACCTTCCTACAGCCAAGCTTTAGTGGTCATGAAGGTGCACCTAAGATAACGATCACTTCAGTTTTCTGCTGTATTCTAAGTTTTGTTTACCTCCGCAGATCTTCTTAAAAGTGGCTGAAGACAGTGGCGTGGATGCAGTTGAACTTTCAGGTAAATGCTTTCTCATTTTTATATTCTATAATATAAACTTTTAAAGGTTATATGGAGTTATATTTGGAGCATTTGACTGCACAAAGTGAACAGAGCTAAATGTTCAGTTACTTTCTTCTTAGATGGGGTTGTGCCGACAAGAACACGGCGTCGTCATGCTTTTGGAGACCACCAGAGCTGCCTGAAGCCCTTCACTGAGGACGATTTTGATTTCAATGACTCAGAAGGTGATATAGGATCCAGATCCATACAAGGATTTAAAGCTGATTTGCGGAAATGCTTCTTGCTCACATTCCCTATATCTTTATTCCCGATGTGAATCCAGAATCCCGTGAGACAGACTGGCTGAGTGGCACAGACGGCAAAGGATCGTACCAAGTCAAAGGTTGGAGTCTGAAGCGACAGCAGTTTGTAGCTTTGCTGTGGAAGCGGTTTCTCTACGCTCAACGCTCCAGAAAGGGATTTTTCGCTCAGGTATTTTCAAAGCCTTTTAAAATTTGTTATGTTATGTTTGCCATTGTGATATTGTGTAACTCTAATAATAGTATGAAGTAATAAAAGGGTTGTATTATGGATAATAACAAAAATGTATACTATTTTTCAGATTGTGCTCCCTGCAGTTTTTGTTTGCATTGCTCTGGTGTTTAGTCTGATTGTGCCGCCTTTTGGAAAGTACCCCAGCCTTGCACTGCACCCCAGCATGTACGGAGAACAGTTCACCTTCATCAGGTAAGGGGTACATTTCATTCAACATTACCATCTACATGAACAAATCCTATTTTAATGATCCATTTTGCCTTCTTATTGCAGCAATGATATGCCAGAGGATCCTCTTATAAACAAGTTACAAAGTGCTTTGACAGAGAAACCAGGGTTTGGGACACAGTGTATGGAAGGGGAACCTATACCGTAAGTTCTATTGGTAAAATATGAATAGTAAGTTAAGTAAAGACCATTTAATAATCCATTTATTGTTTTTCAGGGATGCACCTTGTACGACTGTTGAAGAGGAGTGGTCGGTGCCTGAGGTGCCCCTGAGTGTCTCTGAGATGTTTGAGAATGGAAACTGGACCATGGAGAATCCCTCTCCTCTTTGTAGTTGCAGCTGTGGGGGGCGCAAGAGGATGTTACCCGAGTGCCCTGCTGGTGCTGGGGGTCTGCCTCCTCCACAGGTTGGACATTTGAAATTTTTATTTGATTATTAAGTTATTTAATTTGAAAACTGTTAAAACTAATGATTTATTCAACTTTTGTAGACAAAGATCAGTGAAACAGACACACTTCAAAATTTGACAGGCAGAAATGTCTCAGACTATTTGGTCAAAACCTACGCTCAAATCATTGGAAAGAGGTAACCTTCCTTTACAACTATTCTTACCATAAATGCAAATATATTGATGTTTCAATCAAAGAAACTGTTTATCAACTATTTACTTTCTGCTGCAGCCTGAAAAACAAGATTTGGGTCAACGAGTTCAGGTACATTATCTTACCTCTCCCTTTGAGACCTCGATTGTATATTGATTCACCAAAGTAGTGAAATATAATGCGCCCTTCACTGCTATTTTTACACAGATATGGCGGATTTTCATTGGGTGCCAGGAATTCTCATCTTCTGTCACAGCGAGATGAAATCGATGAAGCTATTGCTCAACTCAGGAAGCGCTTCCGACTGGAGAGAGTAAGAAAACCTAAGATAATACGATTTTAAACACATAGTTTCACTTATTTTCTTTACCTCAGATTACCTAGACTTGCATAGATTAGATATTTGTACTGAGTTAGCATGTCCTTAACTGTCCTCTTGACCCCACTTCTCTCCAGGGAACTGCAGCAGATCGCTTCTTCCACAGTCTCTCCAGTTTTATGGGAGGATTGGACACCAAGAATAACGTGAAGGTTAGCCCACAACAAAACTAATACAATTCACTATCAGATTGTTTAGTTTATTTGTTTAGTTATAAGGGACAATGCACATAAAAACATTGATCTACGCAAAGAGTGTTTGTGCCAGATGGCTAATTTCCACCTTAGATCCCCGGACTGGTTGATGACGTGCATGCAATCATTTATGCAGTCAGTATGTCATATGTAAAATTAGTCCCATTCAGTCTTAGTCCCCACATGCTTACACTATATACAGTTCATGTTACTGCATTCGTGCAAGGCAGGTTAAGGGGTACAGGTTTGTTTGGTTAAAGGCCATGATCGTTAGAAATAAGTTAAATAATGTATTACCTTATTATACATAATTTGATTTGTATTTGACTTATGGCTAACATGTTTTTGTCTCTGTATAGATCTGGTTTAATAACAAAGGATGGCACAGCATTGCATCATTTCTGAATGTGATGAACAATGGCATCCTGAGGGCAAGTCTCCCAGCGGGCAAAGACCCCTCCAAGTTTGGCATCACAGCCCACAATCACCCCCTCAACCTTACCAAAGAGCAGCTGTCACAAGTCGCACTGTGAGTTCAAGGGATTAAAAAAGTACTATTTTGATTACATTAAGTGGTACAATTCACACGTTTTATTTTCTAACTGTTTTGCAGAATGACAACCTCAGTGGATGTGCTGGTGTCCATCTGCGTCATTTTCGCCATGTCCTTCGTCCCGGCAAGTTTTGTGGTCTTCCTCATCCAGGAGAGAGTCAACAAAGCCAAACATCTACAGTTTATCAGCGGAGTGCAGCCCTTCCTCTACTGGCTTGCCAACTTTGTCTGGGATATGGTAAATGCTCTATTTTTATCTATAAATAAGGGTCTACAACTTGTTCTCATCACAAAGATTTACAGCAATCAGAAATGTTTCATAGAGAATTAAAATTGTTGTAACTTTTCAAGTCAAAATGTTATTAGATCAAGCACAAATGTTATAATATGTTTTATTTTTGTTTGTTTTTTTACAGTGTAACTACATTGTCCCTGCCACTCTGGTTATCATAATTTTTGTGTGCTTCCAACAAGACGCTTATGTCTCCTCCACAAACCTCCCTGTGCTGGCTCTGCTGCTCCTGCTCTATGGGTCAGTGATTAAAACATCATCGCTCTTATTCACACTACTATTTGATATTGGGCCTCCATCTAAAATGAGTTCTGTTCTTACGCAGGTGGTCTATCACTCCTCTGATGTACCCAGCCTCATTCTTCTTCAAGATCCCCAGCACAGCTTATGTAGTTCTGACTAGTGTCAACATACTTATAGGGATCAATGGTAGTGTGTCCACGTTTGTCTTGGAGCTGTTTGGAAGTAATGTAAGTAATTGTTCTATTTTAATCATCTAAAACAAATTACAAATGTAATGTTACAAATGCAATGCTACAAATGTTTACATAACTAAATATTTATGGTTTTCTTCCAGGAAATTGGTGGCATTAATGACATCCTAAAGAACGTCTTCCTGATTTTCCCTCACTTCTGTCTGGGAAGAGGTTTGATTGACATGGTGAAGAATCAGGCAATGGCAGATGCTCTTGAACGCTTTGGTGAGTACAAAGGATCTTTTAGCACCTCAAGTATTTAGTTGTAATTGTATTTAAATTGTTTTAATTTTATTTGCACAGGGGAAAACCGTTTCCGCTCACCTCTGGCTTGGGACATGGTGGGAAAGAACCTGTTTGCGATGGCTATTGAGGGTGTGGTCTTTTTCTTCATCACTGTCCTGATACAGTACCGCTTCTGCATCAAGGCCAGGTAAACAATACTGCTATCTAGTGCAGTGATTTTGAAACTTGTTTTTTATTCTGGACTACATATTTACTCAAATAATCACACATTTTCAAATAACCTTAAATTATGAAAGAAAGTATGTCCCTAAAATGAACTACACTAAATGGATTATGGACAAACATTTTGAGAATCAGTAACTATAGTATTTACAGTGCTTTTAATAAAAACATGTTTTCCATTCTAACATAACAGGTCATCCACTAGTCACTTGAAGCCTATTGGAGAAGAGGATGAAGATGTGGCCAGGGAGCGTCAGAGGATCCTGAGTGGAGGAGGACAGACAGATATCCTTGAACTCCGGCAGCTCACAAAGATTTACAAGAGAAAGCAGAAGCCTGCAGTGGACCGGCTCTGTGTGGGCATTCCCCCTGGAGAGGTAGACCTCAGCCTATAACTTTTACACAAGAATTTGAATAATGCATCACAAGTTTTAATATGGCGACTCTCTTTTCTGCAGTGCTTTGGTTTGCTGGGAGTGAATGGAGCAGGAAAAACAAGTACATTTAAAATGCTTACAGGAGACTCAGAGGTCACTGGTGGGGAAGCATACCTGGCTGGAAAGAGGTAAGAAGTCTGATATTGTCTAGCATATTTTATGTATGTTTTGTGTGTTATGTAGGTATTGTATTCATGTACTGACCTTTCTCCAAAGTAACAAAGTGCCTGTATCTTCCTCTCAGTGTGACAACAGAAATTGACGAGGTGCACCAGAACATGGGATACTGTCCTCAGTTTGATGCCATTAACGACCTTTTGACAGGCAGAGAGCACCTGGAGTTTTATGCCATTCTGAGAGGAGTGCCTGAGAAGGAAGTTTGTGAGGTCCGTATTACAACCATTGAACATGCTTTAAGTCATAATATAACAGCTTGTTTCTATATTAAAATGTTATTCTCATTTTAAGGTTGCAGAGTGGGGCATTCGAAAGCTGGGCTTAGTCAAATATGTGGATAAGTCAGCAGGCAGCTACAGTGGAGGAAATATGAGGAAACTTTCCACTGCGATCGCTCTGATCGGAGGGCCTCCTGTTGTGTTTTTGGTAAATGATGATGCTGCTTATGTTGATCACACACATTGTCATGAGTTATTATATCAACATGTTTTCATTTCACAGGATGAACCAACAACAGGCATGGACCCCAAAGCACGTCGAGCCCTGTGGAATGCCATTCTTAGTATCATCAAAGAAGGACGATCAGTCGTCCTGACGTCCCATAGGTAAGTCATTTAGTTGTTTAAGTAGTTTAGTTATCCTTCACCATAGTTTTTATAGTGCCCTGACATGTTGTGCCTGACATTTCTACAGTATGGAAGAGTGTGAGGCACTTTGCACCAGAATGGCCATCATGGTTAACGGCAGGTTCCGCTGTCTGGGCAGTGTGCAACACCTTAAAAACAAGTAAGCAATTACCAATGAATACTAGTTAAGTACCCCTAAATACAGTATATACACGTGACGTGTAATGTGCGTGTATATTACAGATTCGGTGATGGTTACACTATTATACTGCGCGTGGCGGGGCCGGACCCCGACCTTAAACCGGTGATGGAGTTTATTGAGCAGGAGCTTCCAGGAAGTACTCTAAAAGAGAAACATCGCAACATGCTGCAATACCAACTCCCCTCATCCCTCACGTCCCTCGCCCGCATCTTCTCCTTACTCTCCAAGAACAAGGAGACACTCAGCATAGAGGATTACTCTGTGTCCCAGACAACTTTAGACCAAGTAAGACACTGCTTCTTATGTGCTTGTTTTTTGTTTTGTTTTTGCATTTTATTTCAATTTGAACCCCCTTGAAAACACAATGATACATCTATTAATAAACAAATGTGAAATTTTGGACAATAATGATCCTAATTATTCTTTTCTTATGTCTCCTGAAGGTTTTTGTTAATTTTGCCAAGGACCAAAGTGATGAGGACCACGTCCATCTGAATAAGCGAGATGCTGTGGTAGTGGACATTTCACAAATCAGTTCTTTCCTCATGGACAGTAAGAGCAAGGAGAGCTGTGTGTGAACTCTACAGATTTCACCAGCCCCCACCACTACACAGTGAGCCTCGGACTGAGGAGGCCAACTATGTTCCTTTTATATTTTTAGTTTTTTTTAATTATCAATATTTCTCAATGAACCTGCACAAAGCCACAGCCTTGTGATACACACAAGGCAAAGACTGCAGGTGTCGTGACAAACACTGAAACAATGCAAATCAATGCAAACATATATTTAAATAAGAAGATGTGTGAAGGTGGGAGACCGGTGCTTCTCCTTCACAAGACACAGAAGAGAAAGAAGAATGGAACTTGAAGAAACAGCTGGCATAAATTCTGCTGTTGCCTGGAAAGATCAGAGCTGCCCACTCTAGAAAACACATCTGGAGGTTGATTTGAAGGAAGATTTGGATTTTTAGTAGCTATTTTGTCTGTGGGACTTTGTTAATGCTAATTTAGGTGATGTTTCACTGCCAATTACACATAACAGACAGTTCAGGATCAAACTTCAAATTTTTTGTTACTAAGAAGTTTTCTTATTTTATATAAAGTATTTACGGATTACTTTAAAATCTGTTTGATTTCTGTCAGAATTCTCAATTGTGACAACATTTTTTGTTTATAGTTTTCTTTTTTTAGTATATTCAGTTCTTATTTACTGTACAGGCTCCTATGGGCCATTGGCTACTGTTTATTCTAACATCTTCAGTTTTTTTATTTGTTCTTAATCTTTCTCCTGCCCATTTTCAGCACAGTGCCTATACTGTCATGGAGAGACATATATCCAGCACTCCATTAAACAACAATGTATGTATGCTGCCAAGGAATGTATTAACACCAACCTGTGTTCTACTACAAAACAGGCTTTTGGTAAATAATTGTACTCTGATGTCCAGATCCCATTTTACTTTTGTTTCATTTGAACAAATGGGAGGTGATCTGCACTGGTGGCCACAGCCGCTTGGACAAGATCAAAGACTCAAACAATATTTTGGATGCATCTTGGGAGTATATTGCATGCAATGGGCCGCACACACGAGAGTCAGTGTGTGTTTATGTGAAAGAGGACTTGAAAGAACTGATACTTGTTACCAGCTTGTATCAATATTTGGTCATGTTGTGGAAAGAGCATACTTTATTTCTTTCTTAAAATGTTGCTGTAGGTAAAGCTTTCTCCCATGAACATAAAATGGGATATTGTTGTGCAGGTAAATGCTCTGTACAGTTCACCATCATTGCAGGAGCAGACCTGAGCCAGTTCAGATGTTTGGATGTTCTAGTTATTGTAGCAAATTTGTGTTGTCAACTATATAAAAACAGTGGAGTAAAAAACTAGTACATGTGCCAAATGGAGCTCACTATGTATCTACCAGCATTCTTATAACTGTTATAATTTGTGCTTTACTTTCTTTCTTCTTTAACTTACACATTAGCTTCCTACACATTTTTGAAAAAGCACAACATTGTACATTTGTGTTTATTCTTCTAAATGAAACTTTTGTTATTTAGTGAGTTCCCAAATTCATTTCAATTCAAATTAAATTTACTGACCACACACAACCAGCTATAAAATTTAAAAGATAAACATTTCCAGGGGTAACCCAGGCTAACCTCTACAGGGACCACAGACTTAAAATAGCTTTTAGCACTCTGCAGTATGTTTTTTAAAAATCCTTTCAGGGTGTATATGAATGGCATAATCATGTCATTTTAGGTGCTCGTACCTTGAAATATAAGTGAGGCATTTCTGTTCTGACAACTGTGGGGTTTTATTTGGCTCAGCTTAGCATCAATTCAGAGCCATAGCTGCAGTCTCTCAATTGTGTACTGAGCACTTTAAAGGCCTAGCTGCCTATTATTTCAATTAAGTTATAGTAAATGATATTTAAATACATTACTCTGCACTGGAACACAGATAATCAGATATGTCACTTGAAACTGAGACATTAAAATCTAAAATGCAGAGAAACTGTGAGAAAAATATGGGACAGGCGTGGTGTTCTTTCTCCTCATGCTCATTATTGTGTCATTGTTATTGTTTGTTTACAGTTATAAGTATTAAACAGCTGTTTAAGTCTGTTACTGATTCTGTACAGCTTCTCTTTTAATAAAGTTCAAACATTTTGTGACAATGTTCTCTTCTTCTCTTCTTACAAAGTTGGATAGTTCTATGCTCTGGCCAATTATATTAATGAAAATTACAGAATAAAAGCACCTAAATACATTTAAATTACAAAACTTGTCTGATGTCCAAGGTACAGTTTATGAAAAAACATTGGTAGTTAGAACTAGTCTTTGAGAAACCCGTGTCCTACTAAACCTTTTGGTAAATATTTGTACTCTGATTCCTCATTTTACTATTGTAGCATCTGAAGAAGTGGGAGGTGATCTGCACCTGCAGAAACAGACAGATTTGGACAGAAAGGAATACAAAAAACAAGACAAGAGGCCACACACAGGACAGACTGAAAAGGACTGATACTTGTTATCAAATTTGGTCACCAGAATGGAAATTGCATACTTTTTTTGTTTGTTTGTTTGTTCTTAAAATGTTGCTGTAGGTAAAGCTTTCTCACATGAACAGAAAATGCAATATTGTTGCAGGTAAATGCTCTGTACAGTTCACCACCATTACAGAGGGAGACCATAGCCCATTTTTATTGTTGTCAACTACTTAGAGGCTTCTGCTCATTTATCTTGATCTTTATTTCACATTTCGATAACATGTTCTTACTCTCTTCCTACTGTTCTTAAATTTTGCATTGCCAACCTGAACAAGTTTTAGGCAAGGTTTACCTTATCTTACTTTATACAACACTATGCGCCAAACATTACCCTCTGCTGGGCAAAGGCTGTAGTACACTTACTCCACATGTCCAAGGGTCTCCTGCATTTTTATTGGCTGCCATAAACTAACAGTGATGCTTCAGGAAGGTACCTATAGCACGGTTATTTTAATAGATTCATGAATACGGTGAGTTTAAGTTTAAGATTAAGACGGGATGTAGGAGCCATTGCTCAAATATGCGGAATCATGTCATCTAAAAATCTGTTTAACCCGAGCAAAATGATCTCTAGCAATTGACTAGTAAACAGGGACGTCCCCTAGTGGCGCGTAATGGTAACGCGAGCAGTGATGTTTTTTGGAAATGGCGAGTGAAATCTTTGTTTATTTCATGGATGTTAAAATAACCTGGTTCATTTCTGCAGCAGTTTGACATGAAAGGTTGGGAAGTGCTCTCCCTTCAAGTAAAACATGCGATGTCAATCAAACAAATATTCGCACTTTTTGTTAGGTTTATTTCTTGAAATTTGCTTAAAACCGTGTAAAAAGTTGGAATGTCGTTAAAAAAGTGGGAATAAAAGACATAAAGAGGGCCAAATCGGGTAACACGATACAATCTTTGCATGCGGTTATGGGAGGGTACCAACAGCATTGGGAGGGGGAGGTCCCAACATTTTTTATTTATTTTTTTAAGAAGCATCGAAATTGCATCTTGGTGTTAAACGAGTGTAGCCTATACTATTTCATTGTCGTTGCTGGTACAATACCTTTGTTATTTTGTTTAAAACAGAACTATTCAAAGATTCACCGTAACCTGACTTAACTTCTAAAATGGGCTGGATGGAAGAGTATGTGTATGAGTAAGTACTGACTGTAACACTGTGACATGTTTAGTTTTTAGTTTTGTTTTTAGCGGAAGAGCGCAAGTAGGCAAGTCTTTCTATCTAGGGTGATCATTTTAACTACATATCAAATACTTAGTTCACCCAAATGGAAAAAAAGGATTAAAACGACCGCCCATTGAACGCTTATTCCTGGATATTTACTTTAACATTGTAACACTTCTGCATTAAAACGCAGCACCGCGTGTTAAGTGAAACAACATTGAAGTGAAAGATCAGGTATTACACAGGGATTAGACATGTTGAGGCACAAGCACTATTAAAGTTTATGCTCGTGTTGGGGGGTTGGAAAATCTCAAACGCAAAAACAACGGGTGGTTAGATTCATACATTTCTTATATTTTCTTACTGATCAGCAGTCTGGGAGTATGCAATCTAGCTCAGAAACAAAATGAATCAGTATCCTGAGTCAGTATCCTGTTTCCTGCCCCTCCTTGAGTTTTTAGCATTTTCTATTCTTAACATAGTAACAGAATATTTCACCAATAGTGTAAAAACAGAAAATCCATACAACAAAATGTTTTATGCTAACTAAAACATGAAAATACAGTGTTTTTCTAACTATTTTATTTTCCAGGAACTCAACCATTTGTGATGAATCTCTCTCATCTGAAAATTTCCTGCATTTTTCCCTCATACCTGCTGTAAGTGATGGACTTTGAGTATCGTACACAGCTTTTCTAAAACTCAACAGAGCACTAAACAATATCTGGCATACCACTTTCCCGTTACATTGACCTGAATGGGTTGTTCCAGGTGTTCATTGTGGGAGTGCTTTCATTCCTCCAAAGAAGAACCAAGAAACATGTCATTGACCAGAGATTTCCTTTTCTACAAGGACGTTTTGGCATGGTCATGTAAGAGCTTATATTTCAAAAAACAAAGAAAACATACATTTATTTTCATGATGACAATAATTGTTTTTCTTCCTTCACTTTTAATGCAAAACATATATATTGTGATTGTCTTTGTAAACAGACCCATGGATGCTATGGGCTTCAGTAATCGGTGGTCATATGGATTTGCTTTTGGGGCCATTTCCTACAGCGTATTAGAGCTCTTCTATGAAATGCACATCCCTAGATTTTTTCCAGATTGGGCCAAAGGTATTGAAACATTGACAGGGATCCATAATGCACACTTTTCCAATATTTCATGAAGATGTGAGTCTGGTCACTACTGAATCTCCCAGAGTTCAGATGGGCATGATTGACTGGTGGATTAGCCCGTCAGTGGCACGCAAGTTTTGTCCTTATCAAAAGGAATATTTCTGCAGAACCAGTGAGTGAACTCTATTAATTTGAGGCCCTACTGAGTGGTGACCAATGAGCTCCTTCATTTCACAGGCGTCACTGAAATTAACAAATCTGACTGCACGGCCATGTTTGAGTCTGGTTCAAGGCCCTAACGAGAGAGCGGTTACCAGACTGATAAACACATAGACCGTATATATAAGTGGACTAAGCTAACCCGTTAGCCGCTGCATGCCAAATAGGTATGCAAATAGCGCCAGGAGGTTCTTCCGGCTCCTTCTCTCCCTTTTTCCCATTGACTTACATTGAGATATTCTCGCTTCTCTCTCTGTACCTGTTGCTCTGAGCCTCGTCATTTTGGTCTTAAAATGTTCGTATGAACCCGCTCTACATGATCCTGAATTTTTTTTCGCTATTTTGTCCGTCAAAAAAAACACCCTATTCATAACATAGAGCCTGGCTCCAAATTTGCTCCTGTAACCGTTACTATCGTGAGCCTGATTTGAGCGGCGCTAAACACTATGGGTGACGTCACACTCACTTAGTCCACTTCTTTTATACAGTCTATGGATAAACCAGACTGATATCTCTCTCTAAAACATGCAGAGGGACATTCTTGTGCTTTGCTAGGCAACCTTTATTTTTATTTTTACACCAGTTTTAGTTGGTTTCATTGTTCTTTTATCTTATTTTTTCTGTTTTCTTCTCAGCTATAGCTTATCTGATCGGAGCCTTTGAGGTGGGTCTGGCACATTTCCCTTTTTTTGCCTGTCTGTCAACGCCATACAAAGCAACTGGGGCCATGATGGGAATATGCTATTCCATATTCTGGTAAACACATGTTTGCAGTGTAGAGTCACAAATTATAGCATACAGCTTTTTGTCATGACTTTAGAGAGTGACATGCCCTTGGTACTTCTCTCTCTTTTTAGTTTCACTTCGTGTCATGCTATATAACTTCTGTGGAAATTACACAAGTTCTGATAAATTGTGTGTCTTTATTTCAGGATTACCATTGTTGGCCTGGATTGGTTTACCTGCCTCTATGTTGGGGTGGGATACATTTCTTTTTTACCTATTATGGAATTTAATTTGATTAACTGTGTTTTTCTCACATTTGATTGATTGTAATTGTTATTATTGGCTTGGCAGAAATGGGGGAACTTCATAAAGCCAGTTTACGAGTGGCCCCGGATTCTCTCTCTTATCTTCCTCTTGGGACATTTTTTTTCTTTGCTGGTAAAAGCTGTGCATAAACAGTGTAAATCTGAGCAGGAGGTGAACCGCTTTTCCTTCTTATGATTATTAATGTCATTATTATATTCGAATTGTGCAACTCTGTAATTCTGTGCTAGGACTGTGAGGAGCTCATGCACACTCATCAGATTGAACATGTGAGGAGACTACTGAGGAAGACAGCTGTGCACAGGCAGAAGACATTATCATTGCAATATGTTGAACTTATACTTATTGAAATTCTGGTATTTGGGACGTTGTGCCAGTGTAAAGCAACAAATGTTTTTTTCCGCAGTAACCCACTGAACTGGTTCCAGCGATGTGTCTATCAGTGGGACCCTCATTTCAAGTTTCCCAACCGGCTCATTGGGACTGCAATTATATCTCTCCTAACCCTTTATACGGTAATTGTAATTAGGCTTGTAAAAAAAAAAATACCCAGATACAATTAAAAATATAAAAAATATAATACTAGTCTGGTCCATTGTCCTTCCTGGGATCTGCTATAACCACTCCTCCAGTTTTAGGTTGTAGGATAACAGCCCCGAGTGTTCTGATCACCACTGGCACCACTGATGCCTTCACCTTCCAGGCTCTCTCCATCTCTTCCTTGAGCCCCTGATATTTCTCCACTTTCTCGTGTTCCACCACCACAGCTTTGTTCTGTTGCTTATCCAGCACCACTATCTCTGGTTGATTCGCCATCACCATTCTGTCCGTCTGTATTTGGAAGTCCCAAAGGATCTTGGCTCAGTCATTCTCCAAACCTTTGGAGGCGTTTCCCACCTTGATCCTGGGGTTTCCAGCCTTTACTCTGCACAGATGTTTCTGTACACTATGCCCACCACTTGGTTATGTTGCTCCATGTACAGAAACATTATAAAACAACTTTATAAGCAGCCTTAGCCTTATCGTGTTGATTTCCCACTGTGCGTTGCGAAAGCGTTTCCAGACCACTAATGAGCCAGGCAGAGCATTTTGTTTGTTAAGATTTGTGGCTATGTTGTAAGATGGGTTAGAAAGTGGTGTTAAGCTTCTTCAGTGTGCAAATTGGCATTTTACCTGGAAACTAAGAACTTGCCCAATTCACTACACTAGCTTGTTGCCTTGACAGGGTCACTGCCACAGCGAGATCTCCGCCGAGGCAACACTCATCTGTGCTTTTTTTCTTCTGACAGTTTTCGACCACCTTTAGCAATGGACTTTAGCTTCAAACATGCCAGAGTTCCCCTTTTACATAGGTATCAAGTGCAGGACAGAGGAGCCTGTCTTCTTATAGAAGAAGTTACCGGTCTGTGTGAGCCACAAATCTTCTTGTTTGTAGGTGACCAATTACTTATTTTACCAGGTTAGGGTTAGGGTTATTTACCAATTTAACAATTAATTCATTAAAAATCCTACAATGAGATTTCCTGGATTCTTTCCTCCCATTCTGTCTCTCTAGTTGAAATGTACTCATGAAAATTCCAGGCCTCTCTCATCTTTTTAAGTGGGAGAACTTGCACAATTGGAGGATGACTAAATACTTTTTTGACCCACTGTATATATAGCATTTTATATAATTATGTGATTATGTTTGCACAGGTGGTAACAATAGACTTTGGAGTGATTTCTGCTCTATTTAAACTGCTCTATGGAGATAACCTTGCTGAAATACCACAGTTGTGGGATGTCATTTGGAGTAAGACATTGTTGGTTTTGTCATATGTGATTGCAATAATTAGAAATTTTAATTTGTATGTGATGTTGTCACAGAGTGTTACAATGTTACTCTTGTATCGGCGAGTCTCAACATGGTGGCCTATATTTGCCATATTTTAGTCTGTTACAGGTAGGAGTTAATATAGAAGTTATTAGCATGTGTGATATGTTTTTCACAAAGGTCTTATTTCTCTGCAGAAAACAAATAAAGAGACTGTGGAAAGGGCACAAGGATTTTCTGCCAAAGAAGTTACAAAACCCAATTTCTGCTGTCAGTGTGGTATGTTGTAGACTGAATTTTATTTAATTTTATTAAATTTGTGATTCACTTAGAAGTTCTTAAAAGTTCTATTGTTTGTTGGACAGGTGCTACTGCTGTGAATATGTGTCATATATGAAACAAATTAACTCACATCTTAACTTTTTGTATTTTAATAGCTACAATTTCATATTTGCATAGACACTTAATATGGCAGAAACATTCTTGTTTCAGTTCCCGGGTCAAGGTTTTCCTACAGGTGCTTTGGTTTCCTCCATCAACCCAAAATATTACTTGGAAATCAAGAAGGCTATCTCTGTATTTGTTATACAGATTAATACTGGTACAGCCCAGAGTCTGGATTTTTCCAGGCAAAAGAAAATATACCCCACAGATCAAATTCTCCAGTGTAGTTAGCCCTGAACAAGCCTAGGGAGGATCATGGAGATGTATGACAGTAGCTCACTGCTCTTGACAGGGTGCCCATGCCATATTGGCTGAAGGATGGGTTGAATGCAGAATTAAATTCCTTCACAGGGGATAAATAAAATGTACCTTTCCTTATTTGATATTAGATTGCAAAGTTTAGAATGTTTTTTTTGTTTGCAGGCCTCTATTGCAAAATATTCTGGTTGGCAAATAGCATTCACTCTTTGGGGTAAGCCTGACTGGTTTATTGTGTGTACACTATTTATTTGTGCATTCTTTATTTCCATCTGTTTCTTTTATAGGTTATCTGATTATCCGGATTGTTCAGTTTGGTATTGTCTTTGTAATTGCTTATGCAATTATCATACCAATAATAGATGGTAAAGGGTGGGAGCTATTCAAAACAGTGGGAAGCCTTCTGTAAGACTGTTATTCCTTTTTATCTACATTTTGATGCACTAATTGATACTGATATATTGATATTTTTAATGCTCTGTAGTGTGACAGTTGGCTTATTGTTGGTCCTCTTCAAGCTTCAAGTTTTTCTGGTTCAGTGTTTCTTCCTTCAAGACAAAATGTCTCCGACTGATGACCAAAAGCCTCTTGCTCTCAATAACAGGTTTGTTGAGTTGACTTATATACAAATAAATAAGGTCTGTTAGTCTGAATTGGTTTAAATGATAAAAAGTGACAGTTAAAATGCTTGGAGTTATCACATTCTACATATTTGACTTTGACATCAATCAATCAAAACATTGATCTAATCCACTGATTTTCAACCAGTGCACTAGGAGACACTAGTGTGTCTTGAGATATTGTCAGTTGTATTTAGGGTAAAGTCCAGTTTCAGGTAAAGGTCATGTATTATCCCAAGTTCTATCTTTTAGTCATGTGGAATGTTACCTAATCAAAAACAATAGTTTTGCTTTATTCATGTTTGAGTAATCCTCTATTATTAATCCTGTATTATTAATCTGTCTACATCTCCAAAGATCAAAATGCTCTGTTCCACCTTGTGATGTCACAAAGTAGTAGTTTCTAGTGAAGGTTTATAGAGTTTAAAAACACAGAGATTATGCCCTGTATTACCATATGACATCACAAGTGGTGATGTCACAATATGCAAGGTTTCTGTGTTGAACCTGTGAATCAAACATGTTTTTGATGAGGAAACGACATTATAACAGACCAGAAAATAGCTTAAATATGGGCCCTTTAAGTTAATTCATGCATTCATTTAATTTAATGATTGTTGTGTTCCTCCTCAGGTTCAAGGCCTGAACCAGGGGAGGAAGTAAAACTAATAACTAAAATCATAATTGCCAAATAATACACACAATGCCAATAATGTACCTAAGTAATTATTAAATCAAGACAGAATCATTATTAAATCAAGACAGAATAGAAATAATCATTTCAATAATAAAGATACTTGTCTAATCACTGAGAAAAAGAGATATATACCTTTGCAAACATTGCCAATGTAAATTCAGCATGGCATATTCTTGGGCCAATATAAACGCTGAAATAAATGAATAGTGCTGAAGTTGTTCCTGGAAAATGTCGATAAATGCAGATAATGTCTCACTAGTAACTTTAGTTAATTTACCAGAGAAATGTATATATTAAATATTTGTACTTCATTATTTGATCCACACTATGTAATTGTTATAGGAATGCCTTTAACTGCTTCAACTACTTCTTCTTCTTCTACAATGTGTTGCTGGGAATAACGAGCTGTTTCCTCCGGATAATGATCAGCCTCATGTTGGGGACGTGGCTGGTGTCTCGCATCGACCGCACCATCATGCAGAAAGGATATGAGAGGCTTGACAGGGGTAACGGATGTAACAATAATCGAACTATTGTGTTATCATAACTTAAAAGTTTTCACAGTAATATTGTGGGTGGTCACAATATATTGCATTATACACTTATTTGTTTAAATACATTGTTTTATTGCAGAAAGAGCTCAAAAAAGGAGGAAACTACATAGACCACGATCTTTTGTTCAATTTCAATGCAGAAAACATGAAGAAATAATGGTTATAAAGAACTTTTCTATCTCAATTACTGTTACATTAATATAGCCCCAACTCACTGCTTTTTAAAAGTAAAAAGCTGCATTTTTTCATTTCTGTTAGCATCTCTACAATTTCGCAATAATATTGCATCATTAAATGACTATCGTAATTATATCATACAGTGTGATTTACACATCGTTACATCTCTATAGACAGGGGGGTCAGTGCATTGATTATACTAGGATCCAAAATCCTTTTCACCTGGAAATGCAGTACAATTAAAATTATTATAATGTTACTACTGTAAGTGTGGCTTTTAAATGGGAGACAGAAGTTTTATCCAATAATTTTGTTATCAGGTTTGTTATAATTTGCTTAAAGGATGTATTATGCAGAATCAACTTTTATGACTTTAGCCTTGTTATAAAGATATTTCCTCATCATTAGCTTACTCACAGTTATTTTGTTTGATGTACGCATGTGTGAGTAATTCTGTATTGTCCTGCATTGGAGGCTTGACTGCTTAAAAAAAATCAGATTTCACTTATTCCCTATACCCGCCCACTTGCCTATACTAACTTGTGTTTATTTTTAAAAAGTACACCTAGATTAATTACCAAATTATTTAAAATGTTTGAAAATGTGTGTGCTTTTTATGTATTGCTCTTCCCTGTATTTTTTTCATAGGTTATTGTACTTGGATTGGGATGATTTTTGCTGACCACCACCACAACAACCCGGTGATGGTGTGCTTCTGTCAGCTGCTGCTTTCTCACATTCAGGGCATACAACATGACTCCAGCTACTCCATACTCAACAACACCCCCTGTGGTAAGTGCTACCAATGATGCAACAGAGATGAGTTTTGATATAATTTTTGTGCAATTTTTGTACATTTATGTTTGAAAAATAACTCATAAATTCACAAAAATATAATATGACTTTTATATTAATTGTGCCTGAAAATTAAAGGGCTGAATATTAATAGGGCTTTTATATTCATTCCACCTGGACTTTCTTTGCCTAATTACAAGTCCCTAAATCAGTTTTGACATGGGAATTGGAACCAACAAATGCTCAATTTCCTGTCTACCTGATCATCCCCAGGGACATCAGCTATACCATTTAAAATGAGAGAAGATCAGACAGCAGAGGCGAAAACTACAGAGCCTCAACTTCACAAAGAGTCCAACCATTTCTTTGTGCTCCAAACTGTTCAGAAATAGATTCAGTTCAACATAAGGAAAACAAATCAAGATACATTTTTTCCCATATTGTTCAGCCCTTATCCCCACTCTCTGTATGTACTTATGTACTCTAGATTTTTTTTATTAAGCAATTTTAGATATATTATTATGTTATATTATTGCATCTACAACAATACCTATTAACATTTCACCTGTGGCTCATGTCCAGTCAACTCATCTTCTTTGGCTTCCTCCCAGATTCAGCACAGAGCCGTGTTAAGAAGCGCTGGAGACTGTTTTACACTTTACTGAAGAACCCTCATCTGATCCCACTCCGGAAGCAGCACCTCCAGGCCAATGTTCCTCTGAAGTTATCCTCCTCTCCTCAGGCCGACATTGTGGTGCGAGCCTGGCTCATGCGCTCGGAGGCAGCCACAGAGATGGTCTCAGACAAATGCTGAAACTTTGACCATCCCCAAAGCCTGGTTTACAAGAAAACCTACTTTAAAAAAGTATAGGAACATATCAAGTCACTATTACATACCTATGCACTATTAGACTTGCACTTGAATGTTTATTGTATTATAGTTCTGTTTGCACATTATCACACTTTGTTTCAGATTGTTAACCTGTTAGAGACTTAACTCATACTTTTAGTGTATTATCATCATATCATATTATTAAGTTTCTTTTCTTTTCTTTTTTGGGGAAAGACCAAATATCCTACTGCACAGACAGCTGTAAATGGTATCAATGTTGTAATGTTTGAAACAAGAATTTATTTAAAGTTATGGGTATTTTTTGTTTTGTTTTGTATTTTTTATAATTGGATGTGCAACATTGAAAGGGATTTTGTTTTGTTTACAAATGAGGTTTGTTATTTTTTTCATACAAAGAGTGAATAAACTGTTCTTAATGTTTATTAAAGTGTATATTTTATTTCACAGGAAATGGGCTTCAATACTAGGGTAGTGATACTGTGTTCTTTCTGATAAGTTACGTCACATTTTATGATAACACAAAAAAGGGAGTTGTCTTCTGTGTTTTCCTATTCAAACCAGTCCATAAAAATCATTAAAACCTGTTAATGGACAAATTATATAATATAAATAATTGAAATACATTGTAAAGTCAAATAGGCCTATATGATCTTGCTGTCTAATAAAACACAGCTGACCTGGGCTATAAAGAGAGGTGTGTTCAATTCATCTGCCTGTTTCCCACAGCACTTTTATTGCTGATAACAGAGCTGCACTATTTCACTCCGGGTTATTCTTTCACCACCATGACTTGGAAGGTTGTTTTTTTGGGGCTTCTGCTTGTCTGTGTGGCAGCAGCAGGTACGAGATTATAGGACTAGGAAAATATTCTCTCTGTTCTTGTATATCTACTGAAATGTTCTTGATGTAAAACCTTAATTAACTAAGATTTCAATCATGTTTCCACCAGATAATGATGCCAAGAAATCTGGTTTGAGAAAGGTGACTGTTGTAATATGTTTTGCAGTATGAAAAGCAAATGATGTAGGACAGTATTATTGTAAAGTAGTCCGTCTTTGTTTTTGTTACTTTTGTTCTTTAGGCCTCGTGCCCTGAGATAGAAGAGATCATGGCGTGTCCCATGAACCTTGCTCCTGTTTGTGGCAGCGATGGAAACACTTATCCCAATGAGTGTGCCCTGTGTGTGGAGAAACAGTGAGTAAAGCTCCTGTCATCAATCTGCCTAAACAAACGTCAAAAGAGGAGTATACTGTTTACCTGATTTAATTTTATATTTGGCATGTGAGAATGATAAATGGTACCCTCTAGGGGACAATTGGTGTACTTTTAAAAAAAAACTCACTAATATTGTACAGACAGGTCTGTTTCATGAATTTAAGACCCTGACTAACGAATAGCCCACAGGAGGCCCAGGTGGAGAAGCTTCCCCAGCCTCATGGTCTCAATACTTACTATACAACTTACAATACAGTACAGTACAGTACAGTTACAATACAGTTTTTTTCTTTATCATTTTAAGTTGAATGAGATATATAATACATATTAGGGACATTTAAAATATGTCATATATAGTTAAATTGCAGATGGTATTGTAATAAAGCAAGTATTGTTTTCTAGTCAATAGAAGTGATCACGTTTTCACATATGACTGTTTGATATTTCTTATTAAATGTCATTAATCTGAGACGATAACATTACTTGAAAACCCCAACTAAAATACAACATAACATCTGCATTCTTTTTACAGAATGACAAAGCAGGAAATATTGGTTGTCAAGGAGGAGAGCTGTTGAGGTCACTTGCAATTCATCTGCAGAGAGATGGACCATTTTTCCCAACAGAAGATGGCTCATGATGTGGCAAAATAAACTGCATTAAAAGGCACTTGAGATTCTTGGATATTTCTACAGTATTTTTTGGACCAAATGTGATTATTTCACATCTTGATCAATTTATTTTAACTATATCAAAATCTCAGATATTTCCATGGTCTGCATCTCACTGTACGATATTTATTAAGATATTTTGTGGAGACTAACAAAAATTGTGAACTATGCTAATAGTTCACAATTTTTGCTAATGCTACTTTTGCTAATGCTACTTTTTTCCTTTTAAAAGGCCTTGCCAAGCTTTTGGTACTGTGTTACTGTCATAATCCAAAGAATTGAGATTTAAAAGTTGCTTGTTATTAAAAGTTATCTCTTCATGTAGTCTGCAGACAGAGGAACAGATCGTGGTCTATCTAGTTCCCTCTGTTTGTAAGCTATTGTTGCTCCAAAATAATGAATTTGAGCGACTTGTAATTCAAAAGATTGTCATGGCCCAGAATATTATTGTGACACATGGTTATCACTACAACCCTATTTATTTTAAAATAATTCTCTGTTCTATTTCACTACAACCACATCAGTAGTGAGGTTTAAATATTAATAATAATGCAATAGTCACGTGACAAAAGATCCAGTGAGGTGAATGTGCTATAGGTTATCTCACGTTTGCCCTACTGGTTAATGGAACATGCTGGTATCACTATGTAATCCAGACAAACAGTGCACTCAAAAGGGAAGTGCAAAAAGGAGCAGTTCACTCAGACAGCGCACAGAAGGAAAACAATGATTCAAGGATCAAAGTTCACTTCCAAACCAGGAAATGAGCCTCTACATTTTTAACAGCTCTTCAGTAGACTCACACAACACTGAACTCCTATGCACTCACCAATCCATCACAAAGAGGAGCTTGTGTAAGTATATTTTGTTGTGTTATCTTATCTCAGTTTAGAGTGCACTTGTCATTTGTAATGTTACCTCACACCCCCGATTTAGACACAAGAAATAAGAAGGATCTGCATTTTAGGAGATGCACGAATGTATAAATCTTAGTCTAAACAGAGGACACAGAGGAGAGACAGTCTTCCTGTTAAACTGCACTGAAACGCAAAGGATGTTCAGATATTCAGATATTCAAAAGTAGTATTCATAAAATGTATTTTCGGCACATCTATTGGTGTATATGTATGTGTACATGCACTGGTCCTGACTTATTTGGAATTAAACAGTTCTGTATGCTGAATGTAATTTTCACTTTCAACATTTCTATTACACTTTTTTTTACATTTACCTATATGTGGTTATTTAAATGAATGAATCTTTGCTTTTTCACAGATTTATAATGGAGGATTGTAAGAATATAATCTCAATGCCGCTTTTCCTCCATATTTCTCTTATACCAGCAGTGAGTCAAATGTCAAGAGACATACATCTGTATTAAGATGATCTTTTTAACTGAGATAATCCAATTATTAAATGGATTATTTATTTTATAGGTGATAATTTTAGGAGCACTGTCTTTTCTTCAGAAGCGAGCCCAAAAACTGGCCATTGACCACAAACTCCCCTTTTTAGATGGACGATTTGGGATTGTGGTGTAAGTAAGCAGGTCTGGAATAAAGTCATTGTAATGTATTTCTTTAGCTTTCTTGTTAATTATTGTGGCTATTTGTGACAGGCCCTTGGACGCGATTGGCAGCTTCAGTAATCGTTGGTCTTATGGTTTTGCGTTTGGTGCTGTGTCCTCAAGTGTCCTTCTTCTCTTCTCTGAGAACTACATCCCGGTCACTGTGCCGACCTGGGCCAGAGGTAGGAAAAGGTCCCATTTTTAGGGTTTCGTAAATTCAGTAATCTGCCTTCTTACATCACTTTTCTAACCAAAATTCTAATAGAAAATTGCAACATACCGTCATAGATAATTAGGCCTATTTATTTCAACATTTCATAAGGATTAAAGAAAATCAATAACTAGTTGTAAGTCAGTTGTAACCTAAGTCAGCAGCATGATTAACATAGGTGTGAGATGTAGTATTTACAATTCTCATGTATATCTTTGTTTGCTATCAGCTATAGTGTACTTGATTGGGGCCATGGAAGTGGGTTTGGCCTATTTTCCTTTCTTTGCCTGTTTATCTACAAACTTTAGAGGCGTGGGAGCTGCACTCGGAATACTCTACTCACTTAGCTGGTAAAATCTACAAATTGCATTTAATTTAAAAGTAGTCTAGTCTATGAAACTTTCCTGGTAGAGGGTTCGTCACCTGCTTGTCTTCATTAGATGTTACTGGACTGGAGTTCCACAGTATGGCATTACATTTACCAGACCAGTCAGAAGCACACACTTTGACAAAACTTTACAAAGAGGAGTGGATCTGTCTTCTGTTTAACCAGTCAGAGAGACGCAAACATGGCTGCTTACACTTAAAAAAGAAGAAAAAATAGCATACAGGACTGAGAAACAGCATGGATTTTCTCAGAATCAACAAATGAAGCACTATTACTTATTTCAGGTAAAAGAAGTGATATATTTTATTATGAATGTCACAAGAATTTTTAAGAGGCGGTGTCTTCCACATTGTGTTACAAATGAGCAGCTGTGGTTGGATCATAGACCGTGTAAATAAACGATATACAGTCATATATATGGTCTGTGGGTTGGATCGACTTAAATTTGGACCGAGATTTTTCGTGCTCTGTTGTCTGTTTCCACACTTTTTAGCAAACACCTATAATTAAGATAGCTTCTTGTTTAGTAAGTAAGTAATAATAGAGACAAGAAAGTAGCGGACAACCCATCAGAAAGTTACATAGTGTACCTTTAATACGTTTGTTTTTTATTGTTTAAAATTTGGTGATAAGAAATATTTAACTCTCATGTTTTAGGATTATTGTCACACTTTGGGATATATTCACATGTCCTGATGGGAAGGTAGGTCTCTAAAACAAAGTAATGTTTATTTAAATATAACATCATTGACTGTGTGTGTATTTTTGCATTAGATTTTGGGTAAATACCAAAATCTGATAATCCAGTGGCCTTGCATTCTTTCCCTCATCTTCCTGTTGGGACGATTTGTGTATATTCTGGTAAAAGCTATTCGGTTACGCCTCAAGATGGAACAGGTAACTTCTCACATTTGGCCTGCATTGAGTGTAATTTGTACAGTGGTGGAACATAACGAAGTAAAAGTAGCAAAAGTGAGCAAACAAAAAATTTAAAAAGAAAAATAGCTAAAATTTCAGCATAAATCTTAATCATTACATTCGAAGTTTTATTAGATCTGAAAATCTGCACAAAATACACTTACTTTTTACTCTTTAAGTACACTTTTAAACAGGTACTTTGATACTTTTACTTAAGTCGTTTTTATGTGATACTTTTACTTTAGCATAATTACTTCCTTGCTTTGGTATCTGTACTTTTACTTAAGCAACAGAACTGAGTACTTCTACCACCACTGGATTTGTGTGTGTCAAATTGATTCTAATACATAACTTTCATTGTACTAATCTTTTACTGGCAGGAGACAGAGGAGTTAATGCACCTTCACCAAATGCAGCATGTTAAAAGACTTTTTAGAAAACCAACTGGGCAGATGTAGGTATTTATCCAGTATTGTTAAAATTAATTGCAGCAAACTCTTATTACATTACCTTGAGAAAATGTTGTGTTTATTTATTAATCTTTGTTACAGTACACTAAGTTGGTTCCAGAGAAAGGTCTATGAGTGGGACCCCCATTTCAAGTTTCCCAACAGGCTTATTGGCACTGCCATTATATCACTTATTGGACTATATACGGTAATATTAGAAGATGTTAGCAGTTATAGATTTGTTTTGTTTTTTTGTTTTTTTTTAATAGGTTTCTGCTCATTTATTTTTCAGATGACACTAGCAGATTACAGTCTCAGCAATGTGGCTTTTGACCACATTGACAGATGGAAAGGAACCCTGAAGAATTTGACAATTTCATGCAACGAAACGGAAGCTTTTGGGGCTATGATTCCACAATTTGAGGAGCTTATTGGTGTTTCGAGAAGTGAGTAGATAGAGTATGACTGCAGTAAATTACTTTTTCATTGAACTTTGTGTTTGGGGCAGAGTGCTGGCTGGCAACCACTATTTTTGCAAGTCTCAACTCCGTGGCCTACACCTGCCATGTGCTTGTATGTTATAGGTGGGTAAACTTTTATTTTAATGTTTTGTCCAGCGTTGAAATATATACTTTTTAAAAGACCTTGATTATTCACAGGAAACAAATGAAGAGACTGTGGAAAGGACAGAAGAATTTTCTACCTGAAAAATTCCACAAACCCGGTTCAGCTGTCAGTGTGGTAAGATATACTGTAGTTTGAGGACTGCACAGGTATAAAAAAAATTAAGTTTAATTGATATGTTTTTCTTGTGGATTATGTAATGTTTTGTAAAGATTTATTTGAGTTATTTACACGTGCCTCTGGCGTGTGCAGGCTTCAATCACAAGATACTCGGGATGGCAGATTGCGTTCACACTTTGGGGTACGATCTTTGCATTCACATTCTCATTTTTGTAGTACTAACCATGCGACTTTAACATACTTTTTCTTATTAGGTTACCTCATTGTTCATTTTATCCACTTCCTGTTTGCCTTGGCATTTGTTTACATCTTCGTTCTCCCCATACAACACGGACACATTCTGAATTTGCTGAAGAATATTGGAATCATACTGTAAATGATATCTACTGGAAATTACCTAAATAATTATTATGATTGAAAATGTATAATTGGTCCTTTTTCTGTTGTCTAGGCTGACAATCGGTCTCATTATATTCCTAGTGGTCATTCAGGTGGTGTTAGTGCAAATATTTTTTCTTCAAGACAAAATGTCTCCCACTGATAAACAGAAACCCATTGCACTAAATAACAGGTGGGTACATTTTGATTTAAAGGTGCATTGTCTAACTTCTGTGGTGGAGGGTCTGTCAAATGCTTTTTTCTGGAAATGTTATTGCTTTGTCTAGAGTATAGTTTTATACATTTCTATCTTTGTGGAGACCAGACTAGATCGGTCAGATTTGTGAAGCGATGACACAGTGAAAAGATGTGACCGTTTTTGAGCTATAAAACCACCTGTAATTGACTAAAAGTAAGGTAGAGATGTTTAATGTCATACTGTGGAACATATCAGGGCAATGTCATGTCCATAGAAACAAGAAAGTGACAGACACCCAACCAAAAAGTTACACAGTGCACCTTTAAAATACCTCTCAAGCTGATAATGCTCTTCTACCAGGACAATAATAATCAAATATTTTTTCTGATTCTTTTTTTTTTTTTTTCCAGGAAGGCATTCCACTGCTTCAACTACTTCTTTTTCTTCTATAACGTGATCATGGGAGTCAGTAACTGCATCAGCCGACTCTTGAGCAGTGTGATAGTGGGGACGTGGCTGGTGTCTCGTATTGACCGCACAATCATGCAGAGAGGATATGAACATATGGACCCAGGTAGAAAACTTATACATAAGCACAGTAATCAGAATAGCAAGTTTAATGTATTGGTTCATTTGCAGTATCTCAAATTGTTGAAATGGGCTACACATTATTAGAATTTTTTTTTTTTATATAAGGTTATGACCCATCTGAATAGGCTACAAAATGAAATATGAACTTAAAAACTAATACAAGAATCACTTTCAAGAACATGTTTGTAGTATGTACATATCTAACAAAAGGGTTAGCTGTTTTCATGCATAATAACTAGGGATGTAACAATAAACCAAAATATCACGATACTGTATAGTCAGAAATCTCACAATAATATCGTGGGCCATCACAATACAGCTAACAAGCTCCTTTGCTTAAAAGAATTGTTTTGTTGCAATAACAGCTAAAAACAGTGAGAGAACTACATAGACCATGATTCTTTGCTCCATGTCAGTGCAGACTACTCAAAGAAACAACAGCAATTAAGCACTTTTATATCATACTTCTTTGGAATGTGACTGTAATGTTACATATATAAAATCTCGTAAAGGCATTTTTAAAAGCAAAAAGTAGCATATACAATTCCGTTATCCTTTTTAATATATCGCAATAAATATCATACCGTGAGATGAATATTGTGATAATATCATACTGAGAGATTTGGATATCATTACATCCCTGATAATAACACAGAATATTTTGTTTGTAGAGGACATTATGGTACTTCCAGGACTGCAGCCTTTGCGTTTTGCTTGTAGGATCCTTTCTAATATTCTACTGATGTCTAATTATAGGTTACAGCACTTGGGTTGGAATGATCACTGCTGACCACTACCACACCAACCCAGTGATGGTGTGTTTCTGTCAGCTGCTGGTCTCCCACTCTCTGGAGAGACAAGGCTTATCAGCATACTCCACATTCAGCAACACGCCATCTGGTCAGTACTCCTTGTCTGTATGGGCGTGTATGTCCGTATATTGCCGGGTTTCAGATGACATCACAGCATGCTATAGGCCAATATTATTTAATACAGATAAAATGAATATTGTTCAACTGCAGATTTTTGTTGTAATATAGCATGGTCTTGGGTTTAGCCAGTAATAGAAATGATCTGGTTTGATATTTGTGAATTTACCTTTCTGATATTTCATGACAAAATGCAATATAATTAATGGGAAAAACTGGTTCTTGCCCCTATCTGGGATGACATGATGATGATGTCATAGTCTCAGAGACACTTTTCCCTATTGATTACATTGTTTGCCATGAAATATCCAAAAGGTAAATCCATAAATGTTGAACCTGGAATAATGGCTGACTAAACCCTGGAAGCCATTTTATTACAACATCATTTTACATTTTAACAACATTAATTTTAGCTGCCCCCCATCTGTATTAAATAATATTGGCCTATTGAATGTTATGTCATCTGAAACTCAGCAATTGTCTTCCTCCGTCTATAAATATCTATTCATTTTCCAGATCCAAAGGTGAACAACCGGACTCGTAGACGTTGGGCGTTATATTATACTTTATTGAGAAACCCGCACCTGATTCTACTGAGGAAACACCACCTCTCTACAGCTTCATGTTTCACCTCCTCCTTCTGTACAGACACAGTGGTGAAGGCCATGGTCCTGGCCTCTCAAACTCAGAAGAGTAGAGCTGATATACAGATAGACTCTGCACCAGAGACAGATGCTTAGACACTCCACACAAGCAGTGCTATAGGCTATAACTAACCACATGGCTTTGTTTGTTATTCCATTTTTCCCATTCATAGGATAAGATGTTTTTGTTTTGTTTTTATTTTTTTGTTTTTGTTTTTTGTTTTTTTGGAGTGTGTGGCCAATCCCAGAGACAATGATATGCTCTTTGATAGTGTGTGCATGCAACTGCACTGGCCTGTTCCCTGGTCAGTCACAAACCAGTCCAAAGGGGCTTCATTGATTTACAAACAAGCAATGGGTGCGATACGAAAAGCAGAACAGTATTTGACAATAGTTACTTAAATGGGCTAATAATTTTACATACACTTTTCATTTTTATTTTCTGTAGCTAAATAAAGCAGGTTGCCAATTTGTCCTTGTTGATGTTGTCTATAAAAAATCTGCAGTTAATTTTCAGCAGGCCTCAGTATTTCACAAACTTACTCATAAAAGTAATGCACTGGATTACTATGGAACCTTTCAAGACCTTTGCCATATAGAGCCTACAGTGTATGGTCAAATGGGTAAAAACTTTCAAAAAAAAGCCCCCAACACATCACCCCTCCATAGCAGGAAGGGTAATCTGGCAGGGGCTTTTTGTAAAAACGTAATTTAAGAACAGAGGACATCGGCAAGTGTGCTGTGCATTTTTCTTACTTATGGGTTGCTGTTCCTTGCAGGGACGTGAACAGGAATTTTGAGGGGCAGTTGCTCTGACACGAAGAAAGGGGCACCGCACCGCCCGCCAAACTTAAATGAAGTATAATAAAATGTATTATTAGTTTTATTCTCCCTGCAATTCTTGAGTTTCCCAACAGATGGCGCACTCTAGATACATTAATACATAAAACCAAATTATCCTTACGGACCAGTGGGTCGGTGCTCAGGGGTAGAACTATATGTTGAACACGTCTTCCGTGGTCCGAAAACCTTCCCATAAAGCACTGCGGCCAAGTCTATATCTAGTGTGCCTCTCACTCCTCTTGTACGGCGTAGACACCGCGCGTGGATCGTGTCTTGTCGCGTTCGCTGCGTGGACCGCGCTTCCTCCTGTGCGCCTCTAAACCAGGTCTAAACCAGATCTAAAACCAGGACTAAACAAGCATTAAATCAGGACTAAAACCAGGCCTAAACCAGGACTACAACCAGGTCTAAAACCAAACAAGAGTTTGCAGGCGGTGGTTGCTACATTCATTTAGGTTTAAAAAGCATGACAATATCAAATAATCCAAAGTATTCAGATTATGTTACTCATTTAAGTAATTTAATGGATTACGTTACAAACTACATTTTGGGGTATGTAATCTGTAGGGAAAACAGTTTAAAGTAACCTTGCCAACACTGTCAACAGAATTATCAAATGTGTCACAATGAAAGGGAAGTCAAAACTTCTGAAAAGGAAAATCATTGGCCCTAAATATGGTGCACAAGTTGAATTGAGACGTTTGAATCTGCCACATGTAAATGTTGGATCCTGCAACTTATTTTGTCTTTAGGCCTGTTTACTGCCAGACACTCCATTCATCTGCTCCTAGTCCGGCTCTTCCATCAAATTTTAGAACCGTTTGTGGCCCTGAGCCAAAAAGTTTGCCCACCCCTGTGTTAAAAGTTTAAAAAACTGAACTTTTGGCGGACCGGGGCTATCCACGGGACCGGGGCTCTCCGCGGACCGGGGCTCTCCGCGGGACCGGGGCTCTCCGCGGACCGGGGCTCTCCGCGGGGCTCGTGGGTAATCTCTTTTTACTTTGCACAGGCAGGCTCAGGTGCTGGTCGCGAGCAGCTCTGTGGCTCTGTAAACAGCCCCTCCCTCCAGACTCGCACTCGCGCGGTGCCCTAATGTAAGTCAATGAGGCTATTTTATTTTCACTTTCAAATCTAGACATAGGCATTTTCATACATACACCACCACATATATATATATATATATATATATATATATATATATATATATATATATATATATATATATATATATATATATATATATATATATATATATATATATATATATATATATATATATATATATATATATATATATATATATATACCCGAGCTGATGAGGGTGAGGGTGAGAGACCAACCCACCATGGAAGTGAGAAAAGCATTTTTTTTATTGCCAGGGCAACCAAAGCAACCACCCTCTGTTCCTGGTTCCTTGCATTTGCACCTCTGAGAACTTTGATGTACGTTTTCTGTTTCCCTGGATAAGGACTTTCAATTAAAAAAAAAGAAAAAAAGAAATGTAGCCTGTTTATGTACATTTATATAGCTTGCATTTATTGTTTTGCCTACAGTTGCTTTTATTGCTACAAAAAAACACATTGAAAAACTTAATATAATAGAATAATAATAGAATATAACTTTTAGATTTACAGATGAGCATTGTATGTTGTTCACGTCCTGTTCATCTCCAGCGACACACCCACAGGTCAGTTGTCCATCCACAAACCATGCCATTGGTTGACTTTATTTATGTCTCATATATTTAGCGGTTTCAGAATTACAAGAAGAGAATGTCACTTAAAAATTATATGATTAAAATATTTTTTGAAATAATTTTGGTCAAATTATAAACACAACAATAAGTCTCCTTGAGTGCTCACGTGTCCCTCCCTGGTCCTTCCTACTGCAAATTCACGCCGTCTCAACTCCCACTAAACTCCCACTAAACTCAGAGCCGGAGGTGCGTTACCGAGATCATTTTAGGTAAAAGTGTTTTGCTGTTATCTTCTTTGACCTAAAACATTGAATTCATAAATTTTAGTTGAATTGTTTTCTACATCTATGGTTTTATGAACTTGGTGATGTGCATTTAAAGTACCGATCATACCGCGTGTCAACGTGAGCTAACCATTAGCCTTAGCATAGCTATGCTAATGCTTCAAACTGTTTTAGAATTTGGTGTTTGACAAATCATTTCAAGTAGCTAAGGCTATTGTAGGCTCTCCCTGACAGAGTCCCTAACTTCATTCACGTATCAACTTTTTATGTGCCAACGTTAAACCATATGATGCTTATAAGTGAATTATTTCCATAATGTGTGAAATTTATTTAAGCCTTTTGAAAAATAACATGTTTCCCCCCCCCCATAAAAACGTATTTTGTGTAATTTTAACAGAAGTGTTTTTAGTATGGCGGACAGTGAATCGATAAAGAAAATGCTGAGGTCTGTCCTCCAGTCCAGCAAAAATGGCGTGTCCATCAACACCCTGCAGGCCGAGTACAGGTCACTCTGTGGGGAGACCATCCCTCTGAAGAGACTGGGCTTCTCCAACCTGGAGGACTACCTCCGCAGCATCCCATATGTAGTCCGCCTGGAGTCACGGCAGGGCTCTGTGAGGGCTCTTTTACTTGATCAACAAGACTAAATATCTAAATGCATATTAACATTAAATATTAAAATGTACACTTATTTTGTAGCTTGTATGTTTTGCGGCTGTGTGCAAAGAAACTGCACATATTGCTGAATTGGTAGCACGGCAAAAAAACTCGAAAAAAGCTGGACGATCTCAAGTTGTCAATTGCAAGATGAGATTTATACCTTCTAACCCCTATGCCCTCAACGGTAGGTTGTCTGTTAGCATTGTTTATTTTCTGATTGTTCTGTACTTTATACCCTCATATAGTTAATATAAAATAATAATATGTAATATAATGTAAATATAATATATAATATTAATAAACTCCGACCTGATTGTGATTGTTCAGTGAAACCCAAGACATCTCTTCGGCAGCCATCCAACCGGACCAGTTACCGACGGCCAACTCAAGGCTGTGGAGGCTTCAGTGCATCAGGAGATGTCAGGTTGAGTGGGGTTGTTTTTTTTTTTGTTGTTGTTGTAGTATTTACAATATAACATTCTCTTATAATTATATTTTTTCTTACTCTATTAATGATAGAACGCAGGACCCTCGGTGGAGCGCTGTCATCCCTGTGCACCAGAGACCTCCAGTTGTTCAACAACCAGTCAGACCAAATTATTCAATGGACAAGTAAGTTACTGACATATTACCTTCATCGACAACTTTAAATTAAATTCATATAACACTAGTATGTAAAACAATCACTTTTTCAGGAAAGAAAATAGCTTTCAAGTAAACCAAAGGCCCCCAGGTTGCCACATACTTTTATACACATTTAAGTTTATTTTTTTAAGTGTATTATAAAACCATTATTTGTTGCTGTGTCTTTTCTGAAGTCAAATCTCCCACTCAAGAAATAGCCTCAACACAGGTCAACAAAGACATCATTGTTCAAATAAATGTAAGAAATAGAAAAAAACAACATTCACACTGAAATTATTTATTATTATTATTATTATTTGAATTATATTTCTTCATGCAGCCAAATGATTTTTACTTGGAGCTGGAGCAGAACAGACTCTCTCAAGTCTTGAACAAATACAATAGTGGACTGTGGATGTCCAAACTAGAAGCTGTCTACTATAAAATGTTTAATCAGCCTCCCCATCCCAAGACCCTTCTGGAGCTGGAAAAGTGGACACACATTTGCTCAGTAAGTCTGCAATATAGCTCCATGTTTCACAGGTTTTAAAACAAGTTTATATATATATATATATATATATATATATATATATATATATATATATATATATATATATATATATATATATATATATATATATATATATATATATATATATATATATATATATATATATATATATACATACACACACACATATATATGTATATATACATGTATATATGTATGTATGTGTATATATATATATATATGTAAGTGTGTGTGTGTGTGTATATATATATATACATATACACACGCGTGTATGTGTATATATATATATATACACACACACATACACGTGTATATATATATATATATATATGTATGTATATACATGTGTATGTATATATGTATGTGTGTGTGTTCCCTTATTAACAGCTTGAGAAACCTTCAATCACCAACAGAGCTGATCGTTTGATATACCCCCCATTACCTCCTCCTACAACATACAGAAATACCAATGCTCCAGTTGTATCACCCAAAATCCCAGTTTCCACACCTCTTTCATCCCATCCTTCAACTCCAGAGAAGCCTCCGGCCATTGTCCGAGCGCGAGTTTCCAAAATTAATATGGCAAAACCCACCTTTGTTTATCCTCCTGAGGCCATTGGAGAGGGTTTGCATGTGGTCAGTTTACGCAGTCCTGCTCCGAATCCAGCATTGGCTCCCCAATTTATGAACTCTGGTTTTGTGGATTGTTCTAATCTTCCAGCTAAAACACCTGGTCACATCCCACCTCCCAGCCCAGCTCATTTGGCCCAACCTAGTCCTGACATCCTCTCTCTCTTGAAGGCTACTTTCAACACAAAATCAGCTCCGCTACCTCAGACTCCCCAAGTAGCTTCTGCAAGCACAATTTCAGAAAATGTACGACACAAAGTAAAGGAACTTCTCTTCAAGTACAGCAGTGGTCTTTGGGTTCAGGCTGTGCCAAAGCTCTTTGAAGACACATACAAAATGCCATTCCCTGAACATGCTCTTGATGACTTGTCTCTCTGGCTGGACATCTGCAGTGTGGAGTACCCTTTTCCCAATGACAAGAAGAAGGTAAGTTTAAACTTTAAAATGGGATCAAATCTGGTTCCCCTCCTATTACTTAATTATAGCCACTTCTTTTTTTATTTTGGTACTAGGCAATCATGTATTACTCTGGCCGAGATGAATTGCAGACCCCAGAAGAGCAAGCCCACCCTCTCCCTTCAGGGCTGGAGGTTGTGGGGTCCATAGCTCCTCCACCTTTGGCTCTTCCCTCAGAGCAGTACCCATCAGTTCTCATTACTGATGCCAAAGGCAGCAATGCTGTTACTGTCAGGTATGAATACAGTGGTCCCTCGTTTTTCACTTGGGGTTACGTTCTAAAAATAACCCACAATAGGCGATATCCACGAAGTAGTCAGTTTCATTAAATTGTTATATATATCTTTTGTAAAACCCCTCACCACACATTTTATACACTTTTCTCAGACAGGCTCCGCGATCTAAACTGAAGAGTGGGTGGGGATCACTCCATGCAAATCGGGGCAGCATCACATAGTGGTCTATGTGTGAGAAACACTGCATCTTTTTCCACTGAAGGCCTTCGTGCTAGTGTCTTTTTCTGAGGAAAGAACATAGCTATGAGTAGTTGTTTTTTCTTCTGGGTGAGAAGATTTTTATAAACAGACATGCAAAAAAATGCACACAAAAAATTCCACAAAACAGCAAGGCTGTGAAAGGTCAACTGCTTTATAGTGATGACTGTACAGTTTATTTATATGCGTTATACATTAGGAACTCAAACACTTTTTAGTAAATATTGTAATAGTATTAGCTAGTGCTGTCAACAATTTAAAACATTAAGAATCACAATTAACATTAACAGATTATTTGTAGAATGTCAATTAATACTGAGTGTTTATAATCAGCCAGAGAATTTAAATCAATATACTTTCATTTCCCTCTGCATCCAGTTGTATCAAGTTTATAATGTAATGATCAAAATTAGTTGTAGGACCAAATTGAAAATTCCAAAAAATGCCTTTTTTCAGATATGTTGGCAGAAACTACTCAACTGCCCAGGAAGCTATGGAGGAAGCGATGTGCAGCTTTTATGGTGAAAGATCGACAGGCTACTCTCTTAGTAAGATTACGATTGGGCAGCTTGTAGCCGTCAAAGGAGAAGATGAAGTGGCCAGAGCACAGGTCATGGAGGTCATAAATCCACAAAAGGTTAAGGTGAGTTTAGCGGGGTCAGTATTTGATGTCATGTTACATTAATTTCTAAAACTTTGTATTTCTGATTTTAGGTGTATTATTTGGACTATGGCTGCTCTTTAGAGACGAGCACACATCATCTCCGGGAGCTACACCAAGACTTCCTCTCTCTGCCTTTCCAAGCTATCAATGTTAAATTGGCAGGTAAGCACCAGTGCAATTTTCAAACTGTCGTCAAAAACACTGAAGTAAAATGTCTTTTCAGGTCTTGAACATTTTAGCTGCCACCCTTCAGTGCTCTCCAGCCTGGAGAAACTGGCCGTTGGAAAGATTCTTCTAATGGAGACACTGGAACCATGTCAACACAATGAAACTCCTCTTGTGGTGTTGTATGACACTTCACAAGATGAAGACATTAACATAAACTCGAGCTGTCTTAAAGCTCTCCAGGACGAGACCATGAACAACCCTCTCACTGTTAGCATCAAAATTGCTCTTAATAAAACTGAATTGTATTGACTAAACAAAGTGTGTTCATCCCCAGATAAATGGCACATATCAGGATGTAAGTGTCACAAATGTATGTGCTGATGGCATTATCTACTGCCAGCTACCATCCAGAGGAATGGCCAGGCTTACCAAGTTACTGGAGGAAGCTGAGGCCTTCTTTAAAACTCAGGTAGTTGCCTCTAAAAATCCACCATGCTTTTCCTATGTATCTACTGTGTGTCTGTGTCTCTTTTAGGTAACAGCAGAATCTCTGGTCTCCAGACCATTCACCGGAAAACTATGTCTTGCACTTTACAAAGGGAAATGGTCAAGGGTGGAGGTATTTGGCATTTTTTGTCAAAATAAATGGAAGTAAAATCTGCATTGCCCTTTTAACTAAAGGTTATGTAAATGTTTCTATTTAGGTCACCAATATTTATGGCAACAGGGTTCTAGAGGTTCTGTTCATTGACTTTGGAGTGACTGGAACAATTGAAGTGACTGAGCTTAGAGAGATCCCCCCACCTTTACTCAAAGACTTGATCATCATTCCACCTCAGGTTTGTTGAAACCTCATCTCCCTAATCAGCACTAAAATTGGCAACAAGGTACAGAGGTGACAGGAGTGTAACTACATAACAAAGCTGAAAACACAAGGGTTAAAAAAACATCTTAAATGCAAACATGCATTAAACTGATTAAGCTGAATTGTAAAATGTTATACAATCATCTGCGCAATGCTCAGTTAAATTATATGCAGTACACAAGTGTCATCTGTAGGAAACATGCTAATTTTAGTGTAACGACTAGGGGGGCTTTTAAGTGAATGACACTGATTTAACACGGAATCTGTGAACCAAGCCTATTACGTTGGTTGTCTAATTAGCATTAGACGGTAAAACTTTGTGGTCTTTAGGCCATCAAGTGTAGCCTTGAGGATGTTCAAGTGCCAGAGGGAGGCTGGAGTCCAGAGGCTGTCAAATGGGTAAAGGAAGTGGTTCTTGGTGCTGAGGCTGCTAAAATGACGGTAAGGCGATGCATAATTATACTGCAGAATTAATCTTTATTGACTTCTCCTTCATATTTAGATCCGCAAATTAGGTTATAATAATGGAAACAGACTTGTCTACATGCACCTGTTCCTTGGAGACAGTTTGGAAAACAGTGTCAACAATCAGATCGCCCTGTCAGAGTTCTGGCAGAGGCTTCTGGTGAAACACGTAAACAACAGCAAGACAGACAAAGGTAATGTTTTGGCTCATTTTCACTCATTACTGCATTCTGTTATGCGATCCCACTGCGCACTTGTTTTTTTCACTTTTGGGTCAGTCTTGTTCACATTGACCATGCATCATTCACCCCAAACATGCACCATGAGCCACAGAGACCAAACTTATTTCCATGACAACAAGCTTCAAGCAAACAGCCCTATGAATACACATACACTCATTTTTCTGGTGCTATATGTGGAGGTCTTTTTGTTCCACCTGTGTCTAAATGCAGACAGACCCCGACTCACCTGTCACAGGGGCAGGAGGAAACTTGTCGCTGATATTAAGTTGATCCAAATTATCTTGTCGGACAGTCGTGTTAAACTGCCAACATTGACCGTTCATACAAATATTAATTCAAAGCAGTTTTACTTGCACCATGAACTGCGTACATCAGTTCAGTCTCTTTCATGCAACACTCGCCCCACTACAGATTACATCAGGAGCCACTCTGCAAACACCAAACTCTGTTGAGTTCACATTAGCACACCGCCCTCGAATCGAATGCCCTTTTACATTGACATAATTAGCTGTGGTGTGAAAAGAGCCTTAGTATATGTTTCTATGAGTGTACCTAGTACCAGGGCATGTAGTGCAAAGTTATTATTCAAGCTTTTTTTTATATACACGTAGGACTGAGTGCACTTGTGGAGAGGTTGACTCTCAGCAGTTCAGCTGTTGTCAGCAGTTCAGCTCCTTTAGCTAAAACCCTCCAAACTACAACTGGATTAGAAAAAGAGCAACTGTCTATAAAGTATACAAGCCCCAAAACAGATTTCTTGTCAATGCCTCTGCTGTTGGACCTTCCCCAGGTAACAAATATATTTTAGTACACAGAATTATGTACATATTTGTATATTTGTATAAATATAATCTAAACTTTCTTTTTTAGTCTGGTCAAAACATGGACGTGTTTGTTCCTGTGGCCTGTCACCCGGGATACTTTGTGCTGCAGCCATGGCAAGACCTGCACAAACTTGTGGTGTTGATGGGTGAAATGGTTCTTTTCTACAACAAATCCAAGACCAGCTCACAGACAGAAATCAAGAAAGGAGAGGTTTATGCAGCTAAAGTTGCCAAAAAGTTAGTTGATAGCAATTATCCTGTTGATACTGATATTACAGAAAAACATACATTTATACTTGTTGCTTTCCTTAAAGCTGGCATCGGGTACTTGTCAAAGGAATTTTATCAAATGGGCTGATTTCTATCTATGAGTTGGACCATGGCAAACATGAGTTGGTCCGAAGCACAGCAATTCAACCTCTGATTGAAGAATTTCGACAGCTGCCTTTCCAAGCCATAACAGCTCAACTGGCAGGTCGGTTTAATTACAATAATTCATTTTCATTTGTAGCTATACTGGATTTTAAATGTATGCCAGGTCCAAAGCACCCCTCTTCTTATTTGTGGTACAGTTAATTTTCTTTTGTTTCTTCAGGGTTGTCACAGCTCCAGTGGTCTGAAGAGGCATCAATGGTGTTCAGAAATCATGTGGAGAAGCGTGCACTGGTTGCTCAGGTGGACAGTGTCCAGGAGGCTCCAGACATTAGGACTGCACCATGGGAGCGCAGGCTCACTGTGTATCTGGTGGACACAACAGTGGAGAACAGAGACCTGTGGATTCATACTATCATGGCTGATATTGGCAGAGAATTGACCAAGGCAGCTTAGGATTTATTTGAATATGAAAAAGGCAATAACTAATATTCCTTGGAAACATTGACCAATGATAATATTTTGGGTTTTGCCATTTGCTGTAAATTGACAATGTATTTTGACTGTTACATATGTTTGCTCACCCATGTGTTGCATATTTGTTTTACTCTTTGTTTGTTCCTTTGCATGCAATTGTGTGGCACTTCATTTTGTGTGTAAATAGTGTTATTCAAGTAACTAAACTAATCCCTATACTTTATTTCTGTTTGAATCAAATTTGCTAAAAATATTTTACTTGAAATAAGTCCATAAATTTGTTGTATTAAAAAACTCGTCCTGTTGAAGTTGATTGAGTTGCTGTCATCGTGCTTTCAGCCAGCTTTGGCTGTTCCTGCTCCGTTGTTTTGCTCTGGTTTTGCTCGGCCGTAGGTCCATTCGGTGACATCAGCAGAGTGACAGGGCAGCCGTGCGGGGGGCAGGAGGAGGAGGATCTTCGCCTCCGTAAGTTTAGTTTGCCCTTAGTGGGAGATGAGCTTCAGCCACTGCGCCCTTAACTAAAGCACACCAACACGGATATGACCGCTGTTACTTGTTGAATTTGGGACCACAGCGCACCCGGGGCTCGTCTTGCGCAGTTTTGAGGCACTGGTTTGTGCACTGGAAGAAGAGCCGCTTTAGCGTCTGGACTCCTCGGCTCTGGAGGAAACCATATCTGGTCAAAGTATTCGTCCTGTCACCCGGCGGGACGCCCGGCTATAAATAGTGCTAGAGGAGGTACGGAAACGCATGCAACTTTCAATCAAGTGTAAGAGGCTAAATGAGTTTTTTAAAATACATAGAAGACTATTGTACATGGTGCTTGTAACTTTCACTGTTGAAAAAAGGTGCTCCTCAACTGCTCTGGGCTGAAGTTTGTGCGTTAGCATCATTTCCATAAAACAAAGGATGATTCTTGTTTTGGCTGTTGTGGTTTTCCCTTTTAAAGTCGTATGTCCTCTGTGCGCACTAGTTAACCCTTTACTCAGATTCTCCCTACAGTTTGATTAATGGTTCCTCCTAATCAAATGCCTGCCTTCCAGATGACACTGAGCCTATGGCCTGTGACATGTGACCTAATTTTACTAATGTATGATCTCACTACAGAAGTGTCCCCAGCGCTTGAATTATAGGCTATTAGAAATCAAATTACACGAATGGCCTACTTTATGGTTTTGAATATGCTGTCTTGAATTTTGGGAACTTGCCTACAAACAATGCTTGTGAAGAGGCAAAAGTGAAATTGTTACATTTGGCCCAATTTGATCCTTACTGTGTATTAGAACTTAAAGATTTCATTGGACACAAACTAACCTTTATCTGCAAATGTCTTCTCTCTTCTGAGTTGCACTCGTTTACATCCCTTTCACACACCACTGACTTGAATAATGTGTGTGCTATTCTTAGAGACAGATCTGTAAGGGTCTGTGTGAGGGTGCTGTGCTCTTTTGTGACCTGTGGACACTGTAACGCTGCACTGACTTGTTGAAATGTTGCAGGTCTGTTGGACTTCATCAGAGGTTCTTCCAGAAGACTTGCTGTGCTTTCTGGCGCTCAGCCCACCTCTTCATCTTTTGAGTTTGTCTTCTTGTGAAGCTTAGACAAAGCAGAGCACAACAACAGCACGCACAATCTCCACTTAGGAGGTGAGCAAACGTAAACTTTAAATTCTGATGTGTAAAGCTGAAAAGTGCAGTATGTAACTTTTAAAGTGGGGGGAACACCACCGGATTCTCAGTGGGGATGTTATGATGTTGCTTGGAATGTTCCAGTATGGCATTATCTATCTCCATGGAGACAAGCAGGCAATCCCACTGGTTTTTGAGGTGTTTTTAAAACTACCTGTATTGCCTATAATTGAATAAACAAAGGATGGATTACCTGAATGCCTTTGTGGAGGTGTTAAACATGTGAAAGCAACATCTTCATGGGGACAAGCAGGGGATGGACTCTTTCACAAGACAAGTTCCATACTGCAGCTTTAAATATACAGTAGAGATTGTGTTTGAGAAAGTAGGTCTAGGCCTTGTGGACTGTTTGGGAACATTATAATTGGCCTGGGTTTGATTCTTTGACCCACAAATGTTTGACCAATGATTGTCAGACCAGATAACAGATCTGTCCACACCACCAGCTGAGAACAGTCAAAGTATGCATTTGAACCAGATATTTGGTTTATCTTTGGTTGACTTAAGTGTTGAGAGAAAATAAGCAGAGACGCTCTGACATCTTTTCTCAGCAAACGAGGTCAGGATACAACTCAAAGTATGGAGAGTTCATTTATACTGCCGACTGTGTGCTAGTCACATTTGGAGAAAATAAAATGGAAATGGCTATTAAACTGTTTTGTTGTAATAGAATAGATTGTTTGATTTAACATATTCACACATGTATTCAACATAATAACTTCATATTTTGGAATGACCTGAACAAACTTCTGAATTAGAAAAGACCAAACCAAAATCCCTAGTGCAGTTTTAGCCAGTGTACCGTAGCATCTTTTCAACCAGTGTGTTGAATACCCAAAAAGGTTGAACAACACTGCAATAGCTGAAGAATTCTTCCTTTTTCATCAATCTTTTTGTAAAATTGATGACTGTGCCCCTGTACAAATGTACCATGTCATGTATGTGAGATAGATTTAAAGTTATAATCAAACAGTCTTGGTAATACAAGCTATACCACTTGATTGTAGTTCATTATTTATTCACTTCTTAGTCCACACTCATTGTAAACATGTATAAACTTTTTTTTTTATTGTAAAAAGTCTAGATACTATTTTCTGGCAATCATCAAAATAAATTGTGCAGCTAAACTGAACAGAGTAATACATGTAACTAGTAACAAATAACATTGGACATGAAAAATATTACCTTGGAGTCCACAGAGCCCACTATATGTTTTTATTGTGTTTTGTAGAGCTTCAGGCACTTGGCTGCCTTTGCACATCGAGAGGGGGGTGAGTTCTATCCATACCATTTTTATATCGTCTCAACTCATACTTTCCATTACATCAAATCTGATTTATTTTTCTCCACTTCTTCCACCTTCAGATATCCTTGGGGCCCTCTTCCGACCCCCATATTTATAGTGTTATCTTCTCACAGGGGGTTACCAAGGTAAGAGAATCATTTTAGTGTCTTAGGTGGTCTCTGCGGTGTATATTAGATCCAGATTCCACTTTTTCAGCTAAACCTTGTGTTTCCAGGTGCACCGTCCATCATGTCAGTGATGAGGAAGGAGATGGAAAAATACCGGGATATCGATGAAGATGAGCTGCTGAAGAAACTGTCAGAGGAGGAGCTACAGAGATTAGAGGATGAACTGGAGGAGCTGGATCCTGATGTGAGTGAGAATTAAGGAAACAATATTTTACAGTGCATGAAGCAAGTTGAGTTGTTATTTTGTGAAAATAAGGAGCTGGTTATTTAAAGCCTGTCAAACTGTGTCAGGCGAAAGATGTTTTAATTCCGCTAAAGCCCCTTAATAAGGAATGGCAGAAGCGTAAATAGTTTCTGTACTATTAGTGCAGTGGCAGCTGATATGTCATTTGACCCTAATTCTCTTTACGTTTACTGCCAGAACAAATCTTTAGAAAGAGTAATATGGTAACTAGATATGTCTGTTATCACTTTTTATGTTTATTTAGGCAATTAATTTAAACTGTAAACAGTTACATTTACACCACGGTCCTGTGAGAATTGCATTAATACTGCATTACTCACAAGTAGTCCGGCAACAGTTAAATCACATTCTGTATCACTGCTCTGCTGCCATCACCATTGCGATGTGTACACAAAGGGACTAGTTTAATGTAAAACACATAAATAACAAATATTTTTAACATTTACAGACAGGATCAGGCTTTTGACATTTACAGGGGAGACATTTCAGTGTGTAGCTATGATATAAGTTTCGCTGCGTGTCATATGTTCTACAAAAAAACTGTATAATGCGCTGCTCCCCGTTGTTTTATGCTTACATATTGAATACTAACATTGTCTGAGAGAATGTGGTACATTACACACTTTAGACCAAACATTTTCAAATCGATCAATAATCAAGATTTAAAAAAAAAAAAAACTATTTAAAAGGGACATTAAAATTAAGTACTGTAAATAAAATTAGTACATCTTCCTTAACCTCACCTTAACATTGTAAATTTGTATAATTTTGTGGGTTATTCAGTAGTTTAGATGTGTCCAATGCAAAACTCATAACTGGTGGTAGTAATGTCTTTTGTTTGGATGCCCACTCACTCTGAAGAGTCTGGAATTGCCCCCAATGCCAACGGGATGAGTGAGAGAAAGCAGAACTAGCGTATGTGATAGCTGCTTGATGCCAGCACTGAGTGGGGCTAGTGGAGACCCTAGTGACGTGCGTACAGTAAACCCAGCTGTGCCCTGCATGTGTGTGTCTGTTTATGGGCTATGCATACTGTGTTTCACAACAGCTAAGTGCCCATTTCGTTTAGAGCATCGTGAACCTTTTTGGCAGAGCGGCTCACATCACTTCCAGTAAGCCTCTGAAAACAGCCCAGTCATTCAGAACAGAGCATTCAGCTGCTGTTGTTTAGGATGGGTTCAGTCATAGCTGGATTTAGCATCATCCACTTGGAGTGCTTGGGTTTGTCTTAGTTTTTCACTGCCCCCTCTAGGAGCATAGTTATTTTTGTTTTAACCATATATTGCTATATAAGCTAATCCTCTGTCAGTAATAGTATGTTGTTTGGAGTGGGATATATATAAAATTCAAATTGAAAACCATAATGCTATGCTATGCAGATATGTGTTTTTATAGTATACATACCTAAATAGTGTTTGGCTGGGACAATAGCATAGATTTCTGTCAGAGAGCTACAAGTGTCTTGTGTTAAAAATAACCTGGTGGCAGTGTTATCTGGAGTACAGATAGAAAAACTAGGTGACATGAAACGTTTGGCAACAACTTGATTGTATTCTGGGCTTTGCTAATAATAACTCGTATACTGTTATACATTTTACATGTAACAACTGCCACTGAAATTATCAACATGACACAAAGATTCTGCTGCAAAGACATCTTTACTTTATTCCTTACTTATGAATTGTTTTGTTTTGTTTTTTGTTTTTTTTAAATAAATAATTTGGGAAATCCAAAACAAACGTAGACATTAACACTGATACAAAGGTTGTCTTGAGAGTGTTGAGTGAACAGATAAGATTTGAAGTTATTTGTGGCACCTTTTAGATTTGAGCATTGTAACAGGCTTATAACAGATAGTACATAACATTTTCTGTAGGTGCTATGTGTATAATATTAATTTAATGTAGGTGAAGCCTTTTTCTAGCATGGCACTTTAAGCCAATGTTTCTCATCCCGGGGTACAGGGATACTGGGGGTTCTCTGAGCTGTTTCAGGTTATAAAATTTGAATTATTTAATCATGTTTTTTTTCTGGACACCAGTGATATTAAAACAAATATATAATAGTAAATGACAATATGCTAAAAAATATATTTTCTTTGAGTTAGGGGGTACATGGAGTCAGAGTTTTAATCAACCGTGAAACACTGACTCATATTTCACAATACAAAACTGAAAAAAACAAACAAATAGTTTTTCAAATTCATTTTTTTTTCCCAGAATGCCTTGCTGCCAGCTGGGTTACGGCAAAAAGACCAGACAAAGAAAGCCCCCACAGGAACATTTCAGAGAGACAATCTTTTGGCTCATCTGGAGAAACAGGCCAAAGAGCATCCAGACAGAGAGGACCTGGTGCCCTTCACTGGGGAGAAAAGAGGTGCGACCATCAGAACCACTCAAACACTGTATGCAAATGTGTGGGAATCTAAAACATTCACCTTTTTGTAGTTTTGAAAAATCTCCTTCAAATACAGACAAAATTTAGGCACAATTTTGCAGTATTTAATTTCATGTCACCAGCTGAATCATATTTTGACAACAATTGCACACAGTCTCACCAAGTAATGCTTCACTGTACAGTTTCAATTTCGACCTGCCACATTTTTTAATGTGGCAGGAAAAGTTTATTAAATTAATGTCTAAAACTTAGGGTAATGTGGCTTCCCCCGAGTAACATAATAATGATGGATAACGGGAGTGGGAGAGACAGCTCATTAAAAAGTTATTCTAACAAAATATATTATATTATTTTGAGGAGAAAATATTACAATGTATAGTCTATAGCATAGCCTTTCTGGTCAATATAAATTGCCCTTTACATCATGCACTGTATTGTAAGAACAACTAAATGACAATACAATATGTATGCATTTTAAAACGCATTTTGTTGGTTAATAATTGATATAAAAAGTATTTCATCCAGTTAGGCACAGTGGTTGCTAATAGCGATGGGCATGATTAGTCGATTAATCGATAATTGATCATTAAGAATTTTGTCGATTACATTCATTTTAATCGACAAATCGAATGTAGGGTGCTGTGCGTAACGTAGCGTAAGGAGAGTAGCGTAACGCTGTGTCTGACAGCGAAAACATTGGAGTTGCGGCCCCACAGTCCCACGTCTCGGCTATGACTCCTTGGAGATCACTATATCCCCCAGTGCATTTACCTGCACATCAGTATAATCGTTTTTATTTATTTTATTTTTTTTGAGTATTGAGTGCGCAAAAAAAACTCCATTAAACACATTCTAATCTCACACGGGCCGATGTGACTATAGAGTTTATGGTTTATATGTTGTAAAGTTGAATTTATTTATGCAGATTAGTAACAGTCATAATTATAATAATTTTAATATAAAATGTTAATGATGAATCGAAAATTGATCCTTAATTTTCCCGACGATCGATTAAGACAATTTAATCGAATGCCCATCCCTAGTTGCTAATGTTCATGGGAAAACAATTGCCCAGATTGTAGGCCTGTCCTATATTGGTAGGTTTGTCCTATTTCTTTACACATTTTGAAGTGCATTATATTGCTGAGTTATTTCATCCTAGTTCAAACTGACTCATGGTTCAAAATCATGTACATGCCCTTTAATAACTTTTAGTGTCTTTTGTAGTAGTGTAGTTTCCATCTTCCCCCTAAATTAAGCTTTATTCATGTTTATCACAAATGATATGGCCAAAGTGGAGCCATGTAGGGTGGAGAGTGTCACCTCTCTCTCCCGTGTCTAAATATATCTTACATTTACTTTCCCCAAATCTTTAACAGAGGCATCCAGTGCAGCCCTGTCAGCCAGGGCAAGATAATAGACAGTGATCAAATGTGGGACCATGTAACTTTTATGTAACAGGGCTATGCCAACAGAAGCTGGGGATTTACTATGTGTTTTTACAATTCAAGCTTTGCCTGCCACTATTGTAATGTATATTTGTGTGTTAATGGGTTGAACAGGGAAAGCCTGGGTTCCAAAGAAAATAGTGGACCCCATCATAGAGTCTGTGGAGCTGGAGCCAGAGCTGGAGGAGGCCCTTGCAAGTGCTACTGATGCAGAACTATGTGACATTGCAGGTAAAAACTACACAATATACATAATAATAATTGACACTACAGTTTATCCTAGGTAAATAAGTGTAGAATATATTAAATACAAATACTGATGCAAAAACTAGAACATGAGTTTTTATAGTTTTGAATCTATTTCAAAACTAGCGTAATTCTGCATGGTGATATTAAAGAAACTACTATTTTGTTTGGTGTTGACATTCTGCTGTATAGAAATAATGTTTTACTTTTATTGTGGTATTGAAATCTGCATCAAGCCTGTTTCTTAGTATCAACATCAAGTGTAATAAAGTAATATGATAACACTACAGTCTTTTTTTAGACATATGAAGTAAACAACTTTCCATTATTGCATATATACTGCAAATAACCAATCACTGTCCACTGTTTATCCCCATATCACATTTATAATAGCAAGTATTAAGTATTAAGATTCTCTCAACAGCTCTTAATGTTAAATTCACCTCCATGTGATCTAACCTGCTGTACATGTCCTCCAGCTTCACCTCCACCCTCCTTCACTGCTTCATACCATCCCCCCTCCTGTGTTTGGTAGCACCACTCTGGTATCAGCTCTGCACATCAACTGCTCCACTTGCATGCCTAGCCTTGGTCATCCTGACTGCTTCACACTTGCATGTACACCTCCAACTTGAATGTAACTGTAATATTAAATGCTATAATGTGCATGAGAAAGGATTATAATTATACAAAATGTTAAAACTACGAATCAGTACAAATCAAAGGAAGTTGAATTTTTAAAGGGCCCATATTGCGACATTTTCTTATCTTTCTGATCAAAAACATACCGGGAGTTGTATTTTGTTTCATTCACAAATGTTCAGACAAACTCATATTTAGGCTGTTTTTAATTCCCATACACCTTCACTAGAATCATCATTTTCATAATTGAATTGCCAATTTTTATTAAACAAAAGGTAAAAAGTAGTTTTTAATTTGAAAACTACCCCTTCATAAAATGGCAAGATGGAACAGAGCATTTTGAGCTTTGGAGATGGAGGTAGACACAATAATGAAGGGTTACTCACTAACATATGTGAAATAAAACACAACTCCAGGTACGTTTTTGACGAGGTAACAACATTCCAACATGGCTTAACGCTCACAAGAGTCAATTTTGCGTAATATAGGACCTTTAAAAAGTATTATTAGATATAGCATGATAGCTTTTGTAAACAAACTGCTTGTGTAACTTGTATTATAGTCATATTAGCAAAAATCATTTGCATGTAGGGGAGAAAATTAGTTATTTTAATTGCCCACACATTAGTAGCTGATGATAATTTGAAATAGATATATTGCTTGCTCATATGTTGGTGGTCTTTCTCTGCACAGAATCTTTGTTTTCATTAATGTTGCATTAGGTCCACAACATTGTAATTTTCTCTTTCTTGCAGCCATCCTGGGCATGCACACTCTAATGAGTAATCAGCAATACTACGAAGCCCTGGCCAGCAGCACCATTGTGAACAAACAAGGACTGAACAGTATGTAACACGTGTATGACTGAAAACCCATATATTCAAACTTATATATGGCAATTGTATGTAACCCTTGCCCAAAACAGGGTAAGATTTTGTAGACTGTAGGGCAGCATGTTTTTCTTCCGGTGTTGTCTTTGCCGATTATATAAATCTTCACATATACAGGAGAGCACGCTGGTTTGTGGAGCCAAGTACATTAAGCATAAAGTATCTATCTTATTGAAATAGTAATTCCCAAATTATTGGGAAGTACATTGTGCCCACTTAATACAAAAGTTTCTGAGAAGCCATTCTTTAAATAGAGTACTTGTGAATCGAAATAGTGAGCCCTATCACACATATCCCATTTTAATGAGGCATTGGTTTACATAGCACAGCGACTATAGGACTAGTTGTGGTCTAAACAGGGAGAGCGACAGGACCAGTTCATGTAAACATTGGCAGACACAAAAACAAAGATGGTGACGTTAACAGAAACAGTGATGTACAGAACACTTTGTCTGGATTATCTAAACACATTTTACAACTTTATCCAGTCACTGTGTGTTCCCTGTTTTACAAGTAGACGCAAGAGGCAGTACTTATAGTGTCATATTCCTTTTTATTTTTATCAAGATTTTGTACATTATGAATATTTTGTTATTTGTTAAACTTTTTTTTTTTTTTTTTTACTTTTTTGTTATTCCTACATTATCTTTTAAAGGTGCACTGTGTAACTATCGTCTTCATGGAGATGTCATTGACTGAAAGGTTTCACAGTGTGGCATTAAACTTATCTATCCATAGCCATACCAGCATGTCAAAACTGATCTCATCAGATCTAAGAAGCTAAGAAGGGCTGAGCCTGGTTAGTACTTGGATGGGAGACTGTTGGTAAAAACAGGTGCCACAGTGAGGCTCCAGTGGCAAAAAACTGTTGCCTTAGGCAAGACACTTTTACCCCACTGCAGCTGTGGCTACACCAGAACCACCACCGAGTGTGTAGTGAATGAATAATCCATTGTAAAGCACTCGGGGTGTCTTCAATGACACTATATAAATCCAATGTATGATTATTATTCGCATTTATTTATGTTTAAAAATACTTTGAAAAACATGCATTCTTTACCGTGACTGAGCTCAACTCTTCACAGATCTTACCTGTAAATAGCCCCAGTGATACATAGCAATTAACAATTCAAAACAAAATAATATATCTTCTGAATGGTCAAATGCCTATAAGGAAGTCAAAGCATTAATAGAGATAGTATTTATTTTTTCATTTTATTTGATATTTTACCAGGTAAGCCATACTGTGGAACATTAAGGCAAATTAAGGTAAAGCAACATGGAGACAACATGTGGTGAATAGTTAGCTGGTAATTGGGAGTAACTAATTACTAATGATTCGTAGAACTAGTGAGACGACGGAATATTTTTGCTTCTATTTGATTAACAGTAATGTGTATGTAGGTGTGATCCAGTGCACTCAGTACAAACCTGTCCCAGACGAGGAGCCCAACTCGACTGACGTGGAGGAGACTTTGAGGAGAGTGAAGAGGAACGACCCTGAGCTAGTGGAGGTCAACCTCAACAACATCAGGGTAAGTGGCACAGGATGAAGAATCAAAATAGAGCTAATAACCTTATATGCAGTATGTTATTATTATTCAATTTCTTTACCCAGAATATCCCTATCCCGACATTCAAGGCCTATGCTGAGGCACTGATGAAGAACACTGTAGTCGAGAGGTTTAGCATCGTCGGTACCAGGAGTAATGACCCAGTAGCATTTGTAGGTCACGCAGTAATACACGCTATCCAGTACACAAAGCTAAGAATTTTATTAACTCAAATGTATGTGTGTTTTTTTTCCAGGCACTTGCAGACATGCTACGAGTAAACACTACCCTAAAAAGCCTCAATGTGGAATCCAACTTCATCACGGGGGCTGGGATCATGACACTAGTCGAGTCACTGCAGTTCAATACAACACTACAGGAGCTAAAGATAGACAATCAGGTAAATGCTGTTTTAATTTGACTCCTAGTTTCAAGAGTAACTGCCCCATCTGCTTTCATACAACACCTGGATTTTTATCAATTGGTCACAATTTAAAGTTAATATAAATGTGAGTTTTGTCGCTCTTCCAAGTAGCTGCTTTTGTTCTGGTGCAGCTCTGGCTTAAAGGTGCTATATTATGCAAAATTGACTCTTGTGAGCTTTAAGCCATATCAGAATGTTGTGAATCTTGTGCTGTTATGAAGCAGTAGTTTTCAAGTTAAAAGTGCTTTCTTTTACCTTTTGTAGAACATTATCCAACATGATTCTGCTGATGGTTTGCAGAGTTTAAAAACACGGTGGAGCACTTCCTGTATTACCACATGACATCAAAAGGTGGAACAATGTTTTCTGTTTGAGGGAAGAACACAGCCTAAATATGCAGGATTTCTGTGTTAAACATGTGTGAATGAAACAAAATACAACTCCATGTATGTTTGTGATGAGGAAAAAACATTATAACAGATCAGAAAATAGGATAATTTAAGCCCTTTAAGAAGAGGATTTAATTTAAGTTAAATTTTCTGTTAAAGCCCTTGCTGTACCTGGATGACAGGGGCAATACACACACACAATACCCATTTATGTGCATTTTGTAACAGTCCAAGATTTCCGTCACATTATGTAATCGTACATGTGTATTCTTTTTTTCTTTCTCACACTAGAGCCAACCATTAGGTAACAAGGTGGAGATGGAGATCGCTGCCATGCTGGAGAAAAACACTACTTTGTTAAAGTTTGGCTATCACTTCACTCAACAGGGCCCTCGCCTCAGAGGTTCCAATGCTATGATGAACAACAATGACTTGGGTACGTAGTTCTACTTTTGTACAAAACACATATTATGATCTTATTCACTCCAGATATCCATATATAGTATTGGTTGTAATGTATTTGGCCTTGACTTCTATTAATTTGGACTCTCAATCTTCACTACATCTTGTTGAGTGCACCCTAATCAGCTTTTCACAGAAGAACAGCAGTGATCTCATCGGTCTGTAACTTTTGTTTTGAGCCAGAAAACCCAGCCAAAGACAACAAAACAGTGCCTTCTCCACTCATGACATCAGCACTTGGAGGGGGAATAGCCGGGCTTATTAATGACAGAATAAAATGACGTAAAGTGTCTTATCTTGGATGCATCCTGATTTGTCTTTCGTCGTTTAAAGCCCGGGTCGTCAGGTCAGAGTCAGACGGCTCCATCATGTTCACTCTGTCTGTCCCGGAGCTGGAGAAAGCCTTCGGAAAAAAGTTCAAGTCTAAAACCAAGTACAAAAAATATTCTGATAAATCACTTTTTTTTCTCTTTCTGCCAACATCTTGAGCTGGATCTGCTGCCACCTCCAGCCCTGTCAGATTACTGTTTCTCCTCAAAGCACAATGATACAGATTTTCTCTCTTTTTCCACCATCTGTTCTCTCTGAGCGTCTGGGTGACTCTTGTGCCAAGAAGCAGGTTTTTTGTTTTGTTTTAACTAAAAATTATACTATTTACATAAAAGGCTAAATTTAAACAATACAAGAGGTACATACATCAGACTGAAACTGTCATTTTAAAACAAATATTAGGTTCAAAGTATTAACCTAACCAACGTATATAACCTAAGTATATAAGAGGCCATTAGTTGATTGCTCTGGTTTATGTTTGTTTGTTGTTGTTATAATTGTAATCTTAATATTACATTCAGATATAACGTTATTATTTGTTTATGCTTGAAGAACAGCTCCCAAAATGGATCCAAGTGTTTTGTTCACTGATAGAGTTCCAGCCATAAAGGGGGACACCTGCATTTGAATGAGCTTCGATTGCAAGATAGGGCCTTGGCAGTTGTGTGTTTTTCACAGTTTCAACTATTTCTTGGCCTGAGCGTCCACTATTTATTCTTTTAAGACTTTAATTATTTCAACCATCTAATCTTGTACAGTGCTGCATATTTCCTCTCTGCACTATATTTTCCTGTCATCTTGCAAAATGAAATGTAAACAATGTGGATTGTACTAATGACCCAAATATTTCTTTGTATTTTCTTTGCAGTAAGAAAGAGAAGGCTTGAGGGGGGACCCATTTTTCCCAAATGTCGGACAAATGTTTAAAAATCAGGACTCCAGACCTGTCCCACCTCTTTCCAAATATTTCATACTCTCCAGGTTTCTGATGACTTCCCAACGGTGCCTTAAACGTTGTCTTTAAGTGTAGCACACAGAAGTGTTGTATTTGTGTATTGTGCAGTGTTCATTTAGTCGACTTCAGTGTCATTGTTTGAGTTATTTTAATGGAGCGAAAACTTGACTTATAGCCTGTGATATAGCAGGGTTTATTCTCCATTATACAATCACAATGTTCACACAGCCTCATTAAGAGTATTTCAACTCTAGAATATGCTGTATTGTGCCTTGTGGATGTGTGTCATAAACCGCACACACAGGTGTATTTATTTGTAGACATATAAACATTAAGTAAAAACTAGTAAACAAAAACAAGATTGCACAGAAAATCTACAATAGTCTAGAAAACATTGAAAATAGAATCACTTGAGTTTCATCACATGTAAGATGTGCTGTTTATTCTCAAACTGTATGTCAACCACGAGAGTTGATATGGGCGTTGCTCTTAAAACAGGTTTGTTGTGTTGATTTACTGGAGCTAAATGTGTGCTGCTTTTGTTGTCACAGTCAGCTAGATCATATGCAATAAACTGCATGTTTGGAGTTGTGGTTTAAAATACTTATGGGTAATAAATTAAAATGAACATTGTGCATTTAAGTGTTAAACAAAGGTAATTTATCATCTGTATTTTTCTAGGTACTCTCAATACAAAATGAGCAAATGTTTGCTCAAATGACAAAGTATGCCGTTTGAGAGACGATACTTCTGATGCATGACTGAGGGTTATATTGTAACATATCCTTGATTTATTGTCACTGCTTGTGTTTTACATGTGTTGTTTAAAATGAATATAGAGGATGTAAACATTTGTAAGCAATAAATGGAGGTTTGCTTGACCCATGTTCTCCTGTTTTGTGTCTGTCTGCAGGAAAATGCTTCAAGTGTCTTTCACTAAGCTTCAACAGTGACACCCTCTGGCTAGGTCTGGACATTGCAATATTTTGTCAATGTTATGAAAGGTATATGTATAGAATGGAACAGCTGCAGTGTCCCACTTAAAGTGAAAGATAAAAGCATATAAAGAAGCAATAGTTTGTGATCAAGATTTTCCTTTATTTATTCTCAGGCAAAATCATAAAATATAACCAACCCTTTATTGCTCATGGCATTTTATTTCATCATGTGACTTTCCTTCAACCAACGTACATGATCTTTGAATTATTGTGTGCGACAAAGAGACCAGTTTTTAACATTACATGTAACATAGTAGGTTATAAATAAAATAATCATAAGTAACTCGATCTTCCAGTAATTTTATATTTAGTAAAGTGTGACACTGAGAGTTCTGGCTTTATGGCTGAAATCTGTTGGCTATGTACGGTTTGTGCAAACTACAGCACAGTTGTCTAATTCATTCCTATTGAATCAACAAAACAAAACTCAGCAAATCTATAAATACAATACGCATACATATTTAAACCTTGTTCTTATACATACAACTGTGGAAACACACTCAAACTCAAAGCATTATTGCCTTATATTTTGCAAGATACAAAACAATATCAGGGAGAGTGACTTTACATACTCACACAACAGACATGTCAAGACATATGGCATGCAAGACACTGAAGGTGGCGGAGTAAAAAGTACTGCTACACACTACTACACAACACTGACATGAGGCTTCAGACAGTGTGCTAGGGAAATAGACAACACTATATACAACAAAGAAAGGGGTACTGCGTGTGCAAAACCTCAACCACATCATGACAAAACACAAGATTACTGTAACTTTTAAAATATGGCTTATTGAGTTATCACATTATCTTTTATTACTTTAGACACACATTTAGTATTATAATAGTAAATGATTGTTTGCCCTGCTTGAGGCATATTAGCTATATTTATGTACAAACCAAGTGAACAGCATAATTTATATTTTTATGCATTTTTATAGCTGTGCAGCAGTCAAGAGGGTAAAGGAGTTTAAATATCTCAGGCTACAACATGTATTTAATCCCTCTGCTTGCTGTTAGCATTCAGCCAACATCTACCTGGCTCCTGAGTTAGCCTGGCTAGCCTAATCTAATGGTAATATTTGTACTACTGGCTCAAATCTGTCTCATATGGCCCTTTGTTGATGTCTGATTGGTGACAGTCCTTAACTACATGGATATCTCTACCCTCTCGGTTAGACAAAAATAAGATGGACAAAACGTGGGAAAATGAAATACATTTTAAATTATATACTCACAATTGTATCAGTGTGACAAAAAAATAATTGGGATTTTCAGTTTAGTTTGTTTAACCGACAGGGGAGATAGGTGTCAAAAAGCCCACCTTAGCGCAGACAGATTCAAACATGGCATCTGTCACGTACAAAGAGAACACTCATTTGAGCCACCCAGTCACTTTTTCTTGGAGGGGGCCTGGCAGGTACTTGACTACGGTGTCCATGATGCTCTCCTCCTCCTCTTCGTCTCCGCAGCCTTTGGGGACCGCCTGTTTGGGTCGAGTCAAGCTCCCGGCGGCCGGTTCCTCTGCCGCCGCCGCAGCCTCTGCCTCGGCTTCCTCGCGCTTTTTCAAACCGTACTGTATGGGCAAGGGGATAAAATGAATACCTTTATGGGATTCTCTTAAAACTGTTTATTAATAAAACTGTGATTTCACCAAATATAAAATAAGCATGCATAAACTGATACAAGATAAAGGATTAAATAATGCTGACCTAATCCAACCACACTGTCTGGCACATTAGGAGGATCAGCACCATTAAAAGGTGTCAACTCCAACCCTCCCCCTCCTACTAAATTAGTTATTTGTTGCTCAAGACTCCTGCTGCATTATCAAGGGACAAAATTAAGGGGTCTGTCTATTTTTAGATTTTGATGGTCTTTCATACAGGAGATAGGACAGCTTTCATATCTGCTTAACAGTAACAGTATTGGACAGTGCACTTTCACTACTGGAGCACGAGTTTCTCTTTGTTCCTTGTTTATTTGCAGCTCTTGTAGTGTTAACCCACCTTATCTCTGATGCCTTGCCTCATGGACTCTCTCTCTGCCTCCATTTTGGCGTATTTGGCCTTCCTCTCCTCTTCCTGCTGCCTCAGTGCCTCCTGTCTCTCCTCTTCTTTCTTGGCTGCGTCGGGGTCCTCCTCCTTCTCCTCTCCTCCCAGCATCTTCCCCACATCAGGAGGGCCACCTTGGAGAGAAAAGGAAAGGTCAGAGTGAAGAACATAAATAGCAGATAAAAACACATGAATCATACGCTTTAAAATCATGCACTTCAAAAATGACTTGATTTTAGAAGTTGTGACTGTTGAATTTTATTGCTTATATGACCTTGACTCTAGATTATTTATTTTATTTATATGTTTTTATTTATATGCTAATTTAGACTGAAATATGAAAATAAGTAAGTGGTACATGGGGAAACACTCCTTGAACCAGGTCATTATACTCTATTCAAGTTATTTCAACAGATTTAAAACTGTTTGATCAGGAAATACATAAAGACAATTAAAATGAATAACACAGATTATCTGTGCGACTGTTTGTGGGTGGAATATATTAAGCAGCAACATTTTGTCTTCAAAGTTGTTGGTGCGTTTGTGAGTCTGACAAAAGGCTTGGCAACTGAGTGATCTCCTCGCCAAAGATGCGGCTTGTGTGGGGGTTGTTCTCCCCCAAGGGTCCATCTGAAACAAGGTATTTCATATATTGGGCAGGTCTTCAAAATGTGCCAGGTTTTATAGCACCGAAGTAGCATAGCATAAAGACTAAAATAAAAGTATTATGGAGTAGGAGTGGTTCCAGGTTTTGACTGCCAGCACCTCACGTCATCAGTTTAAACACTATATACGTAATAAAAAATAAATCAAGATTTAAATGTCATTAATTGCACAGCCCTACTCTGGAGATAGATTATGGGTAGAATATTTACACAAAATGGCATTTGGGGATTAAACTATTAAGATGCCAGTGATAAGATAACTAGAAAGCACCCGTCAGAGTGAGTCTAATTATGCATGTTGCTCCAGCTAGTGCCATCCATTCAAGACGAGAGGAGGATGGGGACATGAAAGACAGAGACAAATTAGAAGGAAGATAAAATATGTCCAGAAAATTCATTCTAAAGGAACAGGGGATGACAAGAGAGAAAAAATAAGTGCAATGGCAGAGGACAGGGCATCTGAGGAGATACACAACCCGATACACAAAAGACTGTGAAGTCTGCAGCCGCCTGTGGCCCTGTTGTGTTTTCACTTGTCAGCATAAAACCAACTAAGTGCTCCAAATGCGGCGTGGAAAGAGATGAGCAAACACGGATTAAATGAGAAGGTATAATTATGAAAGCATAAAGGGGCATTGGGAGCATTTGCAGTTTTAAATTGAAACAAATATATAACTAGTGGTTGTGAATGAAACAAAACTCTGTGAAACAGCATCAAAGTTAAACATACATGTATAAACAGATAAATGTGCTTTGTTTTTAATTTGTACCACAATACAGAGTGAGCAAGAAATACTCATTTTGTGTATACTTAGCTTCCAATATACTGTTCGATTTGTGCACTACGTATTTGTGTGCGCGGAACGTACATGTCTTGATTTGTGTCTTGGGTGAGAGTTTACAAGAGGATGAGGGAGTGCACTTATGTCGCCAGCTTGGGCCTAATTACAGCCTGATGCTGATGCTGATACTGATGACTCTTGCGTCATTGGAAATGGCATCATTCTTCCAACCAATACTGAAGGTGAAGGAGGAATTTCTCAGTCTTGGGTACAAATTATGTTGGTGGGCTATTATAGCTACACTATTTAATGATTCTTATGGTCAGACCAGTATTTTTGTGTCATAATTCGATATGGTTTGGCTGCACTCTTCAGAAATGTATTCCAGGTATGAGAAAGTTGGTAGGACCCCTCATCCTGATTACCAGTCTGGTGGGCACATTTCAGGATCTTGATGGCCTCCCTGATCCAATGTTTATACTTGTTCTCTGACCTTAGCATCGCCTCAATCGATTAGGTGGTTCTCCCCCTCTTGGAAATAGTGGACCTGAGCGTTTAATGGCTCGTGTTCAGAATGGTGGTTTCTTTCACACTCTATCTGGTGTTAAGTGGTGTTCCATTTTCCCCTATGTAGGTTTTGTTACATGGCAAAGTTGATATTTCATTCAGGGGTGCATTTGTGTCCTTGGTCTATTCTGTCCTTGGGGTTTGATGTGTGGTTTGACTGGAGTGTTGATGCTGTTTTCATTTTCCAGTCAAACCACAGCTGACCAGACATGTCACAGAAACATCGTGTGACAGTTCTGGGCAAGACAAGTGCAGCTGCAACATGTCAAGCTATGATACAAAAACACAGGTCTGTCTGATTATAAGAATCATTAAATTACACCTAATGAACCTAATTGGACACATTTTTGGAGAGACCCTTTTTTGCAATTGCCAAGTAGTAAAGAGGACTATTTAAGAAGAATCCAACCCAGCTGAAGTGAATTGTTTTTAGTTTATTGTGGAAAAGAAAGGAAAGAATGTCCCAATACAGCTGTCTGAGTATGATTCATCATCATAGTCAAAATAATACAGAATTTTCTTACCCAAAAAGAATGGTTTGATCTAAGAATTTTGTGTTATCTGAGGCTTATTGTTATCACTGACAGAAAAAAAAGTAATGGTACTAGTAATAGTTTCAATTTACATAAATCCCTTTTCTAAATCCAAAGTATGAAAAGAAAAGCATAAAAACATTTCGACCTTCACACTGAAACTTCTCATTTGAGTTACATATTAGCATAGCATTGGTAATATTGCACTTTTGCTTCCTTGATAAATGTTAACAAGACTAGTGACATAAAAAGATGTATTCCTTTGCCTATTAAAGTAACTCATATCTTTTATTTTTCAATGGCGGATGTATTCTTGCACGCAAAGCTCTATCTGCGAAAAGAGTTGGGGTTTGCATAATTTATTCTTCCGAGCTTACCGTCAAACATTTATGTCCTATACAACCTCTTGCTCTGAAGGAGGGGCTGAAGGTCGCTGGTGAAGTGAATTTGATTTGCGCTTGGGTGTGTGTATGTGTGTGTGTACGTGTGTCTGTGTGTGTCAGGGGCCATTCAGCCGATGCAGACCAGGGCACTCTGTCAATCATATTAGTCTGCTTTTCAATGCAATTACAGGCACTTACAAAAGATGAAATGAGATGAACGTTAGCCTGAAAATGTTGCATTTTTCTAACTAAAAAGAGCCACTGTGTATGTGTAATTTTGTAGTTCTGCCTGCCACATTAAAAAGACAAGATACAATGTTAGAACTGCAGTGAATTAGATTAAAATTTTAATATGTTTTGTTTCCCTTCCAGTCTGTCACAATGCTTTATCCGGGACTAGTCACTTGCTACTAGAATCTATTTTAGGCTGAGCTGCTTTGCATCGTCTTTCGTTTGAGCTTTTCCCTTCTGGGGTCGCCTCAGAAAAGAATTTATGTCATATATATAGTGTGCAGTGATTTACATAGTGTTTGATGATTTTGCCAGATGCTCTTAATATCATGGTGTGAAAAAGAATATAGATTTTATCTTGGAGTATGGTGTAGAGGTCATTCTGTAAAAACAATGTACAGCAAATGCATATATCTCTACACATCTTTTACAATTGCAAGATACAGCTTGGCAAAATATTACCATTAACCACTAGGGTTGGTGTTCATATTCCTATCAAATATAAAGAAATGTAGTGTAAAGAAGATTTGCAGATTTTGGCTCACTAAAGAAAGCATTATTTTCTTAGTCATAGTTAAAGCCATGTATTATACATAATAATTTTGTAGCCTTATAGCTCTACCCTACTGGCACAGGGTTGTGATTTTAAGTCTATTGTTTAGTCTTTTAGCAGATACTGTTTATCTTGATTTAATTTCATTCTCCTGCTTCTCTTGAACTTTAGATTGCAACACTGAAATTCCTCCATTGTGGAACAAAGAAAGCTTGTCTCATCATATAATACAGTATAGTTTTGTGCATTTGATACCATAGCATGGCCAAACTAATGCCTCAGTAGTCAGTGAGCTCTTATTTAAATAGATGTAGAGACTTTTTGACACCCACCACAGTACTATGACTTTCCCATTGACAGATTGGTAACTGTTTTTGCTGATGTCGTCATGGCTCGACTGCTGCCTCAGGCTCCTGCAGCTTGATTGAGCTCCTCACCTTCAGACTGAAGTGTGTGTCACTTAACATTGTCATTTTCTGACAAACTATTTCAGTATTTAGGAGATTGGGAAATGCTGAGTCGGCGCTTAAGCATTCAAGAGGAAAGGCAATCAGTGCAGAGAGAAAGTTTTATGGTGCCTAAATTTAAAGTCTGCTGGAAACAAAAGCACCAAACTGTTTAAATAGCTACATTTGAGCATTAGCACAGTCAAGAAGGTGAGCTGAACTGAGCGTAACTGATTAGCAAATGACAAAGTGTATAATAGATTGATTATTCTTTTGGCAAATCTTCTTTTCTTTTGTCACAGCAAATCACTTGTGTGGAGTGATTTGCATTTTGATTTGGCAAATGTTTTACGCCAGATGCTCTTTCTGACTCAACCTTTTCTACTCAGGACTACATTGGCCTGTGACTAGTAGCTTGGCTAAAATGGAATCCTTGATATATGACGTTTTGAAACTCATATATTATAAATAATGTGAAGATAGTGTTACAGATTTTTAAAAATATATGTTAAGAGAAAGCTGTTGCCCGTTATATCTTTGATTTGATTAGGGCCATCGCTCTCCCGACATGAGAGTGTAATGGACTACTTTAAAAAGCTTTTCAGAAAATATATAGTCTCCATTTGTTTTTAAAATTGACTTTGAACATCTATCATAAAACGATTTGTCATTTGAATCGTAAACAGGAAGTGACCTCCTAAATAGTGATCGCATGACCACTGCAGAAGCCGCAGACCATGGCAGGACACACAACCTGCTGAATCACCCCTGTTAAACATCTCATTTTTTTCCAAAGCATCTGTAACTAAATAAGCCTTGGAGGATTCACTAATGCACTGACAGCATCCTCTCTCCACACACTTCCCACCAGACACTCAGCAATAGGTAGTGCCACTCTATGAAACCATATCTCCACGTATTATTTTCCTATCCACTCCCCAATATATAAAATCGCACTGTAGCACTGACTTAGTTTCATAGTTCCCCTTTGGGCTCTGCAATTCATCAAATTCTAATTGAGATCTAGTCATTTCTGAGATCATGATTATGCTTTGGTCTTTTTAACTGGGAGAAAAACAGCCAAGCATGTGGTTTGGAGTTCAGTTTTTGAGGAAAAAATATGAATTCATTATTAAAAGTTCTTGTTTAGGAGATTAATATTTGTTATGTTTATTATAAGGCAAACTAAAATCTAAACTAAAATAGTGATCATTTGATATATCTGCAAGCTCTTGTTTACTATATCTAGAAGTTAATTACATCGGTTTGTAGAATAAATCCCAAAACAGAGCCATACCAAATGAATGCAATCAAATGAGGAAAGTATTGATGTATTGAATGACACCTTCAACAATCAGATTGATGAAATAGGCAATTGATTATTTAGCAAATTGTTTCGTTTTTAATTACAGATATTCCCCAACGGTGCAATAGAGCCATCCAATATATTGTCAGCATTTTCCAGTGAAATCCTCATCAAGGCCTCAAAACCAAACACAGCTTATTGTAGATACATTAACAGCCCTTCTTCTTGTTGTCTTACAGTGACAAATAGCCAGGCCAGGTAGGTCTAACCCGCCCCGTGCTACCACCATAATTAATCCCCTCTCTCCCCCATTTGTCCCATATACAGTATTGATAAAACATTACTCCCTATACACACACAGAGCACCTCATGCTCTCAAATGAATTCCCAAAGTCCACAGTTGTGTTGTGCAATGGGATGCAGTGGAGAGTTGATTTAAGAATTCACAGTGCAGACATGAGCCCAGGCGCTATGCAGAGCGAGCCAACGCTGCCATCCCCTGCATCCCAATGAGGAGCTGTGAGGAGGCTTTGCTTGAGCACCACCACACAAGTGTAACTGCCAGTGACTTATCCATCCAGGCTACATGCAGCTGACCAGTGAGCGAGAGCCTCTGCAGCACTGGAGCAGATCTGTGTGACTAGTTTCTTCGCCCTCCCTGTCCTGAAGCCTGGAGCAAGACGGATATGTTTCAGAGCTATTATAGGCACTAATTAGGGGGGCAAAGATTATGATAATGCCTGGATTTAAAGGCTAAAAAGTCTTTGTGCTTGAAATTCTCCACTTAAAACTCTCTTTCTTTTCACTTTTTTTCTCCTTCACAGGTCGCTGGAAGAAACCATCTGCCTCATTTTGTGCAGTAATTAACATTTCGAATGTCTTTACGTCAGATGCCCCTCCTGAAACAATCCTTTTCTATTTATCAGCACAAGAAGCACAAGAGCACTGCTGACCGGATGGCTCTCCTTGCTCCAGAACAAAAGAAAGATAATCTGTTATTGACAATGTAAGATTCTGACACTGAAAAAAAAAAAAAAAAAAAAAATCAATACACTCATTTTGTGAAAGCAGAAAAAACGTCTGGCAGAATATCTTTTGGGTACAATAGCAGATTAGTGGTCCCACAAGACTTCAATGCACCATAAACCACTTAAATTGCCTTTTCCAGTTAGATGAAAAAGCCATGTCTTTGTTCCATTAGCTTATCTGAGTTCACAGGACAACTACACAGTAACAGAGAGCCTGTGAGCGCCTGGACGCAGCTCCCTTTTAAATCCAGTACACTGCAGTGCTGTTAAATCAACCCACAGCCGGACCACTCACCTCCCAGCGCAGCTTTCATTACAAAATTCATGATGAAGCAGTTCTGTGCACTCCTCCTTCGGTCACGTTACAGGGGCAGACCTATGAACAAGGGGACAACACACAAAGCAATGACCGCATCGGTAAGGATATGTAATTTCATTAGATCAGTTTTAATTTTTTTATTTACAAATGTTTATTTTGGATACGCTTCAACATCAGATTGGTCAGATATATAACTACACCAGATTCTGCACTGTAAGTTTTAATAGAACAAAAAAAAGTAGGTTAGGTAAGGATTTTTCACTGTCCCATGTTACAACAAGGCACCTGTGTCCTTGATGTACAACTACAGTCCACCTTGCTGCGCTTTATGCTGACACTGCCCACCTGCCTCATTAAAATAACTTGTGAAGAGGAATACACATGAAAAGGAGCATTTGCTTGGTGAATTGACAAGATGACCTTCATTTGGGGGAGTTAGGGTATTAACATCTGTGGTCCCAGGACAGTTGGGATTTTATTCAATAGGAGTTGTGGGACATTTACAGTAATGAAAAGCATCCTGGTGCAAGCTTATGACTATAGCTGAAGAGTCAAAGCTTGACAAAAACTCCTCAAAACTGCAGTGCATCTCCTGTTTTTCAGTTTGCCCTTAAAAAGCTCATATTGGTTCCTATTTTTGTGGCATCTCTTCCATTTCGATATCCAGAATCTATTTGCCTGACGTGAACCCATGTACTTCCCCCCAGTGCAGCATATTCTAGCGCTCAAACTCTGTCCTACAACACCTACGCAATACTTACTAGAAATAAACTAACCAAAGAAACCACTGCATACATCTATGGCTAATCATATGCACGCCACACAAGTGCACCAAGCCACCCCGTCCCGTGCGGTTATGTTTGCTTCGTCCCGTGTGCGTTTTACCTCGTCCGATCGCTGCTCCAAGTCCCTATTCCAACCAAAAAGCGCTTTGTCGCAGTGTTCCGGGCAGGCTCCTTGTTCTCATTCAGTGCGGAGAGAGAGAAAGCTGTAAGTTGTGAGTGTGCGAGAGGCGCTGCTGCTGCGTGCCTGCGATGCCGCTTGTGTCAAGAGCGCGGGCTGCAGCGGCGCGGGGAGGAGGAGGAGAGGAGCACAGTGTTCCTACAGGACAAGCTGAGAAAGTGCACCACGAGGGAGGGCAGGGAGGAGGAAGAGGGGGAGGAGGTGGTGGATGCACTCCGAGGGAAGAGGGGCCATCTTTTAAATGTCAATAAACCAAGGACTGTAAACAACACAGGCAGGCGCGCGAATGGGAAAGACAGAATAGCGCGCAAACAATGTAACCTACCAACTTCCATATAGGTTAGGCCTACTTTAGATAGACATTGGCTGCTATTGGAGGTTATTTGTTAAACATTGGTGAGGGTACAAATCTAGCCTATTTCTTAAAATGTCATATAATCTAAGTTAAACTGTTCTGGTTTGGCTCACAGGTGAATAGACCTAATATTGCATTACTTTTCATTGACCCTCCAATGTAACGTTTGTACACATATCTAAAATGTCTCTTATTTGATTGACTTTTTTTTTATTTGATTTGACTGACATTAGCTATTACATAACCAAACATTTTAGAGACAACAACATGATTTTCACACTAAATGACAGTTCTCCAGCCTAAAATGCCCAGTAAACCGTAGCCTATAACAACTCCAAAAACAACCTCTCCCTTTATTAGAAATGGAGCAACATCTGCAGCTTAATTCAAATACTCTTCACAATGAGCACTTCAGCCTGTGTCTCTATCATCCAGAGTCCTTGTTCTAAAATAGGCCTCTTCTCCCAGTGTGCGCACTTAAATGTCCTTGGTTTTTTTTTCAAAGTAACATTGCCACATTGTGTAGTGGCAAGTGAGCAAGAGAGCACGAAGCTCACAGTGGACCATGGGGAGCTTAACTGCTGTTTGCCCCATCAATTAATCACGACATGGGAGGCAGTGTCCAGCCAGCACACTCACACTGCATCCATCTCACTGTTAACAGCACAGACACTTGGAGAGTGTACTTCCATCCCAACACTTAAGCCTTTCTGCTGTATTTCTGTTTCATATTATGCCCTACGATGCTCAAATTAATTTAAGCCATTGACACAATATCCTGAGAGCAAAGTACAATGTGGTTAAAAAAAAAGACAAGCTGCAATAAATAAACAGCAGAATGAAACTCTTTCGTACTTTTGGATTTGTAATGAATTATAGAAATGATTAATTCAACCTTCTGCGTCTCAAATCTTATCTTAAAGCCAAAAAAATGCCTACATTTCCAAGTAGTGTAAAGAAAATGTACCGACAATCAATATTTACCCCCCAAAAATATTGTTCCTTCTAACATATATTGAACGATAAGTAGTATTTATCATGACAGGTGTATATGTGAGTATTTTTTTATTTCTCTTTCCACCATTTTGGTGTTTTTTCTATGACTGTGATTTTCTTTTTCATGTATGGGACTATTACAACTCAATGCCATAAAATGTTGAGTAAATAAATAAATAAATAGATTCTGTGTGTAATGATGCAGCTAACGCTGTAGTCACATTAATTTTCTTACAACTCTGATGGTTATTCTCAAGATGAAGCCCTTTTGTAAATGGTTAAAGTAAAAGGCATATTTCACATACATTATAATTACATGTGGCCTTTATATAAGTATCAGGAGGCCCCCACAGACACATCCAACACAGAATTAGCTTTTACTGACCCTGGGACTTTCCACACACGAGGGCTTGTCCTCATTCTAGGATCGGTGGTTTTATATGTGTCCTGTGATTTATTCTTCTGTATAGCACAAGGTCAGAAAGGGAACTAAATTTGTTCATTTTGCCCTTCACCTGTATAAAGATACTTGTCATAGAGAGGCAACAGTAGAGCCTACTGAGCAAGGAACTGCATGGTGAAAGTGTTGAATGTTTGTCTCTAATCCCTTATTATGTGAAAAAGGCTGCTGTTTGAAAATAACATTTTTCTCAGATTAGCTTGAGCAGAGAGGAGACCCATCAAACACGAACAACACAGTGTAAGAAATGAAAAATCGTGCTATGATGTCTGTCAATATTTTTCTCAATATTTCTTGTGTGTTTGTGTAACTTTGATGTGCAGTGTCTTCAAGAGCGCTGTTTTTCTAATATAAATTGTAAAGAGGATGTCTATAGTTACAAAAAAAAATCTTGTTTGTGCTGAAGGTGGAAAATGTATGTATTAAAATATGAAATTATAATGTATTTTTCAGAGTATCTAGCAGGCTGACACCAAACCTCTGGAATGAATGACTCCCTTTGTTGGGTATGAATGACTCCCTTTGGGGGGTATTCCAACTTCCCACCATGACATGCATTCATCTGCTGTACTGCACTTAGGATCTCTTTAAATATAGTAAGGTACATTCATATAGTTTACCTTTTCATTCATGTTAATGAACATAGCAAAAAGAGGAGAGATATACTGAAAAATTAATAATATTGCAGTTGTTGTTTTGGAGATATGCAATATTGAGTTTAAATCTTCAATTGTGTAGTTTATAATTTCATGGCCCATCTACTTTCTGTGAACTGTTAAACCTCAATCGTGACTTATAGAAGAATGTTTTGGTGTCATAATATTGTTTGGAAATGATTTTGTCATATTGTCAACCCTTAATTAGTTAGTAAAAAGTGGATTATGTGACTGGAAAAGCTATATCTGTATCAGCAGAGAGTGAAAACTGAAAACCAAAGAACCTATACATGCTCTTTGCAGTTCACCTGAACGGACAGCTCTGTCTTACTGAGCACCCAGACCTCAATGCTCTCTCTATTTGCTCTCTGATTGCAGAAGTCTCACTGCAGCGGCACAAAATGAGAGCAGTCTCAAATCCCATTCAATGTGATATAATGTGGAGGTAGCAGAATGTCAGCTAAAGCCACCGGGACACAGTCACTTTGAAGCTGTGCACTGGGCAAGATCATTCAAAGGATGTGCCAGGTATGCAGCTCCTCTGGTTGGGGGAAGCTTCATTAAACACAATAGTGCAAAAGCAGATTAAATATTAGGCTTTCATTTGACTGTTAATCCAGCCGTTCCCCATGTTGTTATATTTGTACTGTGCTTCTTTTTAAGACTTATGCAACATTGGTGAGAATGTAACAGTGAGGACAGATCTCAGTTGGTGGTTTTCAGGCTCTAAAATGTGATGATGACTTACTTCCAGATGAGGACAAGAGCCAGTTTTTCCTATCGGTTACATTGTACTTGCCATGAAATACCAGAAATGTAAATTGTTATTTTACAATGAAAATCTGCAGTTGAACAATATTCATTTTAGCTGCCCCCCATCTGTATTAAATATTATTTCCATACAGAATGCTATGATGTCATCTGAAACCCAGTAATATTTGGTTTAAATAAAAATGAATATCAGTGCAACACAGTGAATGGGGAAATATGTGCGTAGCCTACTTATTATCTTATAATCGTATAATACTACTGGTGCATGCAGGCTACAATTCTAAAGAACTAGTTCAAAATTGAGGAAAGGAAACCTATACTTTTGGTCAATGTTCAGATTTTTTATATTTGTCTATTGTTAATACCTGTGAGATCACAGGGTTTATCTACATGTAAAAACCTGTCAGCCAGCCAATTTCTTTCACCGGGAGCAATTTAGATTCTACAATTCACCTGGCATGTGACTTCAGATAGCTCATTATTTGAAGCATGTAATGCTTGAGGCAACATTACAGTATGATCAAATGGAGTGTGCAGACCATTGTTAGAAATCCTCCATCTTTCTTTAGAGTAGGGAAAATTATGTAATTATTAATGCTTTCACCCAGAGTGTTTCTACATTCAGTACATCTTTCATATTCTATCTCCAGATTTATTTCTTTCCTGCTATGTCGTGCTGTATTTGTCACCATGAAGGCCTTGTGACAGCTGGCTGTGTAGAGTCGGAGGGAGGGAGGAGTGAGTGGTTAGCTTTGGATATTAGTCTTCTGTCCATCACCCCAGTCTCTGCACACAGGGGTCCCAGGAGAGAGGCAAGGGAGCGGAGAGGGCAGAGGGGGGAAGTGTGTGTGTGTGTGTGTGTGTGTGTGTGTGTGTGTGTGTGTGTGTGTGTGTGTGTGTGTGTGTGTGTGTGTGTGTGTGTGTGTGTGTGCGTGCGTGTGTGTGTGCACCCATCAACCAGGAAAACACCCCTGAAGTCCCAGACTGAGGGGGGCGTGGACTGCTGCAATGCGTAAAGGCATCACGGCTCCAGAGATGGAAGAGAGAGAGAGGCAGTGATGGACAAACTGACCTCTCTGGGGTTAATGCCAGAGTTACTGTCCTGTGAAATAGCCCAGTTTGAAGAAGAGGAGGGCACTCTGGTTGTAAATAAACAACAAAAAGTAATATATCAGAAATTCTATAAAACTACACTTTCTAGACACTAACATGTAAGTTGTGTAGTTGCTGATCAAACCTCAAAGAGTAACATAACAGCGCACTTTTTGGTCTAGAGTTGCATCTGGCGTGAAATCCATGACAAACCATGAAAATACAAAAAACTACGAAGTCCATGCATATTTTTCTTTGTTTCTTCCATTATGTATCTTATTTTATGTATGATTTTAAGAATGAAACAGTAAAAATGTACTTTGTTTGAGTGGTAATTTCAGCACATTTTTAAATGATTGTGGTCTGTTTTTATTTACTGTCCCCAAAGATTGCATTTCAGAGGACGACTCAGCTTCTGTGTGGAGGAGTTTTAGGAAAATCAACTACAAACCTAAAACTCCACACTCCACGGATGACCTGCCCCTAGCCAACAGTCTTAATGACTTCTACTGTCGTTTTGATGAGTCATCAAGCAGCTCTCACACCTCCAACTGTCCCAACAATAGAGACAACCCGGACACTCATCCCCCCACCGTTCCCCCCTCACCAGAGCCATCTCCACCCTTTCACATTCATGAGGCAGATGTGAAGAAGCAGTTCAAAAGGATGAATGCCAGGAAGGCATCAGGGCCAGACGGTGTCTCTCCTGCCACCCTGAGACACTGTGCTAACGAGCTGGCCCCAGTGTTTACGGGCATCTTCAACTCTTCACTGCAGGCTTGTCATGTGCCTGCCTGCTTCAAAACCTCCACCATTGTTCCTGTCCCCAAGAAGCCAAGGATCACCGGACTCAATGACTACAGACCTGTGGCTCTGACATCTGTGGTCATGAAGTCATTGGAGCACCTGGTTCTGCCCCACCTCAAGACCCTCACGGCCCCCCTCCTGGACCCCCTGCAGTTTGCCTACAGAGCCAACAGGTCTGTAGACGACACTATCAACATGGCTCTACACTTCACCCTGCGGCATCTGGACTCCCCGGGAACCTATGGTAGGATCCTGTTTGTGGACTTCAGCTCTGCCTTCAACACCATCCGCCCAGACCTCCTCCAAGGCAAGCTGTCCCAGATGAACATGCCTGATCCTCTCTGCAGGTGGATCACTGACTTCCTGACGGACAGGAAGCAGCACGTGAGGCTGGGGAAGAATGTCTCGGACTCCCGGACCATCAGCACCGGCTCTCCCCGAGGCTGTGTTCTTTCTCCTCTGCTCTTCTCCCTGTTCACCAACTGCTGCACCTCCTCCCATCAGTCTGTCAAGCTCATCAAGTTTGCAGATGACACCATGGTCATCGGACTCATCTTGGACGGGGATGAGTCTGCCTACAGGACGGAGGTTGATCGTCTGGTGTCCTGGTGCAGCCAGAACAACCTGGTGCTTAATGCCCAGAAGACAGTGGAGATGATTGTGGACTTTAGGAAGCACACAGCCCCACTCCCCTCCATCATCCTGACCCACACCCCCATCACCACTGTGGACTCATTCCGCTTCCTGGGGATCACCATCACCCAGGACCTCAAATGGGAGCCCACCATCACCTCCATCATAAAGAAGGCCCAGCAGAGGATGTACTTCCTGAGGCAGCTGAAGAAATTCAACCTGCCAGCACGGACAATGGTGCAGTTCTACACTGCCATCATCGAGTCCATCCTCACCTCCTCCATCACTGTGTAGTATGCTGGAGCCACCACCAGGGACAAACAGAGACTGCAGCGTGTTGTGCGCTCTGCTGAGAAGGTGATTGGTTGCAGCCTTCCATCTTTTCAGGACCTGTACACTTCCAGGACTCGGACACGTGCAGGTCGAATTGCAGCTGACCCTTCTCACCCTGGACATGGACTTTTTGACCTACTCCCCTCAGGCAGGAGGCTACGGTCCATTCGGACCAGAACCTCTCGCCACAAAAACAGTTTCTTCCCCTCTGCTGTTGGACTCATAAATAATAACACTAGGACTGGTCCCACCCCCCACTCTGCTTCTGTCACATGACCCTGTGTTCTCGCACCTGCCTGTTTTGCACTGATCATTACCTGCACTGTTATACTCTTATACTCTATATTATTATATTCCTGTAAATTTGTAAATTTTGTTATATTATATTATAGCTTTCTTTTTTCTACTTTATTTTATTCTATTTTATTTGTTGCATGTCAGTGTTTGTCTACATCCTGCTCCAAGTACCACAGCAATTTCCTAATGTTGTGAACCTGTTCACTCATATGGCAATAAAAAACATTCTGATTCTGATTCTGATTTATGTTAATTGTTAAACATGATTAACTAAATAATATAAAGTGAGAATAAATACAGTTTAAATGAAATAATTTGTGTTAAACATTCAATACCCAAGCTGGCCATGTTACACAACTGGATGCTGTATTCTGCTTTGGGGGATTCCGGCTTTCCAGTGGGAATTCTGGGGGAAATCCTCTACCGCACAGCTAAATGAGCTAAAGTAATTAGAAAACAGCAGAGGGGCGAACAAAGGCTATAGTCATGGCAACAAAAGTGGAGTTTGGGGACACTGCTGCCTACAATGTCAATTCCACTGTGCCCTCTGTTTGTGCTGAAAGCTTAGTTTGAGTTAAAAATGCATTTAGAGGGAGGATCCTGGAATGACATCATACTGACCATATTGTGGGTCAAGAGGTCGCCAATGGCCTGAGGTTTGTCAGCAGGATAGAGGTGTGGCACAGGAAGTGGCTCAGTGTGGGGCACCTGACAACCCCTCCCCTCACCCACACTGTAGAGGGACGGGCACATGCACATGCTCTTTCATGTGTTTGGGGAGAGGTTGGACAGTGATGGGCATCTCCTCTGCAGCCACCTGTCACCTCGCTGCAAGCCTTACAAGCACACGGACAGCTAACGTCATCTTTCTAACATGCCCTGTTATACGGTTTCTATTCAACAAATCCTCTGCCGTCCCTTTCATTCTTGAATCTTGTATAAAACAGAGAATTGAAATGCTGCAATAAGGCTGGAATGACCGATTTTACTTGAAAAAAGAATGAGTGGAGGGGGGAAAAAGGAAAACACTTGGAAGTGATCCAAAATTGCGCGCATCCTGCCCCAGAAAGCCAGTGCAGTAGAACTGTCACGGAGCATTGCAGGCGAGAGAGGAGCATGATGGCACAGTGGGAGCGAAAACACACCCACTCAAATCTGCCTAAAGGTGCAGAGGAGAAAGAGCTCATTTACCTCGATATAATCACAAGAATTTCACTAGTGGAATGACTAATTACACTATCTACAGGTGATTTGTCTCCATTCACGTAGTATGATCTTTTTTTAGACCTGCAACTGTAGTTTTATATTTCTACATATTATGATCTTTCTGACTCAACCTCATCTGTTTAGTCTTGGCACAGATGCAAAGAGGATTATCTAATTTCTTTACCTAGCTTTAAATAGATGACATTATAGCTACATTATATATACTGAAAAAGCAGCCAGTAATTTTAACTATAAAGAATTGTATAATGGATCTCCTAGTGCCATTTGTATGTAAATGAATATCAAGTAGTTCAATAATATTAAATATATATTAAGTATAATGTGTTTCATTGTAATTTTCTGCTGGTTTTCAGATGGCATATACTTACAAATATTAGAGTGCTGATTTGGCTCACAAAATAATTAGCTTTCTAGAAAATCTTCCATGTTCATTTGAAGATTTGTCAAAGATATTACACTAGAAGTCCCCACCAGGCAGATATAACTTTAACCTAATTTATTTGGGGCTTGGTATTGGCACATAGTGAACGCTGCTATTTGTGGCTGGAATATACAAAGAAAAAAGGGGAGACTGTCATAACATAAGAGGCAAAGGCTGGATAGCATTGATTTAGAGTTTTGGCCGTGAAGAGACCAAACTGTGTTGTGTTCACCTGAAGACCCAGAATGCACTGGAGGCATTTCTCTTGGCAGCACCTGTGTCAGGACCTCCTGTCTAAGCACATCCCTCGAGGCAAATACGAACACAAGTGTCAAATACTGCAGTGTTATCACAAAATACACACACAGAGAATGCTTTACAGTGAGCTAGATTTATTATTCTGTGTGCTGTTTTACAAGGGGAAACAATTTAAGATAGTTGTATGTCAGTAAAGACAGTTTAAGTTTTTTACTGTTTTGACGATTGTTTGAAATAGGAGAAACATCATGCTGTCACTTGTTATAGCGCACATGCATGGCTTTTTGAATTTGGAACTTGTAAGCCCACTAATACAGTATTGTAGACTGTACCTCACCTGGATTTACTTCAGTTTGGAGGGATTGCTACTCTCAAACTTTTAACCTACATTTTTGTGTATTATTAGTTATAGTTGTACATGGACGTAACTTATATTTGGCACAGCTGCATATTGTACAAGATGGATTCTATGTGATTGATAGTCAGTATTAGCAGTTTCATGGGGACCTGTCATCTTGCTGCAACTCAAATCACCTAAATGCCTCCTCCATTCGCACACACTGTAGCCTGCTACACCCTTCTTCCCTTCGGCCATAAAAAAGTGCTGACAGAGCAATCTTCCAGTAACTACACATTGGCTCATGTCCAGTGGGAACGCCATGTATAGGTCTTCAATAATCTGATTTCATGTTGGAAAAGACAGCATGCTAAAAAGGCTGCTTTGAATCTTGACATGAAACATTTAGATCAAAACTGCAAAGCGACCATTTGAATCCAACAGATCCAATAATATTGTATTCTTTCTGATCTATGGAAAAGTTAATATTACTTCCAACAACATATAAGTGCTCTTCATTTATATTTTTATATTTTATTTTGTTATAGCTGCCCCCGCGACCCAGCCGGATTAAGCGGGAGAAGATGGATGGATGGATGGATACTGTATTTTGGGACAGCATGTTTGCAGCAAGGATTACTATAAATGTACCTGGTGGGCTGTAGAAGTCTATAGTGACTTCCTGACCTACCTCCTGCCTCCTATCAGGTTTGGGTTCAGGTTTTAAGCATTAACATAATAAACAGACCTGACATGATATAACAAAAGACAAAAGAAAAACATGTAGACAAAAAAAAACATGTAGATGTGAATTATTTGCCTGTTGCCTACTACCATTTATTTACTACCCATTATACTTTAAAGAGAACTAAAATGTGTGCTAAAAATCAGTATAACAATATGTCCTATCAGTTCCACAAAAAAAATGTCCAACATACAACAATGCATCAAGGCTTTAAAAAACTAAAAAAAATTCAGGCTATTCCCTCTCAACACTTGTTCATGGGAAAATATTCAAAAAAAACCGACTGCATACCGCCCACCACTTTCCCTGCTGTCTCCTTGTATCTCTTTGTAAAAAGAGGATTGTGTGATCAGTGTTTATTGATCATCCGGCCCCCTCCACATCCACACACACGCACACACACACACACACACACACATAGATCCTATAGTCAAAGTGCTGATGGGAAGATTTCTAGAGCAACAGGGATCTGAATATATTATGACTACACTCAGAGGCCCATGCATATTTGATGGTTATAAAAAGGTAAGGGTGGAAGAGAGATTTGTCGCATGATCACGTAATTTACCCCTGTAGACTATAATGTAAATCCAGGAATTATGTATGTGCAAATTACCATTGAATCAAATGACAGAAATAATAGGACAAAAGATAATTAGTAAAATAAAGTGCATTTATCCTCTTTTCATTCAATATTGTTAGGCCTTTGAGTCCTCTCTGTGCTACATGTAACTTTGCAGATATGATGTGTGCCCTTGAAAGAGACCTTGGTTTACAGTGCAGTCATGATGTTGCCAACTGTTTAAAATGCTACCCCCTAGTGGACGATTTATGGAAATACAAAATGAAGGCTCAGAGGAAATACAAGAACCTCCACAAATCTTGCTGTCTGTCAGTCATTTAATGTAATTCAGCTATGTAAAACCTACCCCAGTGCAGTCAAGCCTAAATTAACACAAATCTTTTTTCTTTCTTTTTCTGTTAGGCCACGACAAAACACAAATGTGTACTTTTATGTAGCCCTATAGCAGTTGGCCACATTTTCTTAACACGGTTATAATAGCCCACAGCATATTTAGCCAACCCATAGACTGCCATCTTTGCTCAAAAACGTTTCTTACTAGTCTAACTGTTTTCACATGCAGGAAAGAACACCAGCCTAGCTTATATGACGCCACAAGACAGAGTGGGTTGGGTTGTGGGTGGGGCAGTACAGTAGTTGATTTATGTCTCTGTGCACGTTCTGCTGCGTCAGTGTTGCTGTTTGTCTCCATGGATTCAAGCGTCCTCAAGCACTAAGCATCTCTGAGCTTAACCAGAAAGCTTCTCAGAATATTTTCAGTACACTATCTGTAATAGCTGCTGAAAGAAAGAAAAGGTTCAACTTATATTCTGCACAGTAGGCCGATTTGTAAACATCCATTGTCTTTGCATGGGATCCAGAAAACACACTTCTCCCAGGATTTGCAGGCAGCCAGTGTCTTAGAAAGGGTGGGCCTTGTTTTGTTCTTTGTTTTAGAAATAAAAGAACTTCGTTTCACATTTTACATTTATTGTAAACGGAACATATTCACATGCGTCTTTCCCTAGTCCAGTCTTCACTAGTTCCGGTCCATGTGCATGTCTGCACGTTCATTACTAAAACCTCTACTGACACCTTGTGGTATGAATTAGAATTACACATATCATAACATCCCCCTTTCTTTGAAGTGAATACTCAGCAATTTAAATGCATTACAGGTGTCAGCTTTCTTTTAACCAGTTCTACCTTCTACCTACAACATTCCCTTAACATGCATAACTCAACTTAATAATAGTAGTTGCAACTTGCAACTCATTTCTCAATTTAACTCATTTCTATGTTACAGTAGATCACAATGCTATATTACTGTAACTAAAGTTGAATATTAATGTAACCATTAATGTAACTATGACACACAATATATAACAAACTTTTTTTTTTTTTTTTTTACAGTCTTTCAGGTTTCTTAATTGTTCTTACAGATCTTCTCGTTGCAGTTTCACCTGGAATAAATGTGTTGGTTAGACTTTCAGTGTGTGTGTCTGTGTTGCAGTGTGTGATATGTGTATCGTTGGACGCAGACTCAGTCTCTAGTGTCTTCAGTAGACTGCGCCGATTTCGTCTGATGATCTGTCCTTCTGTAGTTCTCACGGTGTAGGATTGTGGAGCTACCTCTTGAAGAACAGTGGCTTTCGTCGTCCATCCTTCAGGACTTTCAATCCTGACCGAATCATCACTGGATAGTGGTGGAAGGTGCTTTGCTGTTCTGTCATAGAAAGTCTTTTGTTTCATTTTCTGTTGTTTCAACTTTTGTTCTAGCTTTGGGTGTTTCTTTTCCTTTGAACAGCTTGGAAGTGTTGTTCAGAGCTTTCTTCTCATGAGCAGCTCAGCAGGTGAGAACCCGCATTCCAGTGGTGATGCTCTGTAACTCAGTAGAGCCAGGTAAGGATCTGTGTCACTATCTGAAGCTTTCTTCAGGAGTTGCTTGAGAATGTGGACACCTTTCTCTGCTTTGCCATTAGACTGTGCGTACATTGGGCTAGATGTGACATGTTTGAAATCATAGACTTTTGCAAAGTCTTGCCACTCTTTGCTATTGAAGCACGACCCATTGTCACTCATCACTGTATGTGGAATGCCATGTCTGGCGAAGATTGATTTGGCATGTGTTATGACACAGTTGGAAGATGTGCTTGAGAGCAATGCCATCTCTGGGTAATTCGAGAAATAGTCAATGACTACCAAGTAATCTTTCCCTTTCAAATGGAATAAGTCCATTCCTACTTTGTGCCAAGGTGCTGTTGGTACATCAGTTACAGTCATAGGCTCTTTAGTGCGTTTGTTTCTGTATTTCTGGCATGTCTCACATCTGCTTATCATTTTGTCAATGTCTTTGTTCAGTCCAGGCCAGAAAACGGTCTCTCTTGCCCTTCTTTTACATTTTTCAACACCTAGGTGTCCTTCATGAATTCTCTGCAGTATTTCTTGTCTCAGTACACTTGGAATGACTATTCTGTTTTGTTTTAACAAAAGTCCATCAATTACACTCAGCTCACCTCTGACATTGTAGAACCGTGGACAGGATCTGGCAGCCCATCCATTCTTCATGTTCTCCATCACGTGTTGTAGCTCAGGATCTCTAGCTGTCTTGTCGACGATCTGCTTGGTCTTTGCGTCTGACACAGGAAGCGCTGCAGACACCATGTTGACGTGCACTTGGACATCATCTTCGGTCGTGCTTGCACAACTCTTTACAGGTGCTCTTGACAGTGCATCAGATAGAATGAGGTGTTTGCCAGGTGTGTAGATGAGTTCAAGGTCATACCTCTGCATCTTCATCATCATGCGCTGTATCCTTGGTGACATTTCACTCAAGTTCTTTTTCATGATTGCAACTAGTGGACGATGGTCAGTCTCTACAGTGAAGGTGGGTAGGCCATATATGTAGCTGTGAAACTTCTCTAGGCCAAATACTAATCCAAGACATTCCTTTTCAATTTGTGCATATCTGCACTCAGTCTCTGTCATGGATCTGGACGCATATGCTACTGGTTTCCAATGCTCACCTTCAGCTTGAAGAAGTACTGCACCGATTCCATCCTTTGATGCATCTGTAGACACTTTGATTGTCTTGGCTGGGTCGAAGAATGTCAGCACAGGTGTGGCAGTGAGTGCATATTTGAGCTTCTGCCACTCACGCTCATGGTTGACTGTCCACTCGAAGTTGTTGTCTTTGTGGAGGAGTTCACGCAGGTAAGTTGTCTTTGCTGATAAGTTGGGTATGAATTTCCCGATGAAATTTACCATTCCCATGATGCGTAGTACGCCTGCTTTGTCTGTAGGTTTCGGCATGTTCAGTATGGCGTTGATCTTTTCTTCTTCTGGCTGTGTGCCTTGAGCTGAGATCTTGTCTCCCAGAAACACGATCTCTTGTGCAGCAAACTGACATTTGTTTTTGTTGAGCTTCAACCCATTCTTTTGTATGTGCTCCAGGACTTTGGTCAGTCTCTGATTGTGCTGCTGGAGTGTGGACCCCCATATGATTATGTCATCCACATAAGCTCTTACTCCATCCAGGCCTTCGATTATGTGTTCCATTGCCCTATGAAATATCTCTGGCGCTGATATGATTCCAAAAGGCCTCTGAAAACAGTACCGGCCAAAGGGTGTGTTAAAAGTGCACAACTTGGTACTGCTCTCATCTAACCTAGGTTCCCAAAAACCTTGTGACGCATCAAGTTTGGAGAAAAATCTGGCGCCTGCCATCTCGCTGGTGATCTCCTTTCGCTTGTGTATTTGATAGTGTTCACGTTTGATATTTTCATTGAGGTCTTTCGGATCCATACATATCCTCAACTCTCCACTCTTTTTCTTCACACAGACCATGGAATTGACCCACTCGGTCGGTTCTTCAATCTTCCTTATCACACCAAGCTCTGTCATCCGCTCCAGCTCTTTCTTTAAACTGTCTCTGAGTGCAATTGGAACTCTTCTGGCGGCATGTACAACTGGCTGTGCGTTGTCTTTCAACTGAATTTTGTATGTGAATGGCAGCACACCAAAACCTCTGAAGACATCTGAGAAGTTCTGCAAGATCGAGTCAACAGATTCAGGTGAGTCGGTTATGCTGGTATTGATTCGATACACTCTTTTCACAAGCTCCAGATTTTCACAGGCTTTGTCCTCTAGCAGTGAATCAAGACCTTCAGGAACAACTGAGAAGAGCAGGTGATGCACTTTATCTTTGACTGTGACTTTGAGCTTGCATGTGCCTAGGCATTCAATACTTTGTCCATTGTAGTCTTTCAGTGTGAGTGCTTTCTTCTGTATTTTTGGTTTTTCTCTCATTGCCTTCACATCCGACATGCTGATTAAGTTTGCTTTTGCACCAGTATCCAGCTTTAGTGTGACTATAGTCCCATTTATTTGCAGTGGTGCTATCCATTTGTCTGCTTTAACAGCATTTATCTCTGTTTTTGGTTCCTCCTCACAGTTCACCATGCCAACAAAGAATGAGTCACTTAAATCAGGGTCTTCCACTACGTTCACTGATTTTCCTTTCTGTTTTTCTTTTCTTTTTGAAAAACACTGCTTGGCAAAGTGATTCTTGCCATGGCATTTGATGCATTGTTTGCCAAATGCAGGACATTCTCTTGGCTTGTGCTGTGTGCCACATCGCTTGCACTGAAATGGGCTTGTTTTCTCTCTGCTACACTTTCTCTGACGAGCGCCGTGCAGCTTGGAGACGGCACCAACATCTGGTGTTTCTTTTACATTCACGCTGCTAGTTGCTGCTTCACTGAAAATGCCAACGTGCTTTTTACTAAGTTCACTTGCATGGCAAATCTTGATTGCTTCCTCTAGCTTTAGCTCATTTTCTCTTAGCAGTCTCTCTCTCACTTTCTTATCTTCAATGCCAAACACAATCTGATCCCTGATCATTGAGTCTTTGAGAGTGCCGAAATTGCATGACTGTGCTTTTATCTTCAGGTCTGTGACAAAGCTATCAAAACTTTCTCCTGGCTTTTGCAGCCTTGAACGGAAAACATATCTCTCATATGTCTCGTTTTTCTTGGGCGTACAATGAGCTTTAAATTTGTTTAGCACAATGTCCAATTTTAAACGGTCTTCTTCCTCCTCAAAAACAAAAGTATTGTATACTTCAATGGCTTGTGGCCCAGCTATAGTTAGCAGTAAAGCAACCTTTCTGGAGTCCGGTTTCGAATCCAGTCCCATCGCTTTGATGTAGAGCCGAAACTGCTGCTGAAAAGTCCGCCAATTTTGGTTGACATTCCCGGTCAACTTTAGGTGCTCCGGTGGCTTCAAACTGTCCATCATCGTCGAATCTTTGGCATTTGAGTCAGCTTTCCGAAACGTAGTCACTTTACTTCACTTTGTCCACTCCTGGTACCATGTTTTGTTCTTTGTTTTAGAAATAAAAGAACTTCGTTTCACATTTTACATTTATTGTAAACGGAACATCTTCACATGCGTCTTTCCCTAGTCCAGTCTTCACTAGTTCCGGTCCATGTGCATGTCTGCACGTTCATTACTTGTGGTATGAATTAGAATTACACATATCATAACAGGCCTGAAATCCATTATTTGAATAAGATTTCTAAGCTCTACAACAGTCTGGTGCACAGATAAGATTTTTGAGTAAATATTTGATGTAAATAAACCTCAGTGAACACCATCCTGACAACTCCTTCTGAACTCAATAGTGTATTTGCATAGCAAGAACTTAATAATAATAATACTTTCCACTTTTATAGCACTTTTCAAGACACGTGTAGGTTTGCAGTTCTGAGAGGTACTGAGGGACCTGATCATGGAGGGACTTGTAGAGTCTTGTGCTAGATCTGATATTTTATGGGAAGCCAGTACAGGTGGGCAAGAGTTAGTGGGAGTGATGTGTTGCCAGGACCTGGTGTGCGTGAGAAGCCTGGACAGGTTCCAAAACCTGTCCTCCAACCTCTCCCTTTTCAGAGATTGCGGACAGTTATTGTTACTGTTGAATTTGAGGAAGTTGCCAGGGTTTGGTGTCTGTTATGTGTTCCCCCTCCCTTCTGTGTCTGTCTGCTCCGATCGGGGGCGTGGCTGGGCTAATGCTGCAGTGTGGATCACCTGCTCGGTGGTTCACCCGCAGCTAATTGTCTAATCAGCCCCACTACTTAGTTCTGTCCTTGTCAGTTCATTCCTCCTCTATCCCTTGTCCATGTCCTCGTCCTGCTTATCCACGTTCTCGTCCTGCTTGTCCACGTCCTCGTCCTGCTTGTCCATGTCATCCTGCCTGCCCTTGTCGTCCAGTCTGTCTACCTGTGAGTCTACCCCAGTGTCTTCCCTCCGTCTATGTCTCCAGCCAGTTTCCATCACCACATCCTTCAATCCCGGCAATAAACCTGTTTAACAGCTACCTGCGCCTCTGTCTCTGCTTTGGGGTCCTCAACCACACTCAAACCATGACAGAATGAACTGACCACTTGGACCCCGCAGAGTGTAGAGCATCGGCAGGCTCCAATTCCCAGCTGCCTCGTTTGTCCTCACCTGTTCCTCTGGAGCGTTCTGCAACAGCCACTAACCCTACTCCTGTCCCAACTCCTGTTTTCTCTGCCACCATGTCCCTTGAACTTTGTGGACCGCCGCTGGACACTGTTCTCTGTCTGGGGTGGTCGATTCCCTTCCTGGACCACCGCTGGACCTTGTTCTCCGTCCAGGGTGGTAGATTCCCTTCTTGGACCACTGCTGGACACTGTTCTCCGTCTGGGGTGGTAGATTCCCTTCTTGGACCACCGCTGGATATTGTTCTCTGTCCAGGGTGATAGATTCCCTTCTTGGACCACCGCTGGACACTGTTCTCCGTCTGGGGTGGTCAACTCTCTTCCTGGGCCACCGCTGGACACTGTTCTCTGTCTGGGGTGGCAGAATCCCTTCCTGGACCACCGCTGGACATTGTTCTCCGTCCAGGGTGGTAGATTCCCTTTTTGGACCACCGCTGGACACTGTTCTCCATCTGGGCTGGTCAACTCCCTTCCTGGGCCGCCGCTGGACACTTGTCTCTGTCTGGGGTGGCCGTATCCCTTCTTCGGCCGCTGCTGGACCCTCGTTTCCGTCCGGGGTGGCTGTGTCCCTTCCTGGGCTGCTGCTGGTTGCTCCTCTCCATCCTGGGTGCCAGTTTCCCTATGTCCCTCCGTCCAGGCCCCCTCCACCCTCCCGTGTTTGTGTTGTTTGGGAAGTCTGGGAGCAGTTCATTCCTCCTCTATCCCTTGTCCACGTCCTCGTCCTGCTCGTCCACATCCACGTCCTCGTCCTGCTTGTCCATGTCGTCCTGCCTGCCCTTGTCGTCCAGTCTCTACCTGTGAGTCTACCCCAGTGTCTTCCCTCCGTCTATGTCTCCAGCCAGTTTCCATCACCACATCCTTCAATCCCGGCAATAAACCTGTTTAACAGCTACCTGCGCATCTGTCTCTGCTTTGGGGTCCTCAACCACACTCAAACCATGACAGAAGTTGGATCATAACTAGGTCCGAAGTTCAGTGAAGCGGTTGGAGAGAGACTGGGGGAGCTAATCTAAACAGGTGAGTCTAGAGATTACTATCTGTGACAATCCCACATAAAGTTAAACTAAGCAAGTGAGTCTAACTGTGACATAACTATCTTTATTTACTACCAACTGAAACAGGAAACTATGAGATTACTACCATGACATGCTATCTTTCATACCTCTCTATACTATAATAACTATAACTAACTACAATTAACCACTACAGAGGGAAAAAAAAGCGGAGGAACAAAAAAAAAAAACACAGTACAGACATAATGACAAGACATTGCAACTGGAGAGGAGACAGTGGATATAGTCCAGTAGAAAGGCAGTATCCAGATCCTGCAGCCAGGGGACGCTGGATACAGCAGACCTGCCTACCATCCTAGGTGGGGCAAAAAGCTGCAAGGGCATAAAAATAGTGCAGGGACTAGAGAGGAGGTGTTTTCATATGATTTGTCCAAGGGAGAGAATGCAAATTATAAACGGAAGTGGACCGAACACCAAACCTTGGGGTACACCTTGGTGGATGAGCAAAGATGAGCAGCGGTCAGTGAGGGAAATTAACTGTTGTCTGTTGGAAAAGTATGAAGTATGAAGTATGACCAGGAAAGTGCAGTACCAGTCAGTCCAATGGATCTGGAGAGGTGGTCAAGGAGAATGGAGTGGGAGATGGCATCAGAAGACAACACTAGGAGATTGGGTATGTTGATTTTATCTGAGTCTGCAGCTCTGGGTAGGTTGTTTGCGATTTTTTTTAATAGCCTGAGGGCAGCTTTCTGATTGTAAACATGAAATGTAAAATATCATTTTTCCTTCTTAATGTCAACTATTTAAAAAAAGGACTGTAATTCACTTGCTGTATTGTAATTAATTGACAAGCTACTGTATTTAAAAACAGTGAATGGCATTCATACAAGTTCAAGGCAATGTTTGTTATAGTTGTTTTATTATCCTACCAACAGGTTTGGCAAGTGTGTTGGCTCACAATAGGCTGATCTGCAAACATCCATTGTCTTTGCCTGGGATCCAGAAAACACACATCTCTCAGGATTAGCAGGCAGCCAGTGTCTTAGAAAGGGTGGGCCTGAAATCCATTATTTGAATAAGGTTTCTAAGTTCCACAATAGTCTGGTGCACAGATAAGATTTTTGAGTAAATATTTGATGTAAATAAACCTCAGTGAGATAATATAGTATTTGCTTTCAAATGGTAAATTGAACAGTGAATGGCATTCATACAAGTTCAAGACAATGTCTTTTATAGCTGTTTTATTATCCTACCAACAGGTTTAGCAAGTGTGTTGGCTCACAATAGACAGATTGATACATATAAACACTTATTTTTAATCACAGAAAAAGATGAGCAGGAGTGAGGGAAATTAACTGTTGTCTGCTGACAACAGGAAAGTCCAGTACAGTCAGTCTATTGTATCTGGAGAGGCTGTCAAGGAGGTTGGAGTAAGAGACACATCACATAAGATATGGCGCTATGATAGAGGCTGAATCCTGATGGGAATGATTTACATGGGCTTATGATTGGTCATATGATGTTGCGTGAACTAGTTTGTGTCAGGCTGTTATGACAAGCTGTTTTATTTTGAAGGTTGAAGGCCTCACACCTGCCCTGTTTGATGCGCACTTTGCTTCCCGTAGTGCCTTTGGGACAGGATCCCCGGTGTATCATAGCCACTGCAAAGAAAACCTCGAGCCGACGTCAGTAAAAGCTATAAAAGAAGAAGAAGACAGCCTCTTTATAGTCCTCAAGGTAACTACACTGTTCATCAGCAGCCACGGGGGCATCAGGGAGCAATGATTGGCTGTGTGCTTGTTGCAGCTAGGTTAACTTTAACGCTAGCTACCCTGGCTATAGCCTATAAGCGCCCCGTTTATAAACTTGCATCATTGCCACAACAGCGGTGGGATAGGTAAACTTACGACTGTTATGTCCCAAAATACATCTCTCTTTAATTTACATCTTTCCCAGCCCGTTTCTGTTTGCTTGTGTTGTTCTGGGGGTTTGATGCTTACAAAAATGTCTTAAGTCAAACTTTTTCCACAGTCGCTGAAGCTGGACGCGAAATTGGGCTTTCCTACCAGAAGTAACACACCATTAAATAAAGAATTAACCATTTGTAAGGAAGCTATTAAAACGGCACACCTTTTAGCATCTCAGCTACTATCGCTTACTACTTTATTACTGCAGTAGCCTATTGTAATAATGTAGTAATGATAGCTTAGTAGTCAAAGATACTTATGGTAGGGTGACCACACGTCTATTTTTGAGCCTTGTGTTCCCTGTCCTAGCAGATGTATCCAAAACCATTGATTTGTGCCAGTTTTATACAAGAAATGTGCCTGATGTCATTATTTTTTTTCCAATTTGATACCTGCAAACAGTAAAGAGAGGCATAAATTGTCATTTAGGTTTAGGCAAAATACAGAAAAGCTGCTTAAAAATGACAAAAACACAAAGAAAATGTGACTATACTGACTCACATTAGTGCTGAGTGCATAACAATTCTCCTCAATTACCCACTCACAATTATTACCAACAATCCCAAACCAGAGATGTCCCAGGTTTTTATTTTGAAAATCTGGTCACCCTAACTTAGTGGTCACTTCTTTGTTGTGTTTTTACTGCGTTTTAAACAAAGTAAACGAGGTGTGTTAGCATTAGACAATGACATGGTTATTACACGATGAGCCTGATTAGATTTAAAACTGGCATTACATTAGAAAGACTTTAGATGGCAGTCTGCCATTCCTTATTTACAACTGGAAAACGCCACACCTGTTCTTGTAGTAGAGGAATGCACTCTCGTTTATCTGTCAGCAGGTCTAGCCTCAGGTGACACGTATGAGATCTTGTGAAGAAACCATTTAGTTGTCAGTACCCTTTAGCAATGACCCCATTATACCCTAAGTAAAGCTTTACAAAAAAAACATATAAAAATGGCTTTCACTATTAATTTCCCTAACATAATTTCCGTAAACATTCATTCATTTAAAACAAAAAATACTTCCAGCATAGTATGAACATTAACCCAGACCAGATGCTTTTACCTTCCACCAAAAAGCTACATAATTCACCTAAAATATTATACCTCTATGGCATGAATCCACTTTCGAATATAATGCAAATGTCCTCATTTGAAGATGTAGTAATTTGTGTTTGATTTTATACTTTAGCATATGAAACCAACCTTGACCACATCCTGCAGCTGTGTTTGAACATGTTCAACAATTTTGTTTGAGTTCAATAGGACGTGTCAACACGGATATTAAAGTTTATTTTTCCATTTTCAAAAAAGAACTATGTCCATCTCTAGGTTCACTTTCATTCAGTTAATTTATAAAACTAAAAAGCAACATCAGCGACAAGTAAAATGGTGTGGAACCTAGTGACCCTGGAAAATAAGATAAGATTGCTGTCAAGTCCTCTACGCCTTTGTTGAAACTTAGTCTAAACAATAGCTACAGGGTACAGAAATCTACAACTCAAAAGTGTCATTACACAGTAAAATCACAGATCACATGACACTTTAAAGTTTTTGTATAGTCTTAGGGCATCTTTCTGGTTCTAAACAGGAACTGTAAAATATTATATACTATTAAAAAGACTATTTCACAATAGTATTTCTACAAAGGGAGATGCATTTTTCCAGAACATAACATCATTTAACATTTAAATTAAATGTCTCTAGTTTGTTTGCAAATGGAAAATTACACTGTGAACAGGATTCATACAATTGGGCATAAGTACATTTTGTACATTCCACTTTGCTTTGTCAGTTCAAAACAAATGTCCTTTGTTTTATTATCCTCCAAACATGTTTGACAAGTGTGTTTGCTGATCGTAGACACATAGTCTATCAGACTTTTGTGTTTCACATTTGATATGACTCTCCCAATTCAATGGGTTAGATGACTACAATAATCTAATCTAATCCTCTTGATTAACTCCTTAGATACCAGTTTTTGTCATAAACTACAGTCATTGTGAATAAATTTCTGAAACACACTCAGTGTCTACAAAATGTCACTAAAATTGTCAACACATATATCTAAACATTTGTGGAAAACACACCTGTGAATTTTCATGGCATTCGAATAATCGCAGCCAAAGTTATCAATGTGATGTCCTAGTACATTTAATGTAAAACCCCAAAGAATAAAATGTACTCCTTATGTAGTAACAGTACATTCTGTCAGTCATTCAGAATTTGAACAAGTTAACTGTATTTACCAATGAATAAATGTTTAATCAAAATTCACCATAGTGAACAGTTTTCCCCTTCCTGCAGCCAATCAAAAGGCTTGTGCCATCTGTGAGCTCACTCGACCCCTCCCCTGTCCTACATGTCTCTGTCACCTTCCTCTGCCTCTTCCTTTTCCTTTTCTCCCCTGCTTGATGGCTTGAGCCAGTCTTTTTTACTTTCGTGTTTAGCTTCAAAATAGCTTCAATACATAAAGACTGAAAACAAAAGGGTGTGAATCCACTGAAACGTGGGATGGAAAAGCACGCAGACATTTTGTCCAAAAACCCTCATGTGAGTCTTTTTTTCTTGCATTTATTTGCTGTTCATGGTTTCCTTCCTTTTTAGCCTTGCCATCAACCGTTAGCTTTGATGCCTCTGTTATGTCGATTCGTCCTAGCCTTAGCCTTTTTGCATGCTTCCCTGCCCCCATACCATAAGGCTGGCCACTGATGCTGTCTTGTGACGCGGCTGAAGTAGCTCATTATGAGGGAGTGCTTTGTGTGCTTTGAGCGCACAATGAAAAAGACACTTTCCTTTGAATGAATGAATGAATGAATGAATGAGAGATTAAATACACTGTCTTCTCCAGCATGTGCTCTGCTTTCTGGGGGAAGACAACATGAAGAAAAAAAAGAAATAGCGGTGCACACAATATATCACAAATGTCATGTTTGCTATATTTGAAATTCAACAGTAGGGATGGGACAAGATCTCGCGAGACAAAATTGCCAAAAGATTGTGCACACATGAGAAAAATTATCTTGTGAGATTTTTACCCCTGAATTTATCTTTGGCTTGGACAAAAAAGGAATTAAGAGCTAGTGAGTTATATAATTTGAGAAGCTGTAGTTCCAAAAAGCAGTAGTACAATGACCACTAAAGTAATACATGAAATACATAAAAATAGCGAAGCCAAAACTGTGAAACAGATTGCACTACTTATTTATTACATGTCAAAATCTCATCTTGTCTCGTTTCATGGACCTGACCTTGTGGTGTATCTCATTTCAAGAAAATTCTCGTTCCACCCCTATTCAACAGTATTTCTTTAAAAATAAGCTTCCCTTTCTTTTCTTAATATGTCATTCCAAATAATTAACAACATTTTTTCACAGTATACATTTTTGTACTTGTACTATGCTCATTTTCTTAGAAAGACCCTCCAAAGAATCTACACCTTCCACCTTTTAACCATGTGCTTTGGTTAAATACACTGGCCTGTATTTGCACTTTGGGTCACCGTAGAGCTTACAGTACTAATGTGGCCCAATATGATCATTTTGGTGGTAGACAAAGCATGACATTTGACTTATTCTTTTGTCAACCAGTGAACACCAAACCTTAACAGAACTCTCAACCGTCTATCTAAACATGTATTCCTTTATCTCTCCACAGCTTGCACCATGATATCTAGCTGTGACTGTTTATATTGTCCCAGATCAATGACCCTTGACTCACTTTTTACAAACCCAGAATTCTGCTTCTGTGAATTTGCACTATGTAGTCTGCATCTAGCGAGACACGTATTCTGATATAAGTCACAATAATTTGAACTACCGGTAATTAAGCCCAAATGTTAAAGGAAGATCAGTTTATTGATAACCACATCTAACCTTTACTAAATTAAATGGAGGCCTAAATCCTAAAAATACTTTGGGTTTACTTTTTGTGTGGCATGTTTGTGAATGTGTATGTGATAAATCTATGATTGACCAAGGCTAAAATTACTGATGCCAATGTCAGGCACTTAGCATAAAGCACTAGTGACGTGGACTGGTCTAACAACTTCATGGTTGACACTGCAGTTGTCATGGAGGAAGAATGAAATGGACTTATATTCTGAATAGAAATCACATTAGTTTAAAAATGTAGTATAATTGTATTATAAATACCTAGCTTCACAAACAATATTTACACGTAATAAACGTCATAGCCTGGAGAATTGCCTGTGGTGGATGATTTGTGCTCTGTTTTTCCACCACGCCACTCCTTAACTGCAAACATTTACATTCTGCACAATGTACTGCTGTTTGTTTTTTGAGTGACAAGAAAAAATCTTGCCAGGCATTTTTTAAATTGATTATCATTTGTTCTGCACAGCATGTACAGAAATGTTACAAACATTTACCAACTTTGTAATCTAAAACTGTTAGAGTAATTGTCCTCATATTCTTAAGCATCAGCCCATTTGGAAAACCCAAGTGAGTAAAACTCGGGAATGTTCTGAATTAAAATTCTAACTGTTAAACTTAGCCGTGTTTTCCCTTTTTTGTATTTCAACAGGAATTATATTATCTGAGAATGCAAAGAAGCAGAGAAAAAATGGAGAGAGGAGTATTTGAAGGACAACACCTGGTAATAGGAGATGTCATTTATGTTTGTTGAAATTCTGAAACTTACCCCACTGACTCGTGTGTTTGTTTGTTATAGTCAAAAAGGCAGCTAAGGGTTTGCGTGGCTACTTGCAACAGAGCAGACTATTCCAAACTCGCCCCCATCATGTTTGGAATAAAAAATCACCCAGAGGACTTTGAACTGGAAGTAGTGGTTCTTGGCTCACATCTCATTGATGACTATGGGTAAGGAAAATTCAACCAGAAACACAGCTGCTTGATCCTGGAAACGATACTGAATACTGAAACTAATTTATGCTACTGACACAAAAACCCAAGCAGATTTATACCACAAAAAATATTCTAAATCTATAATATTGTTAAAAAAAACATGAGTTGGAATAAATAAGTAGTAAGCAGAAAGAAACACTTTAGTTACACACATAGAAGTTATTAACCAACAATTTCCCAGTTCTGCAAAGAAAAGAAAATCTACACACAATTGCTGAGCCTCAAAATGTATTGTTCCAGCTGTCATATATTGAACAATAAGTCAATATAATAATTATTCTAACAGGCCTACCTGGAAGGTCATATTGACATCATTTGAATTTGTACAGACTAAAGTTAACCTGTAGAGGTTTAATAGACTTACAATTGATTTGTGATTCATGCTTTAAAGGCATCTTTAGATTTTTGTTGAGTGGAACTATATTTATAACTGAAGTAATTTAATTTTTCAAATATTTTAAATTAATTGGAGCTTTAATTAATCACAAGTCCCTAAACAACACAGATGTAAACAGACAGACACAAATGCAATGTGGTGCAATGGATATTTCTGATGCAACATTATCATTCATTGCATTATTATATTCTGCACATTGTCGGTGCAGCTTACTTGAAGAAATACAGTTTTTAATCTTTTTATGTTCATAACTTCAAAGGTCTCGGTAATGGCAGACTTAAGACTTGTATGTAGTATTTCTACTGTAACAGACTCTCTAAAATCACACAAATATCACCTTATCTTAACAACCAGATATTGTTACATTTCAAATGAATAGTAGAGAAAGTGCAGACAGAAATGTCAGAGATGAAAGAATAAAATCATTATCAGGTACAATATGGCCCCTGGGGCACAGGTTGTTCAAATAGAAATGAAAAGGCTGAGGACATGAGTTGGGCAGTTAAAAGCCTGAAGTAGGGCAGAGAGAATGAGCACTTTTATGAGTGTCTCGAGACAAGCAGGCCAGGACTGACTGACAGCAGGAGGCAGATGATAAGAGGCAGAACTCAAACATAAGCTTCTTGTTGGCCCTCGCCAAGTAACGAAGTGAATGGCGAGGGGTATTGTTCTTCATCGGTTTCTTATGCTATATTATTATTAGGCCCGAGCGCCTAGGCGGCGTAGGGCCTATTGTGATTGTTCAGCAGTGCGAAGCACTGCTGCGCTGAGTGCGCGGAGCGTAGCGCAGCGCACGCAAACAGAGCGCGAAGCGCTCTCCCCTTTCCAAGCACACTGGCATCACCATGTCACTGACTGGTGCCCGCTGACCTGGCACGGTGGCATCGCCATGGCCGCGTCAGTGGCATAATTGTAATCGTTCACCCAAAAACATAGGGTTTAGGAAAACTTTGTTTTCCTAAACTCATGTGCGCCCGCGAAAACCGAGCGCGAAGCGCTCGCCCCCTTATCAAACACTCAATGCCACTCATCAGTGACACTCATGGCATCCAGTAGTACAGACTGGCACTGCCCATTGCCACGATAGCGGCATAATTGTAATCGTTAAGTCGGGCAAACGCCAAAAACGTGCACTGGGTATGTGAGAAACCGAAGAGGTCAATGACGAGCGCAACGGTCATAATAGGGCAGGGGTATTCAACTAAAATTCGAGAAGGTCCAGTCAGACAAAATCTCCTCAAGCAGAGGTCCGGGACATCATTATGGATGCAATGATACAGTTTTCCCACGATTCAATACGTATCACGGGTCACAATATACGATTTTCATACATTTTAAGACGTAAAAAAATCTCATGTAATTTTTTTCTAATAATGAGCATAGTATAAAATAACACACTGATATTACAGTGTAACTAATGTACAGCTGTAGTTCATATGTGAAGTGTTCATTTGGTTCACAACTCAGAATTTTAATTCAGTGAAAATAAGATCAGAGCTTTCTCAGGCTATTTTATATTTTACAATCTAGTCTACTCTTAACAGAGTGGTAGGGGAGTTACATTATCAGACTTTTCCTTTGATGATGATTTAATGATTTCTTTTCATCCTGAGTCCTCTCACTGGGTGCACAAACCTCATACCAGTGTCTGCACTGCTCTGCTGTCCTGCCACAGTCTGTTCTCTTACAGAAACAGAGCGCTCTTCCATCCTCTTTCTGGACGCTAAAATTATATTATACTACAATTAGACGTCTCAACGGTTTGTTTTCTGAATAAAACTTATGAGACAGAGTTTGAGAAAAAGATTGCGTATATCACGAGTCACATCGTGTGTGCGTATACAGCGCATTTGATGTGAAGCTCATTCCACGGTTTAGCAACATAAAATAAAGAGTAAGTAAAAGATAAAACCCGCCTCTCTCACTCTTACAATATTTCAGCTATAAGTCCCTATAGATCTGTTTTCTTGCTGCATCTGAGAAGGACGCTATGATAACTGTTTTGATTTCGGACCAAAATAAATGAATAAATACAGCGCGCATGGAGGAACACATGCATATCGATATGGGTCCGGATGGGATGCCGTCTGGGTCCGGACTCGCACCCCGGTCCGCGAGTTGGTGACCCCTGCTTTAGAACCTTTCCTGAACGTGTTTAGAACGATCAGGAATGAGTGGAAGAGCACAGAGACCAGGTTACACATGTGTAGGATAAAGTTGCAGAAATGTACGGAAACCTCTATGTCTGCACTTTCAAAGGAAGTTTCTGTCTTTTACGGTTAGAAAGTTCTGCGCGGTTATAGAAAAGATATTCCTCCGTATCGTATACGATACCGAGGAATCGTATATCGTAGGAGGATATCGTATATCATAGGAGGATATCGTAGGAGGATATCGTAGGAGGATATCGTATATCGTAGGAGGATATCGTATACGATACCATCACTGTGTGATGACGTGCGCAAAACGAGTGTCCAATAGGAACTTTGTTTTCCTAAACTCATGCACTCTGTCCATTTTGATCGACCCAAATGGTCGACTCCTCTGACTGTGTGTGTTTATAACGAGTGAAAAAGTCACTCTAAGTGGAGTTAATTCTCACATAAATGGAAAATTACAGATCTGGGTCTGTGTAATTGCACATCCCCTTCTATTTTTATTTAAAGGTTTATTTCAGTCCAAAAGTGCAAATCCAAATGTAATTTCCACCATGGAAATGCAGAAGTGCTGTGGCTCTGGCTCTGGCCCTGGCAGGAGCTGTTTCCAGGACTGGACCAGGAAAGTCATGGGGCCACTGCACTTTTTTTTTTGTTTTTAGGGCAATAAGGAGATTTTTTAATTTACTTACAGACTTGATATTTTGCATTTTTGTAGCTAAGGCCCTAAATTAAGCATTTCTTATGTCCAAAAAGTTGTTTCTACATGTTTGCTGTGTGTTTTGTATAAACAGTGTGAATTTTATTTTCTGGGTTGTTTTTTTTTTTTCATCTCTATTTCTGGCCCTGTAGCTTTTATCACAGCCACATGACACAACTACAGCAGCAGATTGTGAAATAACAGGCTGTACTGAACAAAAGGAGGTAGAACACTTCATTAGGGGGTAAAAGGGGCAGTTTTAAAAGCAAAATTAAGAAAAAATCCAGGTGAGGAGAAATGTACTAAAACTGCCCTTAGGGGATAAACACACTGGAACCTGCTTCCTCCTCCTCCTCACGATAGCTATGTACTTTTGGTTTTAAACGGGCTGTTCGTGCTTCTGGATGAATCTGCGTATTGATTTGCATATTGATACTTACTGAGTGTTCAACAAACAGGTTATCATGTCTTTTGATAGCCATGTCCTAATTCATAACTATTATTATCTTTTTTTTTGTCTTGTTCCATGTAATGGGTGTATCAAACCAGCAAAACACATTCCTTCTTTGTTAAAATGTGTTCACTGTCAACAGCAAAAAGCTTATTGTGATTGTGAAGTCAGTTCTTGTATTGATTTTAATATTCCCTATTATGACCCCATAGAAAAGGAGGGTAAAAGACAAACAAACCGTGGCAGGTGAGGAACCCATTACATAAATATGTGCCTCACTTTTCACGGAGCTCCATGTGTGGAGCTCTATGTTGGCTTTCCCTGCAGCATCTTACACCTGCAGTTATGTGCTGGACTGTCTCAGGTAGGGATGTTAACTGTAACAGTTTGACCGAATCAAAGTCATCTGGTCATAATATTTTGACCGTGGGTTTTCTGTTGGACGAGCTGTCGAGAAGAGAGAGTGTCGTGCCAGGGGGGTTGCGAGACCTTGGCGGTTGCGTGGTAGGGGCGTGCGCGCCGGGGCGAGGGCCATCATCGCCTTGAGCGGCTTAAATTGGCCCTCAATAACGATCAACGAAACGGTCAATGAAATTTGGGGCAGTGATAGAACTCAAGGAGACAAGCAAAAAATCCAAGCGTTGTGCATCCCTATGACCAACAGAAAGTCGGCCATATTGGATAAAAAAAACTTGCTGTTTTGACTGCGTGTCCGCAAAAGTCATCAACTGTCTAGTTTTTGGTCCAAACGAGCTCAGATTTGACATGTCACATCTACATCCACATCCAGCAGATGTGGGTCCACAAACGCATTATTTTTCTAAGCGCACTTTTTCACGGTTTGTCCGTAGCACGCCGGCGAATAACACCTTCATTTCCTGTTTCTTTGATGCCCTCTCACGACTGCAAGCTTTGGCCTACAGAGCTCAAACTCACATCACTATTGTGTGATCCCGGCCTGAATGTGAGGAAATATGAAATATAATAAAAGTGAACTCTGTAGCGCCACCTAGTGTATACGTGAAACGTTAACATTGTCGGATTTGGACCAAATTTGGGGATTAAATTCTAAGCATGATTTCAAGCAAAAGCTTATATTATGGACATGGTGCAATTTTCATCGTTCGCCAGCAGGGGCGCAAGGACTCCCTAAAAAAATAGTATAAAAATGCCTACACACACAGGCTTTGTCTGATCGTGCTGAAATTTGAATCACTAATGCCTGATTAGGGCTTGATTATAATAAACTATAAAGCATATGAAAAGTTAGCACCACCAAGCCTATACAAGAAACGTCAACATTATCGGATTTGTACCAAATTTGGGTATTCAATTCTCTGTATCAAAGCAAGCAAAAAAATATATTATGGATATGGGGTGTTTCCCACGGTTGGCCAGCAGGGGTGCAAAGACTCCCCCAATAAATAGTTCCAAAATTACTACATGTGCAGACTTTCTCTGATTGTGCTGAAATCTGAATCACTAAAGCCTGAACATGGCCTGAATATAATACACTATAATGTATATGAAAAGTGAACTCTATAGCGCCCCCTACTCAGACATGATACGTCACCATGATCGAATTTGTACCAGATTTGGGGATTAAATTCTATGCGTGTATACGACCAAAAAAATACATTATGGATATGGGGTATTTTCCATGGTTGGCCACAAAGGGCACAAATACTCCCCCCCCCCAAAAATATGTTTAAAGGCGCACTATGTAACTTTTCTGGTGGAGGGTCTGTTTTTATGCACAGTATTAGTCTGACAGTGCTCTTGATTATAAAAGTCATGTGACCTGTGGCCTAGTTTCTATAATTTGGCTCTAGATCGTTCCCATTTTCAAATATTAAAGGTGCCCTATGTAATTTTTCTGTTGGACGAGCTGTCGGGAGGAGAGAGTGTCGTGTCAGGGCGGTCGCGAGTCCTCGATGGTCGAGTGGGCGGGGCATGCGCGGCGGGGCGAGGGCCATCATTGCCGCGAGCGGCTTTAAGTTGTATTTACTCTTCAGCTCATCACAGATGAATGTAAGGCTTGGTACTCTGAATGTTTTATTACTATATTGTTCATTAGTAAAATCATCTAGGACTAACTTTATTGTTTATTGGCCCTCACCAGTAACAAAGTTAATGGCGAGGGGTATTGTTCTTCCTTTGTTTCTTACGCTCTATTATTATGTGAGAAATCGAAGAGGTCAATGATGAGCGTGGATCAAAAATTTGCTGCCATTTTGACTATGTGTTTGCAAAATGATTCACGTCCCTGGTTTTTGGTCCAAATGAGCTCAGATTTAACGATTCGACATGTCACATCTACATGGGTCCACACATGCATTATTTGTTTTTGGGATCCTCCTCACGGTTTGTCCGTAGCACGCCGGTGAATAATGCCTTAATTTCCTCTTTCTTTGATGACCTCTCACGGCCACAGGCATTGGCCTACAGAGCTCAACCTCAAGTCACTATTGTGTGATCCCGGCCTGAATGTGATGAAATATAAAATATAATAAAAGTGAACTCTATAGCGCCACCTACCATATACGTGAAATGTCAACATTATCAGATTTGTACCAAATTTGGGGATTAAATTCTATGCATGATTACAAGCAAAACAATATATTAGGGCCCTAGGTTATTTTTGATGGTTGGCCAGCAGGAGCGTAAAGACTCCTAAAAAACATTTAAAGGTGCATTATGCAACTTTTCTAATATACAACCTGTATTCCTGGGCAGCTGTTAGGAAGAGACAGTGGTGTGCTGGGGCGGTCGCGTGGGAGGGGCATGCGCACCAGGGCGAGGGCCATCATTGCTGTGAGCGGCTTTAATTTAATTTTTTTTCTTTCTCCAGGAACACATTTCGTATGATTGAACAGGATGACTTTGACATCGGCTCCAAGCTTCACACAATAGTGAGAGGGGAGGATGAGGCAGCCATGGTGGAAAGTGTGGGTCTAGCCCTAGTGAAGCTCCCAGATGTCCTACAGAGACTGAATCCAGACATTTTGATTGTCCATGGTGATCGTTTTGATGCACTGGCACTTGCAACAGCCGCAGCTTTAATGAACATTCGAATACTGCATTTAGAAGGAGGAGAGGTGAGTAGAACTGGGTGAATTTTGTATCAGGTTTCACATTCAGCAAAGTGGTGCTTGATCTTCAGCATATATGCTAGTACATAAAACACATCTCTACCTCACCCTCCCGTGGTTGTCTCATTCTTTCTCGAAGCTCAGGTCCTCTACCAGAGGCCTGGGAGCTTGAGGGTTCAGTGCCGTATTCACTGTTCCTACTACTCCACTTTTCTGGACTGAGATGTCTGATGTTTTTCTTGATCTGCTGTAGCCACTCCTCCAGTTTGGGGGTTACTGCCCCAAGTGCTCTGATGACCAAAGGCACCACTGATGCTTTCACCTTCCTGGCCTTCACCAGATCTTCTATGAGACCCTGATATTTCTGTATTGCAATGTCAACCACTTTGTCTTTCCTCTGCTCTTTGTCCACCTCCACCATGTCCAGTTGGTTCACCATCACCACATCTTGGCTTGGGCAGTACTGGAGAAGTGGCTACAGTATATATAATATATGCTAGCAAAATGTTCCAATACTCAAAAGCATCCATCCAATAGTATTTGTTGGTATGTGTACATTATTTCTTGTTTTAATCACTCTGCTGACTTTGTTGTAGGTGAGCGGTACAATTGATGACTCAATCCGCCATGCCATCAGCAAACTGGCCCATTACCATGCTTGTTGTACACGACGGGCTGAGCAGCACCTCATAGCCATGTGTGAAGACCATTCGCGCATTTTATTGGCTGGGTGCCCTTCCTATGATAAGCTACTAGCAAAACAACACCAAGAGGACTATATGGACATCATTAAGAGCTGGATTGGTATGTATTTGTTCAAATATATGTGGAAATATTGCTTTAACAGTGAGTATATAAGAGAATACTTGTATTGTTTTCCAGGTGATGTCAAAGAGAATGATTATATTGTGGCTTTGCAACATCCAGTCACCACAGATATTCAACATTCGATCAAAATTTATGGTTTAATGCTGGATGCTCTTCTGTCTTTTAATAAGAAGACACTAATTCTCTTTCCAAATATTGATGCAGGTCAGTAACAAGCTGCAGTTAGCTTTAGCAAATGTCAAGATTCATAAAATAAATATATTATGTTGTATTGAACAGGTAGTAAAGAGATGGTGCGTGTGATGAGGAAGAAGGGCATAGAACAGCACCCCAATTTCCGAGCTGTGAAGCATGTTCCTTTTGAGCAGTTCATCCAGCTGGTGTCCCACGCCGGCTGCATGATCGGAAACAGCAGCTGTGGGGTTAGAGAAGCTGGGGCCTTTGGCACTCCTGTCGTGAACCTGGGCACAAGGCAAACTGGCAGAGAAACTGGTACATTTTCTGTTTGAATGCCCTTAATGTAACATACAATTATGACATAATATTCATTCATGTTGAAATGTAGGTGAAAATGTGCTCCATGTGAGAGACGCTGATAGTCATAATAAGATCTACCATGCTCTGGAGTTGCAGTTTGGGAAACGATACCCCTGGTGAGTCAAAAAGTCCCATTACTTTTATGTGCCAGTTGTGATGTAATGTACTAGTCAAACTGTGCTTCCACAGCTCCAAGATTTATGGTGATGGAAATGCAGTGCCACGTATTCTCAAGTTTTTACATTCCATTAAGATAAACGAGCCGCTACAGAAGACTTTCTGTTTTCCGACTTTAAAAGACAGTAACTCTCAGGACATTGATCATATTCTGGAGACGCAAAGTGCCCTTGCTGTTGATCTGGGAGGAACTAATCTTCGGGTGGCCATTGTCTGCATGAGGGTAAGTAAGCTGTGTTTACATAATAGACATTCATATTTTAGTATTATGTTAAATGTCCCTTTTTTCATATCAGGGAAGTATAGTCAAGAAATATATTCAGTCAAATCCAAAAACCTATGAGGCAAGGCTAAGCCTCATACTAAAGATGTGTAATGATGCCATGCAGGAGGCTGTCCAGCTCAACTGTAGAATACTTGGTGTTGGTATGAGAAAACCTGTTAATTAGTATTTTTATGTGAAATCTATTTTGTTTAAAAATAAATATTGTCCATTACAGGCATCTCATCAGGAGGTCGAGTAAATCCACAAGAGGGCGTGATTCTGCACTCCACAAAACTCATCCAAGAGTGGTCCTCTGTGGATCTGAGGACACCCATCTCTGACACCCTGCATCTCCCTGTTTGGGTGGACAATGACGGGAACTGTGCTGCACTGGCTGAAAAAAAGTTTGGTCATGGCAGAGGGGTGGAGAACTTTGTTACTGTAATCACTGGAACTGGTAAGCCATCATCTTAAGTTAGTATCTGTGAAAAAATGCTTCATTATTGACAAATTGTTTGACATTGACATTGTTGTTCTATGGTGTGTGTGCTCTCTAATGAAATCATAAAGTGCTTTACACTTTATGATTTTATCTGTGAAAAGTATAAACAAAGTTTACTCATCTAAATATGTCTATTCTATAGGCATTGGTGGAGGCATCATACATAATAATGAACTAATTCATGGGAGCACTTTCTGCGCTGCTGAGCTGGGACACATCATGGTTTCCCTGGAAGGACCAGAATGTTCTTGTGGTAGCCACGGATGTATAGAGGCATATGCATCTGGCATGGCATTGCAGAGAGAGGCAAAAAAACTTAATGATGGTGAGTTTGTGGAGTTGATTAGACCAAAGTACTAATTTGAGACAGACCATGAAGGCTAAATTGCACACACCATGGCCGTGATTTTGTGGTGTAATCTAAACCACATCCATATTTCAGAGGACATGCTGAAGATGGAGGGAATGAAGATTGTGGAACCGGTTTCAGCTATTCACCTCATCTCTGCAGCAAAAATGGGCAACTCAAAGGCTGAAGCTATTCTCAATAAAGGTATGCCTCCTTCTTTGAGGTATCAAATGCCATTGTAGTACAGTAGTAATGATCACAGTATCAGCTTCTTGTATTTTATTTTTTTGAACATTGAATTAATATTTATGATAATCTTTCTGTCCAGCTTCCACAGCCTTGGGTGTTGGTATTATCAACATTCTCCACACAGTGAACCCATCTCTGATCATTCTGTCAGGAGTGCTGGCTCCATGCTACCAGGCCCCAGTGCAGCGCATCATCTCAGAGAGGGCACTGCCCTCTGCACAGAATATCAGGGTTCTCACATCAGATCTGGAAGAACCAGCTCTACTTGGAGCTGCTACCATGGTGTTAGACTATACAACCAGAAGAATATACTGAAGTACTGCCGAACAACCAGAGATTTCTATGGAGTACATTTGAAGAACTTTAGTTCAACTTATTAGGGTTATGCGTTACATATTAAGTTTGGAATGGATGACAATCAAACTGTGTTATTGTACATGCCAAATGAATGCATACAATGTTTTTATTTGGGTAAAAACAACCTTGTTCACTGCTTTAATCTCTTGTGACCAATTTGAATATTTATTTTTGTGTTAATTGTCTAAAACTGTTGTTTTTATATTCTTTACATGCTGCGATCACGTTTATTATTAATCTGAACATAATTATTTAATTTATGGTCATGAGATGGGACATTTCCAGGAGATGGTACAAAAACTGTGTCTATAATTTGTGCATTTTTTTTTTAACAAATATCACACTGAACGAACTGCATCTATGACTGATATTAATAAATTTTTCATTTATATCCCTTTGACCATTCTTGCAACATAACCAAAAATTAAGGAAGCTGCATACATTATCATGTTAATGATAAAAGGCAGGTACATTAGCCCGGTGTGTCACCTGACACCTATCATGTAGACTTGAAACTAACCCCAGTAAATTATTAACATTTTAAAGGCAGAATACATGCTTCAATTGAGCTTTTTCTTGTAGGGTTTTCAGCATAAAGGATTCTCCACAGAATAACTGCTGTAGCTATCTTTTTCTATATATTTATCAAGAAAGCAATAATTATTCGCACAATCTGAATGATTGCTCCATATTGCCCTCCCCAGTCCCCCCTTGAGATCTGTCACAGTCACGGGACCGTATGTGAACAAGTGCGTAGATTCTATTGGTCCAAAATGAAAAATTCTGTTTTCTGATTGGTCAATAACATTGTCAATCATGTGATCTGCTTTGCTATTGGCCAGTGACCAGTTTCCGCTTTGCTAGGTTGGCTGTTTTTTGATACCCTTCTTCTTGCTAATCGCTTCTGGTCAACCGCTACACCTGCCTGTTCTTAACCCAAACCAAAACTTACAATGGATGATTTTGATATGTTGAATGCACCAAACGCAGGCAATGGCGTTGGTTCCGAGGAGGACCCAGCGGCCGCGTTTCTGGCCCAACAGGAGAGCGAAATAGCGGGCATTGAAAACGACGAGGGCTTCAGCATCCTGGACAGTGGAGAGGTGCCCTCGGCCATGGGAGACTCCAATGGTCAGTCCTTATAATCATCTCACGTGACATTGTCGTGTGTTTTATGTTGCTACGAATGAGCCGTATAGTATTTGGTTGTATTGATCATGATGATCATCATATTTGTGTTTTTGAGAAGTCCTTGCGCTAGGTTCTTGCTGACCTTACCCTGTTAAGCGATTCATTGGTATTGATTACATTGAGTCTTTTTTCTTTTTTTCCATCAGATATTCAGTTACTACAGTATATTGAAGTGCCTCAAAAATGTTATTTGTTCTTTAAAAAAAAGAGAGATAATAAGATCAATAGGCCTTCTGAATACTGGGGGAGTAACGTCAGTCATTCAGCCTGACACTGGGACTTGGGCATAGTTGACCGTAATGTTACGTGTAGCTGCAGCGGAGAACCAGAGCAGCCTTTAAAAGAACAAGAGGAGGAGAACGACCTTTAACCCAGTGACTTATTTCCTGTTAATGAAGCTCATTAATCAATCACTATTCATACAAATATACGAGGTGGACAGAATATTGCCTAGACTCTTACATGGTGTACTTTGATCTATTGTTACCTCCTACAAACTTGTAATAGTGTATGTATTTTACTGTTTTCCTCTAGATGGTACCATCAACGGAGACCTTCATGGGGTAACTGTTTCATGTCTTAAATCATACTTAGAGGCATATGTGAGCAGAGGTTTGAACCAGGTTGTATCTTACCAAAGTGAAACAGCGGACTGTCTTTATGACAGATGTTTATGAACTGTGACTGTACGATTCTTTTACATCACTGCAAAACTACAAAGTCCATACTCACTTTAAGTCAACAGAAAAAACAACCCAAAATACATGTTGACAAAATTACATTTCCCGTGTTATGCTCTTAAAGTATTTTTAGTCTATCTTTAAACAAGGACATTGTGTTCAAATACTGGAGCAGTGATTTCGCTGTCATCCTCAGAAATGTCACAACAGCTCTTTCCTCTGCTGTGCTTGCAACATATCCTTATTTTGCCATGGCAAGGTTTTTTTGAGTATCTCTCCCGATAAATATACAGCTGACCACATCAAGTAACATTTTCCTTCCTAGCATTTTTTTTTTTACAGTTAATTAAGTTAATGCTACAAAAATTATATTTCAGGAAAGCAATGGTCCTTCAGATGCCTATGCAGCTATTTCCAATGCTGATCGTCTTCAGGCTGAGCCCGAAAGCCTACGCAAGTGGAGAGAAGAGCAAAGCGAGAGACTGGAGGTGCTAGGTAACAGACAATGCTATTTTGTGTTTTTTGTATTAAGCACAATAATACAGTTAGACTTTATTCATCTTTGCAGATGCAAATTCTCGCAAGCAGGAGTCAGAATGGAAGGAGAAAGCTAAGGCAGAACTGGAGGAGTGGCATGCCAGACAGAATGAGCAGCTGGAAAAAACCAAGACCAATAACAGGTACTTTGGTACTACTGACGATGATTGATTAAATTTGCACATAAAATCCATGTCAAGTTGACAAAAGTAAAGATTGCGTGTGTGCCAATACAAGCATTAGAATTTTACCAAACTACTAGACCACTGGAAAACGCCATGTCAACCCGAGCAGCTTGCATCTGTGAACATAACATACACCCACAAGTGACATTGAAGGAACTTAAATTGCCTTCGTCTTTGTATATGTTCATCAAGTAAATCTTATTGAACGAATTTGAGTGCATTGCTTTGCCACTCTTATTGCATGATTGGTTTTCTCACTATGTAGCAATTGTACACTGATATGTTTTACTACTGGGCTCTCTCCACTGTCTCAATTCTGTCTTTACCACTCTTCTCTCTCAATGCTGTCCTTGGTGGACGTTCGTCCAGGGTGCTGGATGAAGACTTCTACAAACAGCCGTTTTCTGATCTCATTGGTTATGTGTATGTGGCTTCGACTAACCCCATCTTCTCCATTTTGGTTTGCCTTCACTGATCCCTCCTTCTGGCATCTAATCCCTGAATACTCTCCATGTGTAGTGATGTCTTTAATTTGACCCAGACCAACTTTGTTCATTAGTGATTAAGATATGTCTGTTAATGTGAATGTCATTGCTTGCTGATTGATGCTTGCGTTAATTTGCATTTCAATGTATACCAGCATGATGTACAGATATCACTGCGCATCTCTGCCTTGGCTGTGCATGCATTCAGAATGACCACCTCATGATGAAATCACCAAAATTAGTTTCTACTGCTAAAGCTTTTCCCAATTTTTACACATTTAAAAAAAAAAAAAAAAAGGCTTGGGACCACTGTTTGAAGCAACTCTTTGTATGTTTTAATCAGTTAAATTGTGCCCAAATCTCATGCTCTGAGATGATTTGACTAATCTTAAATTAATGTGCAAAGCTTGGTAACATACTTTTGCCAATCACTGGGGTTGTTCTTGACAACTATTATCCATTTATGATGTAGTATGAGTAGATCTACTTGCACAGTTATGTTCTGTGACACAATACTTCAAACGGTCTGAGTCCTCTGTTTCCCCTCTGCTGCACTGACGATGTCGGCACAAAAAAAATTCATGCTTCAGTGCTGGGCTCCTGTCTGTGTAGCATTTGAGAACAATAGAACAAGAGAAGATTCCTGGGGGCAGATTCCTTATATTTGTTCAAATACATACTGATGTTACAATGACTTCAATATTTCTTCAGTTTAAAATACTAGGCCTGCCGTTTCATTATGCATATTTTCATTTACCTCTTTTGTGCTCTTTATTTAGCAGCCTTACCCCTGACTGACTTATATATGTCCCTTTTACGTGCTCTATGTGCCTCAAATGTAGTGTGTTATAGATCCATGGAATCAGTATCCTGCAGTTGTAGTATAACTGGTATTTGACATAAGGGACGGCGTGCAGTCATTTTATCGCAGTAATCTTTAAAAAGCCTGCACAAAGCTTTGTAAACCTTTGCATGCTTGCTTTTAACATCTTGCTGAATTGTCTTTCGTTTTGGTTTTCTCTCTCTCTTTCGTCCAAATTCTGACTTGTAAAACTGTTTTCTTTTCCTATGCATCTTTTTTAAAGCACACACATTAACCATCCTTGCTACCGCCTAGACCAGTTAAGTAAAAACATACTCCAGAATATGTATGATCAATGTTATTCTTCATAGGGGCTGTTAATACCACTGCATTAGCGAATAGTTAGTTTCAGAAATCTTTGTTTTATCCCATTCGTGGTGCTGTGGTCCTCTCTCCTCCCTGCTGTACTTGTTTTATGCATTGATTTATTTTTTGTTTGAGGGTGTACTTGGAAATGGCAGTGGAATTAAAACTAGCAAGGTGGCATTGTGTTGGGGCTTGTCAAACTACCAAAATATCTATCTATATATTTATCAATTTTAGCTGCAGCTGCGTGCATGGCCAATGAGCCAGTAGAGCTTCATTTTTGAGGTTGGTTAAAAAAAAAAAACTTGTCCCAGAGATTAAAAGCCCAGTATATTTATTACATTTACACTCAATCTTTTATTGGATTTAATACTTGCTTCCCCTGAATAAATAAAATCATCATACATTTCCAAGGGACAAGTTTAAATATGCTTTGGTGCATTTTTAACCAACTAAATTTGCTTCAGGCTGTTTGACATTTCCCTTTTAAGTTGTAAGACACTGATTAATGTACAATAGACTGAGCCTCCCCGTAGTATTGGCATTGTCAATCAGTTGTGTCTTGTGGTGTGCGATCATGAATTTGACACATTAAACCATTAACTACCAAAAGTGTGGCCACAACTTGATGCTCTGTAAAAGTAAAAAGGAGATTTGGCTCCTAAAGTCAGGCATCGGCAGAGGCCTATTTCAGGACTGTTTACATGTGTCTCTTACCTCTTTGTTTTTGCTAAATCTCTTCTCTCTCCTCTCCCTTTCTCCGCCTCTCTGGCTTAGGGCTGCTGAAGAGGCTATGATTTCAGACCTGGATGAAAACAACCCTGGAACTGAGTGGGAGCGCGTGGCCCGCCTCTGTGACTTCAACCCCAAGTCCAGTAAACAGGCCAAAGATGTGTCCCGCATGCGCTCTGTGCTCATCTCCCTCAAGCAGTCTCCTCTGGTCCGTTAGGTCCCATACTGCTCAGGGCATCCCATATTATCATCAATGCACCCTGCTCCACTCGCCTACCTGTCTGCACAGCAAACACAGGAGAGGTCAGCTCGGTTCCCACCCATTCAACGTATTATACATTATTATCCAAACTCCAAGCACCAGCTCCCAGTAAACCGAATATATGTTTATAAAATATTTCTTATAGTCAGAGAAAATTTGAAATATCTTATTAGCAGCTCCAACTCGTGACATAAAAAGGGAAGGGTTAAGTCTGAGTTTACACTTTTAGTCACACTACATGCAGTTCAATCTTCAAACTATAATTTCCACAGATGCTGTTTTCTTACCGGTCTTAGTGTTATCATGTGTGACGTGCCCCTTGTCCATTCACCTCATGTAAAAGTGTTTTTTTTTGTGTGTTTTTTTTAAAGGACCAAACTGTAAAACTAAAGTTCAGTGTGTACTCTAAAATATGTGTGAAGCCTGCTCTTGGCTGATGTTCAGTTTTCCAATCTATGCATTTATTATGACATTTTCTCTGTCAGGAAGTAATATAAGACCAGTCATTACAATATAGTTTTTATGTCTGCGTGCGTGTGTGTGTATGTACTCTGTGGACAACTATGTACATATATACAAAAGTCTATATATAAATAAAGTATATAAGAAAATCAATTAATTTCGATTGTGATGTTAAAACTAGATAATTGTTAGCTGTACCTTGACCATGTGCATCCATTGTCCTTTAATTTCAATATCAATAAATAAACAAACAGAAAAACTCATTGTTCTCAGTTTTATTACTTAAAATGACTTGACATCTCAAGTCTGCCCGTGGTTCCCAAACTACACCCTACCTTTTTGTATGTAACACAACCTGTGCCTAACTTGATTTAATTAAACCTGCAGCAAATTTTCAGAGGTAGCCAGCAAAGCCTTTTCATCTTTGCTTGAAAATAATATAAATTTTAGCATATGAAACAGACCATTTTTAAAGTATTCTGCAAACTTACTTTTAATTGTTGAAAAGTAGTGGGTTACTTTTGCAGATAAACTTTGCTTTTACCTCTTTCAGCATGACTTCTTCCTGAATTTGCCTATGCCCTCCATTGTTTTGTTTTTTTAATGCAAATTTTAAACACAGATATTACACAGATACAAATATTTGTGTAAAACCCATCCATCCATCCATCCATCTTCTCCCGCTTAATCCGGCTGGGTCGCGGGGGCAGCGTGCTGCCCAATACTCATAGCACCTGACCCCCCCTATGAACCCCTCTGCAGGTGGTGAGCCCACAGGAGGGGGGTGTAAAACCCATAAAACTAAACTTGATTAAAGGTGTGGTCCCCAAACCAATGAAAGTGGCTTTGTGTGTTATGGATTTGCAGTAAAAGCAGGACTCCCTCTTTGTCTTTGATCCCCAGACTTTAAATCTAGTCCAGGGGTCGGCAACCCGCGGCTCCGGAGCCACATGCAGCTCTTTCAACCTTCTGTGACTTTGGAAAATACATGAGTATTTAATTACATTGTATTTTTATTTTAGTTTATTTGTTTTTAAATGTAGCCTAATTCTAAATTTGTAGATAATGGTAATCTTGTAACATTCAAATAAAACGTCTTTAGAGCTCACTGCATCTCCTCCCATATGCCACGCTCACCGCACATCCTCACCGCACATGCTCTGAAGCGCCCCTACAACTCCAAACACTCCTGGGGGAAAACCTATGGAGAGCACAAACGTTATCTGGAGTTCAGCCATGATCAGTACAGGGAACTAAAAAATTATGCCCAAAAGATTGGCATTTTCCTCACTGCCTCGGGAATGGATGAGGTAATGTGTCTATATCTTACGGAAATGAATTAGTGTCAGTTTTCATAGCATGTATGTGAATCTTTTCTAGATGGCTACAGAATTCCTTCATGAGTTAGGTGTGCCTTTCTTTAAAGTTGCTTCATGTGATGCTAATAATTTTCCCTATTTGGAGAAAGCTGCTAAAAAAGGTAAGGTTTGAGGTTTTTTTTTTTTTTTTTTGCAGCTATGGTCTCAAAAGAACCTTATCGACAAAGATACAAATGTCTCACTCCTGGTTTCAAAGATACAAAGCACAAATACAAGTAAAAAATTGATTAATGAAAAAAGAAAAGAGTACACATAAGGGACAATGAGAACAACTTACCTGAGTCGTCCATACAGTATTTTCTTTTTATTCTTTTATTGGGAAGTTATAAAAGAATAAAACTTAGGGCGTTGTTGTATTGTTCTATTATATGATATATCTAAGTTGAATAAAGATGAGCATACAATGTGCTCCAAATAATGCCATACTGTTCATGGGTGTGGCACGGAACATTGCACTGCTTATTAAAATGACTATGTACATATTTTCACAATGAGAATAATTAACTGACCTTTGTTAACGAGGACAGATGCACAAGTAAATCAACATATAAAAAAGTAAAAAAAACGTTCTGATTTTTGATCGATAATACACTTACTAGGCCTACAGTACAGTGTTGTTCATTGAATATAATTAAAGAAATATTTACCACTTGACTTGCTGTCTCTTCATCCATGTCATTTGAGGTCAACCCATACACCCATGGTTCAATCCTGCTTCAATAAATCTTTTGTCTTATTGTGTTCATTACCCGGAAATATATAAAATAAACATTTGATCTGTCACATCCTGGTTCCGGGTTGAAGTGGCATTTCATTCAGAGCCAACAAAGCCAACTCACTGCAGTCTGTCGTGTGCCTTAACTTCAGGGTGTTGGCTTTTCTACTCATGTAATTAAGTAAATTAAGTTGGTATGTAACACAACCTGTGCCTAACTTGATTTAATTAAACCTGCAGCAAATTTTCAGAGGTAGCCAGCAAAGCCTTTTCATCTTTGCTTGAAAATAATATACATTTTAGCATATGAAACAGACCATTTTTAAAGTATTCTGCAAACTTACTTTTAATTGTTGAAAAGTAGTGGGTTACTTTTGCAGTTAAACTTTGCTTTTACCTCTTTCAGCATGACTTCTTCCTGAATTTGCCTATGCCCTCCATTGTTTTGTTTTTTTAATGCAAATTTTAAACACAGATATTACACAGATACAAATATTTGTGTAAAACCCATGAAACTAAACTTGATTAAAGGTGTGGTCCCCAAACCAATGAAAGTGGCTTTGTGTGTTATGGATTTGCAGTAAAAGCAGGGCTCCCTCTTTGTCTTTGATCCCCAGACTTTAAATCTAGTCCAGGGGTCGGCAACCCGCGGCTCCGGAGCCACATGCAGCTCTTTCAACCTTCTGTGACTTTGGAAAATACATGAGTATTTAATTACATTGTATTTTTATTTTAGTTTATTCGTTTTTAAATGTAGCCTAATTCTAAATTTGTAGATAATGGTAATCTTGTAACATTCAAATAAAACGTCTTTAGAGCTCACCGCATCTCCTCCCGTAAGCCACGCTCACCACACATCCTCCCGTATGCTGCACATCCTTCCGTACGCTGCGCTCACTGCACCTCCACCCGTACAAAAAGTCTCAGTGTTGATCCTGTTAGATCTGAGTGCTGCTTTCGACACTGTACTGGACTAAACCAGGTCAAACCAGGTCTAAAACCAAACAAGAATAGAATTTGCAGGAAGTGGTTGCTACAAAAATAGTTTCTGACTCACGCACACTTTCACACCTACAGAGTTGATGGGGGAAACTTGATGGGGGAAACCTGAGTACCCAGGGGGAACCCATCCAGATACGGGGAGAACATGCAAACTCCACACAGAAAGAAATGTAGAAATGGTTATAAATGATTCTATCCAAATGTGATAAACAGGAGGAAAATGTTAGAATAATTATGTAGGCTATATTTTATCCCATATTTGTTTTAATCATGTGTTAGATATTTGTGTATTCGAAATAATCTCTTTTGTGTTTGAAAAACTGTGTGCAGTACTTTTCCACTTGTGCGCGAGCTGAAGGCTGGAGTGGCGGCTTATCAGACACCCCGTGAGACAAGGATGGTCTGAGTTTGGCAAAACATGAACTGCGCTCAAACCACAGCGCATTCCCCACACTCAGCCTGCTGTCTGACCTTGATCAAACATATTTGTACAATGCATAATCATATTTTAGTGTTGCTGCTGCTTTTCCTCTCCCTTTAAAGCAGCAACATCTATTGTAACCAGGGCCATCCTAATGTAAATAAAAATGAGGAGACGGCGGGTGTGCGCCAGAGCGGGTTGGAAAGTGTAACTGGGCAAGTCTTGATCCGTTCTCCTCGCGAGTAAAACTGAATACTCTCTCTTGTCTTTCTTCTCTGAATGTTTTAGGTGGTGTTTAAACCTAACACTAGTAAATTGAAAGGTTGAATGTAGATTGACTAGTAAGTTGAAAGCTTTGCCTTTCAACTCAACTCCTTCACCACAATGATGGCATCACTGCTGACACTGCATTATCAACCTCATGCTCCATCCCTCCCTCACTCGTGAACAAGACCCAAAGATACTTGAATTCCTCCACTTGAGGCAGGGACTCCCACCCACCTGGAGAGAGCAAGCCACCTTTTTTCCGGTTGCGAACCAAGACCTCAGATTTGGAGGAGCTGATCTTCATCTTAACTGCTTCACACTTAGTTGCAAACCGCCCCAGTGCATGATGCAGGACCCCCTCCAGCCCCTGACTGTGCCTAGAAATTCTGTCCTTAAAAACAATTAACTGAAGCAATGATAAAGGGCAGCCCTGACGGATTCCAACATAGACTGGGAACAGGAAATTAAATATGTTCCTTATTACTGACAATGATTAACTTCATTGGACTAACCTGTGAAAATACCTTATAACAAAGACAGACACAGTGAGTTAAATCAAAATGTCAAAAAAGAATAAACAATTTCCGATTTTTAATCGATAATACACTTACTAAGACTGTTTGTAAATTCAATTCAATTCAATTTTATTTCTATAGCCCAGAATCACAACAAGCGTTGCCCCAATGGGCTTCAAAGTGAAAAACATGGAAACATAATCTGACATAGACATCAGTGGGACTCCATCCAGGCAGGTGAAGGGTTCCATCCAGACAGGTAAATATCCTGCATATTTTTACTTTTATTTAATTAAAAGGGTTTAAAATATTGTGAATTATTCACTTTGTGTTAATATTAAGGAATGATTAGAGTACATATATGCTTCTTTCCTATTCTGACTGTATAACATATGCTCAACTTCAAATGCCATAGGAGCATGTTAACGTTGTGACCCTTGTCTATATAAATAAATGTGCTGTCTCTGCAAGGGCCTGCTTTAAATGATGGCCTAGACGTTGGGCTAGATGCTCAATTTCGGCAATTTTACGTAAGCAACAAGGATAGAATTACACCTGCATGCATCAGCAAGTGTTGTGTCCAGCTATAAGAAGGGTCTCGCAGAAAGGGCTTTTCAGAGACGGGGGTTTAGGACCAGTTGATTCGAGGCCTGTACTACTCAAACCAAGAATAAAGATCTTTCTGTGGACCGCATTATGCCTTCTGAATTTTTGTTCAAGTGCCTTCAAAAACCCAATATCAACAATATACACAATTGAAATAGCTAAAGTAGAGCTCAAACTCCAAAGGCATTTTGCAAAAAAGATTAATCAATTATAGTCAATTAAAAACAACTAAGGTGTGCACTGTCTAGAGGACTGTCACAAAGGGGAATTAAAAACGGGATGGGTGAGGTTTTATACTGTCAATGACACACCTCTAAATGTATTTTGCAAAAAAGATTAATCAATTATAGTCAATTAAAAACAACTAAGGTGTGCACTGTCTAGAGGACTGTCACAAAGGGGAATTGAAAACGGGATGGGTAAGGTTTTATACTGTCAATGACACACCTCTAAATGTATTTTACAGCAGGTTCTATATCTATCTATCTATCTATCTATCTATAGAAATCTAGATTTCTATAGATAGATAGATAGAATCTAGATAGAAAGATAATACAGTAATGGTTGTTCTACCTCATGTTGATGTTATGACGTTTGTCATAACTGATCTTGAGGATTAAGTTGTATTGTACATTGATCAGAACTGCATTCGCAGCTTCTCACACATCACAAACCAGACAAGCAAGATACATTTCCAGATGAACTGGTTAGATAGAAAAAAAAAAGCAAATAAACAGAAGTGGTGGAAAATTTTTACTTTGTTTACTGTTGTGATCTAAAGTATTAGCTATGTAGTAGTAGTAGTATGTATTTTATTGGTTTATAGAACTGTTAACTAACAACAGCATTTCTGTATTCCTAAAAGCTGTTTTTGTTTGCTCTGTAAGTGCGTGCTTCTTATACAGTTGACAAACGTCATAACATCAACATGAGGTAGAACAACCATTACTGTATTATCTTTCTATCTTTACAATAGATAGATAGATAGATAGATAGATAGATAGATAGATAGGCAGGTAGGTAGGTAGGTAGGTAGGTAGATAGAAATAGAACCTGCTGTAAAATACGTTTAGAGGCGTGTCCTTGACAGTATAAAACCTCACCCATCCCGTTTTCAATTCCCCTTTGTGACCGTCCTTTAGACAGTGCACACCTTAGTTGGTTTTTTTGGTTTTTAACTATAATTGACTAATCTTTTTTGCAAAATGCCTTTGGAGTTTGAGCTCTGTCCTGGTAGAATGATTGGGGGATCCCACCCATGCTTCATTATTGCTGAAATTGGGCAAAACCACCAAGGAGACATTGAGATTGCTAAGAAAATGATCAAGATGGCAAAGGTAAAAATGTTCAAAATTGTGCAATGTTACAAAGCATTCACCAACTAAATTCATCTTTGGTTCCTGCTTCTGTGTCACTGGCAATAACCATTTTTTCCCAGGACTGTGGAGCTGATTGTGCCAAATTCCAGAAAAGTGAATTGGAGAGTAAATTTAACAGGCATGCTCTGGAGCGCCCCTACAACTCCAAACACTCCTGGGGGAAAACCTATGGAGAGCACAAACGTTATCTGGAGTTCAGCCATGATCAGTACAGGGAACTAAAAAATTATGCCCAAAAGATTGGCATTTTCCTCACTGCCTCGGGAATGGATGAGGTAATGTGTCTATTTATATCTTACGGAAATGAATTAGTGTCACTGTTTTCATAGCATGTATGTGAATCTTTTCTAGATGGCTACAGAATTCCTTCATGAGTTAGGTGTGCCTTTCTTTAAAGTTGCTTCATGTGATGCTAATAATTTTCCCTATTTGGAGAAAGCTGCTAAAAAAGGTAAGGTTTGAGGTTTTTTTTTTTTTTTTTTTTGCAGCTATGGTCTCAAAAGAACCTTATCGACAAAGATACAAATGTCTCACTCCTGGTTTCAAAGATACAAATCACAAATACAAGTAAAAAATTGATTAATGAAAAAAGAAAAGAGTACACATAAGGGACAATGAGAACAACTTACCTGAGTCGTCCATACAGTATTTTCTTTTTATTCTTTTATCGCGAAGTTATAAAAGAATAAAACTTAGGAAGTTGTCGTATTGTTCTGTTATATGATATATATATATATAAGTTGAATAAAGATGAGCATACAATGTGCTCCAAATAATGCCATACTGTTCATGGGTGTGGCTCGGAACATTGCACTGCTTATTAAAATGACTACGTACATATTTTCACAATGAGAATAATTAACTGACCTTTGTTAACGAGGACAAATGCACAAGTAAATCAATACACTTACCAGGCCTATCTCTAAATCTTGACTCAGCATATTTGTACAATGATGTGGTTAAATGGGTTTAAATATGGCAAAGAAAGAATGAAAAAAGAAATGATGTTAGGGACAAAGAAAATGACTTACCAGGGTTATCCAGACTATAATATGTAACTGATAAATGCAAAATTGGAAGACTGAGCCACTGTGTTAGTCACACATTAGTTTTGATATGCAAAGTAGTAAGTATAAAGTGTGCATAGAGTTTGGCACATAATTCATGCTCATTACAAGAAGCATGTGTTTGAACATTTGGTTGGTACTGGACATATAAATAATCATTTCATTAAAATAGCTATGAGATAGAAATAACAGGCGATTTCATGTAATATTCCCCTGTCAGGACGTCCCATGGTAATCTCCAGTGGGATGCAGTCTATGGAGACAATGCGGCGAGTTTATCAAACGGTGAAGAAGCACAATGAGAACTTTACCATCCTGCAGTGCACCTCTGCGTATCCTCTAGACCCCAAAGATGTCCATCTGAATGTGATCAAGGTAAAATATCAGAAATGGGAAGACACAATGCATTGTGAGCAAGCTAGTATTGGATGTTTTCCAATTCAATAATATATTTTATTACTTTCTGTGCCAGTATTTTTATAGTGATTAGAGCTAAGGTATGGTATTTTTCAAGAAATATCAATAATCACTCATCTGTTACACATCTGTTGTATTCACCACAGAATCTTCACATGCTAATACTACATACTAATATTTTCTACCTTTCAACCTTAGATTCATTATTATTACTGCTTAATTACTGGTATTCCCTCTCTTGAAGGAATACCATAAAGAATTCCCAGACATTCCCATTGGATACTCGGGACATGAACAGGGAATCTACATTTCAGTGGCTGCTGTGGCGTTGGGAGCCAAAGTAGTAGAGCGCCATGTGACTCTAGATAAAACCTGGAAAGGCAATGACCATGAGGCTTCTCTGGACCCCTCTGAGCTGGCCGAGCTTGTCAGGGCCATTCGACTGGTTGAGACGGCTCTGGGATCTCCCACCAAGCTGATGCTTCCCTGTGAGAAGACCTGCCATGATAAGGTTGGTGCCATTCAAAATCTGCAACTATAAAGTTAAATTTAATCTAAGTACAAAACTACCTTTTTTAATTTCAGCTTGGGAAGTCGGTAATCGCCAAGATGGACATTGGCAAAGGCACAGTGCTGAGTCTTGACATGTTTGCAGTGAAAGTGGGTGAACCTAAAGGAATCCCTCCAGAGAAAATGCAGCAGCTTGTGGGCAAGAAGCTTAATGTAGACGTGGCCTTTGATGATAGCATCCTGCCCAGCATGATCGAGGGAGACATCTAATACCCCAACATTCACAACACCAAGTACTAAAGAACCTCTCTTTAAATGGTTGTGTATTTAGGTAGTGCAGAAAGAAACATTTATGTGCAACCTGTACAGTGTTGTTCATTGAATATAATTAAAGAAATATATACCACTTGACTTGCTGTCTGTTCATCCATGTCATTTGAGGTCAACCCATACATCCATCGTTCAACCCTGCGTCAATAAATATTTTGTCTTATTGTGTTCATTACCCGGAAGTAAACATTTGATCTGTCACATCCTGGTTCCGGGTTGAAGTGGCATTTCATTCAGAGCCAACGGAGCCAACTCACTGCAGTCTGTCGTGTGCCTTAACTTCAGGGTGTTGTCTTTTCTACTCGTGTAATTAACTAAAAAAATATAAAATAAAATTAAAAAGAAGAAGAAGAAGTAAAATGCCTCTGAAGTTTGAGTTATGCCCGGGGAGAATGATCGGAGGTTCTCATCCGTGCTTTATTATTGCCGAGATAGGGCAAAATCATCAAGGAGATATTGAAATAGCCAAGAGGATGATCAAAATGGCAAAGGTAACATACGTAAAACCTGCGAAACCATTTATGTAAATAAAAAATAAAAATGTAAAGTTCTAAGTGTTTCGCCCTTCTGAACTGTTAATATGGCTTATTGTAGGATATGCATGGAACAGAGACTTTTTGAGGATGAGGGAAAAAAACAATACAAAAAGCCAGTTTTATATTTGCATTTTCTCTAAGCACAATAAGCTATATATTCATAAATAGTCGTAGTGCTGGCTAAGTGGTATAGTCTAAGGTGTAATGACTTGATCTGACCGCTACGACACGATGGTTTTGTATCACAGTCTCATTATTGGGCTCTGTTAAAACTGCGGCTCATTTCTGGGTTGCACAGGATTGCGGAGCTGATTGCGCCAAATTTCAGAAGAGTGAATTGGAGTACAAGTTCAACAAGAAGGCACTGGAGCGGCCTTACACGTCCAAACATTCATGGGGGAAAACGTACGGAGAGCACAAGCGCCATCTAGAGTTCAATCATGAGCAATACAGGGAATTGCAGAAATACGCCGAGGAGGTGGGGATCTACTTCACTGCGTCAGGAATGGACGAGGTAAGGAAAGATATATTTAACTTTAAATTACAAAGAGCAGTTTTTTCTTTTCTTTTTCTTTTTTTCTTTTCTTTTTTTTTTTTTGTAGATGGCTGTAGAGTTTCTTCATGAGCTTAATGTGCCTTTCTTCAAAGTGGGGTCTGGAGACACAAACAACTTTCCTTATCTGGAGAAAACTGCACAAAAGGGTGAGAGAAGTTCTAGGCTATTATGACTTTTTCAGTGATTCTTCCCCATAGCTTTTCTGAGGATAGTTTTTCTGAGGCTATGGTAATTAATGACCACATAATCAATAATTTCAAAGCAAATTTGGGGAAAAACAGATTTTTCCCCAACAGTTTTTAATGCATTACATAAATATTAAATCAGGAGACCTTTTTCTTTAGTAATATATCCTGGTATTAAAAATTAAGTGATGCTACATTGTAATGCTTTGGGCTGGTTATGTCAGGACGTCCCATGGTGGTGTCCAGTGGGATGCAATCCATGGAGACGATGCGGCGCGTGTATCAGACAGTGAAGAAGTACAACCAGAACTTTGCCATTCTGCAGTGCACTAGTGCCTATCCTCTCGAAGCAGAAGATGTCAACCTAAGAGTAATTTCTGTAAGACATAATTTGTGTTTTGTCCTCAGTTAAATAGTTTTGCTTTATTTGTCTTTACTACCTCTATTTTAAGTACTTCCATTTTGTTATTTGCAGGAATACCAGAAAGAGTTTCCAGATATACCCATTGGTTACTCCGGTCATGAGTCTGGCATCAGTATTTCGGTAGCAGCTGTGGCTTTGGGGGCAAAGGTTGTGGAGCGACATGTCACTTTGGACAAGACGTGGAAGGGCAGTGACCATGAAGCATCTCTGGTGCCCTCGGAGCTAGTGGAGCTCGTCCGTTCGATTCGTTTGGTGGAGAGAGCGATGGGCACTGGCATCAAGCAGATGTTACCCTGTGAGAAGCCATGCCATGACAAGGTTTGGTGCCCAGTCTCAAATCTTTACAAAACCCTGAATGAAAACCTGTGTTCTTAGATGTTTCCCTATCCACCTTGTGTTATACAGCTTGGAAAATCAGTCGTAGCTAAAGTGAAGATCCCCAAAGGCACTGTCCTGAGTCTGGACATGTTGACCGTGAAGGTGGCTGAGCCGATGGGTGTCGCTGCAGAGGACATTTTCCAGCTGGTCGGGAAGTCCGTGTCCGAGGATGTGGCCGAAGACGAGAGCGTCTCACCTGAAGTTGTAGAGAGTTATGGCAAGAGAGTTAAATCTTGATGGCAATAATAACATTTGAAATTACTTTCACTTATTTAAAAAATTACCCTTTTTATTTAATTAATTTCCAAAACAGGAACTGTAACTGATTTTCCTCAATAATTTGAGGGAGGTGGCAACAATTTAATCAGATTTGATAAAACTGACTTTTTACTTGATTTAAAAAATAAAATTGATCTGAAAAAATAAAATGGTTCCAATCTTGGGTTCTTTGTGGTGAATCAGTGTAATGACAAATCAGTTATATTTCTCAGTAATACAGGAATATGACCATTTCTTCTTATTATACTACTTTATGATATCAATACTGAGCCAGTGTTGCACCAGAAGCTGCAGTTAAGTGTGTTTACCATTCTGCCCTCTCTCAAATTCACAGAATTTGGAACTTGAAGCTGCTGTGTTGTAATGGGTGTCTTAAATATAAAAATTAACAAAGAATCAGTTTAAACAAGTCTAGGTAATAGAGCCCTGGCTAACAGCTGGGTGTCAGGCGACATCACAGCATTCTGCAGGCTTACAATATTTAATACAGTTGTTTGGCAGATCAAATATATTTTGTTATAATGTGGATTTTTATTCTAATACATTAATTTAATTTTATTTTTTTTACATATTTCATGGCAAAGTATAGTGTATGTCACATAGAATCCAAAAAGCATCAGCTATTACAGATGCAAATACGCTGCTCCAAAAAAAGTAAGGAACACTTGGAAAACACATGAGATCTTAATATGGAAAAAAAAAATATGTTGGATATCTATACAAATCTGGACAGGGCAATGTCTTAGGAACAAAAGGATGCCACCTCTTCTAATGGAAATGAACAACCCTAGAGCGGCACCAATGAGACAACCCCTAAAACAGGACTGGTTTACATGTGAAGGTCATTTCAAGTCTCTCCCTCTGGGTCTTTTTTGGCTGGTTTTCCACTACTGCTGCTTTGGCTGCAGTGATTATCACTACTGGGAGTCTGAGGCCATTCCTGAACCCCAGAGAAGTTGCACAGATTGTCCAACTTCTTCATGGTACATCCGGACGTGCTGTTGCAAGGAGATTTAATGTGTCTCCCGGCACAATCTCCAGAACATGGAGGAGATTTCAGGAGACAGGCAGTTACTCTAAGAGAGCTGGACAGTGTGACAGAAGGTCCTCAACCTATCAGCAGGACCCTCTTGTGTAAGGAGCAACAGGATGAGCACTGCCAAGGCCCTACAGAGTGACCTCCAGCAGGCCACTGGTGTGAAAGTCTCTGCCCAAACAATCAGAAACAGACTTCATGAGGGTGGCTTGAGGGCGCCACATCCTGTAGTGGACCCTGTGCTCACCGCCCAGCACCGCGGAGCTCCATTGGCATTTGCTAGACAACACCAGAAATGGCAAGTCCACCACTGATGCCCTGTGCTTTTCTCAGATGAGAGCAGGTTCACCCTGAGCACCTTTGGTAGAAGTGAAAGAGTCTGGAGAAGACAAGGAGAACGCTCTGCTGCGTGCAACATGGTTCAGCATGAGCGGTTTGGTGGTGGGTCAGTGATGGTCTGGAGAGGCAGATCCATGAAGGGACGCACAGACCTCTATGGGCTAGAAAACACTAGTCTGACTGATATTAGGTATCGGGATGAACTCCTTGAACCCACTGTCAGACCCTATACTGGTGCAGTAGGTCCTAGGTTGCTCCTGATGCACGACAGTGCCCGACCTCATGTGGCAAGAGTCTGCAGGCAGAACCTGGAGGATGAAGGGATTGATAGAACTGAATGGCCCTCATGATCACATGACTTAAACCCGATAAAACACCTCTGGGACATTATGTTTGGGTCCATCAGGCGCTCCAGGTTGCTCCTCTGACTCAACAGAAGCTCAGTGATGCCCTTACACAGATCTGGGAGGACATCCCACAAGACACCATCCGTCATCTCAGGAGCATGATACGATGTTGTCAAATATGCACACAAACACGAGGAGGCCACACAAGAGCATGAGTTGCAGAAATTTAATTTTGGCAAAATTTACTAGCCTGGCACATCAATATTTCACTTTGATTTTCAGAATGTCTATAAAATGAAGCCCTCTGAAGGCTGAAAATGTTATTTCCATTAAAAGAGATGGCATCCTTTTGTTCCCAAGTCATTGCTCTGTCCATATTTGTATAGATCCATCCATCTTCTTCTTTGTCCAGCTGGGTCGTGGGGGCAGCGTGCTGCCCAATCCTCATAGCACTGACCCCCCTATGAACCCCTCTGTGAGTGGTGAGCCCACAGGAGGGTGGACGACATGGTCCTTGAAGTTATTTCATAGGGGTGCTGCATATTTTGAGTGGTGGAGTCTAATATTAGACTCATTATATTGATCTCACAGTTTAAGATGCTTGGCCAAGCAAGCAACCACAATAAACTCTGCAACAGATTTAGCAAGTAAGCTCCTTACCCAAGCTTCACAGAAGACAATTTCAGTCACTTCTTGCTGCCTACCTTTGCAATCAGTTAGTATGTTTCATATTCCTTATGCCTTTAAACCTGATAACACATTTTGTCAGTTTAATATTGTTATGCTTTGACTAATTTAACATAATTTAACTTTTCCCACAAATATATTGTCTACTAGAAACCCCAATCAAACTTTTAGTATAATAATTATTGTTGTTTACAGTAATTTTTTTACATTTTCAGAGGTCTACTAAGGATGTTATAAAAAAGATCTATTTAGAGTTGTGTAGGAGATGTACTACCTAGTGGGCAGTTGAGGTGAACTTACTGTTACGTAACATATTTTCAGGCTTTCAGTGCTTAATATAGAAACCAAACGACACACTTGGATCAAAGGCCCTTTCTCACATTAATAGATATATAGATGAATACTGTATTTATTCTGAAGTAAATTTATTTTTCGGCAGCAACAATAATATGCAATAATAATAACAATAATAATAATATAGCAGTAATTCAACTTATAGAGATGCTGTATGGTGTGTGGAACAAATGACTTCCAGAGTGTGTCCGTGGAGCAGGGCAGGAGCAGGAACGACCTGTCCCCAAAGGTGCTCTCCTGTCCAGTGATGGTGCTGTGCAGGGGCTGATGGGGGTTATCGAGGATGGACATAATAAATGCAGTTTATGACACTATCTATTATTATGCATGTTGCAACTACAAAATGTTTCCATTGAAAGAAATACCTGCTTCCTGGCTTTACAGTTTGTGGGAAAACTATTTAATAGAAAACAATGGATAATTTCAAAGTTGGATTGTATTACAGCTAAGAGCTACATGTATTTAAATAAAATTGTAATGGTATATTCCAGGAATGCAGTATAAATAGACAATGACCTAAAATAAACAAATATATCTCTAGCATTAGGGGCAGTACTGAGGCCCTGCTCCAGCACACAGGTCAGATAGTTTGCACAGTTTGCTAATGGAGCTTAGTTCTCACGTGTAAACCCTAACCCGAATTCAACCATTCACATGCTCCCAGGGAAAGCCATCCTCAGCAACTTTAAGGCTGCAAATAAAACTTTTATACATTTTGGACAAATATATTATGTCTCAGCTTGTATAATAAAGATTTTTCATGTTTTTTTGTTTTTTTAAAATTACATAAGTGAGTGATTTGGACAGTTTTCAGCAGCACTTCCTGATCTACAAGTAATGAAGTCTCTCTTGAGAAGCTGTGAAGGCTAAGTATACATAGATCTATTTACTGTCAAGTGATGTTGGAGGTTTATCTGGAATAAATGGACAGTGTGAGATAAAGATACTAATCTGAGCCCTCAGACGATGCTGTGGAGGCAAAAGTAAATGACAAGGGGGAGTGGTCATGAAGTAGGAGGAGTCATCAGTCCTGGCTCCTGACCTGGTGTATGAGATCTCCATTTGGGCTCTGCATCCGAAATCTCAAGGGATTTACCTGTAGAGGTGGACTCTTACTAAGACAATATTTAATTTACATTCAAAATTCGGGATTTGGCTCTGCATGGAGACACAATACAGCCAATGGGATATTTTCTTGTGAGGTACAAAATATACTAAAATTGTGTAGTAGTTTTAATTGACAAAATTAGTCTTGTATGTATATAATGTGATGTTGTGTTGTTTCGTTTCTAAGCAATGTTCTGATGCAGTGGTGAACAAACTAAGGAGATATTTAGGCGTTATGTCTTTCTTTTGCTTTTCTCATACTTTCCATCACTGAACCACAAATCAATTTAACAACAGGTTTATTCTTTTTGATGAAAAGAGCCAAAAGGATAGATTTATGTCTTTATTTAGTAATGATTTGTTAGGTTTAAGTCCACTTTTGACTTTGTGCTGTAGCATCAGTGAACGGGAACGGGGATAATCTAAGTATATCTTCTCAGGGATTAAATAGCATCCTAATGAGCTTTGTCCAATGTCAGAGCTCCTTTTGAGGCACTGTTCTCAGCACAATGTCAAGAGGGCCATTTTATCAAAACCCCGTTAATACCAATACCGCTAATTTAGAGATCTCCATGGAGACAAAACAGGCGATGCCGCCAAGTCAAATTAGAAGTCAGATCTGTAGAGAAGTGACCAAGCTCACTGTAAGAATGCATGCTTTTGAAGGTATTTTTGAGCAATAAATACACTGGTGGTGGAATAAATGCAAGATAAACATGTTTAATGTGATACTGTGGAACATTCAGGGCTACGCAATAACAACTCCATGAGACAAGCAGGTGGAGATCCCTCCACCTGAAAAGTTGCATGGTATTCCAATAAAATAGAGTGTGCATTACACTCTATTTTTGATTTTGATTTTGTTTAACAAAATATAAAAATCTTACATTAAGATTATATGTTGTTACATCCGTTATTTGAGTAATTATGATACCACTTTTTGTGCTGCAGGAAATAATATGAGGAAGCCTTTGAATGGGTAGGACAAAGAAGTCAGTGTTTCCACTGTGTTTAGACCACGGAGCAGCATGCAGACAAATCGGTGAACCGCTGCGTCCTGTCAAGCCCCCACCTTCATAGTTGACCCTGGGCTGTTTACACTAAACAACATGGAGTTCATGGTGCCCCAACACAGTCAGGATGTCTGTCCCTCTGTCCCCCTCTTGGACACCCCCAGTGGCTCCCGGCTGCACTATCATGGAGTCAGGAGGAAACTGCGGCCTGGGAGGATCTTTGGTTTCATCCTGAGTCTGGTGGTGGTCTGTACAGTCTGTTCATGGAGTGCCTTGTCCCTGACCACCAGGGCTGGAGTGGAGCTTCACTCAGAGGCGGAGGGTTCAGAGGCAGCTGTGCCCCGGAGGACTCTTATGCAGCACCCAAATGTCACAGAGGACACACCAGAGGCCATGAAGTCATCATCAGACATTGAGATGAACCATGGGGACTACCCAACGGACTACTTTAGCGTGGAGGAGAGGCGCCAAGGCTATGTGGTGCTTCATATGTTTGGCATGTTGTACATGTTCATAGCCTTAGCAATAGTCTGTGATGAATTCTTTGTCCCAGCTCTCACTGTTATCACTGAGAAGTTGGAGATCTCAGATGATGTGGCAGGAGCCACCTTCATGGCAGCAGGAGGGTCAGCTCCAGAGCTCTTCACTTCAGTCATAGGAGTATTTGTATCACACAGTAATGTAGGCATCGGTACCATCGTGGGCTCTGCTGTCTTCAACATTCTCTTTGTGATCGGCATGTGTGCCCTGTTCTCCAAAGAGGTGTTGAACCTCACCTGGTGGCCTCTGTTCAGAGATGTCTCATTCTACATCGTTGGGCTCCTCATGCTCATCTATTTCTTTCTGGACAATCAAATCACTGTGGGAGAGAGTGTGAGCCTGCTGCTGTGCTACACCAGCTACGTGACATTCATGAAGTATAATGCCAAAGTAGAATTATTCATTAAGACTACAATAGGCAGCAACCAGGTGGACGAACTGGAGAGTGCACCCAAGGTGAGCTATAGCCCTGCACCCATCTCATGCATGCATTTTCACAACACAAGCACAGACATGGTGAATCCCTCTCACTTGTCCTGTGGCTTTTGTCCAAGAAGCAGAGGCAGGCCTCTGTGCTGACTAACAACCCTAGTCCCCTGCTCCTTATAAAAACAAGGTCCAGACCAGAATACACTTAAGCTCTTAGAACAGCGTGATGTAACGGGATGAGAAATGCACCCAGTGCAACTTGATTTAATAGACAATTATAACAAATATTCAGATGAATCTGTAATAATAAATTACCCCTTTGCTTCTACAATTGTTAGGGTGTTATCAGGGGTTGACCTCTATTATACAAGCATCACTCTTCACTTAATACAAGTGTCTGGGAAATGTATAGTTTTGAAATTAACTCTGATTGCTGCCCAGAATAAACAGTTGAGTGCACCTGTTAGAAGAGTCAAGGGCTCTGCTCCTTGGTCCTATTTGTTTGAGTGGCAGGTCTAGTTTTTAAATGGTGTCTCTGATTGTGTATCTCTTGTTTGAACGTGCAGTTGGAGTCTGATCTGTTGCTCTCTGATGTTGTAATCTCATACAACACACAGGTGATAAATACTATATTTAACATTTAATCAACAATATATAAGCAGTTTGTCCATAGCATAGATTCAGTTACCTCCCCAAGTCTTCAGGGGCGTATACAGTACCTTCAAATACCTTTGGTGAAACATATACAGTTTATATTTTTACTATGATCAATATGAAAGCGCAATCATATTCTTGATATTAATTTATCTCAAAACTAATTCTGAACTTAAAATGGCTTGAAAGACTATGTATATTTGAGATTTATTGGCATGTTCCACAGATTCGAACAATGTAAAATCCTCCCTGAGTTCACTGTTTTTATTGTCAGGTATATGTCTCTCACCTTAGATCAAACTTTCTCTTTGTCTCCTGTGGCTGTACACCACAGGTCTGCCTTCGCCGCATATGTCGGTGGCTGCTCAATAATCCTCAGGTTAATGCCCTCCAATCTCATTAGAGCAGTTAATAATAGTCCAACACTCACTGGGGAGCAGGAATCAGCAAACCTTACACAAGAGAAATTTTTCCTTACATTTCCACCAGTTACATTATAATTGCTGGCCTGAGTTAGAGTTTTATTCCAGCTGTCATCTGTGTGTCCATAGAAGATGTAGATCAGCAGATGTTTTTGCTGAATTCACTAAAGACTTCAATCCTTTCTGATCCCCTAATCAACTGCTTACTGCAGTGACGACAACAAGCACAGTCAAACATATTGTCAGAGCCCCAGTCTAACTCGCTTGTCAACCAAACACATTTTGAAACTATTTTTTAACAGAATTTAAGATGATCATGCATACTGAGACTAAACTATCATGATTTGTGTTTTAGAATTAGTGTGTCTTGACCTTGATAGACTTGTTTAAACTTAAATTTGCTGTATAAGAGCCACCTCAAGTTTTAGAACAAATACATTGATGTGATTCTGCTGGGGAGGCAGCTTCTATGATAGAAGAAAGTGAATTAAGAGCTCTACAGTGACCTATGAAGGGTGCTGAGCTTTCACACGCAGGTTCAGAAAAGACCACTCTAAAAGTGTCAGCCAATTAATCCTGCCTAAACCCGCCTGTCACACAACTGAACAGACTGAACACAAAGAGGAACTACTGACCTTAGCCCCCCTCTACCCAGAGTTTAGGCTCATCTATGAGGGACTCTGGACTGAAGGTGCTGCATGTCAGTCTTCATATACAAAATGTCTTCCATCCAGCAAACCCCATTAGTTAAAACAATTACATTATTCATATTAAATCATATTTTGATAACAATTTGCACTATTATTCATTAACTATTATTCTCTGACCAGCACACACAATCACGCTTTCACAGGAGGCTAGAGCAAGATTCAAACCATCAGCCTCCTGGTTATAGGGTGACTGCTCAGCCACTAGAGCAGCAGCTGGTTAGTTTGACACTGGAACATAAGCATACAGATTGACTGACAAAATGTAAAAGCACCTGATTTGGGATTTTTTGTATTATATTTCTGATCATTTTACTAAGTCTAAGCATCTAAACATGGTTCTGATTGTGATGTGTAATATAATAAACTGTATACTGTACCTTCTTATGAAATGCTGATAACTGCATTACATTGACCTCTGCACTTGAATTCTTGTCAGAAACTTCTATTGGATTTGTGTGTAACAACGCTGAACTGCTTTCTGCAAACATTTCTTTGAAATGTTTCTAAATCCTGAGACCCGCCTTCCTGCTTCCGCTGATTGACTTCTGACAAACAGGCCCTGCACAGAGTGTGTTTGTCTGTGCTGTATATGTCTCTGAACAGTGTCTATGTGGGCCCTATCCCCCTCCAAAGGACTTTGTTAGCAACACCCATGCTTGTGCTAGCTTTAATCTATAATACAAATATAGACTGTTTACTTTGGCTCTTAGGATAGAATTGAATAAACATGTATCTATTTGTTTGACAGTATAGATTAAATCACATCCTAATTTGCTTTCATTTTCTACAGTGCACTAACCAAACCCAGTATGTTTGATGGCAGTTGTCAATCTTTACTTTTGTTTGTTTCTAAAGGTCCCTCCACCAATTGAAAATGAAAACAAGCTCATGGTGAGTAGTTCCATTATATTTGCTTTAGTTTTGTGAAATTGTTGCATAAAAGTATTACTAGTAAATAATTAAATACCACATTTCTGTTGAACAGGCTAAACCCAGACTGCAAAGAGAAGGAAGCTGTGCCTCTCTACACAACAGTCTGATGAGGAACAGCATCTTCCAGCTCATGATCCACACCTTGGACCCTCTCAGTGGTGATGGTACAAATGAGCATTCAAGCTTTGAAAACTATTTTACAAATCTGACGTTTGAACTGCTGTTTTTCAGAGCAATTCAAAGAAAAAGCATCAATCCTTCACAAAATGGCCAAGCATCAGTGTAAAGAGGAAACAATTAATGCCAATGGTGTAGTTGAGCAGAGGAGAGGTGTGTAACATGGACTTGCCACTAGTCAAGACGGTTTACTTTGAACAGTTATATGTTATGTCACAGTTATATGTTTTTTTTTTCTACCAGCTGATAAAAACATACCCAATAACACCAATGTTGCAGTTGAAGTCACACCGCCAATGAATGGTGTTGCTGGTGGTAATGAGGTACTAGTCATCACATTATCTTTATACTGTACATTAACACTATTCTGCAGATTTATTTTGAATGTGATTCTATCTTAGGGCCCAGAGGAAGAGGAGGAGGATGAAGATCAGCCTCTGAGCCTGGCTTGGCCAGACACTACCAGGAAACGCATCACCTACCTCATTGTTCTGCCCATTGTCCTTCCTCTTTGGACCACACTGCCTGATGTCAGGAGAGAGGTGAGCCCATTGAATCTAGATAAATCATTCAACAATTATTATTTCAGAATGTCAATAAAGCAGGCTTGACGATAAGACCTCCTGCCCTATAATGTTACATGTTGAGACTGCAACATGCAACTTTTTGTAAGAATTTGGAGCTGCAGATACATGCAAACTGAAATCCTAAAAGATGAAGGCTAATGGTGGTCAATATTAACAAAAATGCTTATTTTGCTGTAACTTTTCATTGTTTCATTCAGACTATATACTCAATATTCTAAGTTTGCACACCTTCAGAACAACAATTGTGATACTATACAATTGTTTGCCCACTCCTAATGAAGACATCAATCCATTGCATTACCATCAAAGCATATTTTCTCATACATCTTACACAGACTAAAGGACACAACCCAATTTGATGTTTCCAAACAAATTTACCAGCACACGCCTGAGTGCTTCTGTTTATAATGATTAGCAATGACAATCAAAAATTGTTTTTATTTTGGAATTATTGACCTTTCCCCCTTGTAAATATGGTATGTTTTCTTTTCAGACTTCAGCAAGATTTTTTCCCATCACTTTTCTTGGCTCTATCTGCTGGATTGCATTCTTCTCATACCTGATGGTGTGGTGGGCTCATCAGGTACACTGCATACGTTTCTTATGTAAATGCAAGCCCCACATTACCCTGCAGTAGAGAGCGGCTGTCAGGGAGCTGGATGTGTGACTGTGGCAGCTAATTCCAGTTAATCTATCCTGATCCCCAGCCAGGGGGTCTATTTTAACTGCAAAAGGCTGACCTACAGCTTGTACTGTGAGGTACAAGGTGACTAAAGAGTCCTCAGAACATTCAGTGCAGTAAAACAAAGCAACAAAAATAAGATCACTTATTCCACAAATATAGAGTATATTTGAACTATTGAAATGTAGGCAACACATGAATAACTTATATCTATTTATTTCTGAATGGACTTGAAGATTGGCCTGTGTCTTTGGGCCACTTTTCCTTGTCTGTGTATGAATGGGGTGTGTATGGATGTAGGATTGCTGGTGACTCCATCAACTGTAGCCACAGGCCAAAGTGGCTTATCCTGCTCAGGAAAACATGAACAAATAATGCACATTAATAATATTAAATATTATTGAAGGTGTTTTTTGATGTGGGTATATTCTTTAGGTTGGAGAAACCTTCTGGATCACAGAGGAGATCATGGGATTGACCATCTTAGCAGCTGGCACCTCTATCCCTGACCTGATCACAAGTGTGATTGTGGCTCGAAAAGGCCTGGGGGACATGGCCGTCTCCAGCTCTGTGGGCTCCAACATCTTTGACATCACAGTGGGGTGAGTGTAGCAAATAACTTGTCCACAAAGTGGTTCATGAAGTTATGTCTAAAACCATTTAACTTCCTTCTCTTCCTCCACACAGCCTGCCCTTCCCATGGCTCTTGTACAACATCATAAATGACTTTAGGCCAGTGGAGGTGAGCAGCAATGGACTGTTCTGTGCCATTGTGCTGCTCTTCCTCATGTTGCTCTTCGTCATCATCTCTATCGCAGCATGCAAGTGGAGAATGAGCAAGTTCCTGGGTTTCTTCATGTTTTTGTTGTACTTTGTGTTCCTGGTTGTCAGTGTGATGCTGGAGGACAAAATTATCACATGCCCTGTGACAGTTTGAGAGGACAGCCCATGGAAGGACTGAAGACAAAAGACACTTGAATATATTCTCACACCATAAAGGTGGAAAAACAAGTCCGCACAAAAACTGTATGAATCTCATCAATAGAAAACCACAACATTAACATGAAGCTAATTTAAAATAAACTGCTACCATAAAAATTTGTGGCAGAAAAGAAAATCGTCTGTTTGTGATTTGGGATTAAACAAAGCAACCAACGACTTTGTGACTTTGTGCTGAAAGGTCAAGAAGGACATTAAATGAAAGGCCATGCTCCAAGATTTGTGTGTAGCATTATGTAGACTGGGCAGTATTGACTGTATCAGTGACAATACAATCTCGATGCTCTCACACCAATTATTATATTATATGGTTTAATGACAGTGAAGTTAGATATGGCCAAATTACAGATTTTAAAACCATACTTTGTTAAATCCAGATTAGATTTTTTTTGACCAAATGATAATGAGATAATGTCACGTAAAGAAGCCAAACAATGTGCATGTTATGGTGAAGATTTCTGCTGCTCTTGCAACCCAAACATGGATCTATTTCAGGCCTCATGAGGTGATGGTACACACTTTACTGCTTGGTTGGCCTTCTACATGCACTAAATAGAGATTATGGATACTTCTGCATTAACCTCAGGAACAAATTACATCTGATATTAAATTAATTATTTAAGTTTATTTTACTGGAATTTTTTTTTTTTTTTGGCAATTATATGAAAAATGGGTGTATTTAGGGTCCGGGGGTTTATTATTGAATGTAAATGATGTGTTAACAGACTTTTATTAGAGAAGATTGGTCTTGGATCCTCTCACTGCTCATGGCTACAAGCCTCTCATGAACCTCTAACAATCATCATCCAATAAAGGCAGAAGTGTGGAAACAATGGAAAATCAGCAAATGTGTTTGTTTAATAATTCTAGAGTATGGACATGCTCTTGAAAATTAATTCCTCTGTGGATGATCAGAACTTGTAAAAACATAGTTTTTATATGTACCAAATAATGCTTTCCAATACTTTCTGTGACACAATGCCAAACAACAACTACATATTAAAATGTCATGCACTGGAAGTTAGAACAAAATATCATATGGAAGATTTAAGAACATACTCTTATTTGTGGAGAAATGTCAGTTTGAGACAGTGGATGCTAAAATGGCATGGGGGAAATGCACGTGGTGAAACAAGTTTGTATGTTTGTATGTTATTATGTCTTACAATGTAAAATACATCGAAATGCAATTTTGTTTTCAACAGTACAATAAACAAAAATCAACTGTAAATACCTACAGAGAATTCAGGTTTTAAAGATTGAATTATCACCTCAGATTCCATTAATGAAAAAAAGTCAAATCCTGCACATCAAGGCTAATACCATCTGACCTTCACTTCACCGCTCCCTCTGGTCCCACTCCATCCACCCACCTTCTGACCCTTATTCTCCCACTCCCCAAATCCAGACTCAAAACTCTCAGTCACATCATCTTCCAACTCTGTCTTGTTTCATTGTTTTTAAACCTGTTTATACTCTGTACTATGTTACTGGCTGTTTTGAAAGGCACTAATAAATAAAGTGTATTATTATTATTATTATGTATTTGTTCTTGAGTGTCTCCCCAAGCAATATGTAAAATATCTGATAATACAGTGATTGTAGGCTGAGGCTGCACTGTCATTTGTCACTGATCTTCTTAACTTCTTCACAAGCCTCTTACCGCAGGCTCCCTCATTCTGTGAGGAAACATAAGGACCTGTTCCATACCTCAGCCATCACAGGAGCATTCCCAGGCTGCCTGCAACCAAGAAGATCAAATGTGAAACTAATGTTGCATTCAGTTTAAAAGAGCCATTTGGCTACTCAGAAAAAAATATTTGAGCAGAATTTAACTGTACTTTTTCTTACTTAAATGCAAATAGCTTCGAATTACTCTATTTATATTACATATTTAACTACTTAGAACCATGTTACGATATTATAGGCCTGAGCTAGACTTATAAAACTTTTGTGTGACAAGCACTGCAGGACAGTGGTAAAAACCATTTAACCAAAAAGCATTGATACCAGTAGCCCAACATCTTCCATGTTTTGGACAGTTTCAGCTGGTCAGTTTGCAGATTATGCTGCAGCATAGGAAATCCATTTTAGCTCGACGTCCCATTAGAAACAGGCTGGTATGATGAAACCTAAGGGTAAAAATAACACTTTTCAAAGAGATTACAGCGAGACTTTTCATAACAAAGCGCAATCATATAGGTCAGTAACAATACAAATTTATGTGAAAACAACCAAACCAATTATAAATAATATAATATATAACTGTTATATACTTAATAATAAAGTATATTTTGTGTTACCAGTAATATATCCACACTTTTTCCTTTGCTGTAACCATTTTTTTATACAGGCTATGGCTGTCTGAGCTAATTGTATTTTACACTTCAATGCGGCAGGGGGCGGTAAATAAAGGTTCAGAAGCGGTAGCAGAAAGAAACAAGCCGGAAGTGGGAAAACGTCAACATGGTTTGTATCAGTCGCCGCGGTGAGTTACAGAGATGCCGTGCACAGAATAGGCTCTTTCTTATGAGTTAATCTTTGTAGTCACCATGGATCAGCCGGTGGGGCAAGACAAAGAGCCGGCTCCTAAAGTCGAGCTCTCTGCGGCGATGCGGGCCAAGATTGAACGGAACCGACAGCGAGCTTTGATGCTCAGACAAGCCCGCCTGGCGAACCGTCCTTTGTCCGCAGTGGAAGGTGCGACCTCTGCAAAAGTGTCCAAAACTATTGACTCAGGCGCTGGATTTTTCATTGAGGAAGAGGAGGATGCAGCGGAAGAGCAGAGGAGCCGGAAGGTGGTCCAGCAGCCTGGTGTGTAACACATGATCTGCTGCTTATGTCAACACTATATGGGTTTAGTCTAATGTAAAACTGTGCTTTTTGTAGCTCCGGTGATTGAGCCAGACTATTTAGTGTGTGATGACTGCGAAAAACCCTTTATGGATTCCTACCTCAGCAACAGCTTTGACCTGTCTGTGTGCGACAAGTGCAGGTATCTACTGTGACACTTTTAAGTACACTTAGGTTGTAATTATTAAAATCTGAGCTTGCTATGCTATCATACACTGGTGCATCTAATCTTAAAGGTATTATATGTGTGCTGTCTATATCTTCATAAATATGTTCATTATAACTTATTTACTGATAACAAAAGTGGCTGACTTAGTTCTAAACTAGTTTAATTGTATATGGTCTCTCTTACCTTTAAGGATGCCTTCTCTCCTCTGTTGCAGGGACAATGAAGAAAGGCACAAACTGATTTCTAGAACTGAGGCTAAACAGAGTTACTTGTTAAAAGACTGTGATCTAGATAAGAGGGAGCCTCCTCTTCGATTTGTATTAAAGAAAAACCCACACAACTCTCGCTGGGGAGATATGAAGCTGTATCTGAAAATGCAGGTAACAATAAGGCAAATGAAATTTACTTTTATAAAATTATAACCAAGTTATTGTTTAGTATATTTCAAAATGACAAACTATACAGTAAAAATACTCAGAGTACTCGGTGTTTACATTTTTTAGATACATGGACACATTCATTCAGAAGCCATCAGCCCCATGTGTATGTGGACAGAATATTGGCTCCTTGCATTTTTCTAGAAGCTCTAGCTTTAATTTCCCTTTTAAAATCAACAAAGATGAGGAAACTTCAATGTTTCTGCAATTTTTCCAAATGAGCAAGATTAAAATGAAAATCTGCTTTTGCTATTTGTTTGCTATGGTGAAAGCTCTTTATGAAGAGTCTGGGCAGAGAATCAGTTCTGGAATTTTTAAAACTGGAAGTTAAAACAAATTTTTAAGTTGTATATGTATGTGTATATATGTATGTATGTATCAGGTAGAAAAGAGATGTATGGAGGTCTGGGGGTCAGAGGAGGCCCTTGAAGAGGCCAGAGAGACAAGGGAGGAGAACAGAGAAACACAGAAACAAAAACGATTCAACAAGAAAGTAAAAGGTTGGTTACATACAGTCTGTGACATTAAAAAAAAACAAAAAACTTATGTATGTCCCCATTGTAGAACTTCGCAGGGCAGTTAGGAGCAGTATGTGGACCAAAGACACAAGTGCTCACCAACACGAGTATGGCCCAGAGGAGGTGGTAGATCCAGACGAAGACCTGTACAAGAAAACCTGCACCACCTGTGGACATGAACTCGCATACGAGAAGATGTAGGGAACAATGGAGACACAGCAGAGGTTAAGGTTAAGGTTAATTCAATAACTTCCTGATCCTGGACTAGACGCACAAGAGTATAGTATTGTCAACAAAAGTCGCACCTGCTGCACTTGCAGTGTTCTTCTATTTGTTATAGAATTTCCTGTTTTTGTGAGTGCAGTACAAGTCATAAGTGGCTTTTTTGTAAATTGGGTATTTATGGTTAGGTTTTAAAATCCTTAAAATACCAATTTCATCAATGAACTAAATAAAGCTAGGGGAACCAGATACATTGAGGCTGCAATCTTGTGACTGTAAGAATAAAATTCAAATAGCAAATAAACTAGTGACAGAAATGTCGTTGATTAAAGACCTGTTTTTGCTCAATTAGAAAAAGAATTTAACGCAATAACTATACTGATGCTCTACATTTAATACTGGATTACAGTATGTTTACATGTCAATACTTTATTTACATAACCAGTATTTTTTCCATTTACCATTAAGTAAATGAACTCTGTCAAGACATTTTTTGATTGGTAATTGGATAAAGCTAAAAAGGCAAATCATGTAACATGCTATCAAACTGCTTTATTCATTCAATTTCAGGAGTAGAATAGTAAGAACATCACTGCTGGAATTGTATTTAGGTTAGACTGATTTGTGTACATAAATGAAATTCCTGCTCAAATATTAAACCTAAATATTTTCTGTAAATTTTCATTCCAGATACATAAATAAAATCTTCATACAGTCCTATGTAACAGTTCTTATGTTCTTGGAGCCTTAATTCCCAAATAGAAAACACTTCAACATGGACTGCACAACATAAAATTCCCATTCCTGTTTGAGCTATTCAAATTCAGTCATTTTGCCTCACTGGCATCCAGACCTTTGTGGTTTACATTTAACAGTTATGACACATTTTAGATTTATGTTAGGGGGTTACCCCCTACATAGTCTCCTGTGTCAGACTTCATCACATGTAGCATTTAAGAGTTGATTCTTTAAGAAAATGCAGGTAAATTGTAACGGCCTCCCTGTAACTTCACTTGAAGCATCTGGAAGAATGTACAAGGATGCAGGGAAATTGTAACAATCATCCTGAAGCACTGCACTGTATTAAAATACAGCGGCAGATACAGGAATAAGGGACAGATCCAGCATTACATTATGAATATTTATTCATGACACGCAATTAAAAATCAAATGCTTTCTGAACATCAGGACTCTGAAATACAAATGCTTCCTCAGAGCCTCTTCCACTTGTAGCCACAATGTCCTCCTGAAATGTTCATGAAGCCAAATATTAGCACAAAGCCATCATGATGTTTGCAATGTATGCCACAACTTACATCTGAGAAATACTTCTCTATGAGGTTATGAGCAGCCTGGTACACCATCTCATTGTCATGGTTCTGCAGAGCTTCTACACGATCTAATCCTCCTAGCTCCTCAAAGAGCAAGCACAACTTTTCTGTCTCACCAAGCTTCTCTGCTGCCTGAAGTATTACAAGGGCAGAGGTTAGATTGAGGGTAAAGGCAGTGTGTGTTTAATTTATAGACTTACAATGAAGATGTTGTTGACTGCGTCCAAAATGACCAAGATAACTTTAGAGTCTTTGACCTGCAGCAAGTTGACGATTGCTTCCAGGGCTCCACTTTGCACCAGCTGCACCACCTGCTCCACAGTCCCTCCGCTGGTGAAATTTGTCACTGCCCACACAGCCTCCCTCTGAGTCTTGAAGTCTCCCTGGGAGATAAAAAGCCTCACCAAATGGTATGCTTTTAAATACAAAATTCATACAACTTACAGTTCTCAGTTGTTCCACTAAAGGGGGCAGTAATCCACAAGTAATGAGCTGCTGAATTTGCTTAGATGGCCCAGCAGCGATATTTGACAGTGCCCATGTTGCCTCCTTCTGTACACTGGGCTTTGGGTGTCTCATGAGTTGGGGCAATACATTTAACACCCCAGCATCAATGACGGCTTGCGTCTGTGTGTCTGATCCACTCACAATGTTCCCAATGGAGCGCAGAGATGGGGTCTGGTGGGACAGAAATTAAGGGACAAGTTAATATACGTTCTGACAAAATACATAAGTTTGACAATGTTAAAATTTACCATAACACTGAGTTCGCTGTGGCCCATAAGTTCAACCAACCGAGGGACGATTCCAGTTTTTACAACAACATCTATGCGGTCATTGTCACCATCCGACAAATACGACATGGCCCAACATGCATCAGACAAGATGTCCTTATCACCGAGATGAAGCAGCTGGATCAGTGAGGGAAGCATCTGGTGGACACAACAGACCTGAGCATGAAGCACTGACCACATAATAACAGACTCACCTGCTGCACAGCAGACATGGGTGGAGAAGGGTTTTTATTTCGGCACAAGTTGGACATGGTCCAAGTCAAATTACGCAAATAGCCAACCTGAGGATGAAAACATGCAAATTCAAGTCTGTTCTGACAGTGCATAATTTGCCAGATAAACTTACTGGTGTGTCTGGGGAGATGCGGGAAAGCAATGCAGGAATAACATTACACTCTATGAGCACATCCCGGTAACATGGCCCATCACCTGTGACAACAGTCAGTTTACTTGAAGTCATGCCTCCACCTTACAAGAACCACAGAAAATCAAACTGTCATATGGTTTTCCATTACCTGCTATATTGCCAAGTGCCCAGACCGCCTGCTCACTGATGTGCAGCAGAGGTGAGGCCAAAAGGGCAATGAAGGCCGGCACAGCCCCATGTTCCACCACCTGGACACGAGATTAAATGGACACAAACACAGCTGTTTAGCTGATCTTGGCTCAGGTGCTCTCCTACCTGTTGGGTGTGCCATGAAGTCCCAGAAGCAATGTTTGTGAGCGCCCAGGCAGCTTCAAACTGAAGAGTGGGCTCATCATCCATACTCAAGAAGGACACAAAACGAGAGAGCAACCCAGCATCTATGATCCCTTTCAGAGGAGGGTTTCGCTCTTGAGAAAGGAGTTTCCTGTTTGTAGGTTAAATAAATAAATATATATTTACATACATACATGTCTCATTGCAAAGTACTAATAACTGAGCATAATATTGCCACATCTCACCTGGCCGCCTGACATCCCCAAGTTTGTGTCTCTCTGCTGTTACCATTCACAGCTTTGATTATATCTTCAATGGAGTAAGAGGTGACCTAAAGAAAGACAGGACGGGAAAACATCAAATGCAGTCCAATGAAACCACGCCTACTTTAAATGTGCACAACCTTGTCATCGGCGACATACTCCGGAGACAGGGCCTCTTCATCAGGGAGAGACGAGAGGGTGACGTGTCTCCTTTTCATAAAGTTTTCATCTTTGTGAGCCTTGCGTAACTCCACGTTAACAGTGATTCTCTTCTCCCTTAGTTTCTGAGAAGAAATGTACGTAGTCCTAAGTATTTACAATGTTCGCGTAAACCCGCGTTGAAAAGTGCACGGACTTACTGTTGGATCTTTGCCTTTGTTTTTGAACTTGGCCAGCCGCTCATCAGTGACATGCTTGGTGGGCTTGGTGGGCATGATGGACACGTGTGACCAGGTCTGACTGCGCGGCGCTCACTGCGCTAAACGTCCCCTGCTGCGCTCGGCTATAATGACACGCGCAGCACACAGGTGCAGGTGATTACTTTAATTCAGGTATGTCCAAACTATGGCCCGGGGGCCAAATGTGGCCCTCAGAACAATTGTTTTGGCCCTCAGGCTTCCAGGTGAACTGGCCCATACTACTGCAAGTAGTACTTTTTACTGCATGTTTTTGAAATCTACCATCATCAAGCAAATTTAGTGTTTGAGAGTCTTAAGTATGAACAAAAGTCTGGTGGGTCATTCACACCTGTTATAAATGCACATATTTGAATTACTCACTGTTTTGACCACCAGTCAGTCATGCTAGTCTGTTATAAAATGTGGCCCTTGTTGAGAAACGTTTGGACACCCCTGCTTTAATTGATATAACGCCCCCTTGTGGTTTTCAAGTGCTTTACATGACGACCACCAGGTTAGGATCCGTTTTTTCTTAGTAAACTAAGTAAATAAATACTTATAATTATAGACTTGGCTATTAGACTAGGCCTATGTGCTCTTATCCAAATCCGTGGATATTGAAAAAGGCTTTTGTGCTATGGCATATTTGTCGCAGTAGATGGCAGCAGCTTCTTATAATCTTAGAGAGCGGGAGTAAGGGTTCTAAGAGGCTACTATGATCCTCTGCTTGAGAGGGGCAACAAGTGCACTGTGGTTATTAACAAATCTATGAATAGTCATAAACACTTCCTTATAAAAACACAGCAATTCTACATAGCAACATAGAAATTTTATTATATTTATTTGTATTAGGCTATATAGACTATTTGTATTTGTACTAGGCTATTTAATATAACAAGCCCATAACCAGCATTCGTCCAAATAATGAGCTACCATCAGTGGAATTTCAGAAACAAACTTTTTTAGTTTTTTGTTTCTTTATTTTATTTCTTTATTTTTTCTGATGTTTTCCTAGATTCTGTTTTGTTCTTATCTGCCATGCAGTGGGATAAAATTAAATAAAATAGGCTTGATACATTTGAAATGCTTATAAAATGATAACAGAAATAGCTACAGTGAAAGTGAAATAAAAATATATAAAAGCTAATTACACAAATCAGGATATTTATTCTGACTTAAAGTAATAACTTGAGTAGATATTCTGTTAAATCGGTAAGTTATGTGGAGCATTTCAATAGCCACAGTGAGGTCTGTAACAGTTGTCACTTGTGGCTGTGCCTGAATTTTCTGTCTCCCTCCCTGTTCCCAGATCAGCTTTGTCTATGGGAAATCACTACAGTATAGATTGTACTGCAGTGCTCTATCAATACTCCTCTACTCACGCAGTGCCACATGCTCTGGTTGCAGGTGCTTTCATTTCTATTAAAGCAAGTTTGGCTATATCTATGGGATTTGAATGTGTTTACAGTGAAACTTGGGTCTACTTAAAATATGTCATGATGATGTTAAACACAAGGGACCACTGTGAGACTTTGACAAACACAATATTAATATCCTAAGGACCAAAATCATCAATGCAGAAATAGTGAGAAAAGAACAGCTTTATGGCCTTCAGAGCCTGCTCCTCAGTTCTTTACTTATTCCATTCTTTTCAAATTGGTGTCATTAATATTTCATGGGGCTGCTGCATTACCTGCCCATCAATAGCACAGGAGCCACCTCTGGACCAATCCATCATCTAACTCTGACTCGGCTGAAAAATTGGCCCTGTGTTGGGAGATTTTGCTGACAAAGCTCTCGGTGGTAGACTCCATAATGCTGAAATGTTGAGGTTAAGATGAAAATGGATCATAAATAATTTTCTATATGGACACGGAAGTGATAAAAATAGAATATACTTGAGGAAGAGGACCTGTGAGTAATCTTAAATAAAGTACAAAAAACAGTTATTTTTAAATGTGTCCAGGTTGATACAACATTTACACAACAAAGGTGTTATAGATGACTTTGAGTGAAAGTGACAGTTTAGTCTTTGCAAACCAAGAAGCGTTTGATGGTTACAGCTCTAGTAAAGAAGCCGTAAAAAGGTTTTGCGCTATTGTCCCAACCCCTGCCCAGTTAAACACCACTTAACATCCATGTGTTATTCCTTCTGTAATTTCCTCTATAGCAGCTCTTTCAGCATTTCCAACACTTTGGTGACATGCAGTAAATAGTTTTTTAAGTAGTGGGACATGTGGCAAACTTATATTGTTGTTTCATATGGACAAAATTGGTTCTTATCGTATCAAAAGGCAAATATAACAAATGTTCAGTGTAATGTTTTGGAATAGTGTAAATATAAGATGTACGATGTATGATGAGTACTGTCAGTGTTCATCAAAACGTGCATAATCTTTCTCCTGGTTGCTTCACTACATGGAGATGTTATTGCTTTCACAGCATCCCTATAGCAATGAGCAAACCTATATTTTTTACTAGAGTTTTTGTTGCTCAAAAACTTGAGAAACATGCAACCTTATTGTATGTGGGCTCTCCTCTCCACTGATCTGACTTATATCTGGGCCTGGTGGAGACAGCTGCCTGTCTCTATGGAGACAGATAATTTTAATTCTAGGAAAAGTAATAGCATCTCCATGATTACAATCAGGTGATGGACTCTCCGCCCAAAAAATTATATTAATAATAATGGGCTTCAGGCTTGCCAATCTGTGCCATTGGCTCAACAAACCACCGATCACCCTCATAGCACATTCATATGAGGCAAGTTGGCTGAAGTGTCACAATGACAGAACTTGATCGAGTGGGACTCCTGCTCTGACCTTCAAGTTGGTGGGTGCTCTAACTACTGAACCACTGTCACCCCATAAGTTACCAGGGCATCTTTAAGATGGTTTTCATATAGAATAACAACAACACTAAACTCCCGAAGCAGCTGGCAGACACACAAATGTTCTGGATTTAAAAGGGTCCAGTGGGTGTAACTCCGGGCTCCAGGGCCATGTATCAGGTGCAGAGGGGCCCCTCACTTGGGCAGCCTGAGGTTCACCTGATGCCCACTGCTGGGACAAAGAGCACTCCACACACACCATGTAACTTTAGAAGGACTTAATGGCACTAAGATGAAGGGGCCGCTCACACAAAGATTACAACACAGGAAAAGGTTTGGGTAAAGACTTGATTTAGACTTGATTTTCTCATAGTCTCTCATAACAGCACAATTACACTAAAACAAAATTCCAAACAATTACATGTTTCAAAAATATTCCAGGAAGCATGCTAAAAATCTTATCTTGCAAAATTGTTTTTTATTCCATTTGGCTGTCCTTTCTGCTGCTTATTTCTTCCAATGGCAATATTATTATATGCAGCTGACTGGTTGGGACTGGCACAAAATGTAGGGCTACAATGACTACATTTACAAAAGATATATTTAAAAAGAGAGACAGAAATAGACCAGAAATGCTACATATTTTGTGCACACAAGGGCAGACTGGCTTTTCCTTGAGTGTTATTTTGGGCTCACTCACATACTTTATATATCTCAGTTGTACATAGAGATTATTCAGATTTTAGGTAGGTTGATATGAAAGACAATGCAGCTATTTGCATTCTTCACTGACAAAGATGTGCCTGAAGTATAGGCTACCAAGATGTGTATTCTTATCTTGTATAACTACTATCTGATTTTGGAGAAGATGGAGAAAATTTTACAGCGAGTTTTTCTATTACTTAAAAAAACTTTGTATAGTTATTTAAAAAATAATAAATTATCAAATACCAGTGGTCATAATAACTGAAGGCAGTGTGCTGGGATATTATTTACAGCATGTGTGTGTTTCTGCGGGCTGGATGCAAGTGGTGGGTAGGATGGAAAAAGTGGAGAGACATCAAAGCGAGAGGAGAGAGGAACAGCTGGTCGGAGCAAGTGTGTATGAAAACACACCTTCAAAGAGCAGCGAGATGTGCCAGCTTCAGCCACCTCTGTAGGACACATACACACACATGCACACTACACAAACGTACACGTAGACTACACACACGCACATACATCCAGAGACAGAGCCGCTGAACTCTGCACTGCCTCCGCGCACACACACGTTTCATGTCCGGACACGTCCTGCTCCGCACTCTGCAGCTGGGACGACGAGCGGCCTATTTATGATGAGGTCCAGCCTGAAGACAGCCAAGGGGACATAATAAAGGCACAATATGCCTGTCATTTGGATATTGGGACATTTAAGTAGACAAATCATGCTTTTTAGTGAGTTTTGTATAAAACTGTAGCCTACTATACGTTGATCATTATTTTACATTTTGTTCATTGCTGTTTGCAACAATACCCGTCTAAAATTTCTTAATAATAGAAACTATTATTTTCTTCCGGTTTCCACATAGTGACCTTTCTCTGATTTTTTATGTACTTGTTTTTTATTGTAGAAAAATGTCTGTATGTGACATTTTTAACCCCACTTGTATGACCTGGAGTCTGGACTTTCTGAATAATTGTGTACAGAGGGGGAATAGGGGTATAGGTGAAAAATCAATCACTCAATCTGGTCACTCATTATTCAAACATGCATGAATAACTCAAAATACAACTTTGTGGAGAAACACTGCTATAACATAGTTAAAGGTTCATTAAATGATTTTCTTCTGTTTCATTTATCACTTACTTCACCAACATTTTTAAACATGTGACTCAAAACTATAGCTACTAAGCTCACAGTGTAAAAATATATTTTCCAGAAAAAGTTGCAGCTGCAATGTGTCAGGCCAACAACTGTAGCCAGAGGAGGAAACTCCCCTTAAGAAACTGGGTGATGATCACACTGATGTCCCATCTTCTGGTAACATCATGGTTTGCATCATGACAGCACTCTATATTGTTGTTTGCTCTTTTCATCTTGTATAAGTGTTAATCACTTCGTATTGTCAAGGTTTGTTCAAAAAGGTTTTCAGAGTGACATAAACACCAATGACTCCATAATCAAATAAAAGAACGTCTGCATCTAACAAATGCATTGAATCCATGTTTTTATAGCCCTACACTACTTGTTGAATGAAATTCCAAAAACTCTTGCCAAATATTTTCTTCCAGACGTATTTGAAGATCGGCTACAGCTGATGCAGTCTGTACCTGTGGATAGATTAATCCCTGTTGATTATAAGTTGCATTGAGCCATCACAGGTTTGAGAGAGACAGTATCATTGAAATCATGTTGTTTTCTGAAATGGCAAGTTGTCAGCAGACTGACCGCTCTCCACACCTCTCCAGCTGAGAACACACACTGCACAAACTCCCTGAGAGTGCACTGCTCTGGAGAAAAGGTGTAATAAAACTTCCCTGTCAGTCTTTCATATGTGAGTCTCAGGAGCTGTCATAGCATTTGATAGTAACTATGTAGAACTCCAATCTACATTCTGCAAGCACAGACCTGTTATTGATGGCTTTCTACTAAACAGTACAGCATCAATAAGCCTGAACACTGAAGTACCTGAAAAATGTTTGTCCATGACTTGGTGGTAGTAGACTTTTCTAAAAAGTCTTTATTGTGTCACATGATACTATATGGTATGGGTACTGTAGGATGCACTGATTAACACTGATAACAAAATCATGGACACATCCTTTTAATATTCTTTTAATACATACTTACTTAACGCACCTTGAATTTAGTAATTTCACAGCTATATTGCAACACCAGGTTCTGAGCACGTCCTAGAAGTAATTAATGCAAGTGCGGCAAATTGAAGTATATTGAACTCATCTCTCACACGCACGGCTCTGTCAATAGATCATTCTGCAAATGCTATTGACCTGCTACAAACGCTGGACACAAGGAGCAGTGGCAAGGGGAGCAGATAAGCAGGACAAATACAACTACTGTCCAAAACACAAAACAATACAAAACAAATGGTTGGATTTTAGGTCACAACATTCTACAGGACAACGATATTTAATAGATATTTTTCTATATATATTTTTTTATTATTAATACAATATCAGGTTCAGTGTTTGGGTAAATTTGCCCAATTATTTTAATTAAAAAATACACTGTTTTAAGTTTCTTATATTGAATATTCTACTATTTTAAGCTGTTATTGGCATCCCATCTGGCCTTGTACTTACATTTTCTTTAAAAATCTGCTTTTTGATCTTACAGGAGGAATCAAGTGGACAGAGACGTAGTTCATCAAAACATGTACAACCAAAACACAACTTAATAATAAATACATGCGGTGGGGGTGGGGTGTATAGATTTGTACTGAATGGAGGCCAGGAATTCTCTCTGAGGTCTCAACATGACAAATGTGCTATCAATGGAGGAGGACGCGAAAGTCATTGCAGCTATGTTGAAATGCCTGTTCGCCCAGCTTCATGTGAATTCAATTGGAGTTGAATTGTTTAGCTGTGATTTGGGATCAATGCTAAATGTGTTAGCATCCACAGGCTCTGTCCTCACTCTGTGACTGAGCCTACGAGCCTGCTGCTCCTCCACACTTTCTGTTTGTGGAAATCTCTAAACATCCCACTAAATGTGAGATATGTTGTATGTGGTTTTGGATGACTTCCACATTGGCGATATATGGAGGTGGATACATACATTATATTAGAATTTAAATAATACAGTAACATGAGTGAAGTCAACTTTTTGTCTTTTTCTGCCACTGAAAATACCTCTAGATTTGCATATTAATTTGGAACATGTCACACTATTTTAATAATGCATTCAGTTGATTGAATTATTTAGCTCCTAACAAGTCTGTAAGCACAGTTGCCCTGTGGCTGGCTGACTACACATGGCTGCCATTCTATATGACATTTACAATATGTTATGAGTTAAAGGATGGCGTTAAAGGGCCCATATTACACCATTTTCTGATCTATGTTATAATGTTTAATGTTTAATGTTATAATCTTTCTTCAACATAAGCATGCATGGTGTTGTGCTTTGTTTTATTCACACATATTTAACACACAAATCCTGCATATTTGGTATGGTGTGCTTTTTATTTGTACAGGGACAGTGCACAACAATACATTAACCAAGACAGAAGTCATAGGAAAGATGACTGTGCCAGGTTATAGCATGGATGTTAATTTACACCTGTAGTCCCTGAGGTGGAAATATTAAAATACAGATTCAGTGTGTATAGATAAATTGAACAAAAATAAATTAGAACAGATATTACTTAGAGTTACGGTGCTGAAATACTATCCTAAAAACAACATACACCAGAAATGCAATGATATGCACTCTTAGGCTCTTCCTCCTGTATCGAGACCCAACGTTTGCACATTCACACATTCTACTGATCATTCAAGTCACACTCATCCTTAATGTGTACAAACTTGTTTAGAGATTAGCCACTTCTTTGTCAGACATGCAAACATTTAGGCTGAGTTTTTCCTCAGAAAACACTGTTCCAACTTGTGATGTTATGCGGTAATATAGGAAGTGCTCCACTATGTTTTTAAACTCCATACACCTTCACTAGAATCATTATGGTGATTTCACCCCTTTAATTGCCAATCTCTACTGAACAAACAGTAAAATGTTGCTGTTAACTTGAAAACTACTGCTTCATGACATCACAAGGTGGAACAAAGCATTTTAAGTGTCTTGGCACCAGGCCAAGTTGCTCTTGACATACAGTAAACATTGGTGGTGAACGGTCAGATCCACTGACCCACAGGCTGGCTGGTGTAATTCCAGCTCCCACAGATGAATGCTGTCTCCATGTCCTTGGGCAAGACACTTAACCCACCCCACCCTCCAATGTCTGTGTACACTGGTGTATGAATGTCTGAGAAAGGGTGTGCCAAGAAGGCAGAAAACATGTTATATAAAAATTTGACCATTTACCATTTGAGATCAAACATGTCAAAAATGTTGGACTAGTTGGTGGAGTTGGCCAGTGCTGAGGAGGCCAGGGAGAGCCATCTGCTGTAATTAGGAATGGGGTGACAATAATGACTAAGCATGCACCTGTGGGCCCAAAAACCTCATTACCTTGATGGATGCATAAAGTGTGGAGCAGTAACTCCTTCATAGGTGGCTGCTTCACTTCCTGGGCTGTGGGAATAAAGGTGCAGACATTTCACACACACTGGTCAAAAGGGGAAATGAAGTCAACTCCCTCAGTCTCAGCTTGGACGGCTTAGGGGGTTATTCAACTTCAACTCATCTCAAAGAGCATTTCCTGGGCAGGTGTCCAATGTACTGATGCTGTTTACACCTCTTGCTGCAGGTTTAACTGAGTTTCACTAAACTGACCGATGTGAAGGCCAAATTGAAGTTTGCCTTAACTAATTGCATCCAATGTTTTAATCAGAAACAGTTGAAGTCCGTAAGGGTGCTGCAATTAATCAAAATGTAGACAAGACTGAGATTCAGTCCTCTCAACAATCATCATGATATGCATGGCTCTTTTCAATAGACTGCAGCCAATCCTCTGTCTATAAAAGTATGTCTTTTGGAGAAGAGTTTAGATTTTGGAGGAAGAAATATGGCTATTTTTGTGTTAAATGGCAGTTGATTAAAAGTTAGTTTTGTTTAAATGTAGGAGATTAATAGTGGTAGCCATTTTATTTGTTTTAATAATATGTGATGATTTTATTTTGTCATTGTTCTTTTTTAATCACTGTAAAATGCTTTGTGTTGCATTTTTGTATGAAAAGTGCTCTATAAATAAGGTTTGATTGATTTGACAGCCCAAAATGTGATACACTATAAAAGCTTAAGCGTGACCAAAAATGTAGAGAAATACACTAAACAGGCCTTCATTCTTTGTCCATTTTCATGTTGGACACATGTTGCACGTAATTTGTGGTTTCCAGATTGTGGATATGAGCTAAAGACAGTGGTTAGATGGGTATTTGCCTTCCGCCCAAAAACATGTTGTACAGCCGCTCCACAACTGTCGATGATAACAGGGTCGAAAATATGTGCACGGCCGGGATCTTTCATCTGCAATATGTCACCAACACTCTTTCATTTAAAGACACTAAAGCAGAATATACACACATCAGTTTCTTTGAGAAAAATACATCAACGTACATGTTGAAATTCTTTCAGTTCTTAAGTATTATGCTCTGTTACTGTAGAAAAAATCTTTAAATGAACCATATTAAAAAGTAATCTGAGCTGTGTTTTAAAAAAAAAAATTGTGGAAAAGTTGTGTTGTTCATTCATGAGAATGGAGCAATCATGCACTATTCAGTCTTTTAATGTCTTAAAAGTTCAAAAAACTCTGCTCCACCGAGTGATGTCATGAGGTGCACTCTGCCCTAGGAGGTATTTCTCCATGCTTTTTCACATGATAGATCTTCACTGGACTGGAATTTTCAGTGCTCATATTGCTCTCAAATTCAAAGCATGTCTGTACATTAGCTTAAGCCTTACATTGTTAACTGTATATACTGCCATACATTGCATTTTGAATGCATAAAAATGGGGTAGTGTTTATAGTGTAGATTTTAAAACAATAGTAAATACTAATGTGGTGTCCTCAGGTAAAGCTTGGATATTGCATAATATAGGACCTTTAACATTTTGCCAGTAATTTCATAATAGGCAGAATATGAACTTCTAAATCAATTGTAAAACAAGCCAGTGTCACTTTTGAAATAGATGTGTTGCTTACAGCGAGAGTGGTGTAATCACATGTTATTCAACTCATACAATAGTGTCAGAGGTGCAATGGTTTGAATAGGAAAACGTCATTTGTTATGAAAGGTTTGATGAGTTCATTGATGCCTAATACGTCTAAGAATTTCAGCTTTAGAACAGCCTCCTCTGTTTGTTTCTGAAATCATAGTGTCTGACTCACTCCCACATGAGTCTCCAAGGCGTGTTGACAGAACATGTGCTGCAGCTGCATGTGAGCATGGCCCACATCAGTGCAGTGTACACCTGCCTCTTTCTCACATACACAGTATGATTTTGCTGGTTTCATTGTTCTAAAGTATCAACTTTACATTACCTACAGAAGTCTGCTTTGTTGGGACCAGTCAATTATCTCAATCTGCACAGACCATTGGAATTGGGCGTCCACTTCATGACTGAAAAACGTGTTACTTATTACTATTAGGTGCACTAGTGCAGATGCCTGTTGGAAACCCCCACAGAGGACACACACAGTGGGTGGAGGTCCACACACATCAGACAGACAGCCCTGTAGTCTGGAGAACCCCTGGCTCACGTTCATACACTCTGGGAAGCTGTGCTGACATGACTGCACAAACAGGCCTCTCCTCTGCACACACACACACACTTCAAAGGAGGAGAGGAACCTGACAGGCCGGCAACCCTAATAACACACAAATCGCTTTTTTTCTATGAGCGAAGAACCCACCTGTTTCCTAAAGTTCAGCCTCCTGCCTCTCTGACAATCTTATGCTGGTACTCAGCGGTCTGATGTCTTCTCTCTTCCCTCTGTGTTTACCCCTATCCCAGGATTACTCTGCTGTGCCTTGTCCTGATACACTGTGGCTCTCAACGGTACATCTGGGCAGATGAAGCGGCACTGCTCTGTAATCTTATCTGACACAAGTCGCACTCAATGAGCCTGTATGATGGCAACAGCGCACACATCACACAATCTCCTTGAAGTCAGATGCAGCTGGAGATAAAACAAATTCAAGGGCACAACTGACAAGACAATGGTACAAATCTGAGTACATCCTCAAAGCATTTCAACTTATTTTTTTTTTTTTTTTTTTTTTTACAGGGGTCTTAGCATAAACAAAACAGTAATTGATGTTGTTAAACAAGCCTGTCTGAAAAGCATGTGCCCAAGATGAATCTATTTCAATAATATTACTACACAAATGTATATCTCTTAACATACACATAAGTGTGTGTCACATATGAATTCCATTACATCTGACTAATTTGGTCTCAGGTGTCTTGCACAAACAAGGGTTAAGCTAAAGAAAATAAGCAGAATCACAATGACATTCATTCAATTTGTTATTCTAATAATGTCTTAAAATCTTTCTCAACTGGGTACACTGCCTAAAATTTCTCTAAATTATTATTTAACTAACTATGCAACTATTATTTCTATGAAAACCTAAAAGTGGCAAATAACAACAATCTCCTTTTATATGTTCTGGATGTTTTTTATTTTCTCATAATTGGAAAAATATATTCTCAAAATAAATAATATATGAAATAAATATACTGTATGTTCTAGGAAACAGAAGCTCATAAATAAGAATAAAATTTTCTGTCTTTGTCGGTCCCATACTTCCACAGTCCCAGGGAGAGCCACACGAGTCCTTCACACAGTAATCCACCATCTTGATTCAAAACTCCTCCTCATGACATATTTTAGCATCAAATTCTCAGAACAGTGCTTGTTTAAGAAGAAATAACTATTCCTTCGTTGTGTTACGAGATCTGTTTCCTTGAACAAACATGATTTTCCAGTGCATGACATTACAGTGTAAACGAGCCACACAAAATCGTGGATGATAATGCATATTGATCATATAGCAGCCACATTTATAAAGAGCAACTAATATCAGTGTGGAACCGACAAAAACAGCCACAGCAGTATAGAGCAAGCAGCTGGTATCAGGTCCAAAGCTTTTTGTCCCCTTGAACATGCAGTTTGGGATTTTATTATTGGAGACTCCATAACATTGTCTGCATGGCCACCAGGGCCCCTGCATAGGCCAATGAGCGGGACAATGGGTGGCTGTCTCCAGCTCGCTCCCTGGAGAGGCTCTGGTTCCTTCCATCATGTCAGCAGTGGGACGTGTGGATTAGTGCACTTCATACAATCCTGGTGGGCCAGCCTCAGAGCATGGCAGTATTTTAGATGCACTTCAGCTTTTCATGTGAAGCATTTGAAGTCCTCTGTGCTTTCAGCTCTGCCCCAGTATGTCCCTGTACAGCTCCGGTACCCTGTCTGGATCCACGGGTCTGGGTAAGAAGTGAGTAAACCTTTGGTGTCGCCTGGATCTCGCTCCATCTCGTGAAGTCCCATCTTTATTTAGAGCCACAAAGTAAAAAGCCCCCCTCTCCCCATGCCGGTATATGTTTGACGAGTAAGTGTTGTACCAGTTCTCCTCAAACTGCTCTCGGAAAACACACTCTGCAGACAACTTCTCCTGGAGAAAAGAAAGAAATGATGAATTTCATACAAATATAATCCATTGATCTACTTAAACATAAGCAGTTATAATGATCCTTACCGAGCCATAGAGTTCCCCTTTGCTGTTCATGGCCAAGTAGAGGCCACTGTCCACTCCTCTGATACTGACCAGCCCCACAGCCAGACTGATGAACTCCAGGATACCTGCACATATGATCACAGTTAATATAATTTATAGTAAGAGTTCCTATGCTTTATGTACAAAAGTAATCTACACTAAATTCTAATGAAACAGCAGGTGTAGCTTGAAGAGTTAAGGTGCTCTGTGCTGCAAATGCGTTGTATTGTTACATAAAGTGCAAAAGAGGTGGATCTTATAAAGCTGGGCTATTTCTCCTTATCCAATCACATTTTAAAACCGCGCAGCTCTGTATCCATTCACTATACTGCCCGTGTACTACAGTCACTACGTCAACTGCGCATAGTAAAAAAGCTATGGATAGTTACTCACCGAATCTGCTGTGGTCTTTTCTCGTCCCTTGCACAGTGCCATCGGGGTGAATTTCCAGGTGGAAGCCCGTCCTGCAGTATAGTTGCCTCCGCCTCAAAATGCCCTTTAGATGAGTGAGATCCGTTAGGCTCCGGGACAGCCTCTCTGCGGACGCCAGGTGCTCGTGCAGTCCTGCCCCGTGACCCCCCATCATCATGAGTCCTGTAACCGAGTTGTAGTCCACGGCCCCGGCGGGGGTGAGCAGCAAATGAGAGCCAACGGGAGCCGAAGCAGCGCCAGCGGAGCCAATAAAGCTGTCCACAAATACGTTGGCGAAGCTCCCAACCTCAGCCGCTGCCCCCATCACAGATAAAGCCACCCGGTGTGTTCTGACGCGTTATCCCAAAGGACGAGCCTTGGTGTAGAAGGGATGGAGAAAGAAAAGTTGCGGGTAAATGCAATTCCCTCAGTGAGAGCGCGTTTTGGTGCAGTCAGCACTGTTAATTAGACTGCCACAGACTGCCATCTAATTAAGATATACTCCCGCCTTATCTCCCAGAGCAGCCCGGCTCGCTGCTGTAGCCTCCTCTTCTCGTCTTGAGCTATTTATCCCTGTGTCCTCTCCTCTTTCCCCTCTGCTGTTCGGGATACTCCCCTTTGCTCCAGTGCACATCAGGGTTTTCCTCTCTCTCTTTCTCTCCTTCATTCACTGATGCCTTTCCTTCCTGCGCCAGCTCCTATCTCAGCAGCAGTCAGCAGCACAGTGTGAGGAGGACCGGCTCAGACCCACGTCTATATAACGCAATATAGATATTCACCCTGACTTGCCTTTTTATGCAAATGAGGGGAGATCTCCTCCTTTTATGGCTTATTGCTGTTTGAAACAGAACCCCTTCATCCTTGTTCTGCATTACCTTTGATGTTGACAGTTTCAGCTGAGATTGCATTAGATATTAAAGGCTATTAACTCGAGCGAGTTAGTTTTCCTCGTGTTCTTGTGCAGAAAAATTACGCATGGGAATTTGCGCAAAGCAACTTTTATGAATAACATTAAGCCAGAGTGTCAGAAAGGCTTGAAAGTGATATCACCACGACCCTAAATGCTTTACAACCTCACGCCCCATATTTCCAAATGACTCAGGTGCAAGACAGAGGCAGAGAAGGAAAGCCCCCATTTGCGTAATTTTCGCACTCTCTTGTTGATTTATTGCCCCTTTTTATGTATCCCCGCAGCCTCACTTTTACAGCGCCCGCATAGACACAGAGAGGAAGACTACACATTCTCACGGAGGCACACACACCTGTGTAAACGACATCACTTGACTGTCAATCCGCGCATTGATCTTTTTACCATCCTTTGAACAGTATAAGAACCATAGATCCTTAATTGTGGTCTTTAAAGACAAATCAAAGACACAGGCGCTTCAAAGTGGAGAGATCTTGTAAGAGGATCAGGCAATAACAACCCCAAGAGGGGAATAATAACTGTTTGAACTGCAGAACTCCGAAAATACCCTGACACATGAAACTTACCATAACTCATGATGTAAACAGTCAGGTGTAGTGCTCATTGACAATGGAGTCTAACCAACAACGCTAACATTTATTAATAAACAAATTGTCAAAAAGGGTCATAGCGACCTCCAGTCCATGACCTAATGAAATTTATTGTGTGATTTATAGACCAATCCATAATAATAAAACATATTGATAATTCCAAAATGTAAATACACGATTTAAACTCAAGGTATGCTCAAGGTTAGAGAACTTGTAGTTCCATTCTGACTGTGCGTCCAAATTTATCCAAGCATTTATTTATTTAAGCCTATATATTACTTTTTTGCCTTCAGTCTGCATTGGGTCTCAGTAAAATTATCTTTGTTTATTTGTTTGTTTTTCACGTCCATTATAGCGCAGTTAGGTTTACTGATTCATCTGTATTTTCTAGAGTTACAGTTTTGTCCTGGCAGTTGCACAGAGGGACCATGTTGTTCGGGCCCTGCCACAGATGACATTGATTTTGGCCACTACTGACACGCGCTTAGCTTGAACACACCACGGCACGCGCTCACAGCTGCCCCCTCCCCTGGGAATCGCGTTGATAAATGACTGTAGGTGCAGAGGTGTGTTGACGTGTTTGCGTGCCAAGTCCATTTTCGGTAGTCTATGCAACATACAGATTGTTTCTTACGCACTCACCTCCACAGAAGCGTAATGTTGGCGTTTTCTGTGTGGTTTAAGTTGTCATAAAGCGCTGAACGCAGCGCGCGCGTCTGTGGGTGGATCTCCTCAGCTGTCCGTCACTTCATGAATATTAATGACCCTTGAAGAATAACTTTCTAAAGGAGACAGAATCGATTGGAATCGCCTCCAGGCTGATCAGATCCTGATGTATTGGGTATCGATCCAACCACAATGAAGATGTCAGTTACAATGCCACATATCCACGCGCACTTACGTGTGCTGGTCACGTGGATTTCATTGAAAAAATATTTCCCAATCTTAAGCTAGCTCTGGTTTGTGACATGAAAAAGAGAGGAAGGTCAAGCATGAAGGCACCATATATAGAATTCATGAAGAAGGAGGAGGGGTGAGGAGGCCCCCAGGGTTATACCCACCACCCCCAACCCACACACCCACACGCGCCACAAAGAAATTACAACCTAATCGAAAGCCTGGGTAATGGAATAACTGAATATGTAGCCTAGAGGTTATTAATGCAAGTGGTCTTCAAACTGTGGGGCCTGAAGAACAGCTCTTAAACTACTGAAACTATAGCAAAAGCATTTTACTTGAAATGATCAATGTTTTGAATAAAAAAAAAAAAAAACTAAACCTAAAAATATGGGGAAAATATCAAGTAACAATTTACTTACTTGGACAACTGGCCAAGACGTATTATCTAAGACATTAGAGATTTAAATGTACATTAACTTGAAAAGTGTTCCAGTATTTTATTTCCTTGTGACACTCAGACATTGTCAATTTAGATGCAATACAATAATCAATCATTCTGTTATCTTATATAGCGTTTGAAACATTTTGAGATGGGTTTATTTTCTGTTGTTGACATGTCATTTGATCTGTTTGTAGTTTCAGTCCACTGACTGTCTTAATGTGTTAACAGGTGACATCTGCTAGACTCTCGCCTTTATTCTCTCAGCTTCAAAGTCCCATAGCCAACACAGCCTTATGCACAGACTTATCACCCATCTTTGATATTTGTTTGATACCTGGTTTCTATTGACTGCTTTGATCTTGTATACAGTAAATAACACAAGAAGCAACAGCCAAACCTTATTATTCAAACTGATCACTTCTATTCAGTGCAATCAGTTAACTTGATGCACACACAATTGATATTGTTTTATAACAATACAAAAAATAAAAGAACGCAATTAATATGAACGTTAAACCAAATGTTGAAAGAAATGTCAGGAAGAATCAGAATGACTTTGTTTATGACAGACCAAATATGAAATAGCCTATATAACAATAAATACATAAAAAGTAGCTATTAAAACTTTTAAACCCTTTGCTTTGACGTGCCTAATAATAACAATAAATAAATAAATAAATGCATGCGACATATTTCACACAAACTGCATTGAATTATTGCAGATGTCCGATCCAGGGCTTCTGTGCTCTCATCAGCATCACTGGGACTCCTTCAGTTCTCGCGATGACAGCGACGATAGTTTTATACCTCTAGTTTACAATCCTGGCACCACAGCCGCAGCTGCAGCAATGGCCGCCCTGCGCAGAGTGTCAGTCCTGGCCCGTAAGTTACACGTCTGGACTGCAGCGAAAGGCGAGCTCACCGGCGGACAGACGGTCGGAGGCAGAGGTCGGGGGTATTTGACAGCTGGTGTGTGTCTGGCAACCGGAGGTGTCGTGGCGTATTATTTCTACAATGATTTGACAAGCGACACACCGAGGAAGAGGATGGAGAGACGCGGCATCAATGGTGCTGGTTTATTGCCCTACATCCCCACCGTCGAAGCCAAAGATAAGGTAAGAGAGCCCGGATATCACTGTCGTCTTTTCAGAACGCACTGGAGCTGCAGCTTTAATACATTCACTTCCTCTTACTCCGCTCCACTGTCCTGTATAACTGGTGGCACAAGTATCGACTGGGGTATTTGAACGAAGGTGTTATTGGAGGAGATTTTATTAGGCCTGTACAGTAGAGCAAGCTAGCCCAGTAAAAAATGCTGGATGCTTGCGTCATATTGTGCATATTTAGCACACAGCCTGCTTACATTTGCAGAAGTCTTCTTTTGAAGGTGTGGTTGGTTGGGTGGTTGTTTTTTCTGCCTTGGGCCAGATTAATAGTGTCATTCATTCCCTGCAGCACGCCGAGTGGAAACAGTTTCTCACAGTTTGGCTGCGGACTGCGCAGTTGCAAAAGTGGCGCTATCCACTCGCGCTGGTGCTGAAGTCGCGGCGCACATCGAGACATTGGCTATGCACAGAAACAGCACTGATTCTGCTGACATCACCAGTGTTACCAGTGTTGATAAGTCAAAGAATACATGTACCGTATTCTGAATACTTATTTCGAGTAAATACATTGTTAGTCTTACAGTTTGGTGGTGTTCAGAATACAGTTACTTTCCTAAATTAAAAGGAATACATGGTGGTTCTTCATGCTGTTTTGGCTTTGAACTGCACAGTATTAGTGAGAAAAACCACAACGTTTGCAGTGTGTACATGCACAGCTGTTTGTAATTCTATGCCATGTATTTTGCATTATCTTATAATATAATACAACTCCATGTAAAAGTGTTCAGAATACATAACTCTGATTGGACAATGTCATGGAGTATGTTACAAAATTTTAATTAGAATATTCAGTATTCTGTAACTAAATACATTTTCAAAGTATTCCCATCACTGAGTGTTACACAGTCTTAGGGGTTTAGTATGTTCTTTATTAATTAGTGAATATGGGAAAACATATATAGTCTAATTGCTATTAAAGTGTAGGGCTATTGTTTTAGACAAAAGGCAGTAGGCTAGAGTCTACCAGTGTTCTGCCTAACTCTCCCTTGAGGTCATCAAGCGAAGTTTACAAGTTAAGTAACAATAATATACTGTCACATGCAACATAATTTATTAAGTATAGACCTGAGAGTTTGGAAGGGTCATATTCAACATTAGACTTGTATACACTTGGTAGTATCCAATGATCCAATGATCCACAGTCCACTGTTTTGCTCCCATTTTGATTGGCAAAGGGACTGGTCTGTACAAATCTTCATGATATTTGTTTAACCTTTGCTAACAGCAGAGGCTTTTTGTTTAAAGTAGTATTATATTACACGTATTAAACAGGTATTGTGTTTTTTATGGCTTATATCAAAAACTGAACTTGTTGTTATATGTTATTCTGAGTCAGATTGGACTGGTATTTTGCAATGCATGATTTTAGAGAGTATTTTAACTTAGTAATAATGTAACTGTAAATTTAATTTTTGTAGGTTGACACTCAACATCTGTCCAGAGACTACAGATGAAAAGCCTGGACACATTTGAGCTTTCTGCAATGCTATAACTTCTATCTTTGTTTTTGATAAGTTATAACATGACTCATCAAGGGAGTTTAGATGTTATTCATGCATGTTTCACTATTTTAGAAATCTCTCCCTGGTCCTGTTCGAGCCTACATGAGGCCTATATGATACATATGATACAAAACTTTACACAGCAACTTGACACACCTGATGCGGTGTGCAGTAGTGCCATTAGTGAGACACACTCTGTGATTGCACACTGAAGGGAGAGTAACCAAGCACAGAGACCAAAGGGAGGGATCATACATGTTTATAAGACATGTTGTTTTTGGTGTATTGTGGCATTTATAAAATAGCAGGTAACATGGTCATCTAAATATGTTATGTGTTAGCAGTTAATACTCTACAGAAGTAAAATAAGGGATATTTTACTTTAACCTTATAACAAGAAATTACCCCATGTGCTAATCTGTATGTACCGGGTTTTAGCTAAAATGTTTCCAGTCCTTGGACTGGTTTATGACAAAATTACACAAAAATATTTACAGACACTTACTCATCTTATAAATGCGCACAGGTTTGAGACATTTCAGTTTGACATGTTTGCAGAACTTGGTGCTTCATTGGTTTTTCTCCTCATACAGTTTATTACAGTTTATACTCATCACAGTGGAGCTTCTGCCTCCTCCCTGTGCCCTGAAATGCCCCCATGGTGAAGCAGCATCAAAGCCTTATGAATGAACCCTTGCGCTCATTTGCATGCTAGCTGAGCTGTGCAGGAACCTTGGTGCACTGGGCCCTGCAGTCGAGGATGGTTTAAATTTGGAAAGCCTCTCTGTTAATTACAGAGCTTCACGCTGCACAATCTGTCCTCTTCTACTGCGGCTAATCAAGTTGAAACCTCTACTCCCACACACACACATGCCGAGTCACACACACAAATGCTAATCAAGATGCACTTATGTGAGAGAGTGCAAGTGCCATTGTTCCACTGCTTTCTCTTGAGATGTTGTGTGTTGTCATTTTTTAAGTAAATAGTGAAACTGGAAACACTGTCTCCCATTTGAGTTCACTGTTCACAGCGGTCTGTATAACACTATAAGAGACTCACTGTTTTTGTAATAAATAAAAAGACTCAAGAGACACAGATGATAAACCTTATGATTATTTGTTAGGGATTGGTCACATTAGCTTTATGGCTTAAAGTCTGAAATCTTCTTCTTTGAGGTCTAATTAGGGCAAGAATTTCTGAAGCTAATAAACTCAATGTATGCTGATGATTGATGTCAAACTGTGTGCCAGTTTTTGTTTCATGTGTACACGTCCAGCGATTAGCAAGATATAAACTATAACTCAGGTCAACAAACACCAAATTCTGTTACAGGATTCTGCCCTGCCTTCCAGCTCCACTTTAACACAACCTATTGTCCATTCATACTCTACTGTCTTTAATTTCAAATAAATAAAGTATAACAAAATATTATGGAAAATATTTACTAAAAAGAAATACAAACATTTTATCATCATCAATCATTTATTTTGAACTGACATAGCAATGAGTGTGCAAGAAACCAATTTCAGGACCTCTAACCCAATTTCACATACAACACAGTGTACGCAAAAGTATACATAAGTATTGCACATACATTTATCTTATGCTTCTGATGTTCCTCTCTGTACTGAATGTATATTATATAATCTACAATTCCTGCATTTCACTTGCAGTAACCCTATTTGTTAATGGTTTGTCTAAAAATAACATTGTTATTTTTTTTTGTTTTAGTTACTAATCTGTGTGATGTGTGTTTTTATGATGTCTGCAGAGTCTTGTGTTTGACTTTGAGACTGGTGATGTGCACATGTCATCTCATGAACATCGTTTCCGGATGTTCAGCTCCGTAGAATATGAAGGACAGCTCTACATGACCCCTCAAAACTTCATCGAGTCTGTGACCATGAGTGAACCCAGAAGTAAGTACAAACTAAGCCGATATTTTATTTATTTATCAATTTTTTAGATATGAGTTTGAGTGTCTCTTTTACATCAGTAATATTTGTTTAATGGTACTTGTTCAGTTACTTCTGTGGTTTGCGGTTAAATGTAAGAAAAATTATGAACTGTTTATTAACAGTAGTGTCCAGACCATAGACCGTATAGATGAGTGGACTAAGCTATCCCATTAGCCGCCGCGTGCCAAATAGGAAGTGTTCCAGGAGGCTCTTCCGGCTCCTTCTCTCCCTTTTCCCCTTTGCCTTACATTGGGATCTGATTGCTTCTCTCTGTACCTGTTGCTGTGAGCCTCGTCATTTTGGTTTTAAAATATTCGTATGAACCCGCTCCAGATGATCCTGAATTTATTTTTCGCTATTTTGTCCGTCAGAAAAACCCTGTTCATAACATAGAGCCTGGCTCCAGATTTGCCTCTGTAACCGTTAGCATGGCGAACCTCATTTGAGCGGCGCTGAACGCTATGGGTGACGTCACACTCACTTAGTCCACTTCTTTTATACAGTCTATGGTCCAGACATGCTTAATATTGCTATAAATCTTCAGTTGTTATCTGTTGTTGCTATGCAGCATATTTTGGTCAATTCCCATTCACTATCATTTTCCTTTTAAACCATGTGTTGATTTGTCTTTTAATTGAAATAAAAATCCTCCATAAACTGCACATTTATCTGTTTAAAATCCTGAGTGAAGCACATTTCTTTGTTGCTTTGTTGCTGTCAGTTGTAAAATATTAGTCCTGGGCAGCCAGCCTCAAGGCAGATGGTTTTACAGCTATTGTTTAGTCTGAGTTTAACATTAGACCAGCCCACTCCTGTACCCTTTTACACTTAGTACCTGTACCCTAGCCTAGCTTTTTAACTGCGTTGTATCTTCAGTTTTGCTATTCGCTTTATTAAACCTGAAGAAAACCATGATCTGACTCTGCTGTTCTGGATAGTAGCTATGTGTAATTGTATTGCGTGCAAACTGTGCACCTGTCTGCTTTTGTTTACGTCTGCCCCTACTCCCTGACATATGATACGGCCTCACACAGCCCTCTGCAGCCTACATCCTCTAATGCGCCCTTTGAAGTCGAATTAGATGAACCTTGTTGTATAAAACAGAACAAAAGTCGTATGCCCTTTTACCGGGACATTCCACACACTACAAAGCCAAGCACGGGGCACTTTAGACACTACAAATGGGCCCGTAATGATGACAAGTGTATACACTGAGGAGCTCTGTGTGTGTGTGTGTGTTGTGACTGTATGCAGCGCATTGAAACCCATTTCTAGATCATACAGATGCTATCAGAGCAAGCCCACCCAAATGCTCTTCTCCTTTTTCTCTCCGGCAGGCAAGAGGCCCTGGAAGTCCCTGACCAAACAGGTGGGAAACACACTCGAAATGCTTCTGCTTTTTCCAAAGCTGCAGGAATCTGTTACAAGTTATGTATTTTCAAGGATAAATTTTGACAGCTAAGACTGCTATGTGTTTAATAAATTCCATATTTCTTCACAACGTACCACAACATCTGAAGTTTTTGTTCAGTAGGTGTGCATATTTGTAACAAGACAGGATTATTAATACTGACAAATTTAAAACTAACAAATTATTAACTCAAATATCTTGTGTGTTTATGGGCATATTGACAAAGCTGGGCTCTAAATTGCTGTCCTGATTTACACCAGATTGATATGTGTGTCACTCTGAATTGAGTTCAACACATTATCAATCTGAAATGGCTTTCACTGAAAGTGATTGACGGCGGCACGGTGGCTGAGTGGCAACACTCATGCCTCACAGCAAGAAGGTTGCGGGTTCGATCCCCGGATTGCCCGGGCCTTTCTGTGTGGAGTTTGCATGTTCCTCCCCGTGTCTGGATGGGTTTCCTCCGGGTACTCCGGTTTCCCCCATCAACCTAAAACATGCAGCACCCCTATGAACTAACATCAAGGACCATAATGTCCACCCTCCTGTGGGCTCACCACCTGCAGAGGTGGGGTCAGGTGCTATGAGGATTGGGCAGCAAGCTGCCCCCGTGACCCAGCTGGATTAAGTGGGAGAAGATGGATGGATGAAAGCGATTGAAAAATGCATAATGTCATGACTATTTGTCTAATGTAATTGGTTGAAGGGTCACAACTGCGGAACAAGCTGAAAAAATCAAACTTTAGATCCAGTTGAGAGAAAAGCACAGACAAATGAAACAAATGAAAAAACACAAGCAAAGTCTGTGCTGTGTCCATAAAGCGCCTATAAGAGACACTAATCTGAACTGAAACGCTTAGTACATTTACCTCTATGTTTTAGTTCTATACACCATCAATTCTCTGTCTATTGCTATTATTCTTAGAGCACCCCTGACATTCTCTACTTGCTTCCACACTGGACAAAATTATCAATGCATCCTTGTGAAAAATCTTGAAAAAAATTATATTTTTTCCAGGAACTAGAGAAAATTCTCACAGACACTCCGCCCGTTTGGAGAGGATCATCCAAACTGTTTCGTAATCTCAGAGAACGAGGTATGACCAGCCCCGCCCTCACACAGCCCCATAAGAGCAACTTCAGCCTCTTACACTTAACATAGGAATGTACCTGAACAATCACAAAGTAAACAGCACTCAAAAAGTGCTGAGTAAAAATACAAATCATCATATTAAACCCAAGACACCTACACTTGTAATTCATCTTATTTAGCATAAAATAACACAAGGAATTTTCATGTTGGAGACATTTTATTACATCTTTAAAATATTTTTGTAGCCAATAGCAAAAAAAAACAAAATTTAACTGGTAGCACAGAGCACAATAATAGTATGCAGGATGGATTTGGATAGACTCCAGACTTGGACCAGAAGTGAAGGGGCCTCTTGGATGACCAGTAAATTATCTTCATTCAAAAAATGTTTGTCCAGTTGACAGAATTAGATTTTTTGTTTGCTATGGATCATACCTAGACAACTCAGGGATTACACAGCTGGATAAAGCATGGTGACTGAAAGTGTAACAGTAAATACTCATGGAAATGGACGCATTTGCCATTCTACTCATGGCAAAATCCTAATAAATTGTTAAAACTGTTAATGACCAGGAAACATAGTTTATTCAGTAACTATAAGGACATTTATCCCTCGTTATTTCAGTTACTCTGTCATAGCAATTATATATTACTTAATGCTTTACCAATGCTGTAAATTACCACTGCTTTACAACAATATTATAGAAACATCAACAAAACAGTGAATAACCTTGTCAAATATTTAGCAAATATCTAAAATCTCTTGCAATGTAAAGCTGTATCCTTCTCACTGTACTTTCTCTCTTCAAAGTGTAGTACAATACAGTGTTTTGTGCCAGTGTAGTGCATATTGTATATCTGAGTGTGCGCGGGTCCCTGTAGGTGTCTTTAATCCGGGTTTGGAGCCATGCTGTCCCTGTTTGGAGCCAAACTACCTGCTGAAAAGGGCTAAAAATATACCTTCTCTCCTTTCCTCTTTTTAGTGAGGACAGAAATACAGCACGTAGGAAGGAGAAAGCCCCTCTCATTAATGCATTTGCTTCAGGAGACTGTGGAGCCTGAGCGTCCCTGTAGTGATAATTAACCATACACTTTGAGTTAAATATAACCCATCAACACAGCTCCTGTTTTTCCATAACAACACTACCCCATCTCTCACCTGCAAAATGTTTATTTGTCATATGACTTTGAGAATGGAGGAATAAAAGTGTGAATTAGGCATTAAGTAAGTAAAATATCATAATAACACAAACTTGAACATGTCCTATAATTGTACTGGATTGAACCAGTAGTTACAGGTAAATGGGTTTGATTTCAATTTACAACTAAATTATTATACCTTTAGAATGGGAAAAAAGTGTTAAAAATGTTGCATATGACAGAAAGCTTAAGCCCATGAATAAACTCCAGTCACAAAGCATAGGGAAATAATACAATGTAATGTTTGAATTCATTAAAGTCTTTTTTAAAAGTACTATAAATACAATTTAAAAATGATGCTAACTGCTTAAAATACGACAACATCTTATTTGCAAATGTCTAAGTTTGTGATTTACTTTTCAAATGGGAAAATCTGTAGTAAAAGGAATAAAAATCGAACTAAAGAATAAAAGTTAGTCAATGTTCAATTAAAAGACAGTAATGGAGGCATTCAGACAGAAGAACAAAGAGAAGAGTAAGGCTATCTCATTTGTTTTTAAAGACAGGGACAGGGTTTGGTTAATTTGTTTGTGGCGTCAGGCCAGGACCACACGCAAAAATCACTCTCACAAAACAAAAAACATCCTGTAATACACAATTTTATTCTTTCCCTCATATTGCTGTGTTCTCACTTGTATCCTTGGTGTATTTCTATGCATGTTGGTGTCTGGGCATGCTTTTCTTTTAGGACCTTGGTGAAGCAGGGCAGCGCACATCCTTGGAGGAGCTTTACATTTCTGAGATTGACAAAGCCGCATGTCATACTGAGGAATGCACAGAGTTGTCTAACCAGACTGTGCATGTTTGTGAGCTCTGCCCTGGCACTGTGAGGTCAATCAGGTTCCATACAGCCTTCATTAGAGGTGTAATTGAAAATGAAGTAGTCTCTCCATAATAATGGAGTATTGACAGAAAGATAGTATAATATGTGTTGGTGATAAGACAAAATTAGAATATCGAGTAAATTGTCTATGGTTAAAAAATATATATATTAAACATGCTAAAAAGAGCTGTGTTAAATTGTACAGTCCATTTGTGTTTTGTGTGGGACTTGAACCCAAACCAGCGCTTCTTATACAGATATTAATTTCTGTTAATTGGTGCAAATATCAGTGAGGTTGTTCAGATTTTTGCAAATATGTCTTTATCATAGACTGTATCTTTATCTACTAACAGTCAAATCATTCGAGGCTGCTCTGGTGCTTTTATCATTACAAATCTATTAGGGTTTTTTATGGAATCGCCAGTACTAATATTGGAATTCAGAGAAGCTCTAATTTTGAGTGTGATATGCAGAGCCAATTTTGATATTTCCCCCCAAATTATATAATATGGATTTGCATTAAATTGAGTTATTGTCTATACTGCACTGCTCTGCATTAAAGAAGTGAAATTAGGCATCCTCTTTGTGTAGATAATACATACATGCCTGTATAACTGTTCTTAGTAATGCTGTTGTGAGGGACTGATGCAAAACATTGCCTCTATCTGTAATTTATAGCAGAACTAACCCTAACTCACAATAGGATGTCAATTAATATATTAAGTGTTCTAAGTTAGAGTCAAATATTTATGTACTTTATACATTTTGATTAAGGATGCATCTATCTAGTTTTTTTCAGTTCTGATGCCAGTTTTGATACTACAACTTTAAGTATCTACCAATATCTTATATAGATTAACTTATGCCAGTGTAGAGACTGAAAACAGTAATTATTCCCTTTAAACAAAAGTAAAAACAATGTGTTATCTATCTATTTAAGTAGTATTTTTAGGTACTGTTATAGTTATAGTTATAGTTATAGTTATAGTTATAGTTATAGTTATAGTTATAGTTATTTATCCCCCAAGTAACTACAGCACAACAACAACTTTGTGTAAATAAAAGTTCAGATTTCAGAAGAGATTTTCTGGGCCAACTGTGACGACAAATAGTCGTATTACATGAGCTAACTATGATCATAAATAGTCTTACTACATCAATTTACAGACTTGGAAGCCGATATCCGATCCAGCAAATTTGTTCAGTATCGGCACTGATATCTGATACCAGTGTCCTAATTTTAATACCACATATAGTGTAATAGCTGCAAAACACATGGATCATTTGTTCTCAATGATCCAGATGAGCATTTAGGAAAAGAAATAATATTACTGGTCACACTACAGATAATTTCACTATTTATTATTATTATCACTTAAATTAATTAGGTAAATAAACACCTCTGTAATAATACCTACAGCCCAGAAGGCAGTGTATTCACTTAATCCATTGAAGGCGAGTGAGTGCAAACATGTTTTGTATATTTCAGAAACCTGAGTCGTCAGTGAGTGTGTGACCCTGGGCTTCTGTGGGCTCGGGCTTCACAGGGAAAAGGGACTTTGGTTCCAGACCAGCTCCTTGGCACAAAGCGGTCAAGCATCAGGAACACACAAGGCGCGCACTGGTTTTTACTGGTGTCATGTTCACCTACACTCACATTGTCACACATGGGAAAGCAGTCTCCCGTAACACTCAAGCCACTCACCCCGAACTATCTGCACCATCAGACAGAAAGCGAAAAAAGGAGGCCAGTGGAGATGAGATGGGGCTACAGAGATTCCTAAATGGGCCCGAGGCAAGAAAGGATCACCTCCTAAAACATTTTTCACTTGCTTATCCAAACACACACAAACCCAAACCAATCTTTCTCTTTACTTTGGACACTCGGGGTGTAGAAAAAGAAGCGGTGTGTGGTCAAATGGCTGTTGGCGACTTGAGAAGACACATTTTAAGATGCTATCTTCATGAAAGGAAGGATTATGTGTGTGTCTTGGGAGATCTGTGTCCTTTGAACATCTGTAAACACTGTGTATGAGCGGTGTCTGACCTCTGTCTCTGTTGTTACCAGGTATCATCTCCTACACAGAGTACCTTTTCCTGCTCTGTATCCTCACAAGTGAGTCCGTACATACACTTTTATTAAAAATACTACCTTTGAAATATTTAGTATTTACTCTTATATGTATTATGGGACTATAGATTGAATTGAAATGGCTTAATTTTGAACAGATAGTTTATGAACACATCATACTTGATATAAATAACAAGTATGTGCATAAGAAACTATTGTCTTGACATCCCTAGTTTTCATACATCACGAGCAATTGAACACACTTAATAAAATGTTACTGGAGCTTGTGGATTACTTGTTTGTTTGCATGAAGTGTTCAAAAAGTTCAGTCAAAGTCATGCCATTATTGTTTCTATAGTGAAAGGCTCAGAAATCTCACATTTAGTGCAGGGGTGAACCTGTGCTATGCATCGACCACAAGATATTTCTGTTTTTAAAGAGCTTTTCCTCATATGCACACCCCATGCACTCACCTTGTGTGCCTTCTGCTCCTGTCCTCCAGAACCCCATGCTGGCTTCAAGATTGCTTTCAATATGTTTGATGCAGACGGTAACCAGATGGTGGACAAGAGGGAGTTCTTAGTGGTGAGTACCTGACACCTGCAGTACATAATGTTACAGATATTGTAAATATATTTTATATTGTCTTTTTGCTTGATCTTTTAGCTACAGGAAATATTTCGGAAAAAGAATGAGAAGAGAGGACGGAAAGGTGATGCAGAAAAATCAGCTCAGTTGGTAAGAAAAAATATTCATTATTAATTAATTAAAGATATGACATAACAGTGCATAAAATGTCAATTATCATATTTTTGTGATGTCAGCCTAATGATTAGGCGATTCAATAATGATTGGAAAGATATTTTCCCACAATTTAATGCATCCACTCAAAGGTAATTCTGAATAAATCTTTATAGTTTTAAAAGTTAGACTTGCATGTGGATGGATTAAAATGTCTCTACATTGTTCAAATGAAATTAAACTCATCTTTGTGCTATAAATGCATGCAGCTCCTACTGTTAACTATGTGTGCCGTATTCACTGTCACAGTGTATATTGGATACACTACAAGGGACAACACTGGTTTCAGTGCCAGAATCATATGCTATTTCATTTGCAGTATATTTCAGGGAGTAATACAATACAAAAAGTATTTCAATATTACAAAGCCTTAAGCCTAGTCAGTAACTTCATTTAACTTAAGTACTCTCACAACATATTTTGTATTTAGGTCTATACTTTTGTTTAATAGTTCAGTGTAGCCACAGACCATAAGAATACCTATAATGTTAAAAGCGCACTATGTAACTTTTCAAGTGGATGGTCTATCTCCTGGAGAAGTTATTACTTCTTGAATTTTCCTCATGATTAATAAAGTATCTCTCTCTCTCTTACTTTGTGTGGAATGTTCCACAGTATGGTATTAAGCCTGATTATCTCCATGGCAACAAGCAGGCCAAGTTACACTTCAGTAAGTAAGCATACATGTTTGTTGTTTGCTTGTTTTTTTGATTAAAAAATGTGCAAAACTAATACATGCAAAATAGTTAAGTTTATTGCCATACTCAGGAACATTTCAGACAGAGCAATAACCTCTCCATGGAGACAAATAGGTGGCCAACCCATTACCAGAAAAGTGACACAGTGCACCTTTAACTGTTGTAAAAGTGTGTCCCAGATGTGTTTTGGAGTGACACATCCTCTTGCAGAGTGTATCCACTGTTTTCCTCGCATGTACTAACATGTACCTCTGCCTTCTCTCCTCCCTGCCCCACTGTGTGAACGCATGCTCTGTCTTTTTCCTCCTCATGTCTCTTTCTCTGTGTTAGACTATGCAGCTGTATGGATATCAGGTTGCCCCCGTGAACAGCGTATGTATCCCAAACTATAGTGTCATTCTGTTGTTACGTAGAAGAACTGTCAATATAATGCAGGCATAGCAGTAACATAAAATGAGAATTTACACTGACCAGGCATGACACGTGAACTGTAATTTATTTAGCAATCACTACACAAATTCTTATATTTGACAGTTTGTTCAGCATTTAATACATCAGTTTTGATGAAAAATACCTAATATGTTTCAATAATTGCAGAGAATTTAACCAGGTCTACACCGAATGCAAGTCTAGTCCAGTGCGGTTCAGGATTCACCAAGTGACTCACCAAGTGATTAAAACCAAGTGTCCTGTTGACCTCAGCGGAGTGGGGGCCCAGACACTACAGCGGCCTGGTGCAATTTTCAGGTCATTAGACGTGTGTTATCATGTGAACCTACATGAAACCACATGAACTACATTGTTCAAATGGTCACCACAGTGCACCATAGTTGATATAACAGGCAATCTCCAAGTAACCCACTCAAAGTACGTGGCAAACCCGCAGTTAGTGTACACCCGTGGTAAGAATACCATTGTAAAGGGTGTATTCAGTTCTCTTGTCTTCTGCTATGCATTTTCTCTGCACATAGCCAGAAATAGTATAAGATTAGAAAATGCACACAAGATGATGCACATAAACCCTAATGTCATGTAGTATACATTCAGTAGTACTAAACAGTATATTTAGGCTTTTTACCTTGTCCTTTGTATGTCTAATTTACCTGAAAATGCATTGTAGATTGGTTGCACTTTAAAAGACCATTTATGTTTGTCAGTCTTTTTGCGTGCTAGGCCAGTCTTTGAACCGAGCTTAACCCTGACCTCTCCCATGTGACCATCGGCCGTCAGTGCTGTGCTCATTGACAAGGAACGAAAGAATGAATGAATGAAAGACAAAAAACTAAATTCAGGAAACAGACTGCCCATCTGTCAGAGGAGCCCATAAGGAGAAGGCAGGGTTTGAAATAAGGTATAAGTAAACAGGCATATATTTAAATGCAGGTTATTTGCATGATAAGCTCTTTTAGATCAAGACATTTGTAATCTAACTACTGCATGGTTTATACTGCAAAGAAGCTTCATACATTTTATTCAGTGGTTTAAAGTATTATTTCTAGCCTAGTCTAAGTATTTATTAATTCATGTCATATAAGTATATTTTAATGAATTGGTCATTAGCAAATAATAATAATAATAATAATAAGCAAATAATTAACACATTTGAATAACTGTCTAATAAATCAGATTCATACATTTATCTTCATTTATTCCACTCAATTTTCTATTTATACATTTCTTGCAATGGAGTCTTGTGTTTATGCTGATAGAAATAAGCCCCATTAACACACTTATTATTACAAGGCAATAAAAAATAAATAGGATAAATGAACAATAATTTTGCAATGATAGACTGAGTGGAGTGTGCCTTTTTACCATGTATTTCCTGGGACAGATGCACAGACGCAGTTGTTGTGCTGTCACGTAGGTGATGGATAGCTCCATTGTTACGTTGAAGTTAAGAGCGGAGGCCGGGGTCATGATAAAATGGCCGCTGCTGCCTTCTCCCCAGAGAGACACTCAAAGTGGGTGGTCAGGGCCTCAGCTCTAACAGAGGCACAATACACCAGACAATAATGCACACTGACAATATTATTTATATTATTATTTATTCTATAACAAAGTCTTATTTGTAGTATTTGTTTTTAATTTACCATATTATTTGCTTTTTATATTACCATATTTGTCATATTGTAAGTAAAGAGATTTTAGGTGATAGTTCTCACTCAGTGCGTTTATTCTTTTCCATGAAAATTTACTACTCAGTTTTTAATTTTGAGCCCCAGCCAAGGTTGTAAGCCCATTCATTTAATTAATCAAGTATAAAAGCTGTTAATTTTCAGTGTTTTTTTTTTTTTTTTTAGATAATTTGTCTTGTCACTGTATTATGACATTTAAACCCGGAGACCTCATACTAGTTCTTACAAAGGGCATATAGTCAGTCAGTGCATAGCAGCAATTAGACTTACTTCCTGGTTTGGCTGTAAGTGGACTGACCTTGGCCCTGCTTGACCACCCCCACAGGTGCTTAAAAAAGAGAGTCAGGAGTTTGTGGCGCGGAGTTACTGGGACGTTCTGAGGCGAGGGGCCAGTCAAGTCCTCTTTTCTGACCTGGCAGAGGTACACAGACCCATGTCCTCTGTCCCATCATCTGTGCCCATCCCATTGTTTAACCTACTGTTTACATTTTACCTTTAGCCATTCCTGTAGCGTATCATCAGTAGTGTTAAAAGCCCAGACCATAGTGGAATAAAAGTCAAACATTTAAGTCAAAAGTCAATCCATTCGGAAAATATGCAATATTTTATTTAAATACCCATCAAATTGAAAAAGTATAGACTTCAATGTGCCCACTGGCTTTTATTCTTGTGTCTGGCTCTGATGAAGACTAACCTTCGCTCTCCTTTGCTTTCTTTTTTTTTTTAAACAATTACTTTTTTCCATCTTTTCCCAAATCTTTTACTATAGGCCTATTTGGGTTTAGATTTTTTGGTAATGCTCCTCTTCTAATCCCATTGAAATAATTTTGCCCACTTAATTAAAATCATCAGACAAAGCATATTCAAATGTGCTTTAATTACTCTGATGTCAATGGTAAATGCTCTGTGTATCAAAAAATAGATAAACTTCATCAGTGCATTATAGCCCGCCTTTAAAAGTGCATTGTGTGACTTTTCTGGTGGAGGGTCTGTCAAATGCTTTTCTTCATGATGTTACTGCTTGTTTGGAATGTTTCACAGTATGGCATTAAACTTTTCTATCTTCATGGAGACCACACCAAGTTACGGGTCAGATCTGTGGAGTGGCGACCCCGCTCACAGTCAGGATACCTGTTTTTCTAGGTTTGAGCTATAAAACCACCTGTAATTTAATAAATGTAAGATAGAGCTATTTAATGTCATACTGTTGAACATTCTAGGCAAATAAATGACACATCCATAGAAACAAGCAGGTGACGGACCCTCCATCCGAGAAGTGCACCTTTAATCTTTTCATGTTGTACCGTTTCGTATATGTTCATTATGCTTCTTGTTGTGTTTTGGTGCCTTTGTGTAGCAAGTGTGGCTGTGTGTGTAATTCATTTCATAGTGTAGGCCTATCCTGACAAACGTATTGATTTTAATTACTTCCTCAATAGTATTGGTTTGTTTTACCTGGATATAGTGACCCTTCATACAGTGGCCGTCAGTCCAGGCTACTGTTGGTTCAATAGGAGGTCAAAAGGGGCCTGTAATGATTAATAATGTCAAACACAGAGCTAGCATGTTAGCCTGTCTGTAATGATAGGCTGTGCACTTTAGTGTTAGCGGAAACAGAGGTGGAGGTAATGACAGTGGAGTGTAATGAGGCTGACCTTGTACTTACTCTGTGCTGCCTTTCAAGTGTCGCAGATGGACAACAGACACATTTGATGGGGGGGGGACAACTCTTGTATGAGTTGTCCAGTCATGCTTTTGGATCAGGCATTTTATAATCTATTCTATAACCTTAGAGGGGTTGTAGGGTAATATGCATCCAGTCTCAAGAAAAGTTTAGAACCCAACATAAAAAGAAAAAAACTAATTGACTTTACTGGAAAGCAGATTAATTATTGGGCTCTTGTCTGGCCAAATAATAGAGTAGTATTTGAGTGGACATACAGTACATAAGTGCCCAGTCTGCTAATGCATTGAATTGAATTCCAGCACAACAAAATTATAATTTAACAAATAGTTTTACAAATAATACAAGCTTTTTAGTTTGATCAATACAGGTCACTTCGTCTAAACATACATTTTTTAGGATATAACACCAACTCAATTTGACCAATTTATTAATGCTTAATAGTATGAGGCTGGTAATGTAAGGGAGCATCAGGATTAAAATCTGCAACATTATCCATGATTTTACATGTAAAAATGGGACAGTAGGTCTCCAAACATGTAAAATTCAAAAACATAATCAGAAAAAATGCATTTCTCTTGTCAGTGAACATACAGGGGCTTTGGGAAGTGCATTTAGGGGAAATGAGCGAAGCCGTAGCAGGTTGTATTTAAAGGACCAAGTGTTTACTCAACAGATTAGTCACCATTACCATAGTCTGCAGAAGGAGGGACTGAGTGACAGCAACTCACCTGTTTGTCAGGTAAAGGAGGTACTGACGGCTCAAAACGACAGCGCCACAAAGCAGAAAAGAACTCTGAGTAATTTGAACTGGACCACGAAGAAAGGGAATGCAAGCAGTGATAAGAGCTGAAAAAATAGCTGGTTGATAGAGGGTACACAAAAAGAGGAGAGCAGGTCATGGGAAGCTCAAAAAAAACTTTTTTTTTAATTCCTGGAAGGTGTGACTGAATGACAGTGTGATCTGTTACTCAAAGGGGAGGGTGAGAAAGGCCATTAAGTGCTTGCATCAGTAATTACTATTTTCCGTTGTGATCAAAGTTGCTTGAAGCTTATAGACAGTGGCGTAGATGGACACAGGCATAGACCAGGTGTCAGCTCGTGCCTTGTGGGTGTGAGAAACATGATGTAGTCTTTAACAGTCGTCAGGTGAGGTTACACAAACATTGCCACACTTACAGGAATGATAAAAAGTCATTAGGATCAATAGACACATAGGATTTTTAGGATGAGGGTTAGGAAGAAGGGAGGGATGTTTGGGAAAGAACATCTGGATGCTGTCTACTTTGTATGATCAGTTAATGTGTCACTTAGATTAAAAAAGGTTTATATCAGTAATTAGACCATGTATGAAAATAACTAGAGAACTGTATGCTCCATTACGATGCATATTACATTACATGATTTTAAAGTAGTTGTCCTGAGTTGTTGATAGTGACGGTTGCACTATCTGAAGGCAAAGACAGATTTGCAAGGGGGTGCGGTACACTTTTATTCTTCAATATGTTTCATTTTTTTAAAAAATCCATTAATGTGCAATTAAAAGTCCTATATTACACTCAGTTGATTCTTTTGAGCTTTAAGCCATGCTATAATGTTGTTATCCCAGCAAAAACATACCCAGAGTTGTGTTTTTTTTCATTCACACATGTTTGAGTAACCCTGGTTTATTAGTCTGCCTACATCTCCAAAGCTCAAAATGCTCTATCATCTTGTGATGTCATGTGGCGGTAGCTTTCAAGTTAACAACTACCCTTTTACCTTTAGTTCAATTGAAGATTGGCAATTCCAGGGCTGAAATTATTGAAATGCTTCTAATGAAAGTGTATTCCTGTATAACCACGTGACACCACAAGGTGGAACAGAGAGTTTTCTGTTTGAAAAAAAATGAAACAAAATACAGCTCTGGGTATGTTTGTGATAAGGAAACAATATTATAACAGATCAGAAAATAGCATAATATGGGCCATTTAATGTACTTTATTCACTTGCAATTTGAAATGTATATTCTACTTTGAGGATATACAAAACACTGCATACATACATTTCTTCAGTCATTCTTAGTGCATTGTTGCAGCAAACAATGCAGCTCCAACATCTGTGATGTTTAAGTTGATATCTATAGTGAGTTCAGTAACTTTACAAAATGCTGACATCCTGTTTGACATTTTCTTCTTGTCCCACATTGGACTGTAGGATTTTGTCCTTGAGGTAGAGCCATGAATGGCATTGTGGTGATAACGGAACTTGCAGCAATCTGAACATGTTTATGGAAATGGCATAACTGCTCTTGTCCTCCATAGAGGGCCCTGTCAACCCACCAAGTCTTTTTGTTGGCACGGCTGATATGAACAGGGGCTGTGGCTGGTGGCAGGAGAGAGAAACTGGATTGGCATTTATTTCTACCATATTTTAAAATTTCAAAATACCCTTTTCTGTCATTGTAAACATTTATTTATCAAAGTGAGGCCCAAGATAATTTTAGTGGATGATTGAAATGTTACATTTTTCATTTGGCAGAAAAGGGTGAACCTGCTGCTATTGCTGTATATTTTTGTGTGCTTGTAAATTACATGATGTCATGATGTCTGTGTATAAAAGTTGCATTAGTAAAGACATGCATGCCATGTCCATGTCTGACACTTTGAATATTTGTTTTCACCTCTTCTTTGTGCTGTTTTTCTCCTTTATGCTCACTGTTTACATGTGTTGCCTTTGTGCTTTTGTAACCTGTAAGTCATGTTTCCTTTGCTTCATGTTACAATTTTTGATGCCAGTATAGGCTGCTGATGACAATCATTTAAATTCTTTTTTCTCTATACATTCACTTTATAAAAGAATGCCTGCTGCCTAAACTGGTCTGCCAAAACATTAAGCCTTGCGTGTACTTTATGCATATGTTTGTTATTTACCTGTTTTGTTATATTATCAGGGTAAATGAAATATGCTTCTTGCTCGTCTGGCACAGCAGTTCTGTTTTAGATTGAAGGTCCTGCCCACTGCTTGTCCAAGTGTCTAACTGTTATGTTTTACTCAATAGCTTTACTCATTAGTTTCTTCTTTGGTGATCCACAGCGCGCAGATGAAAACATGACCATTGACACAACACTACTGGTCCATTTCTTTGGGAAGAAAGGAAAAGCAGAGCTGACGTTTGATGACTTTTACAGGTAACAGGTATCAACAACGATGATAATAATAATTCTGTAGTGGTTTAATGAAAATAAATGAATATTAATATTTATTTTGTAATTTGAAAGATCTCATTGTTACATTTAGTAGTTACTGCCTCTTTTGATATTGCTGTGAATTGGCTTGAATATATTGAGCTTTTCACTTGATGTAATTTCATGTTGTCATTGGTATTTCTGTTCAGGTTTATGGACAACCTCCAAACAGAGGTGCTGGAGATTGAGTTTCTGACATACTCAAAAGGGATGACCACCATTAGTGAGGAGGACTTTGCCAAGATTTTGCTACGCTTCACCAATGTTGAGAATATCAATGCTTATCTGGAAAATGTCCGACAATCTATCCCAGATGAAAAGGTAACTCCTAAGGGCCACCGTCTGTACTGTGCTCCAGCAACAGCCATCTCTGGTGTTTGTAACATAAACACAAACCATAAGTTTCTCAAAGCCAAATACTAGAGGTTTATTACACAAAATTCGTTTTCCTATACACTATTTCTATCTCTGTAAATCTCAAGTTGTCTTCATGCAATCCAATGTGTCTCTGTGTCCCCCTGTACTCTCTTCTCATGCTGTGGAAGTAGCAGGTTTGTCTTTGTCTCGTAATGCATTGCCTGTGGGTGTCATTGCACTTTTTTTTTTTTTTAAGAAGTTTTGAAAACTTCTCTTTTTTGTCTCTTTCTACTTACATTTAGACAATGAAACAAGAGTTGCACTGATGGTTTCTGTTAATTTAACTTCTTTTGAGTTAAATTTGGAGCAAGACACAAGGAGAGTCTCTATCATTGCAGTCAAGACATATACTTTTTAGAACTGAAGCCTGTATATTACATCTCATTTTGTGAAAACAGTTCAGTTGACATTGCAACTTTTTTAAAGCAACTTGTGTGATTGTGTGGCATTATGGCTGTTGACATTTTCAATATTGTCCTCTCACCTGGCCACAAAAATGAACTCTCAGTTTTTTTAAAGATACTTTTGTGTTTGTTTCAGGGAATCACATTCGATGAGTTCAGATCATTCTTCCAGTTTCTCAACAACCTTGAGGACTTTGCTATAGCCATGCAGATGTACACCTTTGCAGCACGTTCTATTGGACAAGGTACAATAAATGCAAAGCACATATAACCGTAAAAAAAACAAAAACAAAACACTATTACAACATTAGTAATGAAATGTTACTGCGTGCTACATTTTCTGTTTATATCAGTTCAGTTTCCACTAAGTTATTGTCTAAACAGACTCACTCAACTGGTGTAGTTTACAAAAAAAATCTTTAGCCCTTATGAGACCCTTTTATGTTGATGTCCTTTGTTTGTGTTTGGTTTTAAACATGTTAAATGCTTTCTGTAAGACCTTGGGATTATTATAATTTAAAAATGACAGTGTTGACATTTTATTGATTACCTTTTTAAAAATCTTTTTCAAGATGAGTTTGCAAGGGCTGTGTATGTTGCCACGGGTCTGAAGCTCACACGTCATCTTGTGAACACAATTTTTAAGATCTTTGATGTTGATCATGATGACCAGTTGTCACACAAAGAGTTCATCGGCATCATGAAGGACAGACTACACAGAGGGGCCCGGGTAAGATTTTTTTTTTGTTTTTAAAAGTTCAAGGCAGGTGGTGTATTTTACATGATAAGCCCTGCTATTTTTTTTCTCATTAGGGGTACAAATCTGTAGAGCGTGCCACTTCATTTCGTTCATGTCTAAAAAAAGAGTTGGCTAATAGGTAGTATTTCAATATTCAACTTGAAGTTTTAGCTAGCTTCATGACTTTTGTCCTGCTCTCTCTCTTCTAGGTAAACATTCTGCCTCTCTATGACGAAGACAGTCAGCTGTAAAAAGAAAGATGATAAAAGTGGGATACCAGAGACCAAAAAAATAAGCATAGCATATGCATAAATGTTATTTTATTTTCTTGAATGTTTTCCTTGAACCTTGATTATGCCGTTTCCAATATGCAAATATATATATTTATATTATAGCCTATAGGCCTATATGAAAGCCTAGTTTAGATTTGTATTAATTGGTTCAACATGCAAATTAATTAATGTTATGAAGTTTTATTTCAGTCAAAAGTTTTCAGTCCAACTGGAAAACTGGACTTTATTTGACATTAGGTAATTTTTATTATGCTGTAATAGACCTACATCAGCATGGCCTTTTTGTCATCAGTCATATCCCCCTGGCATAAAAATAAATATCCTATGCACCTTTCTTATTCAGAGTAGGCTGTAGCCAGTTGATTGTGCTTGACAAAGTGATATGCTGGTAAATTTTGGGGTCATAAGAAAATATTACATAAATGCTACAGAGGACAAAGCACAACAATAAATTGGTTAAATTCTTAATAACAGTTGAACTCATTCAATTTCGGCCTCCATTTAGATGTATGCAAAGAATTCATAATAAGACACATATTTGGGCACCTTTCCTCCCCTCTTTTCCATAACATGCAAGAAGATGTAGGCTTAGGCTTGTAGGCAAATGTTGACCATAAGACTTTTATAAACACTGAAGTCAAGTGCATCACACGTGTTTTGTGTACAGGCAAGTGCATGAAATAAATGTTTCCAATACTGTAAAGAGCACGAGTTTCTGATTGGCCGGAAGTGAAGGAACTGATGGAAACATGGAAGTATGATGGACTCAAGCAACTTTGCAATGTGACTTTGCAGCTACTTTGTCGATTAGTAACTTAAAATTTCGCTAGTGGATATAAACAGAGACAATTACGTATACTTAGCAAATATTCAAAAGTAAGTAAATTTCGATTTTGACTTTTGTGAGATAGTTAGCCAAGTGACAGTCGATTAGCCTTAGTTTAGTTTTACACACGCTCCACGACAAAGCACACTCAAAATTGACTCCCTGGATTCTTCTTTGGGTAAGTAAATTGAAATGCGTTAATAAATTTGTGAATGAATTGATAAAGCATCAATTACATTTTCAATGATAATAACTAGTCAAAAGCTGCTATTTCTATGGTCAAATGCTGCCACCTTGTGACCACGCGTCATCTAGTAAAATTATATAGTTATAAGGATATTTTAATTATATTAGTATATTAGTCGAAATTAGTCCTGACAGACATGTTTATTTGTATTATATTTTAGATATGTGAGAAAGATGAACCTTTTCCATGTGAATTTGTTTTATAAGCGGAACTATTGTTATGTGCGAGTCGATCCGCACGGTAGCATTAAAAAGACGGAATGTTCGTTTTGTTCATATTTTGTTTTTTTTAGCGATCATAGCATTAACTACTTCGTGTTTTAGATCACATAACTACCGCGGCCTTTTCACAAAATCAACTTATTTGCCCTCACTTGCCACAGTGTAAAATTCAAATCGTGTTCATATTGGACCTTTCTTACAATGCATGCTGGGAAATATTATAAAACTTCGCTTTGCTTTTTATTAATGTATTATTAATTACATGTGTTTGGCTTCAGTGTTATTCAGTTGGATGGCTGTGAGTTTGTAGCGTTTGTGCCTTTTCTGAGTTTTAGGGTTTTTTTTGTTGAAAACCTCTGACCGACGTTGGTGTTTCTGTGAATAGTACTCGCTCGGATACGGAGTGCAGGTTAAGACTATACTTTCAGGGATCATTTCTATAGTATCTAACTTGAGAAATGTGTTTCTAAAGTGATTGGTCTCGCTAACTACGATGAAGAGGCGTGATGTTCTTCCCTGAGCGTGAAACAGGTAGAGAATAATGATTCAGGTCATATGTTCTCTACCATTGATGAACGTTCACTGTTCCTCTACGGAACATTGAGGGGGAGAACATGATCAGAGTAGTTACCGGACGTTGTAAAAATAAATTTTCATTAACAAGTTACTGTATGTATAAAGGATCGATTATTTTTCCAGCCGCCGCATTCACTCGTGTATTTATAATAGTGAGAAATCCACAAAGACTAGCGTCTAGGTTCTTCTGCTAAAATAGGGTAGCGATCTCTTTGTAAAGTATGTACACATACTTATTCACTGTATATTATTATTTATTATAATTTTTATTATTGTTTATTTTGATTGCATGCACCCTTTTTCGCATTAAACTGTCCTGGAGCTATTGTGACTGTTGAATTTCTCCACTGCGACATCAATAAAGTCTTATCTTATTAGTTAGTTTATGGCTGCACTATGATTAAAGAAAAAAAAAAATAAGAAGTTAAAAGGGAGTTTAAAAACTTTTTGAGGTGACTGTAGAAGCTTGTCAGAGGTGTTGATCATCAAAAAAGTTTTTTTTTTTAGGTTAACTTCACGGATTTAACACCAAAATGTCCCCGGCGTACAGAGGACATGTTACGAAATAAAAATAAAATTAATAAAATCTAAATACTAAGGTGTTCATTTATGTTCAAATAGATACAACCTCCCAAATATAATATATAATAAAAATATAATATATATATATATATTACAATGCACTTTTTTTTTCTTCAGGTCCCAGGAGGATATGGTACAACAGAGATCACATGATATGCTGTTTTCACCAATTCATTATATATTTAGGGGATGTAAGGAACCTCGTTTATCTGACTTTGTATAATCTGGGAAAAGAATTTGAGTTCGGGCCCTTAATTTAGACCAGACCTGGGCATTGTACAACTCCCAGCGCTCCTTTGGTTGACTCTGACTGCCCCGTTTAAGCTAATTTGGAATTACAAGATAAACATATTTTATCATTTTACCTCATGCACATCTATGCTCAAGCACAGACTGTATTGCTTTTATTTTAGAGGTGCCTTTTTTTTTATTACATTTTTTAAGACAACCTCACCTTTTCATTGCTTAGTCATAAAATACACTTATCAGTCTAACTAGCTTGTCAAAACAATTCTATTGACGGCTTTTTTAAGGAAATGCAATTAATATTATGCAGAATTAAGTATTTTGGCCAGGCCCTCCACAATATTTTTTCTGTTTCTCATGTAGCCCCATGGGAAAAAATAAATGCCCACCCCTGTCTTAGAGCAATTTAAATACGGTACATAAGAAAAAAAAAACTGCTAAAATGACACAGTCATGAGAAGTTATATTGCAGCTGCATGAAACATAAACATAAAAACATGGTAAGGAGCTCAACAGTCCTGCCCACTTAAGTTTCAGAAACAGATTTTACATAAATTATAGGTCTTGTTAGTTACCACTTAGCTGATTAGCCCTGAGAAATCTTTCAGTTTTAATATACAGTAGATTTATATTTCTCAGAAAGTCTATGAGAAAAATTAACCAGAGCACAGTCACTGTTGAGATCCATTGGTGTGAATCTCATCATCGTTATCTTAGCAGTTTAAAAGTATCAACTGTGCAATTGACAGATGCAGAGGACTCATTTCTACTACACTGTTAAATTAATCAGTCCTCAGTTTTTGCCCTATCTGCTGTCAGAAACACAAGGCCTTAGCCTATACCACATTTCAAACATTCACTCTCCACGAAAATCAATGAAATACTTTTTAAGTGGAACATTGCGCTAAATCAGTTAACCATTTGAAACTTATCAATCACAACAAATGTTTTTTTTTTGTTTTGTTTTTTTCCACTAATTTTAGTAATCGCCGAAGTTATTGAAATGGGCGTTGTAGTTGTACGCTCCAGTGTTACCAAAAGAGCAAAACTAACGCAATCAGATATTCAGAAGTGACAACTTGAATGTATGAAATTATAATAATAATAATAATTCTATGGTGGAGGTCTGCAACCAAACTCTCTGAGGGTAAAACCGGAAATTAGGTTTTACGTTGGTTTACGTAACGCGTACGTACTAAGTAGATCGTCCAGCTTCTGCTTACTCACAAGGTTGTTTTTATCGCTTGCTTTGGTATACACCGGTTTCGTTTCGGGCACCATTTTACTCTGCAGTTAGCACTTAGTATAAAAAGATATTTTCTGCCTTTCAGGAATATATCATGCGACTTTTTACGGAGAGGAGACCTATAAAGCCAGTAACATTTGAACACCAATACGCTACGACTGGCTAACAAAAGTTAGCATCGCAAAGCTCACGCCGTACAGTAAACGATTGTCTTATATTCTGTTTTTCGACTTTGGTTGAAAGGATCACAGTTTCTGTACTCTGTACACATCACCGGTCTCGCCAGGAGAGGATGAACTGGCTTTTCCCCTTGTCCAAAGGATCTGGACCTCTCCCACCTCTGAACAGCTTACAGCAACAAAGACAGCGGCAGATCGAATCGCTTAAAGCTGCACACCCCAGGTAAAACCACACGTCCATGGGTAAAACACACGTAAAAGTTTGTTTGACTGGTGTCTGTGATTTAGTAGGTAGCCTTTGCCTACTTATAGCTGCGTGGTGGCGTAGTTTATACTGATAGCTTTCTCTCAAGTGCACCGGGCTACTTGTTAAACGTGTAACTGTATGTCTACTGTTGCTCTTTTAATGGTATTAACAATTTGTGAAACGAAATCAAGTTTGACTTCACTGACTGTCCTGTGATCGCACTGGCGTTTGGGAGTTTCGCTTGTCTCACATGTTGCTGTAGACACACATGTGACTAGTGACTTGGTAGATAGCTAATTAGATACAGAGATTAAAGTATTATCAACATTTGTTTATTCAGGCTCTGTTGCCTTACACCTGTGACTGTTGTTAGTCATATGAGGTTAGTGCCACCACTATACATTATTATTTTATACAGTATTGTGAAATGGACTTGAATAACATGAACATTTTTTAATGTTTTAAAGACGTGTCTAACCACATTTCTATGGCTTGTTTGTTTTATGTCTAGTCTTGCAGAAATTCAGAAGGATGTGGAGTACCGAATACCATTTACAGTTAACAACTCTACCATTAGTGTTAACATGTGAGTACACATTATCACATGATCTCATCTGAGATTTGATATGAAAATTGTCACTCTCACACACTCATTAAACAATCTTAAAACAATTATACATTTTAAACATTACCCAAATGTAGGGTTGGGCAATTATTACATCAATACTGATAAAAACACATAGGAGAATAGAGCCCACGGGTTATAGATTTTATTTGTATACCAGAAGAAAATGTAATGCTTTTTAAAATTTTAAGTGTGCTCTAATAATTAAGTAATCTCAGCCACTAAAATAAAGATGTTAATAATGAAAGGTTATATTTCAACTACACGAAACACAAATGATTGATTTACTAATTAATTAGTAAAATAGTCATGATTTGATTTTTTTCCCCCACACTTAAAGCCACAGTATAACTTTTTAGCCAAATCAACAAAAATAAAAAAATCATGCTTTTTTTTGTTTTTTTTTATGTATTGTGTTATTGCACTGAAAATCCTAGAAAAACATACATCCTTATTCTGAGCAGGTTTGCATTTCTACAAACCTGACTCTTACTTGGCCTGGAGCAAAGCTTGTTTCTGTGGAAATGTTGTCTTTGGAAACTCTTTGGATTAAGTCTTGTGAAGGTATTCTTAGAGGAATAAGTAGCATATTCACAGTTTTATGAGCCTCCACAAAATGTTGCAATAAATATCATACAGCAAGATGTATATCGTGAAAATATCATACAGAGATTTGGATATTGTTACATGCCTAATGAGAATAAATGTTGTACCAAATGACTGGTCAAAGCATTTTAGAATGTCAGTCTTGTTATTATGAAGAATATCGTAATATCATGAGCCTACCCACCATATAGTGATATCATCCCATGATATCACAATAAATATTGTACCGTGAGGTTCATACCATGACAATATCATATCGTGAGACTTGGATATTGTTACACCCCTATCTATTTCTAAAGAAAATGTTCCAAAATATTAGGGGTGGCAAGGTTCACAGAATTCATGGTTTGGTTCCTATTGTGGTTTAAGGTCATGGTTTTCAGTTCTGCGTATGCATGGCTTGGCGCACAGGAGGAGACGCGGTCCACGCGTTCTCAAGTTGATGACGATCATGAAGGTGGGTGTTTGTGGGTGCTTGTGCGCGCCCCCCTTTAGCAGGTCACTATAGGACAGTACTGCAGATATCATGAGCATATGCAGGTTCTTTTCACCATTGCCAATAGCTCCGGTTTGACATTTAAGTTGTAGGCACGAGGTAATGCGCATGACAGGAACCGTGGAGACCATAGACTGTACTGTCTATGATGGAGACCGTGCGGTGCGCAAACGTCCCGGACCATGACAAGCGAAATAAACTGTTTTCTTTCATGAATCTTGCCGCCCCTACAAAATATGTAAAAGTTTTAATTTTCTGTTTCAATGGAATCCTGCAGCTGCCACTTCTAGAAAGTTCCATACTGTACTTGGAATTGTGCAGCCTTCCCTAGCAGTGCTTCCACATACAGTAAACATTATCAGCCTGAATCAACTTCATTAGAAGAAGAGAAGCCAAATACAAATATTTGTGTTTAATCTTAATTTCTTTGTTTTGTAGCTTGCTTCCCCCTCAGTTCCCTCAAGAAAAGCCAATGGTTAGTGTCTACCCTCCAGTTGGGCACCATTTAGTTGACGGCAATAATGGGACTATTGTCACAAGTCCATTAATTACAAATGTAAGTTTTTCCCCTGACCCTAACCCAGTAAGAATAGTTTATTTCTAATTCCATGTCCATCTTATTCTTTTCATATAATTGTAGTTGAACCGCTTATGAAGTTGCTCCTGTAACATTGTTCTTAACATGTTTCAGTTTGGAATGCATTCAGATCTGGGTAAGGTTATACAGAGTTTATTGGATGAGCTTTGGAAGAGCCCCCCTGCCTTAATATCCTCTGGCCCAAGTGGCTTTCCATTGTAAGTCTACCTATTTAATTAATAGAATTTATCAAAAATCACCATTAGCACCTTGTGAAGTACTTTTTCATTCTAATATTTATCATCTTTCTTGAATCACAGCAGCATGTACAAGTCATCTGGCATGGCTCCATACTCAGCTCAGGGCTTTCATTATGGTCCTCGCCACATTGGTTCAGGGCAGGCTCCACCTGGCGCTCCTTCACCTGCTCCTCCCCCCACGTCACACGCCGGGTCAGACGCTGTGCATGGACCCCCTCGAGCCCCACCTCCAAGTGGATTCATCCCTGACCTGCCCATGCCTGTGCCCATAGGAGACCTACAGGTCAGCAGCATTAGGGTCTATATCAAAATGAACTACTAAGCAAACCACTAAACATATATATATATATATATATATATATTTAAATGTAGATCTTTCATTTGGGACACCTTATGTAAACACCATTGTAATTTGCAGATAATAAACTGTATTTATCTAAAGGATTTTGCTAATTTGTTTTTTTCATACATTTTAGGCAGGTCTGAATGGACACCTTTACAAGATGCCAGAAATTCCAGAGGCTTTTCCTGAACTTTGTGACAAAAAGTATGTTTTAAGCAAATGTATTCAAACATTTAGTCTTATTATGTATTTTTATATAAATTATTTTATTTATAATTATTTTATTATTTCAATTTTAGCCTCACCCAGTTGTCAGAAATGTCAGAAAACGAAGATGTGCTGATTGAGTTCTTTGTGTCTTTGCCACAACTCAAACAAGTTGCAAGTGATAAAGACGATCTTGTCACAAGTATTGTTAACATGGCCAGTAAGTACAGTTTGTGAAACGTTTCAGTATAAAAGATTACCTGCCTAACCGCCCTTCTTTTACAGAGAAAAACCTTCAAATAGAGCCACAGCTGGAGGCCAAAAGACAAGAAATGCTTTGCAAAGTATGTACCCCTGTTTTAGTTAGGGCATTCCCATTCCGGCTAATTCTATTGACCCATGAGGATAAATAAAGTGAAACAAAAAAAGCTTTCTTTGTGCTTTTGTCTGGCAGTATGAACAGCTCACTCAGATGAAGTCAGCTTTTGAAACAAAGATGCAAAGACAGCATGAACTAAGTGAGGTGAGAAAATAACGTAAACAGGGTTATACACTTGTAATGCCAGTGTATTGGAGTTGTTTTTTATTCTGTTTTTGGCAGAGTTGCAGCTTAAGCACTCTTCAGGCTCGGTTAAAAGTTGCAGCTCATCAGGCAGAGGAAGAGTCAGAGGAGACAGCAGAGAACTTCTTGGAAGGACGTACTGATATAGATGAATTCCTCACCAGCTTTATGGAGAAGAGAACCGTAAGAGGCCTATCTCAGAGCTGGACATGTGACATTAGTCCTGTATTTGACTCCTGTTTGATTTGCAGCTTTGCCACAGCAGAAGAGCAAAAGAAGAGAAGTTACAACAGTCCATTAACACACTTGGACAGTTTTCTTCTAGTCACTGAAAACAAGGTAATTCACAAGGCAACATTGTGATCATAGCACATAGCATCATCTTGGTGTACTTTCTAGGTATTTGTATGAGATTTTTTGTGATCATTTATTCCTCTTCCTATTTGTGATTGACAGGTATTTCTCTCAGCCAACTGCTGCCATCAAAATATATTAGAAGATTTGTAAAGCACACTGAGTGACCCAGTTACAGAAACAAAAGTATCAAAATAAATATGTTAAGTGGGTGTCTCAGATCAAATAAGTGTGAACACAACACACTGTAGAGACTTGCACCTCCTTTGTGTTGAGGGTGGTTTACTTTTCAGTATATGCCACGTTTTCATATCTCCTCACCCACCAAGACGTCACCAATATGGCCATATTGTTCTCAAAAGGAATAAGCAAGGGAGAAATTGTGAAAGTTGTGCTTTTTCCACAGAATGCCGTGCAGTCAATAAAATTATGATGAATAATTTTAATTAATATGAATGTAATGGCGACTGTCATATTTAGGGTGCATTTAAAGTAAATTAAAGAATTAAGAATAACATTTTTTGACCTTGTTGACCTCAAGAGGGTCTTCAAACTCCTCTCAGTATGTTTACATCTGCACCTACCGCATTTTTTTTTTTTTTTTTAAGTATCCTATTCTAAATACCACAACCATATGTGCAATTTTTAGTTAACCAGATTGGTGGAAATGGTTTATGTATTGATTTATGTATTTATTTTAAAATAATATGCCTCTCAAGGTAGTCCTTAACTGACCAGTTTAGTCCCAATGCTGTATTTCTAAAATACTAGAGGTAGGTGTAGTGTGGGTGTGAACATACTGCTGAGGTGTTGATGACTCAGAGTTAAATGCACCTTCTGAACTGGATGTTTCTGGATGGGGAAACGGACAATGAATATTGGCTTGAATGCCACAGTAAATATCTTCAACATCAGAAACTGTATTTAAATAATGTTAATAATAAGTTTATTGTTATCAAAGACTTCGACACCTTGTACCATATTTTATTTGGTAGTGTAATAAAGAATTCAGATAAAACCTGTGGTTTGGGTGATTTCACATTATGCTTAACCACCTGAAAGTCATTTTGCAGGTCAGTATTAACATTTAGAGCCGGTGTGTAAGACTACAAGACTTTCATTTTCTGGTGAATTGGTCCACATTATCCAGTTTCACTATAGCCTCTGTAACTAACATGGCGAATTTGAGACTGCGGATGTTTCAAACGTCATGTATGCAATTTACGTTTTTGACCAGCCGTCTGTAGATTTCCACTTGGTCTGTTTCAATGAAAAAAAGTTTGGACATCCCTGAACAGGCCTTTGATTTTTTATTTTTATTTTTTTTATTTTTTATTTTTTTTAAATATTCTGCGACGACAGTGGTTTTGTACCGGTAGAGGGCGCTAAGGCCATTGAATACGGAAGGAAGTCGGAAGAAACGACCGAGACAAAACCAAAACACGCGCGCACCCTGGACCGAAAACAGGTAAACGATAAACAGAAAAATAACGAAACCTTTGAGAAATAGCTACTTATAACAATCAAAATAGCCTGTTTTATCTCCTGACGTTTTGAATTTACCGGTACTCACGTTATTCGCCAATGCTTTACTTTTACTGTTAGAGAAACAGATCACAACTGAACGCTAACATTAACTGAATTTTGTGATAAGTGAACCCAGCTCCTGTTTACATAAACGGGCAAGATAATAAGGTGACAGTATTTGCTCAAACGAGTAATTGTGTTAATTATCTTGCGTACAGACCTGTGTTCTTTCTGATCTAGATCATGGCTCCGCACTTAGGAGACAGCCACCGCAGGTTTCTCCAGTCTATGATGTCCAACAGAGTCGTGAATGAAAAAGAAGCACGTACACTTTACATGCATTGTTGTGAGATTCATAAAGGTAATAATACTGATTAATATGGTGTTTACGTACTGATATGTTGAATGTGTGTGAAACAGTATGTGATTTGTTATTGTCTAACTGTTGACAGCACACTTTGTTCCTGACAAGTTGGATGATTTTATTGAAACTATCAACTCAAAACTCCAGCCTATGCTCATGCAGATAAGAAAGGGGATGTCAGAGGATAATGGCCAGCAGTATTATGCCTTAGTAAGTGTGAAACACAGATATCATGTTTTGTTGATGTTCAGATATAATTTCATTGAACAAATTTTGAAACTCGAACCAAAAGCTTAAATCTGACAGCAAAAAATATTGAGCAAAAAAATGCAAACAATCACACATGTTTTAAAGTCCAAGCTGTCTAACGGAATAGTTAAAAAATGAAAATTATAAATGCATTAATTGTGTGTCGCATATGTTTGTGGCATAAAAATATTGATTGGATGGTGAATAAACATGAACCTGACTTGGTGATTTCTGTACATTGTGTGTAGGTGAACATGGCTCAGACTGATGTGACCAGAATGTCGTCTGATTATGCTGACAATGAACTGGAGCTTTTTAGGAAAACAGTGAGTGATACAAAGACATATGTGGAGTTTGCATGTTCTCCCTGTGTCTGGATGGGTTTCCTCAGGGCACTCCAGTTTCTCCCATCAACCCAAAAAACATGCACTGTACGTAGGAAATGGGTGTGTGCGTGTGATAGTGGTGGTCAGAGGGACCGATGGTGCAGATTGGATTGGCAGCCATTCTTCCAGCAGTCTGCCCCAGGGCAACAGTAGCTTACCACCACTCGGTATGGAGTGAATGGATAATGCTCTGTTAATAATGCCCTGTAAAGGATCCTTGGGGACATGTGTCTGTGAAAAGTGCTATATAAATAAACATTTACTTACTTAATTATATGTGTTACTTCTTTCCAGTCATTTTGAGACCAGTCTCTTGTGTGGCAAATAATGCCACAATGTTGTAAAAATGTGTTGCTTCTGCTTTCTGTATGCAGATGGATTTAATTGTGAGCTCAGAAAATGGCAAGGTTTCCTCCACTGATGTCCTGAACATTTCTGACACTTTGACTACCAAAAAACTCAAGAAAAGTGAGGCAGAGCAAGTTTTGAAACGGCTTGTGCAGGATAAATGGCTCAATGAGGTAAGTTTTGTTTTGTCTACAGCACAGTTAGAGAATAATAGATTTTGTAAGTATTGGTTCATGTTTCATTGGTTTTTTTTCTCCTTCAGAAAAGAGGGGAATTCACCTTGTCCATCAGATGTATCATTGAGATGGAGCCATACTTTAGAAGAATGTACGAAGACCAGCTCAAAATGTGTCATATATGTCACAACGTTGCTTTCCAGGTGAGTACTTTGTTTGTTTATTTCCAAACTACACTCTCAGCTATTAGAATCTGACCCTTTAGTCTTGGTTTGTAGTGCCAGATTTGCGACAGTCCTGCATGTGGAATCAAAATACACAATCCATGTGTGGCCAGGTACTTCAAGGGCAGAGTTGATCCCCGCTGTCCAGCCTGTGATGAGTTTTGGCCTTACGAAATCCCTGGTATTTCATTTTACTTTTTGAGTTACAAATCTGTATAAAATGATTGATTAATTCCATTCTTTTTGTTCCATACAGAGGTCAGACACTAAAATCTGTCCCCCGGAGATCATCATAAATGTGTAATTTTGATTATCTAGTTGTGTTTTAATACATTGTTTATGTATTTATATATATATATATATTTTAATATGCATTTTCTTGTTAATAATAAATTGTACATATTTACTACTGTTTGCCTTTTTCTCTTGAGTTTGAGATGTCTGAAGTAGATTGTAGGATTTACAACTGAACACAAGGTGGCTCTGTAGCTAAACCATTTATACTTACCTTGTCTAAAAACAAATCAAACTCCAAAAATAAGCGATAATAAGCACTATGAACAATAATAAGGATTGTATTTGAATTTTTCTTTTTACCCTGGGATGGGTTTTAATATAAGGAAATGTACGTGATTGCTTTAGTCTTTGGAGGATATTCAGTTTTAATGTCTAAAACAGAGGGTGATATTAGGCTATGGGATGTCTCAGCAGACTCTATCCTATATATAATCTTTGATAGTACAATAAACAGTAATTACATTGGTTTAGACAATTCACCAGTGTCTGCTGCTTTGTTAAAACTCTAATACAAAATCGATACTCCAGTCAAAAACAACATGGTTCAGGTTTAGGCTATTTCTCCTGCTGATCTCACTGATGCGCCGCGGATGCTGATTTGATGCGCAGTGCCGCCGTGAATCACACATCACCACGGCAACCGGTGCGTTCACGGCCAGTTCCACAGCATCCGCTTGTCCCGCATATCCACCGCGACAGGGATCCGAGAGGAGCACAGCAAACACATGTAAGTCCTGCTTTGTTCATCATTGTACTGATTTATTGCGATTGTTTATGGAGGCCGCGGGGTAACGCTATAGGGAACTCGTTGAATTGAGGAAAGGCCTGATTTAAGATCCTAAATATCTGAGCAGAGATTGCACCATGACCAGATACGCACCCACATCCTGATTGTCAGCTGTGGTTAATTACAAATCGAATTGACTATTTTACAGTAGCACCGTGTACACTGCGGCAGCCTATAGGCCTTGGTAAGTGTGTATGAATCCTGCACCAAGTTCAGACATATGCCTTTGCAGCCAAACGCAAAACCATGGACAGAAAATGGTAAATAAAATAAGGTGGTTTAAAAGCATATTATTGACGGTAATTGATTTTATTAAAGCGATGATGCCTTTGGTTTGGTGGACGCTTGTCTTTGTTCTCTGTGTGGGATCAGTGCGTGCTGGTGGGAATCACAGGTTCTTGATGATTCACTGCTTGCACACTTTGCTCTGAGTATGGTCAGCAGTGATGACCACCCACGCACCTCCAAGACAATTAGGCCTGTGTTCAGGCTGTTGTCTTAAAGCATGTGAAAGGTTTTTTATACGTATTTGATAAATTTAACATTTGTTGTTGAGCTTAAAACTCTGATTAAGAGAGAAGGTTTCTGTAGAGAAAAACTTTAACACCCAAATAAAATAAATCCTTTAGTGTATAAGCAATGATGCGCCTCACTGGCAGTGAGTCATATAGATGATAGTGCGTGGGGGCTCTTAGCAGTGAGAGGCTGTTATACTTGTACTGTTTAATAATCTACTGCCTGTTTACTGTATTTTTAATCACACTTTTTTTTTTTTTTTTTAAAGTGCAGGTGTCATGAGCTTTACAGGTTCAAAGAAAGAGAGATAACATATACAGTGTCAGTTATACCTCTTTACAGTTTAATTGTATGGAAAGTTATGTAGGCTTAATGACAGTGTCTTCATATAAGTGTGGATCACAGTGGATCACACCTGCGTTTTTTACTTTTAGAATCAGACGTGTCCATAGCAGCCATGGTGAAGCTTGGAGCAAACCTCTCTGATAAACTGGACAAGCAGCCCTCAATAGATGATGGCTTTGATAACATTCCCCTCATCACTCCTCTTGAGGTCAACCAGCTACAGCAAACTTTCACAGACAAGGTATTGTTTTAAAGTGGAATTTATGCTTTTATATCATGAGATTGTAAAATCAATGGTAAATGCAAGAATACTGAAGAAACACAGGGAAGAGCATGGTTTAAGATAACAGGCCAGTTCAAAACTTGTCTGATGTCAGTAGAGATTAATAATTTAGGTAGTTTGATTGTTACATAATCACAATGATATTTAGAGATAATAGTTCTGTGTTGTTTTCTTGTAGGTCATTGTGAAGACATCGACACAGTTCCAACTGCAGCAGAAGAGGCGACAGTTTATGCCCAGTATTAAGAGGCTGAATATAAATTTTTACAGAGATGTTTCAGACAAAGCCAAGGTATGATACACACCTCATAGTTGCATGAACCATTGTCCAAAGGCTTTGCAAGTATTTACCACAAACTTATGTGTTTTATTTGCAGATCACAGGTCTAATTCTCATGACGCTGGGCTTCCTAACCAGCCTGCTCCTCCTGCTCATGTACAAGGAAATGTGGTACGACCAGCTCACATGCCCAGATGGATTCATTCTTAAGGTAGACTTTTCACTTCTCAAAGAATATTATTGATACATGTTTATTTTTAAGTCACAGACATATTTCTATTTAATTTATTTTCTACTATCTGTGTGTGGGCGGTTACAATTGCACTATTTATTTATTTTTTGTTTTTGTATTTATTCTTAATGTATGCAATTATATTTACAAGCATAATGCAACTAAATTATATAGTATTAATATGTACGTGTTATTTATTATTATTTATAGTATGACTATCACCATATTGCATATGTACAAAATGGAACAAAAATGAGTATACCTTAATAATGTTTGCTTCTTAAGTGCACAATATGCGTTGTCCAAATCCTACCCAATATCTCTATTAAGTCTTTAATGTCTCCACAGCTAGAAATGACAGACAAATTGTCGTGAGATTAACTTTGATTTTTGTGTGCATGAGTAGAGGCTTATTTCACAGCGGGACTACCTTTTGTATATGATCCTAGTATTAGTTTCCTCACGGCTATTCTACCTTATACCTATTTGTTTCCCAGCACACTCTCTCATGTGTCATTTGAATAGCATTCTTGAAGCTGAAAAGCCTGGAAACCAAATCTCATTATCTTTAACTCTCACCTTTAGGGCATTGTACGCATGTTAGTTTAAGAGTCTCGCAGTTTAAAATCAGAGGGAGGAGGAGTGAGGAGCATCTTAGCCTGCTTTCTGCTCAGTGAGAGGCTGGGACACCGGCCTATGAATTCAAGGGATCTTTAATTAGAGCTGAGCGTGACTAAACTGTGATTAAAGGCTTAACGGTGAAGGGGGGCAGCTGTGGGGAGGGAGGGGGTTCTTCCAATGAGACGTTTGAAGATTGGACTGGTTAGAACTGCTCTTTTTTACAAGTGTATGTATCTCATCTTATATTTATATTTGTATATGTAGAAAAACATGCACATCAATGTATTTATTTGAACATACCCTATGCACTATGCACGCCTGTTTCAAATGTAATGATGTGTTTGTATTTATCTGCCTCTTAAATTAATACTAAATAATAAGTTTGAGGTTTGTTCATCCAAGTTTTCCTCAGTCTTGTGCCTATGCCAGATCATGTTTTTGACCTTTCTGTGCCTTTCCAGGATAAACACTGCAGTCCGGCGGCTCTGGAGATGTACTACTCTGAACAGCAGCAGGAGTCGACTTTGGACCAGAGCAGGGACCAGACTGGACTCCTGTCCGCCCTCAACCAGGTCAAGAGGAGCGGGCTCCAGTCTCCATGGAGACCAGTCTTCAGTGTCCTAAAGGAGGCCCATAATAACCAAGCTGTTCAAAATCCCATGGACCAGGACAAGTGAGGGTAAATAGGCCATGGAAGAGGACAGGCCCAGAGGCTTTGTCTGTGAATGTCTCTGAGAATATCATATTAAGACCTGGAATCACACAGCCTTTGCTGATGCATTGACTAGAAAGTTTAGGTCTATTGTGATTTGGCATTCAGCGATTTGTAAATTCTGGATAAAAGTGGGTGTGGTCTAAAGAACGGTACCATGAAAATGGTATAAGACGGCCTTTAAAAGCATGATTATCTTTCACCATTTGTCATTTGTTACAGAATGTAATAAAACCAGGTCATGGACAGAAAGGGAACTATATGATGCCATGGTTGTCAGTGCAAGGGGCTAAAGATTGTATTGATAATATATGGAGAGCATTTACTGTAACAGGACATTTGAGAAAAACAAATACATTTGCTGCCATTAATATGATGAATGTACTTTACATGTTTCATAAACTAGAGGATTTAAAATTATATTTATTTCTAATTTTTTGACTTAGAAGAGCTTTTAGTTACAGATTGTAGATTTAGAGTTTATTCGAGTTTGTCTTTATTTTTAATATAATGAATTACATTGTAGGAAATCAAATGCAGTAGACACTTTTTACTATCCTTTATGTAGAAACTGTCCGCTTTGCCTGTTAACATTTTGTTGCACAATTTTAAAGGAACCGATACATGCCTAACTAATTGAATGTATGTAGTTAAAGCAGTTAGAATTTACTGTGTACAATAGTTTCACTCTAATATCTATGAAAAGTATATATATATTGTAAATATAACAATTTCTCAATCTACTAAAGTAAAATACTGTATGCATCCTTAACTTTTTTTCTTGACACATTTGTTTTTTCGTCTTCGCTGAATAACTTTACTGTGGTAGCGGGTGCTGTGGTGTTGCGCACTGGTAACAGCTTGACTTCTGTTTCCAAGATTCATTTTTGTCGACACTGACGTCAACATGAATATAAATATACCAGTGATACTGAGAGCTTTTGCATTTACAGACAGACACCTAAAAACATGCACAAAAGGAAGGATCTTCTAGCAGACTCTACTTTCAGGTTCCCCTAGAAGCACTGAAAGATGGTTCAAATGCAAAGGACAAATTTCCTACAGGTACAATAAACCTTAATCTTAGACATGGGGAACGTAGATGTAGTACTGACAAGAATTTAATGTGGATTTGCTAAATTTGTATACTAGAGCAATTAAAAAAACAGGAAGTTTCCTTAATATCAGTGTGGGATAAGTGTATATTCGGTCTTTCTTTAGCTTTAACTTTAGAGGAATAAACATACTTATCCATCTAACAATGTTAACTTTGAGATGTGTGTCCCATGTCAACACTGTAATGTATTCTCAAAACGCATAAAATAATTCTACTTGTTCCTCAAAGTTTACTTAAGCAATTCTAAGCCAAGCCACATCCTTTCTCCATCTCTGCCTCACTTCTGCATCTCATTTACACGCGCATATTTCACACCATCGCTCCAAACCCAGAGATGTGGGGAGGAAAATCAAGCGTGTGCGTTCACTGTAAAAGGTACATGCATATTCACTATTGGTGCTGTTATATTAGTGTTTTAATGGTTTGCGTGAGTGTGAGAGCCCCAGCTTGTTAATTAAATCTACATTACACCCTGTTTAGCCTGTGGGCTTCTTTAGCTCCCTGCTGTTCCCCTGTGACATACTTTAAATGCTCTTGGCCCAGGGCATGGAACCATATAACGTGCTAAGGAAATTTATAGGGGCATTTACAGATCTTATGCTTGAACAAGGCATAACACACTGTGCCAAAAAGGCTTAGATATGGAGCCAGGGGAAAATCACATAAAATCAACCCGCTCTATTTTCCCCCACTTTATAGCATCATCAGATCTGAACAGTAAAATAGCAGGTTGGAGGTTTAATTTGTCCTGACCGCTTGGAGTCCCCGTGCATTCCTCCTGACACTTGCCAAGAGCGGTTTAGCCAATAAGATCAACCCAAACCAAATTCCTCTGATGTCACTCAAATGAGGTGGTCTAAAAGGTGTTACTGCGCATTGTTAGAATAAAGTTAGAAACAAATGTGTACAATAATGTTAGACAATAATACTGTCATTGCTGTTTATGGCTAAAATCTGTTTAACCTGCTTCTGATGTGATTTAAAAATATGTATGTTTTATTGATATTGATTATTTATATATAGTTTGAAGGGGAATAATATGGCTATATTCTGATATAATTGATTTGTAATTCCTGATTTAACTTTTATGTTTTTATGTCAATAGACATTTCCTGTATTAGATAATAAGAAAAAGTCAGTTATATTTATGAATGTGGTATTAGTGTCAAATTTGTTCAGGTTGTAATTAAATTCTGAACCCTTCTTTAGCTGTATTATTAACTTATATTTGAGATAACATTAGGGGTTGTGGAGGATATGAGAATGTGAATGCTGGAGATGGGACATCCCGATGAGAGGCTCCGGTCCTGGGAACAGTAGTGGGGCGGAGGTGGGGCGTGGAGGCAGCCGCTGACCCCTGTGTCTGTGTGGGTTGTTGTGTGTCTCAGTGGGTTTCCTCTGCCCTGGCGCCAGATGGAAATGCCGGCACTAAGCAGAGGCAGTACAGCCATCATCCTCTATTCAAACTCATACAACAGCCTTTGATGAGGGTAACTTTATACATACACTGACCGCCTGACTGATCCTATCGCTCTGCTGTTTAAAGGGCCTCCACCAAGGCTCATCATAACTTATCTGTTCCTCAGCAGCTCCTCAGGCAGGCTGCAAATAAAACCCAGCTTTTCATTGGCAATAATGATGCTGTAACTGTGTTTTCAGGAGGCACACTGCCACCTAGGGGTCATCTCCCAGGGTTGCACAGAGGAATGTTGATCCACTTGGACATGATTACAGCAACAACTCTTGATAAAGACGTAAGTGCAGTTAATCTTGAGGAGTTATTTGCATAGAACAATTTCCATTTTCTCTCGCAAACAACTTTGAGTTTAATTAAAAAAAAAAAAAATAATAATAATAATTAAAAAATAAATTTTTATTATGGGCAGGGTCACCTCTCCAGAGATCTGACCTGTAACTTGACCTAATGGTCTCACCTGCTTGTCTCTCTAGAGATTGGTAAGATTCATGCTATTCTTTGGTACAGTCTAGGAAAAGCAGTAACATCTCCAAAGACACAAGCAGGTGTCAGATCCTCTGCAAACATTTCAATAATAAAATGTACCACGTGATCTATTCCTAAATAAACCAGTAATATACAACAGTTCTGCTATGTACACAATGATGATAATTTAATCTTTGGAGTCTAAGTACATTTATTCTTCATGTAAATACAGAAATGTTTTCTTAGTCTCATGGACCATAATGCAAATAGACAGGATGTACCCCGGCTAAGGGTTTTAAATGTATTGCATATGCTCCAAAATGACATTGGTTTTGATGTCAGTCTTAATCGAACATTTTTTGATCGTTTATAATTATTTTGCAGATTGTGTTTGCACCTGCATTTTTTCACGTATGAAGAGAGGGCTTGACATATGTACTAGACCATCTCTAATGAGGTGCTTAAACCACACAGCTCGTCTCCATGTCTTTGTTGTTATACCTGCTATCAGATTAGTCACAGTTGCTCATTAAACTAATCCTTATGATGGCCTTGTTAAAATGACTCAACAGCCATGAAATTAGTCATTAGTTTGTTATGCTGCTGTGATGTTGCTCTCATGCAACACAGAGTGCACAAGTAAACAATTATTTAAAGAGGTGAGGTCCGAAGCTGCACTGCAGACATGCCGTGAGAAATCAAAACAACCCACTCCTCCAGTTAACTTTGCCTGCTTTGTTCTGGTCATTACGCACTTGAAATATTGTCATTACTCATTGCCCAAATCATTTTACAACATCCTGTGATTAAACTTTAGGATAATGGTTTAATGAGACAAATGGAGTTTGAATGCTGCGAGTTGGTTCCTATTAGTAAAGGTTTTGCAGAAATGCACTGTTGCATGCCCCACACAAAACAAACAGTGGAGCAGCCTGCTTTGATTTAGCTGTTGTGGTGGTGGCGCCTCCGACTGTCCCGGGACCTGAGTCGGTGAACCTCAGAGCAGCCCGATTCGGACGGCTCTGCAAAGACTCAACATGAAACCATTCAAATTGGGTTTAATCTTTGTTTTGCTTTGCCAATTATCGGCCAGCAGAGCTACATGGCAAATGGGGATGAATGAGCTCTCAGTGGTTGAGAGAAAGGTCAAAATGTGATTAATGTTTATAGTAGAAATCCACGAATCAGCATCTACAAAGTATCTCTGTGTATATGAAGAAACTATTGTGTGTCTGGAAAAAGCAATCTGCAACTTCACAATAAGTGTGTTTTACTCTACTATAATATTTACATTTTTGAAGATGTATTATTCTGGACATAATTTGCCTATGATTCTCAATCAATCAATATTACTGTAATTGTAAGCACACTGAATATTTATGTATGCTCCATTTGCTGCCCTTATCTCACTAGGATTTAAGCACATTGAGCAATTAGACTATTAGAAAATCATATAAATCATTTTTACTAGACTGTTGGTTAAAGCAAAATGTTCATGACAGTTTACATCACAAAAGTTCTCAATTATAAAAAAAAGTTTTAAATTATAATGAAATATATTTTCCCATTTGAAAATATGTACAAAAGATAATCAAATGGCACGCAGAAAACAGATTACTTTAAAGTGCACTGATGGTTTCATCTTTTTCAAATGATGCTTAGTGGATTAACTGCAGTAATTTTTATCATAGTTTTACACCAGTTAACTTGAACTAGCAGTTTATGAGAAAAAGATGACAAATAAGTTGAAAATTACAATAAGTAGCGCTATAGAAGTAATCCTCTAAGTATCCAAAATCTAAATTTCATCGAAAATGCAGGGACAATTTATATGCAAGCAGCACATTTTTCTGGCAGTTTAAACTTGCATTTTACAAAATAAAGGAGCTACCATAGATTTATTTGTCAAAAATTGACTGTTGTGTATATTTGATGAGCTTTGGCTCTCATATAGGTGCTTTCTGCCCACACTAAGTCAAATTATAAACTTTCCCAAAATGACATAGGAAATTTTGTAACTAGATTTCTTATACATCATTTTGGGAATTTTTGCAAAATTTCAAATATATATATTTTTTTTATAATTTAGCAAAACTTAATTGTTTAGCAAATACTTTAAATATAAAAACTTTAAACATGATTAGTCTAAGTTTTGATGTTCAGTTTAACAGTACTATTATTACATTGTTGAAAATTACAACATTATGTTGTAATTTATTTTTAATGTCACACTGTACACTAGGTCATTTCGCCTATATTTTTATTATTTTATTTTTTTTACAATGTTTTTATTGAATTATTTTCTTTAGATGGGCCACAATGACACTTTCATGTCTTTCATTATACGGTTAATGGTCACTAATGCAGAAATAACAGGGATATGGTAAAGCGAGGCAATAAGTATGAATGACAGCAAATAGCTGTCAACAAATAATGACAGAAGCCCTTTAAAACACTGAGAGGCTCTTCTGCCACAAGTCACTGGGAGGAAGAGCAGGCCAAGAATAAATTGCCTGTCTGTAGTCATTTGAATGCAACATTTAGCCCTGATTTATGTGAAGCACAAAGGCATTATGAGCAAACTTTTTCCAAGTGCAACAGCTTGCAGCAATTTACATTATATGGGGGGAAAACCACTGAAACAAATATTTGAGTGGCCTCCACAATGAAATGAATATATTTATACACATTAAATTGAGTCAAAGGCTGTGTAACAAACGTGAGCTTTCTCCAAAGAGCATTCCTCCTGTAAACATTTTAGTGATGCTACAGGGGCCTAGGACCAAACTTATTAGAGCCATAAGTCTTCCAGTGGGTTGCCAGATACAAGGATAATCCACATTGAGAAGGAGAAGACACGCTGCAGGGAATTTGCTGTGTTGTTTGTCTCTGTTTCAAAAAAACACTCAAAATTTACAAATTTGATTTCAATTTGAGTTTGTTTAAACAGGCCAAGCTGCAGTTGGTTTAGCTTTGCCTTGCCTCCAAAACAAAGTGTGCTCCTTGATTTATCCTTCCATCTTCCACTTGGCACATGGGCACACAAGAAGGAAAGAATTACAGTTTTGGACAGCACCAACTTAAATTGTGGCAGTTAATATTAATCGTTACTGGATTTTGTATTTTTGGACCACACTCGACAAATAAACACATTCCCTAATAAGTTACATAATATGACATTAATGCTCAACGTTTGCCTTCAATTGAAAGTACACACATGAACATATTAAGCCAGTGCATAATGTACAACAAAACCATTATAATGAAATTGAATTTGTTTCTGTCGGGAAATGCAACTTTCAGGCCACAAACTGTTCTTTATTTTCATACAAAGTCCTCTTTTGATTGGGCACTTTAAATGGCAAACATGCATGTCCAATTTACTGACTGAGCACTGTGATGTATTGTAGTGGCATGCGTGGAGTCGGGCGCATTAAGTGACTGCTGCTCTGTTGCGTTTGACATGGGAGCATCATGACCTCAGCGCCTCTGAACGCTTGGCTTCAGGCCTGTTTATTAGCAATGGAGGTTAAACGCACTATATGGGCCACAGTCAAATTTCCAGCATGAGTCATTATAGGCTATTGTTTTAAATCAGAAGCCTAGATAAGTTACAGATGATCCGATTTAGCATAACTGCACAATATGCTGCTAGCCATTTAAGCTTAAGACATGAATGCAACAGCCCTAATTAATATGTCACAGCGAAAATATTTTAATGGTTTACAAATGGCGGCGAGTACAGTCTGCCGTGTGCCATTTATTTACAGTGAGTGTGAGACTTCGTGGCATGAGGCGAATTCTTAGACATCTAAATTAGAGAGGGGCCCTGGTGTCGTGGGTTTGGGATACATGTGCACGTCCCACCAGCCCCCCCCCCACCCCTGCACACTGTCCCGACCTTCTCCTTTGCATGTACCCTAATCAGTGCCAAATGGAGGATTTTTGGGCAGAGAGAGGAAGGAAGTCGTCGTATTGAATGAGAACCTTCCATTTTTATTTTTTACAGCCGCGTCACATACTGTTAGATCCCCCCCTCCCCGCATAGATGCACTTTCATGTGTCCCAGTTAGTGGTCGCACAGCAGAAAGGGCCAATTGCTCATAATTAAGAGGTATTTGTTTGGGAGCTGCAGGGCGCTAAATTCTTCATACACATGGCATCCAATCCATGCACTGGCAGCTTGGCGAAATATCCTCGCTGAAATTTCTGAATAAATTATGTATAAGTGTAAAATGATACACAAAACAAGCCCTATTGCACTTTCTGCCCCATTTGAGCCAATGTTCAATGCATTCCACACTTTTCTTCGGGCATATGCTAGCAATTATTAATTAAGTAATAAGAGAGAAAGAGCAGTAAAAGCTAAGGCCTCATACCCATTAAAGTTTACTATGTGTTTGTTTTTCAGTAGGGTTTTAATGCCGCTGATGTAACCACAGGGAAGAGCTGGAGCTGAGCAGATAAACAAATTAAATGAGGGTCATTGAAATTATTGCCATAATTGTAAAGACTGGGTCAGTACAGGTCTGTCCACTTTTGTAAGCTTTGATCATGTTTATGTAGCCCTGATCATAATATTGTTGTTACTCACGCTCATGAAAGAAAGCAAACTAAAGCAATATAATACAGTTGAATGCCAAAGGATTGATTCTATACAGAAAAGGACATTTTTAAGTACAGACCCTTTGTGAGTAGAATGAGGTCTGTCACAATCATTTCTATATCACCTTAATGTTCAGTATATGGTAGAAGGAATAATATTAGGAGGGCAGTATTTATTGTGTGTACCGTATTTTTCGGACTATTAGTCGCACCAGACTATAAGTCGCACTTTTTGAGGGGAATTTACTTTATAAAATCAGAGACCAAGAACCAACATGTCATCTTGAAAGGCAAGTTATAGTAATAAAATGTTCAGCTCCACTCAAATGAAGCTCCCGATGCTCACGGTTACAGGGGCGAATCTGGAGCCAGGCTTTATGTTATGAAGAGGATATTTTGGACAGACAAATTAGCAAAAAAAAAAATTCAGGACCATGTAGAGCGTCTTTATACGAACATTTTAAGACACAAATGATGAGGCCACAGCAGCAGTTACAGAGAGAGGAGTGACAAGATCCTAAGCACGTTAGCTCTGTCCATTCATGTATACGGTCTATGGGCTGTCAGTGTGAAAGATTTTATGTATAAGTCGCACCTGAGTATAAGTCGCAGTACCACGCAAACCATGAAAAAAAAGTACGATTTATAGTCCAAAAAAATATGGTACATTTCATTTGCACCACTGGGAAATATTTGGTTATTTTTTTAATATATGATACAATTTCAGGTTTCAGGTTGATGCAATTCTGGGTTGTAAAAGGTTGAATTAATAACTTAATTTATTACCAATGCAAACTACATGCTATTGTAGCTGTTTTATTCTGCTATTTATTTAGTGCAGCTCATGTTTTTTTTCCCCCTCACAATATTGCACATTCTGATTTTGTGGTTTAAATCTTAGGTTATTGTGTCAGTGGCACAAATTAGTTTCAGTATCACTGTTTATCGTCTATATTTACTTCACTTCAAAATGTGTTATCATGACAGGCCTAACTAGAATCATCTTTTCAGAATGTCTGATTTTCCAGATCTCCGGTACACTGTGTAAATGCTGTAGATCATTTTAGTTCAGTGAGAAACCACAGACAGCTCTAATGTGTCAATATAAATTTGATAAACTTCAGTTGAGCACAGCACTGCAGTCTAATGTTGTGGAATTTATTTGATACTTCACTCTTTACTGAATGTCTCTCCCTACTCTTCACTCCTAAACCAGTGTATTAAAACCTACAGTCTGGAAAAGTATATAAAGTATAAAATATAGTTAAAGGTCCTATATTATTCAAAAGTTACTCTAGTTAATCCATGTTATAATGTTGTTACCTCCTGAAAAACTTACTGTACCTGGAGTTGCATTCACACATATTTAAGTAACCTTTAATATTAGTCTGTGTATACATCTCTAAAGCTGAAAATGAAAGATGTCCCTCCACCTCCAGGTGCTCTCCCTCTGGTCCCTCTTGAGTTTAGAGCGACTGTTTGTGGCACTGCTGTGGGCCTGCTGCTGACATGGCAGAGCCTGTCTGGGTCACAGAGTCAGTTGGCACCAGAGCTAATGGTCCGGCCCGTCCCCCCTGGAACATGGAGCCGCACGATGACAGGCCGATGGGCAGAGCACAATGCAGTGTAATTTGTGAGGGGCCACGCTGTGAGAGGAATGATGGGTAATTAAGAAGAGGACACAGAGAGACACTGGGGGGGCTCCTGCCAGATGACAGGTTATTGGCTGTATACACCCACAAGTCAACAAACACACTGTCTATGCTTTTTTCTTAGTAATTAGTTCATTTACCCAGGTAATTTACTGATACTGCACATGCTTTTGGAAATGAACTGCAGAAGAAGATAACCTGCCTGTGGACTGCAGATAAAAATTAGCTTTAGCTAAATCTGCTGTAAAGCATCTCTTCTTTTATGAGATTAATGTGTTTGCACATGGTCAATAAACTAGACTAAACTAAGAAGAAACTTTAATCCAATATTACTGAAGAATGAAAAACAGTGCTGTAGTGTTCATTCATTATTGGTTTACTGGAAATTGCATGCAACACAGACTCGTAATCAGTAAAATTACAATTTTAACAGAAATTTTCTGTTGCAATGTTGTCATTTTGGTTCACATCACTAGTAGCATTTTTGTTCCAATAATGTAATTGTTTTGTCATTTATCAACCACTTTGATAGAACCAAAGCAAACTACACTACCAGTCATTATAAAGGGATTGTTTCTTTCTCTCTCCTTTTCTCTCTCTCTCTCTGTCTCTCTCTCTCTGTCTCTTTCTTTCTCTCTCTCACTCTCTCTGTTTCTCTCTCTCTGTCCCTCTTTCTCTCTCTCTCTGTCTGTCTCTCTATCTATCTATCTCCCTCTCTCTGTCTCTCTTTGTCTCTCCGTCTCTCTCTCTCTCTCTTTCTCGCTGTTTCTCTCTGTGTCTCTCTCTTGCTCTGTCTCTCTCTCTGTGTGTCTCTTTCTGTCTCTCTGTCTCTCTCTGTGTCTCTCTCTGTCTTTCTCTCTCTGTGACTGTCTCTCTCTGTCTCGCTCTCTCGCTTTCTCTTTCTCTCTTTGTCTTTCTCTCTCTCACTCTCTCTGTTTCTCTCTCTGTCACTCTTTCTCTCTCTCTCTGTCCCTCTGTTTCTCTCTCTCTCTCTCTTTGGCTCTCTCTCTCTGCCCCCCTCCCTCTCTCTCTGTCCCTCTCTCTCTCTCTGTCTCTCTCTCTCCGCCCCCCCTTCCTTCTCTGTCTCTCTGTTTCTCTCTTTCTCTCTCTCTCTCTCTCTCTCTCTCTTTGGCTCTCTCTCTCTGCCTCCCCCTCTCTCTCTCTCTCTGTCCCTCTCTCTCGTGTCTATGTGATGATTGTGTCTGGTATCAGATGGTCTTTGTAACAGATCTGTGGTCTCCTGCTGTGACAGTAACATGTGTACAAGTCCAATACTGCACAATTACTCCACTTTAACTGCACTGATACTGACCACCACCACTATTAGTCCTATACTCCATTTAATCAATTGCTTTCCATTATTGATAATCTTTTATTTAACCACACAAAACGCTTGAGAAACATGACTTGGCCAAGAGGCAGCAGCAGGAAAACTATTTATTTACGTAGGTCTACTTATGATCCAAATCACAGGGAAGATGAACAACAATAGAAATAGAGGCAAAGTTAAAGATGCTTTGCCTGATTTTACTGTCTTAAAAATGTGAAAAAAACAGAATTAGATCATTTTAAAAGGTTTGGTCCAAATGGTGATCCAAAGTTTCAAAGAATGAGTTTCTCAGTGCTTTTGACTATGTTCACAGACCACAACAGTTTGGTGCCACGGTATAGCTAACATAGGGTGATCAGACGTCTTTATTTACCCGGGACAGTCCCAGTTTTGAGCCCTGTCTCCCCTGTCCCAGCAGATTCATCCAAAACCACTGATTTGTCCCACTTTCATACAAGAAATGTCCCAGGTGTCCCAATTTTTGACCAATTTGAGCTAAACCAGGACAAAACTGAGACTAAACCAGGACTAGATCAGGTCTAAACCAGGACCAAACCACAATTTTTGACTAATCTGATCCCTGCCAACAGTAAAAAAGAGCATAAATTGTCATTTATTTTGCCAAAATACAGAAATCAGTGTTTGCGAATGACCATAAAGCAAAAAAATGCAGCATCAGAAGTCCCTCAGATTATGACACGAGAATGAACAATGTTTCGCGCTCTTCACAATGTTATTCATACCAAACATCCCAACCCGGGTGTGTCCCAGTTTAGAATTTAGAAAATCTGGTCACCCTAAGCTAACAACAACTAGCATGCTAATGTGTACTTCTTGGCTATTGGAAAAAATAAAATGCATTATAATTAGATGCATACATATATATATATATATATATATATATATATATATATATATATATATATATATATATATATATATATATATATATATATACACATGAACATTATATGAAGTGTTGGTACTTTGCAACTGTTGTCCACAACTTTCCCAGGGGGTGTGATGCTAACTGTAAGGTAATTGTGAGGCTTTGTTAAACAGGTCCCTTTCAAATAAAATTAGTCACAAACTAGCATTTCTTTTTTCAGTTACTCGCCTTTTTTGTTGATAATCAAACACCTAAACAGGACCACAGACACTAGTATTGATCACAGGCTCCTGAAAATGTGTTTTTTTTAAATCCATTTTGTTTTGAGGTTTTTTCAGACGTGACTGTGTTTAATAATATGTGTCAGACTGTGATTAATAATGTGTGCAATGTTTCTCTATACTTAATAATCGGTGAACATTGCGCCAATACACACACGTGTAGACCCCCCCAGAATGATGTCACTGCATTTCATATGTCATAAATGCATGTATAGCAGAGATAAAATTTTAAAAAGTCTCTTCTCCAACACTTAACTCTTTCCCTGTGTTTCTCCTCTTCCTCTTAGAGTCTTTTCATCTTCACCACATTCTACAGCTGGAGCCTAAACCACAAGAGCTGATCCTGGAGCTACACCCTGTGCGCTCTTATTTTCCCACAGACCTGTACAAGCATTTCTATCACTGTACATCTCCTTCACAGCCCCTAAATCACCCACGCTCACCCAAAACCCCAATAGTCACAGTCTACATCCTATCGGCACAGTTCAACAATATAGGAGCTGTCTTGGGATAGTTCAGAAAAAAGAATAGAGCTTTGGGAAGTGGCAGAGGTTGTGGAAGAGGTTGTGTGAGAATTTTGGGTTTGAGGGAGAGGTGTGCTAATATTGTGTTCAGACAAACTTGTGCAAAATGGCTTTACATAAAGTCTAAACAACTGATAAATTAATTTCTGAGTCCGTTGCCCATTATTTGCTGAGTAACCTCTAGAGCTGTGGATATTGATGTAAAGGACATCCTGGGACATGCCGTTTGTCTTAATGATTTTAAACATGGCAGGAGATACTGAACAGTCCCATGTCCTGACACACATGGGACACTAGTCTGTACCGACATGTGAGAACAGTTTGTTGCAGCCACATTTTCAGATGAGAGTTACTGTTGTGTATAAATAAGTGAGTTTGTTTGTCTTGGTGCAGGACAGGGAGAGCCCGAGCAGGACGTCCCGAGGAGGAGGGTGCTGAGGGCTGGGAGAGACTCTTTGATCTGGAGCTTGTCTGCCATGCTGTTTTCCTTCAAGGCTTCCTGGTATGTTTCAGTAGACACCAGCAAGTCCCGCTCTCAGGGGTCGGCACTAATGGATCAGTTAAAGAGGCCTCTGCTTTACGGCCGGGCTAAGTGTTATCATGTGGGGTTAAAGACACTGACCACGAGCGCTCACTCTGATAGGAGCCTGCTCCCCGGGGATTACAGTAGGCCCTCTGCCAAGGCCACGAGCCAATTGAAAGAAAGTGCCTCTCATTCTGTGTTTTGTTTTGCTTCATTTATCTACCTCCCATCTCTCCTTTCTTCTTCTGGTCTTGTTGGCCCCCTGTCCCGCTGTAAAGCTCCCGATGCTGTTTGAAGCCATTAGTCAACCGCGCAGACAGAGAGCTGACGATGGATTCCAGAGGCGGAGGTGAGGCCTTTCATATACAGGGCTTTATCCTGGGAGCTGTCAGGGCAGAGGGCTGCTCTAGGACCAGGTCCAGATAAGGATCACAGAGACTGGCTGCCTCTGTAAGTGAGCGTTCAGACCAGTGTTTTTGTTTAACGAGCCCTGCGTGGCCTGGATTGACAGCTCATAGGCCCGCTCTAATTGAATGTGATAGATCTAGTCATTAAGTTAATTGGCAGCTGGTTTTGATCAGGGCCTGTCACACTCGCTCACAGACGTTATGGCATCATTTCTGTGGCCGATTGAGAAAAGTCAGCGGCCAATAGCGGCTCTGTTAGAAGGTAGTGGACCTCTGAGATGAGAGCTTTCATCACATCAGGCTGAAGCATGCGTCGGCTACATGTATGGATAGGGCTGTAGGTATGTGCACGCTGTAGCACCAGGCCTCTTTTGTGGTCATACAAAGTGCACTCACTCTATTATTACTTAGAACATCATTTTAATAGAGCTCTTGTCTTTTATAGTGGACTTGATTAGAGATTGGCCTGGTTAAATTAAAGAATAAAAGACATGATATATGTGACACAGATTTACAGAGGGCAGTATGCAGAGACCATGAAAATTTGTTGAGCACTCTAATAAAAGCACTTGACATTTTTACCAACATACATATGTACATACACACTCATATGCAGCAATGATAAATAAACATTTAAACTAATATAAAACATGTTTAGTTTTCATTCATTTTGAATGTTATTATTGCACTGAAATATATACTTTCTTACTGTAAACTGGCTTGCATGTCCACAAACCTTACTCTTACTTAGCCTGGAGGTGGGCCCCCACTTGCTCGTCTGTATGGAAATATTTTTCCTTTGATTATAATATTCCACAGTATTGACCTTATTCTGTCTTGGCCAGTTGCCTCTAAATGCTTCTCTTTGTGGTGGCAGTTCCGGTTAAGCGAGAATCCCCTTCTTTTCTATGGTGAATTTGAGAAAAATTTCACCACTACAAGTGTGATGATTTGTGTAAAATGCACCAATTTTCTGTGAGGCTTTAAAATGTATTTGATGTGTGATCGGCAGTCCCATACAAAAAATAATACAACCCCGATGATGATGGTGGTTCCCACGGGAAGTTCTGAAATAAAATGAGTAGCATAAAAGTCATTCCATTTCCATGAAGAATGTTCAGAAATATAGTTTTAGTTTTCTGTTTACTTGAAATCATGCAGGTGGCATGCCACCTCCATAAAGTGTTGCTCTAAAATTAATCTTTATTTTGAATAAGCACTCACTTTTGTGTATGGCTTCCTCCTTTCTTATGGAGGCATATTTTATTATGAGCATGTCGGTGCCTTAACTTCTCCTTGTTGCACACCTTAACATCCGAGTGCAGTTGGAAGGTGGTCGTAAAAGTAGCCTATAACACGTGTTTCAAATTGGCCATTGGTTATAGATTGGTTTACAAGGCTGGCTGCTTATCGGGCCAGTGGCTTTTCCCTGTGTTGATAAAGCACCAGGGAGTTGTGGGTCAATTAGTTTGCCACAGCCCAAATTCCTACACACAAGCCAATTAAAGCAGTGCCATGTCCTCTGCAAAAAGCTTATTCTAGTCCGATGCCATTACGTTTAAACACTGAGGCAGATTTCCACAGTTACTGCTAAAGTTAAAGCATGTGTTTTCTGTGTTTTAATGACTTTGTGAAGAATATGCCAAAGGTAAACAGAATATGTAAAGAAATAAACAAAATCAAAAGGGATTGAGTACAGTTCAAAGCAGCACAAAGAAGTGCTTCGGGCCAGAGCGGTGTCAGATAAAACAAAAGATGATTACACCAAGTTTATTTTCCACTCAGCTCAGTTTGTCTGTGTCACAACTGAGCAGTAAACTTTTCCCCTTTGTCCAAATGAAAGTGCTTACTGTCATATGCTTTTATTTTGAAGGCTTTTGTTCATGCAAATAGTTTTTTGGAGAAATAGAGCAATGAAGCCATAATTTTTATTGGATGCATCAGGAAATTATTTAGTTTGTTTTCTAAGATGCGGATATTAGGAATAAATAAATCTAATATTTGGAGCTTATTGCTTATCAAAACCATAATAACACGGGTTTTACTTATGATTGATTGTAGTAATTTTTCAGGATTAAAATTGAAAACATCTCTAATTCCCAGGGAGAACTGTTTTTAATTATTATTATTTTAACTCTACATATACCCTGTGTTTGCGACAGTGACACTTTTATGAAAATCCATGAATATAACAAATTAATTACTGTAACTAAAACGAATTACTAAGAATACCATTTACAGTTGAACTATTGATCTACACTCATAATAACACTTTAATTAGCCTTAATATAAGATGAAGAAAGACTTAATTCATACTGAATATAGTTTATTTTTAATGATTCAGGCTCAGTACTATACTTAGTTAGGGGCTTAAGTAGTTACTATGTAGTTACTAAACCTGAATTACTCTAAACACACTATTTGTAAAGAAAAAGCCTTCCTTTACGCTTTATTAAGGTGTAGTTATAAAGTCTTACCAAAATCTTTGCTTCAAGTGCCGGACTGGCAGGATTCCCTCTTAAAATGGTTGAGAAGAGCAATCTACTGCACTTTGAAACACTATCTGCATTTTTAAGTTGATGTGACTCAAATCTATTTTCACACAGTGTCAAACTTCAGACAAACCATATAATGTGATCAGCCCAGAGTGGAACACCTTGTGCCTGCTGTCCTGCTCTGGGCCCTGTGGTAGACGGGGCTTCCTGGCCATAGCTGCTCTCCCTGCGGCCAGTGTCTCCATACAGAACCACTTAGGCCGGCTGCCACAGGTATGCAGACTCTGTGGCAGTCAGCTGATCCGCTCGGACAGGCACGGGCGGCGGCGGCACCCTGGGACAATCTGCCTTTAAAGCCCAATTACAGTCCCCCATTTCAAAGAGCAACGGTAGAAGAAGATACCAGCGCACGATAAGGGACACATGGGTTCCATCACACTTAATTGAACCAGGGTTTCCTGAAAATGAAAGTGGCCCGAAGCAGTGGAGGAAAACAAACATATAGAAGGGCATAACAAGCAAGCTTAAAATAAAAAGAGATTTAGGAGAGTGTCCTTCTCTCCTTTTACTGGACAATATTGTGTCTTGGAGAGCATCGTGTGTTTCGTAGTCCTTCCCAACCTGATTACTGCTCTGCAAAAACCTCAGACAATGCTGTGGTCAGTGTGCAAACCAAGAGTCCAAGAGATATGGACCTGTCATTGTTGTCTTTGTCTTTTTCACTTTATTTTCTTTATTTAAAAGGATGGAAACTCTGCAGTGTGCACTTTAATTGGTTTAAATCTACCTCCTATTGCAATAGGAGATAGACTTTAATGGGTTTAAGTCTATCTCCAATTGCAATACCAAAATATTTAAATGTCTTAATTTGTTGAAACATCAGTCTGTTTGGGTGGTTGCGTGATGAAGAGCAGGTCTATATTGGCACAGGAAACTTGTTTACAAAGGGAAATAGCATTAAAAAGCATACATTAAAAAAACAAAAACATGCAAACGTGAATATTAGTGATACATGGGATATTTTTTTGAGGCTGGAAGAGATTGTGTACATTTAAGTAATATCTAGCAGTGAACATTAATGTAACTTTGATAAGCTGTTTTTTGTTGTTGCTGTTCTTTTACTTATTCATCTTTCAGTTTGCATTTTTTAACTGTATATTTTTGTGCTTCTACTGTTTGCCACGGTGTCTTGGAGAGACCGGGTTGCATGAGGAAAGACATTTGCCAAGTCATTGAATGCCATAAGTCCCATTATAACCTCTGGCTACACCTAAAGTAAAAAAAAAACGAAGAAGTTCAGTTTGCATCTCAAAGAGAAATGTATCCCGTGCACGTCTAATAAAGGTTTGCACAGAAGCTCCCTGTTCTTCAGCCCACTCCCATGAACCAGGATGTATTTAGCATTTACAATTTCTCATTTAGGGGTATATTATTACCTCTCTGGCACTAGGCCCCACTGTTTGAATCCCCCGGCTTTAATGTTAAATCATGTGGACATTAAAGTCTTTCCTTGACTTACAAGACATGACATTTCTGGAAACATACAACCCGGGTCAAAGATGGAGCTTGTTAGAGGATTGCACACAACCACAAATTCACCAAGGAAATAAAAAAGAAAAAAAAAAGGTTGACACGAGGGACAAAGACGGTGCTGTGTTTGGGCTCTTTTGTCCAATTTGCTTTATCATGGCAAAAGTTTGTTTATTATTGACTATGGCTCCTAACAAGCGGTGCAGGCATCAAGGGGATATGAGAATGAGGAGATAAACCCCACGGTACAGCGCTCCTCTGATCTTAAATGAGGAACATGTTTTGTTAAAAAGGTCAAATATGATTAAAAGCCGATGTTTGTCGTTTGATCAGAGACCACTTCTCTTGATTATCTATGGCACCTATACAGTCTCATTCTGCGGTGTTCATCAAACTATTCCCTGTAAATATAGTTATGTCTGCAAAGCCTATATTGATTTTGAAATCTCTTATTTTACTCGCTCTTATAATCTTATAAGGTATAGTCTGGTATAAAGAAGTCAAGAGAGCATTAGCATCTTGGAAGAATCATATAGGCCTATTTCAGTTTATTTTTTTTCTAGATAAGAGTAATGTCTCTCTTGAAAAAATCTTATTTCTTGAGCTTGACTAATGTTTAAACTAAATATTTTTTGGTCAAGTTTGTCCATTGATTCAGTTATTTTACTTTATCCTTTATTTTCTTATGCAGGAGTAGTTAGTTTGCAATGGTACTCACTGACTCCACACAGACGTGTCCTCAGATGAATTGTATTAACTTTGGATCTCTAACTTATCGCAGCTGAAAAAAAACCCCATATATAGGAGTGAAAGTAATGTCGACAACTATAAGCTATAGGTTGCACACTGGAGTGGAGACACCTTCTGTAATAAGAGAAATAAACTATTTAAAGCCTGTACTAGGCCACTTTTCTCATGGGGGAAATCAGACCTCTCCATGGAAATGATATTGGCTCTCCCTGGAATATGATGCACTATGGCATTAAACTCTAACATTTATGTCATTGCAGATGTTTTTATTGCTCAAAAATACCCCCAAAAAACAGTCATTCTCACAGTGAGTGGGGTCGTCTCTCCAAATCAGACCCGTAACTTGGCCTTTTTGCTTCATGTGCTTGAGAGATATTTGTAATACAATACTGTGGATTATTTCAGGCATATTCCATAATATATCCATGTAGGCAAGCAGGTGGAAAAGTTACAATAGCAACATTTCGACTGGCTTTACCCAGACCGTTTTGAGTTCTTTGGCTTGGTTCTATTTGATGGCAGATATCCATTTCCATTTTAACATCTCTTTGTGCAGTGCATTGGGGTTTAGCTAATGTTTGATTTATTATCCACTGGACATATAAGATCTTTAATGCAAGTACTGTCAATTGATAAAAAAGAAACAGCTGTTGTTAGCATGTGCTAGCTACCCTCAAACAGCCCGGTACAATTCACTTTAGACAGTGGAAACACTTTCTGTACTAATCCGTGCCAAAGCAAACCCGTGTAATTAAGGCTATAGTGTACCTTTAAGTAGAAAGCAAAAAGTTAAAATACCATATAAAGTTACACATTTTGTAGCATATAGGAAACATTTGGAGCTTTCTGAGTTGTTGTGAGAACGTTCTTAACAAGTGCATCTCTCTGTACTAAAGTCTGTACTAAAAGGACTTAAGTCTGCATTTGTTGCTGTTACTGTTGCTTTGTTGTTGCGTGTCCATTTCAGAAGACACAGTTACACAAAACAGGTTAGAGACGTGTTTGGTCTTCATAGCCTCAGAGCTCAAATGCAGCCAGCCGTGACTCCAGCTCTCGATTTGTCTAATTATGTGCACTTTGTTTGCCATTAAACTGGGCCAGGGAGACACTTAATGATCTCACAGAGGAGCAAATTACAGACTTAATATTGTGATCTTTAATTATACTTTACTAGCTACCTTCCCATTTGGCAAAGTTATTTTAAAGTCTTATTTTTCCAAATAGACAAGGCGAGCCCTCTGTACGTTGTTTACACATCCCACAAACTGCTAATACGTTTGGAGTGCACCCCCCTTTGCCTCAGCCCCTCTCTTCCTTAATTGCCCAACATCATGAGGCAATTTGGGTTTTTTAATCACCGTTTTAGCAGTTATAGCGTGGCTGTCCGATTTCCTGCAACTAAAGTGTGTACTGCCATTAGTGCGAGTTAATTCCGCACAGCAGGCCGGCAGTTGTGCGTGTGATGCTCTCGGGACTCAAACAACAAGGATCACAATGGAAAAGCTGAGCTCACGGGCTCAATCACACCGCTTTGTTGTGGCTGGCTTTGCATTCTTTGGAGATTGTTGGTGAGACGTATCCATGCATGGGACATAATGAGATTACTTTCATGTCAAATTTCAGGTGTTTTCAATGTTGATGTAAACTAACAGAATACAATTAATTGTTTGTTTTTGAATTATATTTTGGCATTTTTTGTCATACTCTTCTGTGTAAAACTCTCTTTGTGTCCGTATAATATAAAATACAGGATTAGAGAAGGATAAAATGCTACTTATCTTTCAAATTATCATCTCAAGTAAAAACAAATTCAATAGTTACTTACAAGCAAACATTAAAGCCTCACTGCAAAAGCAGTCAGCTAAAAAAATACTCCATTAAACAATATAATGTGTTCATGTGGGGTGTTTTTATTGAGCTAAGAAACTAAAAACACATATCTGTACTATGACAGGACTTGCTTCTCAACCGATTTGACTCCTAACTTGGTCTGATGGGGGGCCCGGCACCTGCTTGTGTTCATCCAGATGTTATTGCTTTGCCCGGAACATACAACAGAATGGTATAAAACATATCTATCTCCATGAAGAATATTCTACAGTTTGGAAATCTTATGCAGTACTGCTTTAATGTCCATTTTTATTTTAATATTGTCAACTTTCTGATTATTATATCACCCATCACACAACTTTACATCATTTATGGTCATTCAACACATCAGGAGTCCTTAAAAGGACCAGAGCCATAGTGGGACAATCCTAAAACTTTGCTACTGTGTACCATCATTGGGCCGAAGTAAAACCTGTGGAAGTGGTTTTACAACTGTATTTATACATGTCCTGATTCCCATATGCCAGACTACAGACACAGAGCCTCACCATTTTGGCTCTGACGCACTTTTCAGCCTTTAAGTCAAACAAGCACTGCAGCCCAGCGGGTCATATATTGAAACTCATGCACTTACAGAGTGAAAAGCAAAACAGAGAGACTTCTTGTCCTATTTTAAACAGTGTCTTATATAAACGTAGCGGGGGCTGGGTGATATCTGATAAAATAGATCAAAATTACATTATTGGCTTTTATAGCCCACTGAAAACACAGCCTGAAGGTATGCTGTTTGGCAGAGAGCGGCTCGTAATATGTCCAAGAATTGTTACCATCTGGCTCCACGGCAGGGAATACTTCTCTCTTAAAAACCTCAAAGTCAAAATGATATAAGTCAAACGCAGCATTCATAACCAGGTTGGCTTTTATGGATGCCTGTCCACTTCGATTCGGCTCCACTCAGTCTTGGAGATAACTCGGACAATTTTGAAAGCTCTTTTCTCTTAAAAGGGGGTTTGCTGTTACATTCTGGCAGGGCACTGTGGATACAACTTCATATTTCAGGTCATTAGGAGGTAATCTTTTTCATAGGACCAAAGATCAGACAACAAAACAGAGATCCTGAAGTTTGAGTCACATCCTTCACCAACAAAATGCACAATATGCTTGTCTCTGTCTGGACAGGAGAATGCGCTCCCTTGACATTTTAACCCCTTTTTGGGAGCTACACCCCTCTAATCACACTCCTGTACACAGTTTCGACCCCATTATCTTATTATGAGATTACAATGTCAATGCGCTCACAATTGTGACAATTACAGTAAGTGGTGCAGTAATTTTCAGCATTAAATGGGCTCTTTGTGCAGCGCAGCTCCACAGACTGTCACCGGGTGAAGCCCTGTGAATCACATGCACTTTTATGTGCACAATAAAGAGTATAGGTATACTTATGAGGACAGTGGGCGAGCTGACAGGCCCTGGGCTGTGCAGATGAAACATGAGTGCTGTTTAGAGCACTGGAGCAGAGTGTTTTCTCACTGCCTCCTTGACCTGTCACTATTGATGATGTGTGTGAAGGGGACAGCGTGCTGATATCCTCTGCCCCCTTCTCACCACCACCCCTCCCTCTCTGGCGCCCGCTATGAGAGAGAAAGCTGTTGTTAATAAAAAGTTTTCAAAGAATGGGATGAAAAGGAGGTGAAATTGAGCGGCCCTGGCTGTATTATTTCTTCTCCGTATGGGAGCTGGCCTCTCGCGGTCTCTCCGACGCTCTCAGACCAGGAGGGGGTCGCTGGCTCGGTGACCATTACTGCCCCGAGGCCAAAGCAAATCATTTGCCTCTCTGAGGCTTCAAAGGGGAGCAATTACACTTAAGTAACCAAATGAATAGATAGCCCAGCTTGGCAGCAGTTTGGGGGAAACAGTGGAGGTCTTTGAGTGAAGAGGCACCACACCTTTGGAGTAATATGTAACGGCTCGCAATGCTGAAGAGAGGACCAAAGTAAACAGCAAAATATTTCCTCACTGAAGAAAGCAAAAAGGAGGAGCTAGCAAAATGTGTCCAAACCAAAACAACAACATTGTTTAGAGCGGTTTACCAGAGCAGATGAGAGCTTTTAGACTCCACTTGTGCCATTAAACAAATAAAGAGCCAACCACTGCAGTGTGCTGCATTTCACACACAGTTTATGTGATGGCAGGCAAGAAACACAGTCTAAGGAACCACTTAGTGAAGAGATCAGCTTTCATTTAGATTAAATAAACTGGCAAATCATTATTTATTCTTGTCCACTGTACATGCAAAAGAGAAAACATAAGCAGGGGAGGAACAGAGTATCAAACTCCAATATAAATCAGTGCTCCTGAATCTGGGCAGCACCGTGGCTAAAGATAATTGCAGTGTTTTGAGTGTGTGGCTGTGCTACTGCTGAAAGCCTGAGAAAGGCCCATTGACCAGAGTGGAGACTGGGAGCTGCACAGTGGAGCTCACCTGTGGAGAGAGCTCTATAGCCACAGAGACAGCACAACAGCTGCCAGGGTTGTAAGTCCAGGCACCTACTGGAGCCATGGCATGGACCTCTTTCAAAGCACTGCCACTTAGTAACAGAAGGCATGTGCCAAACTTGCAGAAAGAGAAAGAATAGTCCCGCTTGGAGTTCACTAAATATCAGCAGCACTCTCTTTTTCAGCCCTCCTCTGTCCCCCCTGCCTCTGCCCTTTCTCTCCATCCTTTAGTCTATTATAATTCCTCCATAAAAGAACAATGGGTGAGTGAAAGACCCCCAAACCACTCAGATATATCAACAATCGGTAGGGTAGAAGGAAGAAGGGGGGACTATGCTGAAGTGTGGAAGCCATCAATTACTGTGGGCCTTAAGTTAACATCCCAGCAGGATATGAGCATTAGAATGCAGATATGGGCAGACATTGGGCAACAGATGCTGAGCGGAGCGGTCAAAAGAGCAGAACATGTGCAGTGTGGGACGCTGCCTCGGAATCTGTGGAAGAATGGAAAATTAAGTTGAATGATGATTGTAGTAGTGGCTGAAAAGGGCTTTTGTGAGAAGAAAACTGGAATTATGGCTTTGAGATGAGCCAAAAACCTCAGTAATGTGCCATATGCTGCAGTGTGCAACAAGTGTACCTCGGCTTCATTTCTCCATCTACAAATACACCGTGATGCCTTCAATGGCTTTGAGCTAACAGGATTTTCCTATTTCTCTATTCTCAGTGCTCAGCAAGACCCGGCCTCTGGGCTTCCTCCTCGCGCTGCTAATTTACACTAGCCTGCAGGCTTCCTTCACAGTCAGAACACTGCAATTGTATTTTCAGGCTCATTAAGCAATAGCACACGAATGGGGGCAGCTCTGACCCCCCATCTACTTTCCCGTCTCTCCTGGTAGAAGGAATGAGGATATAAATAGTTGGATAATAAAATGCACTTTAAATATATTTGAGTTTTGATTCCATGTTGGAGCCAGGTCGTCATTGTGGGACTCTTCTGAGAACCAATCCGGCTGCTCTGTGGAAAAGTCCTATTCAGGAGCAGCCCATGCATGTTTATTTGAAAGAGACCCCCGCTTTCTTAACTTCCCACCCGGTGCCATTGTTCCACTTTTCATGGGGAGGACTTTGAAATTGTAATCTCAGGATATTCAAACACACACATTTGTTGTGACCTCTGGGGCCTGTAATAACATTATTACTATAAGACAAGTTCTGTCACTTTGGATCTGGGCTGTTTTATCCATTGTTACAGTTTAACAAGGCAATAACCCACATTTTACAAATTAAATATGGAAACAATAACATCTACAAAGAACAGTGAAGTGTAGAGAAGTGTAGAAATGTTGTTGACAAGAATATTATTATACTCTGGCCTAGCGGAAAGCAGTTAATACGATCAATTAATGTGTTTGTGGTTCAGTGGAGTATGTTTATGTGCAGTAGGCTATTTGTTTCTATCAACATTATAATGCAACAGGTCAGGAGGTCAATAAACTTTCTAATCAAAGACTATTCATTTTATTTTTACACAGTAAGTTAGACTACCATACCTAGAAACCATTCTCAAAATTACACAAAGCTGTACTTTGGGGATTGTTTCAATATTCAGATGATACTGTTATCCAATATTTATCTAACTGTTGCAATCAATATTTATTAATAATGATAAAAATATTTCAAAAGAGTTAACGTAACCCTAACCCAAGGGCCACAAGTTGTAACTCAGTTCAGTTCAAGGGATGTATGTAAAAAGTGCAACAAAAAAATGTTTTTTGATTTTTATGATTGTATGAACAGCCCCCTCTTTATGTTAATTGCTCATCTATTTTCATAAATAGAAAAAAACAAAACAAAAACACGATAGTTATAGATGATAGTTATAGACCAAATATCAATATATGCAAACATCCCCCAATAACACCAGTGTCTGTAGTAGCACTCATATAACCCGCCTCTGAGTTCATAATGTTTTATAGTGTGAGTATATTAAATATTACTAAGCAAATAGCTGTGATTTCTTTGCTTTGGCTCAGTATGGACTAAAGCCAGTAGTGTGACAGAGCCCTTCTCTTGCTGTGCTCTAGCAGGGCCCTGGCTGTGAGCAGTGTGTGTGATTGTGGCTACATTCTTGGTTTGGTGAATGTGACCACGGAGCAGCCACACTGAGCTCCTAGTCCACAGCGCTCCACCGATTTCGCCCACTCGTATTGTCTACACACTTTCCTCAAGAATGTGGATTTCTATGGTCCTCGGCAAGCCAAACCTAATTGCCAATCGCATTGTCACCTTTTGTGTTTGTTTTACTTTTCAATGTAATATGTCTCTGTAGAATAAGTCTTTTACTCCTGTTGTAACTAAAAGCTCCACTGGATTCTTTATTGCCTAATTGGTTTTTTACAACCCCCAAAAAAGAAGCCATGATGGAGGCAATTTGCTTGGTTCAGTTGGAGAATATTTTGCTCATTACAGTGGAACATAGGCCACGCTGATGCCGCAAGAGGAAGTGGCTTTGGCAGGCCACGTCAAACTGGCATTTAAGTGCAGGATTCAAGCGGGTCTGATGTGGACGGGATCAACTTGTTAAGTCAAATGAAAGGTCAAAATATTTTCCACAGCATTGCGCAAACTCCATAAATGCTGTCCAAATAGCTAAAGTGCCTTGCTGCAAGCCTGTACCTCACATTCACATAAGAGCCGTGATGAGGCAAAACTAAGTGAAATAGTGTATTGTTACATTTATGGGAACTTGGGGAAGAAAAACAACATTCAAGAGAAATTGTTTTAAAAGTATTTTTGGAAAGAACTACTATTTATAATTGAAGCATTTATAATAGGAGTTGGAATAACCTTTTTGGACACAGGCACTATTTTGTATTGGTGATTTTTAGATGTTTTTCTAAAATTACAAAATCTGTGTAAAATATATTATCTGTTAAAAAGGGATATTAAAGGTCCTATATTACGATATTTTCATATCTATGTTATAATGTTTTCTCATCAAAAATAAATTGGGAATTGTGTTTTGTTTTCATTCACACAAATCCTGCATATTTAGGATGAGTTCTCCCTCAAAACCAAAAACACTCCTTGCTATGTCATAGGGTAAACAGGAAGTAATCCACTGTGTCAAGATCACTCTATACACCTTCACTAGAATCATTTGGATTATTTTAACCCTGGAAATGCTCGTTTCTATTGAATTTAATGTAAAAGATGTTAACTACAAAACCACTACATGACATCACAAGGTGGAACAGAGCATTTTGAGCTTTTGAGATATAGACAGACCAATAATGCAGGTTTACTCATATGTGAATGAAGCAAAACAAAACTCCAGGTATATTTTTGATGAGGTAACAGCATCATAACATGGCTAAAAGGGGAGTCAATTTTGGGTAATATAGGACCTTTAAAAACATGAATTGTTTTATTGTTATTTTTCCAGTCATGCAGCGAGTCACACAACCCACATTTCTCTCAGTTCAGATAAAAATGTCATGAACAGCATTGGACATCAACTTTTTTTTTTCTTAGACGAAAATAATTCATTATTTATTTTTTGTTTTAAGAGTTCAACTGTTCATTTTGTCTCCACTCTATTGTAGAAATGCATACGTCAAAGATGACTACCACAATCAAACCCAAAGTATCTGCACTGAGTGACAAGTCTGTATGTGTCTACACTAAATCTACAGTTAGAGCCCTGGTTTGTTTTATATGTAGCCATGACCCTTTACACATCGTGAAGTGTCTAAGTGGTCCAGTTGAAACATGAGTCCACTTGAACATGTGAAAATCTTTAGCTCTGTGGTGCCAGCTGAGAGGAGAGTTCTTCCCGTGGAGTTTCTCTAACCTTGGCGCTCATATCTGCTTTCAAACTCCCTAACACCTTTTGACACTGCTCACCCGCCTGCACGCTGTTACAGAAATGTCTTTTGGCCAAAAGGATAGGGGCGAAACGGAGGACAGGAGGCCAGGGACACCAGGTAACCCATGGACCTATAGTGTATGTACATATAGCACTGTATGGGCAGATTAGATGGACTTTTTAAAGGCAGAGACTGTGTGTCACAAAGGAAATGAAGCAGTGACTAAAACATAAGGATTGACTCAAGTTGACTCACTGACCTGAATCCAAACTGTTCTTTTCAGCTGTTCATTGGTACCTAGAGTTGCATTGAACTATATCTGGTGTTTGTCCTTTATGTAATTTAATTTAAGTAACCCGTAAATAAAGGTCAACAAATTGTTATGGTTATCTGAGATCACTCTACAAATACACTGGTATGATTAAATGTCTCTCTGAAGGCATATCACAATTGAATACATCATTGTGTCCATTTTATAAGGCCGCTATTGTCTAAACACATGGAGCTAGAACAGGAATATTTCTACTATTTAGACCATGCTACAAATCAACTATATTTTCAATGTATTAATGTGGCATTTCACTGTGGGTGTGGCATGAGCTGTAAATAACTAGACTAGTTGTGTGATTGTGTTAACTCGTTTACGTAAGCAATCAATCAGTCACTGAGACTAATTGCTGTTATTGTAAAAGTAGAGATAATAGATCAGATAAGTGCGGTGTTAACTAATTAGTACGGCCCGATCTGATATTGATCTGATAGTGGCGCTTCACTGAATTCCAGAAAGCACAATTGTTATAAATACTGAAGTAGAATGACTGCATAGTTCCGCGTCCATCATTTAAACATTAAAAACACTGACCGGGAGCTTCGGTGCGCCCCCGCTTCCTGCACTACACGCACTGGACTATGAAATATCTGCAGGACAATTGGTTAAGTGGAGTTAACTGTTCCCCTCTTTTATTTCCCCTCCTCTCTTTCCCCCTCTCTCCCCGCGAGGTATATCTTCCTTTTTGATCCCGCCGAGTCTGGCGCCTCGCACAACACAACTCGTCTGGCTTATTAAATGCTCTGACCTGGAGAGAGGAGAAACGCCTGTTGCTTCTCAACTGGGGCCATTGTGCGGGAGACGAGCGAATGACAGCTCCTAAATTGCTGTAATGTTGTGTGACCAACGCTCAGGCCTAATCAATTTCTGTCGCTTTTGTTTGGTTTTAGAATAGTTTTTACATTTGGTTTAATGCCGCGGGCCATTCTCTAAACAAAGTTTGTAAATATTAAAGAGTGGTTGTCTTCAAAGAGCGCGCTCTTCAGAAGTGCGATAGAAGTAGTCTCGCTTTGATAATGTCAGTGGGGCTCTTTAGTTCCCATACAGTAGGAGAGGACGCTGCTCCTAATGGATGGAAATGGCCAGGAGTCCTCCCCACTGCTTAATTGCGCTAAAATTGGTCTAAGCCACTTTTGTGAGGGCCTTCAATGGGCGCGCACCGCATGAGGTCTGTATGATTAACTTCTTCTTCCTTTCAAAGTCCTCTTGATGTTCCTTTTGCGAGGCACTGGGCCAATCAGTGTTCAGTTCTTCAACGTCATGATGTCACTCCGTGCAGCTGATTGGAGGCTTTGGTGGAGTAAAACAGCCCCTGCCCTTTTATAGACGACCCCCGTCCGGTCTGTACTATTGACAAGACTGACAAGGTTGAACTCCGGATTCAAACTAACTTCTCCGGACGGACCAACACGTACGGACGCTTCAACATGAATAGCGGACAGAGTTCACCGTCACGGGACGGAAAAGAGGACATAGACAACGAGGAACCCAAAGACATGAGCGCGGAGAAAGGATTCAAGGCTCACCGGAGCAGCCTTCCGTTCAGCGTGGAGTCGCTCATCGCTAAGAAGACCACCTGTAGAAGCTCGTACTCTTCCACAGACTTAGCGCTGGCTCTCAATAAGACCGGGACACAACAGCCACAGATCCCTCAAAGGACTTTTTATACGGAAAGAACGCCCGGAGACAGCGGGCACAGTTCATCCTCTCACTCCCCCAGCGAAGACAGCGCGCAACTGAGCGACAAAGACCAGAGCACTTGGTTCCAGACCGCGTCCTTCTCCCCTCCACCAAGTAAGTTCATTATAACACTGGGCTAGATGCAATAGTTGGACTGTTGATGGTAATATTTGGAAAAATACGCATAATAAGATTGTTATTTGTGATCAATAATCGATGTGTAGACTATATTTTAGCACATGCACATTTGCTGCGAACGATTTTAAAAACCGCTATAATGTGCGTGTGTGAACTGTGAAGTGACCACTTTAGATTTTAGTTTTTATTTCATTTTTTCCCCCGGATTTGTGCAGGCTATATTTTTTAAAAATATATTGGCTATAATTTGAAAAATATTAAAAGTTTTTGAGGCCTCAGAAGAAAGACAGTAATCCAGATTTACACCGATCCTGCTGAATGCTATTCCACAATATTACCCCTAATACCAATACACACAAATAACGCTATCATTTATATATTTTTTGTTTTCTCTTGCAGGGAGCTCCAGCCCTACGCAGTGCACTCTGCGCAAGCACAAAAACAACCGCAAACCTCGAACTCCCTTCACTACCTCGCAGCTCCTCGCGCTGGAGCGCAAGTTTCGCCAGAAGCAGTACCTTTCCATCGCAGAGCGGGCCGAGTTCTCCAACTCTCTGAACCTGACCGAGACTCAAGTCAAGATCTGGTTTCAGAACCGCAGGGCCAAGGCGAAGAGGCTGCAAGAGGCCGAGCTGGAGAAGTTCAAGCTGGCCTCCAAACCTGTGTTGCCTGCTTTCGCCTTGCCTTTTCCAATTGGAGCGCATGTGGGTTCCCCGGCCTGGAGCCCTTCCAGCGGTTTTCCGCGGCCCAGCGTGCCTGTCCCAGGACTTTTCAGCGGGCCCGTGGCCTATGGGATGTACTACCTGTCTTAGTATTCCCTTTGTATGTGAGAAAGAAGAGACTAAGGGCAATGCATTTGTTACTGTTATAATTGTAACTACAGAATTTGAAGTCGTCTGTGACTCCTTTATAAATGATGATCCGTGTTTAATCAGGTTAAAGCCACACGCCTTAAAGGTCTCACTGTGGACGTTTAAACTCTGCGCAATAATGGACAGGGAAGCTTTAAGCAACAAAGTACTTAAAGGTGGAGTGCCTTAAGACCAGTGTATCACTTGAGCTCCTTTGCTGTGTCCCAGTCACTGTTTGGTGCCTGTTTAAAATGGGAGATTATATTCTTACACGTGTATTAGACACTCTGTATGGAGTGTCTTACTGTATGCTGAAAATGTACATAGGCCACATGTGGACTATGGATGAAGCCTGTGCCTCTGTGATGTGCACAGTGGTATTTATTGAAACTGTTTGTATCTGTACTGTGTACATCCTGCATCTCTATGTAAAGCTTTGTAATTTGTAAAAATAATAATAATAATTTTAGTAAATAAACATTATACAAGATGCCCAGGAGTCCTCATCATTTTTATGTTTTAATAAACGTTTTGGTAGCTAAGCTTATAAGTAACAGAGTTTTATGGAAACACAATGTGTGTGTGAGCCAGTTTAGCTGCAGACTATATCAGCCAACTAAAATATATAAGTCACAATGAAATACATGTTTACACACACTGGTTGTAAATAGCCATAGTCTTAATTCATGCATATTTTGACATTTTGAAATTATTATATATAATATATAATTGGAAAGTGTTCTACCTCTAACCCGTATATGTCAGTTTTGATATTTTGCTTAAATACTTAAAAATGATATAATAATATATATATTTTGTTTTTATTAACCTCCAAATTAGGCCTATATGGCAGCCTATTGTAATGTGAGTTAGTTTAAATGTTGAAGGAACATTAAAGGATAGAAGGTCAGATATCTGAAACTATGATTTTTATGCTCTTGCGGCTGTCAGCTGAATTTCTTCTAGTTATATTTTAAGTAATCCGCTATGAGATATAAAATAGTTGTCACTCTTCTAGATGTGAATTTTACATTTTTTGGGAAAAGGAGGAGCAGCAGGCCCTTGCTCATGTGTTCCCAAACTCCAAACTCTTTACAAACAAATCTGCCTGTCACTTTAAAGACATTGCTGGCGTATTTGTATTACAAATAAATCTTAAGGATGTAGCCTATTTTCAGCCTTCAAAACACTATATTTACCTGCTACTGTACTCTGCGGTTTAAATTACTACGTTAAATTATTATTATTTAAGTTGTATTTAAGTTTCTGTATTCTTACAGCTTGTGCAAGCAAAATAAAATTAGCCTAGATTACAAAGCAAAGCAATAAACAATCGGTTCTTGCGATACGGTTCGCCTCCTATATATGTATAGATAGATAGATAGACATAGATAGATAGATAGATAGATAAATCTAATTATGGCCAAGAGTTGGCCCCACATCACGATATTTTGCCCTTCTTAATAAACAATTAGAGGGGACATTAATTGTCAGAACGTATTAAATGATATTAAATGACAAAACTTACTTGATTTTTTGAGTCTCCAGGTTTTGTAGTGATATGTAAGCAAGAGTCGAACGCTAAGATAAAGAAGAGACAGAAAACACATCTCCGTGGGCAGGTCGTAAGTGCATCGCGTGTCCCATAGAGGGCAGCACCGATGGTATTTGTGATCAACAGAAGAAGCACTTCCGTCCTCTTCACTGTCAGAGACGAGCTCAGTGCGGAGGTGAGTGCAACGATCTGTGCGGTTTGTGAATGAAAGCAACTACAGATTGTTAAAAAAGACACGCAGTTTTAGGTCTGTGTATCTAGTCTATTCATAAACATGTGATCGTTTAATACCATTATTCGATTATCTGTAAAAACATCCGACCTTTATGGAAATTGTCTCTGACCTTGGCTAGCAAGCTAACGCGTTTAGCCAAAGAGCTCTTTGAAATATCCCTGCGTAAACAGTTTGCCATTCTTTGCAGGAGCTGATGGGCTCATCCTTTCCCTTCCCGTTTTGTGTTAAATTATGTTTATTTAATATTCAGTTTTGCCGAATTTGCGCATTTGGTGGTCGCGCTCGTAGGTTTGATTTTGTTCGGACCCTTAATGCCCGTTTTTTCATTGTTTTCTTGAATTGTCTAAAGTATGCTTCTTTTTTTTCTACATCGTGTACAACTACATTTGTGTTAAAACTGCTTATTGTGATTAGTTAATGAGGCTACATAACACTTCTTAGAGCTAATTGTACACTTTGTTCTTCCATGTTGATGAGAATTGTTTTCAGGCAAAGATCTAACAATGTTTCTTTTTATGTTTTGCAGTCATTATGGCAAGTCGCAGGGTGGCACTTAAAGCGATCGACTGGTTGGCATTTGCTGAGCGGGTGCCACCAAACCAGAAGAGCATGTTTAATGCTCTGAAAACTCGAAGTGATGCCATCGCTGCAAAGTAAGAATTCATTTATTTTTGTACTTTTTATTTTTTCCCCGTTATGGTCAGCATTAGATGTAATGTCAAATGTTCTCAGAAAATTGTCCGAAAACACTGTCACTCATATAGTGAGCACAAGGACTGAGCCACAAGACTTACACTTAAGACCTTGTTTTAGTCAGGCTTACTGGGGCAGCAGTGGCTTCAATAGCAGTGTACCATCACCTAGTATGGGGTGAATGAATGACTTTTGACACCTTAAGAGGCTTTGACAAACACATCTGTAAATACCATTACCAGTGCAAGTGATTATTATTAATTATTCATTGATATTATGACTTGAGTCAATTAATGATGATATGTCAACTGAGTGGCAAGATATTAAGGCATGACAAAGGAACAATCACTTCACAAACTAGGATGGAATAAATATAAATGCAAAATCTATATTCAGTAGTAGTTTTAATTGTTAGTTTAATAGTTGTTTTTTAAGCCAATATTCTCTATGTCTCTCCCACAGACTAGCGTCTCTCCCAGAAAGTCCTGCTGCCATTGACTGGAACATGTACAGGAAAGCAATTGCTATGCCTGGCCTGGTTGATGAGTTTGAGAAGAAGGTAAGTAAATTAACATATATGTCTGTGCATTTGAGAGGCTTGTGTTTGGTGTGTTGCATCTGATGTCTGTTGGCAGATGCTCTTTGAACACTGTGGAATGGACGTGATATAATTTCTGTAAACTAAAAAATGTAAATGATCTCATTGCTGTATTCTTCAGTGGCCTTCTTCAGCAATAATGATAATTAGTAATAATATTTATTGATTTTTTTTCTTTTTTTCTATAAAACTTGCTTCTGTGTGCATTGTGTAACAGTTACATTTTCTTTCAGTTTTCAGCTGTGAGTATCCCTCAACCTATTGACACGCAGACCAACACGATCAATGCCCAGGAGGAGAAGGCTGTAAGTGCACTTTTACAATCAGCTACTTATCCATGTTAATTCTATAATGTTTAGTACAAACTAGTTAACAAACTTATTTAATATTTTGATCTTCTAATTGTTTATTTTTACAGAATGCGTCTGCTCTAACCTACATTGAACAATCAAAGGCTCGCATTGCCAAATTTGAGAAACAGGTGAGGCACAACTAGTCTTCACAACAGAACATTGTGGCAACTGGACAAAAGCTTTTTTAGAGTGAATAAGACTCATCACTCACTCAAGTATTGACTCTAAAAAACTTTGACCTGTTGACAGAATTCAATTTTCTTTTGTGACATAACCTACCCAGATGACTGGGATTAGACATTATTAACCATCTTTAATGTAATACTGTTTTTAATTGTTTTGTTTGTTTATTTGTTTGCTCATAGCTGGAGAAATTCAAGAACATGATCCCATTTGATCAGATGACCATAGAAGACCTAAATGAGGCCTTCCCCGAGACCAAACTGGACAAGGTCAAATACCCATACTGGCCTCATAGGCCAATTGCTGAACTGTAACTCTGTATTATGTCTCTAAAAATAAAATATGTATTTTAAAATGGAATTGACTGAACTTTTTTCTCTCGTTATTCAATTGAATCTTTCTTCCACTGGGGGGCAGTGTTGCTTCAAAATCAACCTTTAAGATTTTATTTGGGTCTCTAGATTTAAGAGAGATGTCATGTGTGTATCTTGTCTTTAATTCATGTCAAGCATATGTCTGGTTGGTTTACATATGTTCTTTGCCCAGATTGGCCAAACCGTGAAATGAGTAGATACTCAATACAATAATTGCATAACTCCCTCCATTATTTTCTTAATGATTGATGTGTACAAGTGTTTGTTTTTGTTGACACGGGCTTGTGAGGTGGGGGTCTGCGCTCTGAAACAGCATTTTGATTGGACCTGAGGCGGTCGCCATACGCACCGTGTTTGGCTGAAAAATCTGGACACGGACCGGCCTCTGGCGGACACAAAGGCGGAGCTTGGAGAGGATGATTTCCGTTTTATCTTATTTACAGTAACCCACAGCAATTCACGGAGTCCATCAGCCCAGGTAAAATACAGTTTTTAATTATTGTCAGTGGTGCTCCGGAAAAGACTAAGTGATTTCATTTATTTTTTTATACTGATATCGAGGAATTGCTTGCATAGCTCTGGTGAATTTGTGTGGTGAATTTGGCTCAGATTGTCCTGTGGAGGTCACACTGAAAGACATTTAACACCACAGTTCACTTTTACACGTCCACTTATTTGGTTCAATGGCTTGAACCTGCTATCGCCAACAATATGTATCATTTTAGTCCGTGCTAGCTAACATTAGCCACCAATGATGTCAATAGGCGCCTACGTTATCAGTCAGTTCAACTTTGCTCTTCAATTGATGGCGTTGGTGTAGTTCTGTAATTTCCTTATTAACTTAATTGTGTATATATTATCAAACATTGTCTCGGGGTTGTGCTATTTGCATTTTTTGCCTTCGTTACGCGTCAATCTCCATGTGGCACTGCGTCAAAACACCCTCTACCGGCGCACCGCACATGTCATAGGAATGTAATTACGCACGTATTATTCAAGGCATTTACAGGCTCCCTAAAGCTGAACTATTGAACTCTTAATGTAATATTATTAATAATAGTGTAATATTGATGTGGATGACTTGCAGAAGTAAACGAGACAAAGTTCAGTAAAGGAACACTTCTGGGCGTGCAAACTATTTTGGCTTGAGGGAACATGGGAGAATGGTTCTTTGACTTCACCTTGGGCAGTAGGTCAGCTAGGTTACAGTTCCACTTACATTAACTATATTTACATTTTCGAGTAGAAATGTGTCTCTTGTTTGTCCCATCTGTTAGCTGTGTGTCTGGTTCTTTGGGCTGCCACTGACCCATAGGCCATCAACACAAGCCTTATTGTTTTATAGGACAATAGGAGTAGGACTATCCCTTGAATGGAGGCACAGCATGGAGCCTTGAGTGTTACTACAGGACCAGTCAGAACATTTTAATATTCACCACAATGCAACTATATATGTTAAGGATCTGATTAAAATAAGAACATTTTAAGGATAGGCATGGGTTGTGTGATACTTGAACCCCAACAGATATATTTTAGCACATTTCTGATGGATTGCCATAGTTCTTTCTAATATCATCACTGTTATAATCCAAAATAACTTAAAGACATTATTTGTCATATTGCTCACCTCTAGTGCTAGTGAGACTCACGTTATTGCAACACACAGAGTTCACCTTCAAGAAAAACAGTACAGGCCAATCAGTATGATCACCACAAATTTGAGGAATTTGTTTCTCAACCCTCTGAAAAACTGCTGAAGAAATGCTTTCAACATCTTCAAAATGGTTGTTGAATGATCTTGTGTTAAAGTTAGATGAGACCAGTTACTAGACCAGTTACACCAATTACTTTATCGAATTCTATGGTCTTCTTATTTTGCAACTGATAGTCCTAATTTCCTTGGTAGTCCATCCTTTGCTGTTTACTTATGGGATTTCAAGGCTAACTGTAACAAGACTCTGCAAGACCTTTCACTGATTAAATTACAGCCATACAGCAGAAGCTCACTCTCTCTCTGCCCCTGGTAATGACGCTCTATCCAATACAACTCCATACAGTCTATCTACCAATGCCATGCAGTTTTACTCCTACAGTAAGACTTTATCAATCTGGCATATTTTAAATGAAAGACATACTATATACTGTTTGCATTTTAGTAATGGAGTTTTGATGCTTCACTATTTGGTTTTTGTGATTATTTTAAAATTTGTGTGCATCATCCGTGTAATTTTATTTGTGGATCAATAAAGTTTGTTTGGAAGTGTTTTTGCTGTAAATATTATTTTACATGCATCTCTAAGCTATAAAATATCCCAATACACTACAGCAACATGTACAATACTCTAAATTGGAAAAGAGAGCAGCTCTTTGCTATGGCCACTGTCCTTGCTTGAAGTTTGCTTGAACAGAGGCTGGAGACTAGTTTGTATTCTCTGAGCAAGCTCTGGCTCTTTTGTTTGTCCCACTTGCTGCTGGGATTGTTGTGAGCCAAAACAGCATAGTTGTTTATTTGTTCATAGACATTGAATGAGGTTGTTGTCCAGCCTCAGTACACAGCCCTGTGTCAGCTGAATCACTCTTTGTGGGCATCGATGTGGTATGTGGCCAGGCAAAATTAACCTTCATATCATTGAATTATAAGATGACTTAAGGAAAATAAGATGGACAAGCCTTTTGATATTTGCTTTAATAAAACCACTGCCCTAATGTATTGTAGTGTACTGACTGGCAGTGTCAATAGATCATTGGGGAGGGGTGTAATGAGGAATAGATGGATATAAAGCGAAAGTCTTACCATCTGGACAGGGTTTATCTGGGCAGAGACACACAACAGCCTTCCTCCTCCTTTACCTCCTCCTCTGCCGCATGGAATAATTGTAGGATGTTAGTGAATGATTTATGATGTCCGGCTATTAGGCTGACATACCCACAACAAAATGTAAATACAAGTACTTAGCAAGATGTGTCTTGTTTTGTTTGCAGTGGACGTTGATGGACCAGCCCTATGAAGACACAGGGTTACAATGGGACAAAGTACCTCGGAACAAGAGGTCCAAGAGGCACCACCACCACAGGCTCGCGAGGTTGTTGTTTTTTTTGTTATTTTTTTTCTTTTTTTGTAACACCATAATATAATGTGATCATGCTTTTAACCACAAGTACATTTTATACATAAAATAGTTGGAATAAATAAAATGATTTAATTACATGTGTGTGGGCCTATATGAGCACACCATCTGTTAGCCTACATCTGAATATCTCATGTGTCCAGGCTAACTCCATATACGCTAATCAATAACTGCTGATAACAGACTTGCTTTCCCTCTGGCCAGAGAGCACTGCACTAAAAAGCTTGTACACTCCTGTCTGATTGTTTTCCTGTATTACACGTTATTCTCTCAATGTATTAAATCTAACAAGAGCTCCGCCAGCGGGGCAAAATACGCCCGTACTTTGAATTATTGTATATAGAATTCTAGAATCGGAATTCCACCAATCAGATTGCAGCAACAGAACTTAGACACTACAAAGCTTTAATGTGTCAAAGCTCAAAGAAGCAGAGAATGTGGGTTGTTCTCGCTTTCAGCAGCAGAACATTTGAGAAGAGAGTTCAGATCTACGGCATGTAACATAAAAGGACAGAGATGGAAGATAAAAAGACAGAGATGGAAACGATCATAGTTAGCAAGAGCGACAGGCAGGTTTTCGCAAAGGGTCGGGCCGTGACCTTGACCTTTGACCCTGTGACCTTGAAATCAATAGGGAACATCCTTGACCCATGGGGTGTCCAGCCATGAAGTTTGACATTCCTAGGTGAGACGGTTGTCGAGTTAGAGTGCGGACAAAGCTTCAAAGACTTCAAAGCTTTGAAGTGTCCATAGACGGACGGACAGACGGACGGACAGACGGACGGACGGACGGACAGACGGACAGACGGACAGACGGACAGACGGACAGACGGACGGACAGCGCCATAACATAATACAGCCCGTCTTTTTATACGGGCGTATAAAAACATATTTCTGGTGATTGACAGATTTTGACTGTGTTGTATAGATTCCTAATATATTAAAGTAAAACCATAGCCTGTTTTATCTACTTAATAATTTATGAAAAAATGAGTAATCCCTAATGGCAATCTCAGTAATGGTATTCTTTAAATAAATAGGGTCCAAATATTAATAATGTGAAGCCACTCTGCATGCAAATTCAAAGACATGCATTTCTTCTCTTCTTTTATAGTTGAGAGCTAATTTCAGTCTTTTTTCTTTGCCAAACAAGCAGCTTATCTGCTCACGCCCTGCACAGTCAGTCTAAAGATAATTCACCTGCCCCAAAGTGCTCTGTCAATAAGAGCAGTGCCAGGTCAGTGCTTGAGACACTAATGAGCACCACAGCATTTCTTTGACATATATATCTGTATAGTCTAGAGATAGATATTTGGATTTTTCAGCAGCTATCGGCCTTAAAGCACAACACAGGTCAATATTTTCTTTTGGTCAATCTGCATCCAAAAAATACACACAGAGCTTAATTTTAACACTTTAATATAGTGCTGCCACTAACGACTAATTTTCTAACGATTAATCTCTCGACTAATTTTTCGATTAGTCGACTAATCTAAACGACTAATTAAAAAAAACAAGAGCTCCTCCAGCGGGGCAAAATACGCCCGTACTTTGAATTATTGTATATAGAATTAAGTTAGAATTTGTCAAACCTAGTTAAAGATGAATTGTTGGTGCAGTTTGGAAGATTCCAATACTGGCGTTCTATGGCACATACCGGTAAGCACAATAAGGCAGTTCACTACCAATATAATAATAACAAGTGTGAACAAGATATTGTCCACAGACAGACGGACGGATAATCAATAGGGAAATCTGGCTCTTGCAGTAGGAGTATGACATCATCACATTCTAGAATCGGAATTCCACCAATCAGATTGCAGCAACAGAACTTAAAGACACTACAAAGCTTTAATGTGTCAAAGCTCAAAGAAGCAGAGAATGTGGGTTGTTCTCGCTTTCAGCAGCAGAACATTTGAGAAGAGAGTTCAGATCTACGGCACGTGACATAAAAGGACGGAGATGGAAGATAAAAAAAAAGTGAAAAAGTGGCTGTGGAACAATCAGGCATGTGAACACTGAACAAAGCAGCTCCAGATGTTTCATTACATTCTATGTAAATATTACTGTAAATATATAATTGTTGATGTAAAACTGTAACTTTAGTATGTGTAAGATTCTTAACCTTTTACCACTGAATGAAATAGGACTGAAATGTTGTATAATGGACAGCATGCCAGTGCGAATGTATTAAAAATTTGAATCTAATGCTAAGGTATGAATGAGATGCCGTGTTTGTGAGAGTGTTTGTGTCAGACTGGTGCTATGAAATACTGCTCTTATTGTTTATCTTAAATTATGTATTATTTACTCCTGTAAATTAGGGACTGCAGACGGAAACTAGCTATCTAGCTATAATCTGGTGCAGAACATCTCTGTTTTTTTTAAACTTAATGTATCTGTACATTGTCCCTTCAAATAAAGACTAAACTAAACTAAAAAGACAGAGATGGAAATGATACCGTTAGCAAGAGCGACGGGCAGGTTTTCGCAAAGGGTCGGGCCGTGACCTTGACCTTTGACCCTGTGACCTTGAAATCAATAGGGAACATCCTTGACCCATGGGGTGTCCAGCCATGAAGTTTGACATTCCTAGGTGAGACGGTTGTCGAGTTAGAGTGCGGACAAAGCTTCAAAGACTTCAAAGCTTTGAAGTGTCCACAGACGGACAGACGGACGGACAGACGGACGGACAGCGCCATAACATAATACGTCCCGTCTTTTTATACGGGCGTATAAAAACAAGAGCTCCGCCAGTGGGGCAAAATACGCCCGTACTTTGAATTATTGTATATAGAATTCTAGAATCGGTGTAGCCGCTGTTAGCCGCGCCGGTGTCCGCCTCGAGTGTAGTACGACTAGTGGTGTGGAGGGGAAATACCTGATCTCAGGCAAGCAAAAGGTCTCTGGACGAGCCGTTTGAGACCAAAAATAAATAAAGGCGAATATTCGACCAAAAAAATTGTATTCGACTCATTTTCACATTCGATTACGTCGACAACGTCGAATAATCGCGGCAGCACTACTTTAATATGGAGAAATAACTGCTGAAAACATGACTATACCAGTCACTCAAAGGTTTATGGTAAAAAAAAAAGTGCTGTGGATGAGTTTGTAGTAAATTTAAATAACAATTTGGGGGAAATCGATCTCTAGTATAGTGTTGTGTCACTTTTCTCTCCTTGTTTTAATGCCTTGATTGCAAATCCCCTATTCCCGCATACCGTTACACTTCAGTGGCCCTGATTTCTTAAGGGTCTGAAGCCTTCCCAGCAAAAGTCACGTAAAGTTGTGAAGACTATTGTTGGCACTTGGCACTATCTAGAAAGTTAACAGTATAATCACATATTGAAAATTTGTATGATATGCTTGTGATTTTCTTTTCATAGGATGGCTTTAATGACATCAAATCTTTGGTGGAGGAGGAGCTTCAGACGAGCATGGTGAGCTCAGTATAACTCTATATAAAATAAGTGCTAAGTATACATTTTGTTTTGTATTAAAATCATTTGTTTTCATGTCTCAGATGGTGGGAATGGTGATTGGTGCCGGCATTGTCATAGTTCTCATCGCCATCCTCATTTTCTTTGTCTTGCGGAGGATACAGCTTCGAAGTCAGTTTTAACTTACCATACAAAAAAGTTTAATTATCAAATGCTCTGATTGTAACATATCCTATTCTAACAGATGAGGAGACTGAAGAAACACCAAAGTATCGCTTCCGTAAACGGGACAAAGTTATGTTCTATGGCCGAAAAATTATGCGCAAGGTCTACTAAAAAGAATGATGTTCACTTAATGACTAATGATTATTTCATCTTTTAATCTCACCCATATTGATTTCTTATAGATGTCACAGTCTACCTCTTCTTTGGTCGGTACTTCCTCCTCTTCTCGTCCCCGCATGAAAAAGAAGCAGAAGATGATTAACATAGCCAAAAAGTACATCACAAACATGTTATATCCGCACATGACATACATGACATATAATATTTTCTTGTGCTTTTCCTGTGAAGGATCCTGCGCTTTCAGAAAGAGGTGCCCATCCTTCAGGCTAAGGAACCCCCTCCCTCGGTGCTGGAGGCTGATCTCACAGAGTTTGATGTGGCCAACTCCCACCTCCCCTCAGAAGTGCTCTACATGCTCAAAAATGTCCGGTAGGTTTGCTGTCTGTCAAATGGAGCCAAGCATAAGAAGAACTAAATGTGGCCGTAATGAAATATGATCGCACTTGTCAAGTGTCAGACCTTGAGTCCGAGACAAACCCGAGTCCAAGCGCCTTCAAGACCGAGACAAGATCGAATCCAAATGCGGTTGAGTCCGAGACAAAACCAAGACTGTAAGAAATGGTCTCGAGTACTACACTACGATCTACCTTGGCGATCTACCAACACTACCTTGGTAGATCGTGATTGACATATTGGGCACCCCTGCTTTAAGCCATGTTAGAACATTGTTACCTCCACTAAAACATACTATGAGGTGTGTTTTTTTGTTTCACTGAGTGAGTAACCCTTTATTATTATTATCTGTCTACATCTACAAAGCACAAAATGCTCTGTTCCACCATGTGATGCCATGTAGTAGTAGTTTTCAAGTTAACAGCTACATTTTACCTTTTATTCAGTAGAGAAGGGAATTTCCAGAGCTGAAATTATCCAGATGATTATAGTGAAGGAAGTGGAGCACATGACATCACATGGTGGAAGAAAGTGAGTGTTTTCAGTTAAACATGTGTAAAAGAAACACAACACAACTCCACGTATGTTTGTGATGAGGAAACAACATTATAACAGAAATCAGAAAATAATAAGCAAGTAATATGAGCCCTTTATGCTCTCTTTTTTGTGTTTAAAATATTGTTAGTGAAACCATCTCTTTGTTTAGGGTGCTGGGTCACTTTGAAAAGCCACTGTTCCTTGAGCTGTGTAAGCACATGGTGTTTCTGCGTTTCCAACAAGGAGAGCATGTGTTCAGACCAGGCCACCCCGACAGCAGCATCTATGTGGTGCAGGAGGGGAAGCTCGAACTGTGCCTTACTGGACCGGTGCGTGCTTCTTTTGTGCCTGTTCACACAAATCTTTAGTAATATCACACAAACCTTTAGTAATATTATGTTTTATGTCTCTCTTAATCTATGGTAGGAATTACCTTTGTATTTATGTATGCAGTGGATGTGTCAGATCACTAATTATGTTTCATAATGGGAAAAATAAAGTTCTTTGAATTGTAAACCACAACCTCTAACTAGGCATGTGGCTGGGCATTGTACAAGTTTAACCCTAACCCTAGATTTGCAAATGTTACATAACTGTGTGTTGCATTCTTACAGGATGGCAAAGAGAATGTGGTGAAGGAGGTGTATGCTGGAGACAGTGTTCACAGCCTTCTCAGCATCTTGGACGTCATCACAGTAAGATACACTCTTTCTGTGTGTTACAATTATTGTGAAAATGGTGCGTAATTTTTGGCCTCATACATTTCGTGTCAGGGCCACCAGAAGCCTTACAAGACAGTGTCGGCTCGAGCTGCAGAGGTGTCCACTGTTCTGCGTTTACCCGTTGAAGCCTTCCTCTCTATATTTGAGAAGTATCCCGAGAGCCTTGTGCGCGTAGTGCAAGTGTGTACTATTACTACTTCAGTGACATTGTGTGTTTATCTGTGGTAAAACAGTTACAACTATTACCTTCGTTTAACAATTACAGATACATTTTGTTTCTCTTTAGATTATTATGGTTCGTCTCCAAAGAGTCACTGTCCTGGCCCTACATAACTATTTGGGGCTCACCAACGAGCTCTTCAGCCATGTAAGTGCATATATTTACTAGACAGTCTTACATTTGAACATGCTGTGCTTTGGCATTTCTTGTTAACCTTTATTTAACCAAGTGAAAAATACGTCAAAATCTCTTTATATATACAGTGTTCTACCTCATTACGGACCTGCCAATGTTTTATTAGTAATAGTGTTTCACAAAATGCCAAAGGTTTGTCATGATAATGTTTTAAAGGAAATGCAACCTAGCCGTCTGCCCCCTCCATCTCCTCACCCGATTCGCACCAGCCCAATACGTCATGGTAAACGATTCAGCAGCTTGACTGTACCAGAGGAGCAGAGGGAGGCTGCTGTCAAAGAGGCTGCAGGTCATTTTCATTATATTATTCTACAAAGGTTTTGTTAATGTATTAGTTGTAAAATGATCCATGTTTGTTGTTTTTAAACGGCAGAGCAAGGGAAGGATGGTTCATCAGCCCCACTTCTCAGCAGAGCTATTTCCATGCCTGTAGATATTGCTGGTAAGACTTTGTTCAAAAGTATATCCAAATACAAATACATAAAAAAAAAACATACATCCATCTTCGCTTTATCTGGCTGGGAATCGAACCTGGAACCTTCTTTCTGTGAGGCATGAGTGCTCGCCCCACAGCAACTGTGCAAATCATTCATAAAACACTTTTTTTTTTTTTTTTTAAAGGCAGAGCATGTTCTTACTAGTGTAAGAACTTTGTTTGTAATCAAATGAAAAACATTTGTTTGGGCAAGTTCAGGCAGTTTCAAGGACCGGAACTGTCATTAAAAAAAAAAAAAACATATTAGAGTACGTCATTTAGGGAAACATTCCAATAACTACTGTTTTTGTGTATGCAAAGAGTGTGATGTTATTATTATTATGTACTATTTTGAGTATTTTTATTGTTCTGTTTAGGTATTCAGAAAGGTCTTAAGTCAGACTTTGACATGGCTTATGAGAGAGGCCGTATCTCTATTTCTGCAGAGGATGGAAACACTCCTCCACAAACATCAAAGGTAAGTGTCTCTGATAAGAAATAAAGATAGTTTAATTTTTCATTAATAACTTTATATTATTTCTTTCCTAAATCTGTACTAGTGTTTTGGACCTCTTGACCAGCGTGAGCGTAAAGTGACAGTGGATGAGGTTCCATCAGGGATTTACTTGTATCCTGAGGAAGAGCCAGGAGTGGATAATATTTTCACTCCAATTTCTGCCAAATCCAGTGCTGCTCTGTTTGAGGAAGCCCAGAAAGAGGTCCTGAAGCTCATGAGGATAGAGGTTGGTTTCATTTCAGTTTATAAAGTGACAGATTGTACCTTTTAATATCCATTTACATCAAGCATTTTCTGTTGAGGCTTACACAAAATGCACTCATTATTTATTCGCATGAATGAACATATTGTCCAGAATCTTAATCTGAGGATAGTCAGATTATGGTGGCTACAACACTGAGCATCATAAAAACTGGGCCAAAGACTGTCTACTGTTTGCAGGCTTTTATCTTATGTTAATGTACTGTATATGTATTTACAAACACATTTTATACAAAAATCTTTTACACTACTTGCATATTTAAATCACTTTGTTCAAATGTTATGTTTAATAGGAGACAACAGTGTACTTTGCATTATAACTGTGCTCACTGATCTTGGGTACTTCAAATCCATATTCATGCTTTTTTTCTAGGACCCTGCATTGCTGAATGGGAGAGTAACTCTGCATCATGCCAAAGCTGGTGCTGTTTTAGCTAGACAAGGTGACCAGGTACAGTGACATCTCAGTTATTTTATACTGTGTTTGCATTTGCACATTAGACTTTGACTTCTGCATCTAATTTGCATCTCTTTCCAGGATGTAAGCCTGCACTTCGTCCTGTCCGGGTGCCTGCATGTGTACCAGCGGATGATCAACAAACAGGACGCGGTGTGCTTGTTTGTGACCCACCCGGGAGAGATGGTGGGGCAGCTGGCCGTGCTCACAGGAGAGCCCCTAATCTTCACCATTAAAGCCGTCCGGGACTGTACTTATCTTAAGATCTCCAAGTCAGAATTCTATGAGTAAGATCTGATTAGATTGTACATAAATATACAAGTTCTGCCTCAATGTCTTATGCGCTGATACCAAAGTCTCAGTTACTGTATGGCCCTTTCTAGTCAGAACTCTTAAGTATTTAAAAAAACAAACAAATGATGTATGTTGTAGAATCATGCGGGAGCAGCCCAGTGTTGTCCTGAGTGCGGCTCACACAGTGGCCATTCGCATGTCCGCCTTTGTCAGGCAGATGGACTTCGCCATCGACTGGATGGCTGTGGAAGCTGGAAGAGCTCTTTATAGGTACGGTTTGCATTTTTATATTTGTTAATTACCATAATGTTGTTGGTATTTATTCAATTAATGAGATGATGTTGAGCTTTATTTAGCAATTCTATGTTGTTTGTAAATTTCAGACAAGATGACAAGTCAGATTGCACCTACATAGTGTTAAACGGACGTCTACGCTCAGTCATTCGAAAGGCAAATGGGAAGAAAGAGCTTGTTGGGGAGTATGGTAGAGGAGATCTCATTGGCGTGGTGAGTGTCTGACTTTTTATCCAATGCTACAAATGTATAATCTAATTTCAGATTTGAAAATAAATGTAACCTCATCTTTTATATGTCAGGTGGAAGCTTTGACTAAACAGCCGAGGGCCACCACTGTCCATGCTGTTAGGGACACAGAGCTGGTCAAACTGCCTGAGGGAACACTCAATAACATTAAAAGACGATATCCACAGGTGAAATAAATGCCTTTGAAAATCTTCTTGTTTAATTCACTGGTGAACTCTGATTAATGATATCTTTTTATTTCAGGTAGTGACACGGTTGATCCACTTGTTAGGCCAAAAGATTTTAGGGAACCTTCAGCAGGGGCGAGGGCCTTTCACCGGTGAGAAACTAAGAATTGCATGTAATAAAGCATAATGTGACTTTACACAGCTGAACTTTTGCCATACTTTCCTCCAGCCTCTGCTCTGGGCCTGCCCAGTGTTACCACCAGTGCTGATGTGACCAACCCCTCCAGCAACCTCTCCACTGTGGCTGTGCTGCCCGTGGGCGACGATGTGCCTGTCAACGCATTCAACCTGGAGCTCAGTCACGCCCTCAGTGCCATCGGTAAAGACTCATGTATTTTATTAGTTTGTGTGTGATTTTATTTGTTAATCTTGTTTAATTTAATATATAGGTCCAACTTTATTGTTAACAAGTGACATAATTAGGGAGCGATTGGGTGCCTCTGCACTGGACAGGTATGCTCAGATATATTACTGTACTGCATATTACACGGGCCTTCCATTGTAGATTTAAACAGTTTTGTTATTCCTCAGTATCCATGAGTACCGTCTGTCCGGCTGGCTGGCCCAGCAGGAGGACATAAACCGGATCGTCCTGTACCAGACTGACAACAGCATGACCCCCTGGACACAGCGCTGTATCCGACAGGCTGACTGCATCCTCATTGTGGGTGTGGGGGACCAGGAGCCCGCACTTGGAGAGGTGGGTTTCTCAAAGAATAGATATGATGTAATTGTGGCTCACACATAAGGTTTTAAGACTCCCTCCTGTGCACTTTAGCTGGAGCAGATGTTGGAGAACACAGCGGTGCGTGCACTGAAAAAGCTGGTGGTCTTACACAGAGAGGACGGCCCTGATCCAGCGCGGACCGTGGAGTGGCTCAACATGAGGAGCTGGTGCTCAGGCCACCTTCATCTCAAGTGCCCGCGCCGAGTCTTCTCCCGTCGCAGCCCCAGCAAACTGGTACAGCTCTATCTAAAGGGACTGTCTGTGTGTGTTTCTTCTATCTGAAACTGCACTTTGTCTCATCGGTAGAGGGAGGTGTATGAGAAGGTTTTTGAAAAAACAGCAGACAGACACAGTGACTTCTCTCGGCTGGCCCGAGTCCTGACTGGGAATAGCATCGCCCTGGTGTTGGGAGGAGGTGGAGCCAGGTAAGAAAACATGCTATTTTACACCTATATGAAGAGTTACTCATACTGTATTGTTTATGTAGAGGCTGTTCTCATGTTGGAGTGATTAAAGCCATGGAGGAAGCAGGAATTCCCATTGACATAGTAGGAGGGACCTCGATAGGATCATTCATTGGTGCTTTGTATGCTGAGGAGAGGAGTGCTGTTCGTACCAAGCAAAGAGCCCGCGAGTGGTCCAAAGTACACAGTTCACATTTGTCCTGTTCTTGCCATGTAAAGATTAAATAGTAAATACGTTTATATTTCTGTTTCCTATAGGCAATGAATTCTGTTTTTAAGACGGTCCTTGATTTAACCTATCCCATCACCTCCATGTTCTCTGGCTCTGCTTTCAACACCAGTATATATAAAGTTTTTCAAGACAAACAAATAGAGGTAACAGAGTAAGGCAGTAACATTGATGCATATGAATGAAACAATGCATGACACAAATGCATATATTTTTCCAGGACTTGTGGTTGCCATATTTTAATGTCACGACTGACATCACAGCCTCAGCCATGCGAGTCCATCAGGATGGTAAGAGACCACAGCAGAAACTCATATTTTACTATAATATATCTTATTATTTTTATTATTATGAAATTATTCTACTTTACATGACAAAATAATCAAAACCACAGAATGTACAATATTTAACATCAACTAATAATTGTTAAATTATAATTAATAAGTGATTACATAATACTATGTGTACATAGGTCTCAGTGATCTTGATTAAATAAATACCTTTTTGCATGTCATTATACTTTTAGCATGCCCTGAGCTGACTGCAATAAGAAATGCTAGTCTCTAGGTACTGCATGAGAAGCAAAAATACAGTTGTTCATCTGATTTTGGGGTGAAACAGTTGATTATGTATTTTATTTAAACTGTAGATTATGTATTTTATTTAAGGCATATATTTTTTATTGAAATACATTTTAATGAACTACTCTGAACAGAAGTACACCCCAGAATCAGAAGTGTTTTGATTGGGTCATTTGAATGAAATTCACTGCGTAACTTTCCCGGTGGAGTGTATGCCTCATGATTGTCTCTATAGAGTTGATTGCTTTGCTTGGAAATTTCCACTGTATGTCAATTACAGTGTTATTAATGCCCAAAAAACACATCTAAACCTAACCTGTTTCAAGCCCTGGTGGCTTCATCTGTTTCCATAGAGATAATTAAGTTTAATTCTTTCGTGTAGAAGATTCGGGCAAAGCAATAATATGACATCAGGTGGTATAGCCTCCACCAGAAAAATTACATAGTACATTTATTTTCAAAACATATTTTACCCAATGGTGCAATTGCTAAGCACAGTATCAACAATAGTTGATATTTTAAACCACAAGCTTTCTTTCTTTAAATCCCCCATTCTCATTAACCATAAAAGAGAAAAGTTTGGATTTGAGAGGCTTCTTGTGTCGGCCGACTGCATCATGGCATGTGTTTGAACTAGAGCAAAGCTGTGCCCTTTCTTTACTAAACAAAACCATCTATCCACTATTTTAAGTTTTTTGTTTACTATGCCTTTGATACTCTTATTGCATTATCTCCTATCTTCAACTGCTTTAACCATTGTCATTCTTACCATATCCTGCTAAATTATCTTTTATATGCCTAAGTAACCAAACTGTCATCAAGCATAATTTTCACTGTACTGAATTGTTACTGTGTGAAGTCCCTGCTCATCACAGACCACTGTCCTGGCTTTGGTGTAGAGACTGATAGATGTCCCTGTCTTTGTCAACTTGTAGGATCCAGAACACCTACTTTTTCTTGCTTTAAATAACATACCACCATGCTTCTCCCTTGGCTTCATTTCAGCTTCATTATACTGCTTATCTACCTTTGCCTATTATAGTTTATTCTAGTTTTAAATTTGTGGAATTGTTAGTGCCTCTGTGGGGTAACCCTGTAGTGCAGTTATGTAGATCTTGGTCTTTGCTGGTATGAGTAGATAGGGCTCAATGACATTCAAAGTGTGGGACAGTTTCTACTTCTCTATTTCTTTCTTCTCTTTCTGCTTGTACCACTCTCACCTTGTTGATGCAACCATCTAACAATTCTAATAATGCTTATTCAATTTAAACACACAATGAACACCACATTTAAATCTAAATTTGTTTTATACATATGTTATGTTTTTTGGGACCCAGCATATGTTTATGATTTACATGGCACATTTTGTTCCTCTCAGTCTTGCTGTTCTTGCTCTGTCTCTTTTCTCTGTCCCATTTGTACATCCTGAGCCTAGCTCATATTTGATGTGCTGCTCCTTCTTCATATCATGTCCCAACAGGCTGCGCCTGGCGCTATGTTAGGGCCAGCGCGTCCTACACCCCTTATTTACCTCCCCTCTGCGATCCCAAGGATGGCCACTTGCTTGTGGATGGTTGCTATGTTAACAATGTCCCAGGTCAGATTTTTAAAAACCCGCTCACCTCCCAAACCGACCCTCTTACTAACCCCACCCTGACCAGCTGGACATTGGTAGACCATGGTTTGGAAGGAAATATTTTTCCAATAGTTGAATTTGGGATTGTCTTTTTATCAACACAGCACCACTTCCACAAAATGACCCAAATTATAGCTCACATTTCAACATGATTAGAACTGCTAACGTTCAAAGGGGTTCCAATGTGATGTTTCCATGCATGTCTGGATATTCTTGGTAATAGACAGATGCATGATGATGTTCAATCACATCAAGTCAACTTTATTTACTCTTCTGAAATTTTCCTTCTTCCTGAACATAGTAAATGAGCAGATTAGTGAATCCTTTAAAACTCTCAATGTAGGCCGAGTTGTCAGTTTATGAACTATAGGACTATGAAGACATCTTGTTTGTTTTGTGCTTCTATTGTCGTAAGCCTGAATGTTGTCATCCTGTGGTCTCTGTTTCCTGTGAGAGCCAACACTTGTGTAGTTAGAACCATTTTCCTCCACAATGCATTTCCTCTTCTCCGGGCTTTGCTTGCTTTTATGAATGCATGACATCATCAGTATGTATTGATGCTTTGAAAAACTTTAAGTTAAACGTGTTCTGGATCCTGCAGTGGCTTCTTCTCACTCAGATTCACGTGTCACAGTCCACACACACTACATGCAAGTTGCACTCTGGCTTTTCTCTGGTGCTCCTTATCCTTCCAACCCATGCAGTGACCTGCTCCTGCCCCCTGTTGGCACTGGAGGGAAGAGCAGGCTTTCTGTACCCTACCATGTTCACGGTGAGAGATCGTCAGACATGGTCACAACACGCTGCTTGCCCGTAATAGAAGAAATTTGGCTACAATGCAAGATAAAACATATTATAAATATTGTGGGGCATCTTGTTGAGGCCTAGTTTGGAGATCAGACAGCCTTGATGCTCTGTGATGAAGCCATGTCCTTTGTTACCTGCTGCACTGTGAGTGTGCGAGGTAGTAAGGTGCGCAGTGGTGACACAGAGTCTAAAGGTGGGCAGACCCTCAGGACACGCCCCAGCCAGCCTTGTCCCGCTGGGGCGTGTGCTGTGGCCTGCACCAGCACTAACCAGACCGGTATTGAGATATTACTCCCTTCCTCCTCCCCCGCTGCACCAGGCTCTCTGTGGCGCTATGTGCGTGCCAGCATGACCCTGTCGGGGTACCTGCCACCCCTCTGTGACCCCAAAGATGGAAACTTACTAATGGACGGTGGCTACATCAACAACCTGCCAGGCAAGTAGGGGTCCCGCAGAGGGTCCCAGCCTCCAACAAAGAGGAGGCAGAGGTGGGGAGGTTTCAGGGTCCTCATGCAGGACATAGCATAGAAGGGTGGTAAGTATAAAGTGTAGGGTTGATCTAGTGTATATGTAACCAAGAGGAGTTTGAATCGACTGCTGAGTTTCACTTATAAAACACCAAGTCTTTCCTAATATGATTTTATTATAGCACTATAAATCAGACTTCAATAAGCACAGTGAAGTAAATTCTTTACTTCCATAAAATCTGAATTTTGTGGAAACTCAGCAATCAAAAAGCAAACTTTTATTAGCTTATGGTTATTTATGTTTCTAATTTAAGTATTGTATTATATGTATTCATTACATAGAGAACTTGAAATGTAAAGCATCAAGTTTTACTAACTAAATCCAACCCTATAGTTGGAGATTTTAATTTACTGATTTATAAATTAATTACAAGAACAATAGCATGTAAACATTGCATTTAAAATATGTATTGTGAAATTTCACTCATAAATTATTGTGTTACAGTTATATGGTAGATATATTTTTTGCTACATCAACTACAAAGTAATAAAAAATATACATAAATCACCTACATGGAAACATTTCAAGTTTAGGCTATGTGAATGCTGCCCATGTAATATTTGTGTGTGTGTCTTTTATCAGTGGACCATTGCATATTCTCTCTGATACTGAAACATAAAAAAAAATTGTAAAAGTTTTTGGCGCTCTGATAAAATGTCTCTTCCGTGTTCTGTTGATTGATGTTACATTTTTATACAAAGCTGTTGTAAATATAAATTTTTCTAATTCAGCTTTGCAGAATTGGCTTTGACACTAATCCATAAAAAATTAACTCCTCTACAATGATTGTTGAACTATATTTTTTCTCCAAAGACATGCTTCTGGTCAGCTGTATTTATAGGTTGGCTCAGTGGATTTGTGTTTTGGGCTTTGGTGTGTTTTTCCGGTTTCTATTTTAACGCCACAAAAATGCTTGCCCCTAGACCCCTTTTAAGAAAGTAAACAAATGGGAAATGTCAGTCCAAATTTAGATTTAGCTTCACTGTAACTCCCTTTAGACTGATCTTAAATGTACCTAACAATACAACACAATTAAAGTGTTTTTGTGGTGTAAAGTTATTGTGGACTATTTTGGCTCCTGAGTCCAATCAAAGTTATCATTCTTCTCATTTTTGTTTTTGGATTTTATCTTGTGTCTGCGTTTCCTATGCATTTGGACCTATAGCGGACATTGCAAGGAACATGGGTGCTAAAACCGTTATTGCCATTGATGTGGGGAGCCAGGATGAGACTGACCTGTGTAATTATGGCGACTGCCTGTCTGGATGGTGGTTGCTCTGGAAACGAATCAACCCTTGGGCCGAGAAAGTTAAGGTAAAGTATTGCACAGGTTGAGAAGTTACGGTTATTTTTCACAGCTCGGGACCTGTCGATGTGTAATGTGAAATCCTGTGTTACGTCCCTGTTTTGCTGTCATAATAAAATAATAATGTGTCTGGAGTCATAAAATTATATATAACATAATATATTTAGCTGATGGTGAGTGTGGTGTTCCAGGTGCCGGACATGGCAGAGATCCAGTCCCGGTTGGCCTACGTGTCATGTGTGCGTCAGTTAGAGGTGGTGAAGAAGAGTGCCTACTGCGAGTACATAAGACCCCCCATCGACCGGTTCAAGACCATGGACTTTGGAAAGTTTGATGAGATCTATGTAAGTTAACTCACTTATTGCGGTGGTCCTTTTGATTCTTTCAAAAATATTTGATTGATCTATTTTCTTTGAGTATTTTTGCATTCTTTTGTCTTGTTTTTTTTTTTTTCTTGGAATATACAGTAGATAGACCAAAGAAATCACCTGTTGTATAATTGTAATTTTTTAATATCAGAGTAACATTGTGGGCTCTTTTAAGTAACAATGTCATCATTTTCTTTTTTATTTTATTTTAAAGATATATATTTACATGCTCCTTTACTGAATACAATACTGGTCTCTATGGACTTTTATTGCATTGCCTGGAATGTGCCACATAATGACATTAAACATATCGTAGCTGAGGCCATCAGGCCAAGTTATAAGTCAGGTGTGTGGAGAGATGAGCCTGCTCACAATAAGAATGTCAAGGTGTGTTTTGAGATATAAAAAATGAAGGATAGATAAATTTATTATAGCATACTGTGGAACATTCCAGGCAAAGCAGTAACATGTTCATATACAACCAGGTGGTGGACCCTCCACCAGAAAAGTTACATATTGCACCTTTAACGTAGTATGTTTTATTGTATTTTGTGTTCAGGAGGTGGGTTATCAGCATGGAAAACTCCTGTTCACCGGTTGGGCTCGTGGGGACATCATCCAAAACATGCTGAAGGACCATCGCTCGGCCGACTACAACGACAGCAAGAAAACAGATGTAAGACAAACATGCAAAACACAGGAAAACGGTTCTGCCCACAAGTATCTTTATAGTAATAAGGTTTTTGTTTTAGTCATGCACATGTCCAGACGCAGACTTTACCGACCTGGCGGAAATCGTGTCCAGGATCGACCCAGTTCAGACCTTTGTGGCCGCAGAAGGTAAAATATAATATGGAAATAAGGAAGAAAAATGATAGTATCTCTGTTTTATTCAGATTTATTTTCAAGGATTGAATATTTAATTTACAAACAAGTATTCTATTTTGCATATTTTTACACCTGTATTTGAAAAAACATTGCTTTTGTAAAAGGGCTGCCAGCAGGAATTATTTGGATTAATCTGGACTGATTAACTGCTGAAATAATTGTTGACTAGCATACATTAAGCTTAAGTTGGCTGGGTTTTATATTTAAAGGTCCTGTATTATTCAAAATGGACTCTTGTGAGCTTTAAGCCACTTTAAAATGACCTCATCAAAAACATACAGTACCTCGAGTTGTGTTTTGTTTCATTCACACACTTTTAAGTACCTTTATTAATGTATCTCCAAAGCTCTAAATGCTCTGTTTCACCTTGTGACGTCATGAAGCAGTAGTTTTCAAGATAACAAACTTTTACATTTTGTTTAGTAGAGAATGTATTACGGCATGACATCACAAAGTGTAGCAGAGTGTTTTCCATTTGAGAGAACACAGTTTACATTTGTGTGTCAGTGTCTGCGATGAGGAAACATTATAACTTGGATCAGAGAGTAGCATATATGGGCCCTTTAAAAAAATCTCCTAGGTAATAATTTTAAAAATATATAATAATAAGGTTAATTTATAAAATAATCATTAGTAGCAGCTACAGTTATAAATATTCCTACTTGCTCTGCTCTGATTCAAGCACTTGCACACTGTAGCAGATGTCCTGGGGTGTTTAATGGCCACTATGCACTAACACGCCTGTGGATGAAAGATATCTCTCCCTTTCACTAATATCTCCCATAATTCTTTGCGTTCAGCAGAGGAGTCGGACTGTCTGACAGAATATGAGGAGGACGGGATGGACACCGTGAGGGAGGAGGGGGAGGAAGAAGAAACAGATGACCACTCACCCGGAGATTGGGGTCCAAATGGCGTCTTTCAAACGGTATTTTTTTTTTTAAATCTCAATTTTCGGAGAGTATATTATCCCAACGGGTCTTCTCTGTTTTGCCTAATATTGTCATTACTGCTCTGGAATTTTTAATCTCTCAAATTATCAGATTCTTATTAAGAGCTTTTACCTTCTTGAAGAGGGATATTTTATTTCTATTTAGTATTAACTGATGCTATATTTGCCAAAAACTACATATTAACATTAACATCCCTACCTCCCTCCCCTTCCAAGCGCTCTCACAACACAACCAGTGTGCATCCGGCTAATGAAATTGCTGCACATTACATCAGGTTTGCCAAGGCTTGTGGTTGAGCATTGGGCAGAATCTTACAACTAAACATAAGGAGGGTTTGAACAGGGCCCAGGAGAGTTCGCAAGATTACTCAAACATCCATGGATTTTATTTATTTACCTTGATTTTATTTATCCATGGATGACATCTAAACCACTTCATGCATGTTTTTGATGAGGGAACAAAGAGTAAACATGGGAGAAATTTATGTACCAATGTTTTATCGCTGTTTAACGAGGATGTTTTGACTCTCTGTGTGATGCGATGAAAGTGATGAAGAGAAATAAATCTCAGATCTTGCTAGTTACTTAGATCCACTAAAAAGGTTCATTAATTTATTTTTTATTGTTAAATATTAAACATCTCAAGAAATAAAACTATTTTAAGTTTGCCTGATGAATAAATTGCACGAGGTCATGTCATATTATTTAATGAAAGATTAATCTTGCTTTTTAATTCCTTTACTTCTGTCTTTTCAAAGTCCACTTCATGAATCATAAACATGGTAATTAAATATACTACAAAAACAGAGGTCCAAGGGCAAGGATTTTATATTATGAGGATTATTACTGTTTACAAGTGCAGCTTGGAAGGACCCCAGTAAAGTACATGCATTACCTAGGCCTGCCACTATAACAAAATTTGAACCACGATATATTACTACAGAGAACTGTTGCGATAAATGATAATATTGAAACTACACTACCACAATAACAATAAAGCAGTACAATCCCAGTAAATGAGTTTTTAAATAGAAAGTTATCACTCAAAAGGCCTGAGCTGCAACAAATAAACAGTAGTAGTAACCAGAATAGAATAGAATAGAATAGAAAAAACTTTATTGGTCCCTTGAAGGGCAATTCATAGCAGCCACCTGAGTAAAAACACCAATAATTCAACCCAGAAGTTCTTTATTTTACCCAGCTTAAATTGTACTTTTCTTACATAAAAATGGCAAAAAATACACATGATAAACATTGAGCATGAAAATATATTTGTTCAGCTTTCATATATTGAACCAACAAGTCAATATAGTAATTACAGAGACAGGCCTAGCGTTCCTTTGAATCTGCCGTTGACATTCTTCTTCTGCTCTTTAGGATGAAGAGAAATCTGTTCGTCAACGCCGTAAACTCGCCAGTGACTCCAACCTGTCAGAGGTGTCAGACTCCTGATGGAGAGGAGCAAATGGGAGAGGCCTTCTGAAATAACTGCATTTCTAAAAAAGAGCACCTACTACTGATGGCTCACTGGAGGACAGTCTCTTTCACTCTTCCTACAGCCCATTATCTGCCTCCCAGTGAACTATGACTTGGTTTAATATCACTTGAGCCTTCTGATGCGGTCTTCTTTTATTTACCCAGTCTTGAGACCATAGACTGTATATATGAATGGACATAGCTAATGTGCCAGCTGCTGTGTTCCAAACAGGAAGTGCCCCTGCCTCCAATTGACTTACATTGGGATCTTGTGGCTCCTCTCTCTGTAGCTGCTGCTGTGAGCCTCGTCATGTTGGTCTTTTTTCATTTCACTATTTTGTTCCTGAATCAAGATATGAGCATAAATATGTACCAATCTGATGAATCCCAAGGTCACTCCTGCTAGCAACAGGTTTGATTGACAGCTAGTGTGTTTCGTTGCTAAGTAACCCCTTTCCCGCTTTCTGGTGAGAAGGGCGGGCACATTTAACAACCTCAATCATGATTGGCTCTTGTGCTTGCTATGATACTTGTGGTCAGATTTCCAAATATGGAGCCTGGCTCCAGATTCACTCCTGTAACTTGAGCGGAGCTGAACGCTATGGGTGACATCACACTCAGTCCAATTTTTTATACAGTCTATTCTTGGGAACAACATAAAATAATTGTGCCCCCTACTCTCTGGACAAGGAAAAACTCGTGTGTCCTTGTAAAAACACCTAAATGACTTAACACAACAAACTAGTGGGTTCCTCTGTGATGAAAACTGGACCGAAGGCTGCATAGTCTGTCTTTGACTCCCACAATGCACTGCATTCACTGTCTATAGAGCCAATGTACAGTATCACCGTTACTGCTCTGAGTTCATGGGACTGGACCTACTTTACTGGTGAGAGCTTTGTCTTACATAAGGGAAATGCAGAGTTAGGTTAATAATAGGACCATAAATCATTTTGTATTTAACTTTTTTTATTTAACGCACAAAATAATTTGCTGTTGTGTGACTGATTGATTAAGGACTGGGTGCTATTTTTTGTTTTTGTTGTTTTAATTAATGCCACATTAAGATGATGCCTTTTCAAAGGGTGTTTCATTACAACTCAATATACTCAGGTTTTCTGTTCTCAGTCTGAAGTTTGGCAGAAAGCTCATCACAAAAAGTGTAAAATAATGTTAAATATGTGTATATAGGAACCATTGTTTAACTGTTGATTTTCAGCCTTGAATTGTGCAGAAACTCTGAGTAATCTGTCATTGAAATAAAAGTATAATAATGTATTCCCACATGATATGACTAAGTGGATGCTTTACTGAATATCGAGGGAATGGGATCCAATGAACTTGTGGGCAATTATGAGATATGCTTTTTAATATTATTTCTACAACTACTTTTAAGTTTGTTTTAGGATATTCTTTGATTAATTTTGGTTTTAGCTGTTTTGCACTGAAATGTTGGACATATTCCTTTTGGCTATCTGTTTGAGGGTGACAAGAGAAATAAAGATTTTTAAATAAAGATTGGAAATGCATAATTGAAAATAAATGTTTAATGTATAAAACTGCAAAATCTTATGTTTGATGGCCTTCTTTTTATCTTTTTTATCTTATCTTCAACAAATTGCTTGAACACTTGTTAAACATGGACTGAGTGGCCCCTACTGAGACTGGAGCAGCTGTGGTCTCTGTTTTGGAGCATAGAATTACAACATGTGAATCTATGAAGCTATGTCATTTTCTGCTCGCAGTATATCTTATCTTTAATGTATAACCTAACATAAACATACACAACGAGAACAAGAACATCACCAATGGATTTCAAAAGTTGTGCCCACCTCTCGGGATCCAGAAGGATGGGAGGGGGAACAGGTTTCACATCTGCCATTTACTGCAAAAAAAAAATAAAATCAAATAAACATACAGGTGGTAGCTTAAAAATACTCGCTTTAAAACATTAACCCAGAATTTAAGTTGTAAATGTTTGCTCTAAAAATAATGTCATCATGAATATTTACCACATAGCATGAATTCTTATAGGGGCAGATGATCACAATTGCCGACCTTTACAGTTTGTACAATATTTACTTTTGTTTACAACATCGCCACCTCTGGTACAGGCATTTGAATGTATCTTTGTGACCGCAAACATGCAGTTTTTATCAGTCTTGAAATAGAATGTCCTTGATGGATCAGCCTGGGTGAGTTCACATGTCCTACGGAGGGTATATCACTCTACTGTGTGTTTAAACTCAAGATCATTTCGGGTTAAACATGAGCGTGCGGTGTGTGCTGTCCTGCCTCTGGGCCCTGCTGCTGCTGGCCTCTGCCCAGGCTCAGGCGCCCAAACCCTGTGGTGAGTGATGATCTGCATTACCATAACGTGTTACAGGCAATTACCAAAAATCAGAGAGTCTAATTTCAATTTTTACATAACATTTGCATATTCATATTTACAGTTTGATAGTTTGTTAATAAATTATGTATGAGCATTTATCTTGATTGTGGTGATTTTGTGAGTACTTTGATCACTACCGACTTTATTGTATAATCAAGTCTTATTTCTGATCTAACTGTACATAATTCGATCTATTTTTTTTTTTTTTTTTTCACAGAATCACCTCCAATGATGTCGGGTTCTTTTAGTGTGGTGCGTGACCTGACCTACATTTTTACTGTATCCGTTTAACAAATCCCATATAAATCTCCTGCCTCTTTTTGCAGATGGAAAACAACGGACTTGCCAACTCATATGGAAAGATTTCTTATGATAACTTTGGGCAGAAGGCTCGGATTAAGCAGGCTGGTTCCAATAACGGCACTAATTTTAATATGGACGTGCTTATGCTTTTCAGAGAGGTAAAACTTCCTTTCTTAACTTCCTAGTGCAGCTTAACAATGTGAATACTTAGGCCTTCATGTTATTACTTCTATTTATGAAAACCAAGCACAAGCCATTCACTGCACAAAACACCAGATGACAGGGTAAATGAGGCAAAAAACAAAGCTGTTAGATGTGAAGGTATGATCCATCTTAATGACAACAAATGATAAGAAACTGATTAATAAATAGACAAAGAATATTTTATTTATTGATCCCGAGGGAGATTTAAGATTTGCTACAGCAACATTTACACTGTGTTTCTTAGTGGCCTTTGTGTCTCAGTCAAAGGACCCAGTGCAGTTTAACAAGAGACAAGGTCAGCAGATGGAGTCAGGGCAGTTTTAGGGGAGGCGGAGGAGCTCTAAGACCAAAAGTGTTCCTCCTCTGTGTCCTGCAGCATCCTCCAGGTGAACATAACAGGAAAGGCCTCACTCTTACTTTGCTCTGATGTGATGGATACAGGAAAAACAAATAGCTCATTTCACAAAACCCAGAAGTCCCTTACTTGTGTCCCTAGTTAAAATCCCATGAGATGATGTTCAAAACTGAGCAAAAAAGGAATAAACATTTCAAAATCTGCTCAGTGTGTGAGCCAGGGAGCCACAAAAGCAACCAAACCTCTGTTGCCATGGGAACTTTTACTCCATGATTGCTCAAAATGGTTAATGTAATAAAAACAACTGAGAAAACATAGAAAGTTGATATCACATAAAACAGGACCCTTGAACTAGAGCAGGATGTGCAGTGATATGTGTGTTTTTACAGAAAGTGTACTATGAAATCAACTGGAGCAAATTCTCCTGCAAAAAGAAACCTCTGGATAATGCCTTTGTTCCCATGCAAGTGCCCTCTGACGCCAAACTGATGGGACAGGTCATTCTGGGCTCCTCCTCGTCCTGGGGCATGGGCGTACTGGTCAACACGTGGTATGGATCTTTGCCCGAAAACGGTGAGAGGCCAACACATCCAGTGTTCAAACTAATTAACACTGCTGCAACCACTACATTTTACAACAACAGTAAATGCAAATGGAGTCTTAATAAGTATTGATAGCAGTTCCCATGGTGACGCAATGCACACATTAACAAATACGGTCAAAAAACCCCCCAAAAAAACAGTTTATGTGAATGAATGGATTTGCATTCATGTTCCGGTATAGGTGTTTTATGTTCAACCAAAACATGAGAAAAAACTGAAAAACTATCGGTAAACCAGCTTGTGACTGTAATTTTATTTGTGAGACTTGTTTAACAGCACAAATCATCTCACCTGTTGTAGTTCCAACCAAGTTAGTTGTTTATAATCAGATTGTGTTATAATAGAGCTAAGATTAAAGTCTAACAAAGCCTCAGACAGAACAGGGCCTGCAGTTAACCTCACGCTCCCAGGGAATGTTGATCAGCTGCAAAATATCAAAATGAACATGTCTGTTTAAAGGAGCACTATGCAACTTTTTTATTTGACCTTTATTTAACCAGGAAATATCCCATTGAGATTAAGAACCTCTTTTTCAAGGGAGTCCTGGCCAAGAGGCAGCAGCAAACACAAAATACAGTTACATATTTACACAGATAAGACATAAAAGTTTAAAGACATTATGAAAAACAAGTACAGATTGTGGAACTGGTCTCAAAAGCTCTCAGTTTGGATTTAAAAGTGCTCAAGGAAATTAAATTAGTTAATTTCCAGTCTTTCTGTAGTATATTCCATGCAAAAGGTGCAGAGTAAACAAATGCCTTTTATCCAATTCTGTACGAGCATAAGGAGGAAGAAAGCAACAAATAGTCTTGTGAACGAAGAGAATACGATTCAGCATTTCTCAGAGCAATTAGGGTGCGAATGTACGAAGGCAATAGTCCCAATATTGCCTTATAAATGAAAGTGTAAGTAAACTTCTCTGATGAAGAAGAAAAATTACAAGTGCACTTTTCATAATCTTTATAACTACTGTCTGAGATCATTTGTTGTGTGTTTTAGGCACTTACTCTGCTGTTTTTACTGAAGTCGGCTGCATTCCTCTTACCTACTCTGCCTACAGCCCTAAATCTGGATTTAACATGATCAGGTAATCTAAACTCCCAGCGGTGGAGGAGGTAAAGAAAGTGATAATGTATTGATGCAATAAATACAAAGTAAATAGAAATAAATAAATAAATAAAAGATTATTTAAAGGGCTCATATTACACTATTTTCTCCTGTTATATTATAAACATACTTGGAGCTGTATTTTGTTTCATTCACACAGAGAGAGGGTTCTTCTCTCAAACAAAAAGCACAGTTCCACCTTGTGATGTCATGTGGTAAAACTAGAAGTGCTCAATTTTGTTTTTAAACTCCTTACACCTTCACCAGAATTAGGCTATTTGGATTATTTCAGCCCTGGAAATGCCAAATTCTAAATACAGTAGTTTGGGATTTGGAGATGTAGACAGACTAATAATATAGCGTTACTAAAACATGTGTGAATGAAACAAAATACAACTCCGGGTATGTTTTTGATGAGGTAACTACATTATAAAATGGCTTAAAGCTCACAAGAATAAATTTTGTATAATATAGGACCTTTAATAAGTTTAAGTTTGTTAAATTTTCTCAAAGGGTACAATATTTTCCTGAGCATATTTTCCATAAAGCCTATTACAGCCTAATTTCTTTGCCTATTTTTCAGCACTTTCAACTGGGTGATTGGCAACACTGACCCCATGGAGTACATCCCTCCGTTTATCTGTCCCAAACTCATAGCAGATGAGACAGAGGCGCCAAGCAACTTCTTTAAAATTTTGAAAGATTTTGCTCAGAATGTCAAAGATGAGGAATCCAGCCAGGATTATTAACAAGTGACCATGTTATACTAAAATAAAACCACATAACTGTAATGGTGTTGGCAATGCTTTGTGGTTATTTAAAAAAACTGCTGTGAAAGTTTGGGCATCATTGTAAAAAACTAATTTATTTACAAGCCAATACTGTTTCAAATGCATGTAATGTTGTTATCCAATGATCACTGGTCAAACAAGACTAAAAGCTCACTTAATTTTGCCTAATACAGGACCTATTAGTGGTTTAGTGTACAGTGTAGCCTTAAATGAGAGATGGACGGTTCAAGCCTGAGTGTTGCATTATTTGATTTCTCCAGCAGATGGAGCTATGACTGCTGTTTTCACTGACACCTGCTTTGATTTATGGCCTTCAATTATTTCTAAATGGCAAATCTTTAGCGTCATGAATGTCAGATTATAGTGTAAAGGGCAGATGTAAAGGTGGCCTTTAGAACACACATGACATTACTATACTATTTTATGCTGTCAGAGTGGTTAACATTTCTTCTTCTGAGGATAGGGATTACTGGTTATCCTGTAGGGTGTCATCCCTGTATCAGACTTGCAGTTAAGTGTATTCATGGGTTTCAGCTTCCTGTTATCTGCAACATTTTGACTTTTTCCCATTCAAAATATATAATATTTTGCTTTAAATGATTAATAATCACTATGGCACCAGTCCTATTTTTTTTTCATCATTCTGAAAACCATGGACAGTGGCTTGCTGTAGGCTACAGATTGCATCAAATATAATATTGACACATGTGCTTTAAAGAAACTAACTTTTCTGGTGGACGCCATTTGACCATCCCCATGTTGCCAAGAATTTTCCACAATATGCCATTCAATTTGTCTGACACGGCCATGAGATGCTGTGTGTGCTGTGTGGAAAGCCAGACACCTCAGGTATTTTCAAGCTAAATATGTTAAATGCCATGGCATTGAACATATTTATATATTTAATGCCACATGCTTTTGACTGCCATACAGTCAAAGCAATAACACAGATAAGCACATGGCAGACACACTCCATCAGAAAAGTAATGGTGTACCTTTAAGAATTTATCCAAAGGTTTAGTCAAAATTAAATGTAATAATGAAAAAGCATGAGCACTTGAGCTAGGCCTACTGCAAGTTTTTGATTGAATTGCTTTGGATGTGTTCTTGTCTTGGGGGAGCAGCTTTTCATTTGTGCACAGACAATGTCATTAGTTGTAATTCTCACTTTGTCATATGATCCGTTTAAATCAGTGTTCGTGTGTTGTATGTGGTTAAGAGAGAAGGTCGTCACAGCCGTGTTATTCTGTCCAATTATCATTCTAATGACGACTAGTGTATAGGGAGTGAGGTGACAGGAACAGCCCAAGTCCCCAGTGGATAGGGCAAAAGACTTATTTAAATTCAAATGTGTCTGACGGTTTCACACCTGATGTCGACAGGCTTTGTGCTGATACCCCATTTCTGTGTTTGACTGGCAGCTGGTGGCAGTGTCAGTGCAAAGTCAAGACAATTTCAATCCCTGTTGCTCCAAGTGTTCACCAGAGTGACATAAATAGGACTTAAAATAAAGCTCTCATAGAGCTGGAGATAGTGTCTGTGAATAATTTAAAAGGTATTAGAACACTTTAAATTTTTTACAGTTTTTCTAATGTGTTTTCTGTGTGCTTTTATACACTGATCATAAACAACATTGAGATGCAGAAGACATCTACTCATTTCTGATATCTGAAGGCAGAATAGATAAGCGTGAAAAAATACTTGTAAGCCACTTGTTTGTCTTCATGTAAATGCTATTACATGGTAATGCTGGGAATGTTCCACAGTATGGCATTAAACTTTTTTTTTCTTGCATTTATTTATGTAGAGAGATAAATTTGATGCCATCAAGGATCCCCTTGAAAAAGAGTTGATGCATATCAAGGGGCTATCTGAAATAAATAAATAAATAAAAATCACATTCTAGGCTACACAATATCATCTCCATAGAGACAAGAGACAAGACAAGTGGACCCTCGACCAGAAAAGTTGCATAGCACACCTTTAAGTATCCATGTGACTTCCAAAAATGATCTACCAAATAAACTATGGATGAACCAGCAACACATAACTCTCACATATGGGAGAAAGTCTGGCCTATGCAGTAAAATCAGTAGCTGTAAACTGTATTTTGAAAATGACATTTTCCTGGTATGATGTAAATGTGTGAGAATATTCTGTTGTACACTGTGTCCTACGGCTTAACTGCTCATGCATCATAAGTCTAAATCACTATTCAATAGGGTGTTTACTGTTCCCAGGACGATCGCTGCAGAGAAAACAAGATTTGGTCCCACGTGAAAATGCTGTCTACCTCAAATGCATCTTTAAAATCTGTGTTCCAATTGATACTTTTATCTCCGTGGGCTTTGTTCGTCACACGTCCCATTTTACAGGAAGCTGACATGCCCACTCCCCTTTAGAACCCCCCTGTAACTGAATGCATAAACGGATAGACCGCTTCATTGTAATGCATAAGACATTCAGTACAGTAGACTCTTCACACCACAAGAAATCTGCAGGTAATACTGACAAAGGTATTGTTTTGTTTGGTACATTTCGTGCTGTCCAACACATTAAAAAACAATCAAAAGAATCGTGAAGAAGGCCAAACACTATAATTTAACACCTCTGTACAAAATAATGAGGATGCCGGTGAGGTTTTTAACTTTGAATGCCTACAACCAAAGTGGACTTAACCAAGGTGCTCTTTTAATTTCTCTTTCCGCCTAATTATACTGCATTTTTATAGTACATAGAAATTACACCTTTGTGTGGGGGTTGTGTCAAATGTGGAGCCAGGGTCACATAATATTGGGCTTTGTTGACAGTAGCTTCAGCTCAAATTGTTCTACCTTTATTAGTAAAATTTAATAGGATGAATGTCAAATTGTCTTTTATTTACACAATTATAAATAAAAAACACACTAATTAGAGGTGCATTTGAATCACTGTCAACTAATGAAACATTGCATAACATTTAAAGGGTGTCAGCAACCATGTTATTGCTTTGCAGGAAAGTATAGTATTAAATCTTGATTGTACAAATGTTTGATTGCTCAAAATTCTTACCATTAGTGGGGTCCCCTCTCCACAGATCTGACCTGTAACTGCACTATCTATTTCAGTTCTAGTCAGTTCCTTCTGGTCGGATTGTGTTAAAACAAAACTCAGATTGAAGTCTAACTTGAGTAACAGAGCTTCAGACAGAGCAGAGCCTCCAGTTAGCATCAAATGTTAATGTGAAAAGTTAATGACATCATCTGCAAAGGGTCAATAGGTGAGCAGTTTCACACATGAATGGTGAGTGTGGGGGAGTGAATGAATAATGAAATATGCACTTTGAGTATCTTGAAAAGCGTTGTATAAACTCGCTGAAAGAATTACATATATAAGGAGTCTCGTTTCACACTGTGTATACACGCCTATAGGCCTTATCATTATGCAGCAGAGTGAGTGCTAATCGTGCCTGACTGCTGCTGTAATTACATACATTAGTGACAGTGGCTGAGGTAAGTGGCTACTACACATACACTACACTCTCTACAGGATTGGATGTTTAATGGCTCCATAGGTGTCCGAAGAGGGGACTCAAGCTGGTGTTTTGCATGGGGATTCACAGCAAAGTGTTAGTCACAACCACTCCCCAAATTAACACAATATGATAAGGATCTCGGGGGTCAACCAATTATTCTCTCCTATAAAAATGACTCAGAGTATGTCTTGAACAGTCATTCAGTTTGAAGCCGTACTTAATCCATCAGTAACTCATAGTACACTTGTGTTAGAGAAATTTAATTTCTGTGCTGTATCTCGGGCTCTCATGGCCAGCTCAGTCCTTATTATCTTGGCCTACTTCATCAGATGTAATACTTACAGCGAAAACATAGCCAGACTGGACTGCACTAGACCAGAATGGACAACACAACACATCACAGTGACATGGGGGTTTATATCTCTGGATGCTGGGTCCTGTTTTGATGGTAAATAAACTTCTGAGTTAGAACTCAAGTGCTGCTTCCACTGCTTCTATTTAAAACAGGGTCAATTCGTGTGGTCAATTTTGATGCATTAGTGATATTCCTCTCTATTGAAAAGTACACTGTGTAACTTATCCCGCGGAGGCTTGTCATCATGGAGATGTGCCTAGAATGTCCCACAGTATGGCCATAAACATAATCTCCACAGAGACTTGCAAGCCAAATTATAGGTTAGATTTGTGGAGAGGTGAGCCCACTCACAGTAAGAATGGATGTTTATTTTTTAGAAATAAATATCACCTGTAGAGATCGCTTTAATGCCATACTGTGGACAATTTAAACCAAAGCATTAACATCTTCATGGAGACAAACAAGTTGCGGACCCTAACCAAAAAAGTTACACAGTGCTTTAAACAAACTTGGCACTGGTACAAACAGTTGGGTTCACTACAATTTGATGTCCTAATTTCAGGAGAAAAGCAGGGACTATACAACATTATGATATATTCACCGTTTGCCAATATCATGTCCTGTCAACAGACAACTACCATATCTGTGAGAGTGGATCCTAGGTAAAACTGCTCCTAAAAATAAAGAATAAATCAATATTATTATGGCAATATGAAACAGATAATTTATTTAATTTTACTTCATATAGATTTGGGTTCACAGATAATATGTTAAACTTTGTACCAGTTTGTTGGGCTCTTTTTCCCAATAATCACTCCCAATAAAAATGTAAGATGTTTCTGAACTTTTTGGAGCATAAACAAAACATTGGGCTTTTTGACACATTTAACAAGTTATGCACAGAGGAAACCTTTTATAATCCATCAGAGATTTTCAAATAGCTGCAGCTTTGCATATACGGGTGGTAAATTCAGCTCTGGTTGTGCTTTAACATTTTAAAGGAAAGCCTTAGCTCCAAAATGTTACTAAATTAAATAGTCCAGGTGGAATACTCCTAAAAAGTAAACAAAATTCATTCAATGTCATCTCAGATTGGCCAAAAAAATAAAACAAAAATAAACGAGAATATGAATGCCAAAAGGACACAACTTTCTCACTCCGGGGATACAGTTCTGAAGAGGTCGGACTGCGGATGACACGATCCAAGTAAGAAGACAGCATCAAAAGCTATTCAAGTCGGATGGCCAGACACATCACAGCAACATCACGTGACACTTCCGGGAAAGGCAGAGTGCAAACAAAACACGTCAAGGTATGACATAAACAGAAGTCTGTACATAAGAAACTAAAGTAGAATCAGAAAACCTAAGGATCCTAATCATCAATCTGCTGCTCCTCATCTCAGTTCACATGGACTCAGTCTGTTGCACTGTGTCTGCCAGTCAGTGCTTGTCACTTTTCACATTTAAAGATGGAGCCAATGCCCAGAAAGATTCAAAACTAATCTTAACATTGATGGACATTAAAGTCATATTAATGAAGCTTAAAAATAGGACTCTTGTTTACCGTAATAAAACATTTTCCATAATAAAACAGCATGTGCCTTTTAACCGTCTGCTGATGTCAACGTTGATATTTAGAGAAAAAACTGTTAATGGGCTATAACGCTCTTTATAGCTCCACTGAGTGCCTGTTGGCCGATGTGCTTATTTCGAAAGCCTTATGTACAGAGCAATGAATACATTTATGTGTGCACATGTTGAACTCAGACACATTACAGATAAAGCCAAACCATGAGACCAGCGTGTCTTTACTCACTCACATTAGGGACAAGTACACACTGCCATGGTCATATAGTACTAAATGGACTGTGAAAACCATAGGTGAGGACAGGGGCAAGGAGGTTAGCTATGTCACTTTTCTGTGTGAGTTAATTAGGTAGTTCCTACAAGCTGACAGGGAACAAAATGTCCAAATAGCCTCCAGGGAAAACATATTGTTCTTTGGTCTGACCTGATCCCTGAAAATCTCCCCACATGAGTGCCCCATCTGAGCCTGCACCTCAAACAGCCGGCGACATTCAGTAAAAATTAAGCCAGATCACATGGGCTTTTCTTAAAGTATGTAATTAAATACTGGCATGGACAAAAATGTGTTGACAGAAGGAGCTAATCTCATAACACGCATGACAAAATGTCCCAAATGAACTGCTCAATTGCCATTTTGGTCAATGAGGAGAGGGCCTAACACAATGAGTAAACAATTTAAAATAGCAGAATAAATATTGACAGTGTTTTACACATTTTGATATCTGCACATGGTTGTTTGTCCTGGGGAAACCTATCAGGGGCATTGGGTAGCTCTTCTCCAGATGTTGAGCCGGGAGAAGCAGCTGGTGAGTCCCCTGAGCATGCTTTTTGGTTTGAAAATACCCAGAAAACCTCATTTAAAATGTAAAAAATGATAATATCACAATTAATATGTTGGAGCTGCAAGGCTACATTACAATATTGAGTATAGCAAAAGCTAATAAAAAGTCCTTATTAAGATTTAGGACTTTTTCAGAGGAAACAATGGTATAAAGGATATGATATTTCTGCACTTAACCTTTTTCTTTTTTAGCACATTTGTCATGGATCATAATATTGACGGAAAGTTGATCCCCCCAAATATCCAAGAGAGTCTAGCTGCAGACCTCCACCAGGATGCACTTCCATTGACATGTCCTTCTCCATTTTCATTAGTTTACCTTTTATAAGCAAATTAATTAGTTATTTTATTTATTTATTTTAATCATCTTTTGCCTTAGTTTGCCTTAACTAGTTTGCATGCATTAGCACTTCAAAGATGATTTAATTCCTAAGTGTCCTAATTCGAAAGTATCTGAGTTATTTCTGCTCTCCCAATTATTCATTTAAAACATGTCACAAACATAAAACATATTTAAATGCTAACATGTACAGTGAAAAAACTAAAATCTAGCCAAATTAATATTACTTGAATTAAGGAAGTTTCATCATTATTTGAGTAATACAAAAAAAAAAAAACAAGGAACAAGATCTGTCGTTAAAATATGAAAATGCATCTTGCTACACTTAAGAAAAACAACTCTTTACACTTAAACTGAATGTTGCCTGAATTAAGAAAAATACACTTATTCCATTGGTAGATAATTTGCTTGTCAAGTTGCATCTACTTAAAAAAAGTAAAATGTTCTCAATTTAAGTCCATTTAATTTACTCAATATTGCTTTTTGTACTGAAGCCTACATTTGCATAAATACAACTAGCATAGCTTTTGTCCATGAATGTGCTGCTATGGGCTCTGTCTCTGGTTACGATTAGGCACAAATCTGCTGTGGTTAAAGGTTAGGAAAAGGAAATTAGCTTGTCTGCAGCCAGGAAACAGTAGACTTTGGTGGTCTTTTGGGATGACCGCTGTTGTACTTTTGCCTGTGGATGGAGGTAAGTCACTGCAGGTTTGGGTCCTGTGGGTGGAGATCTGCAGCCAGAATCTTGTAAAAATATGATATTAATTTCACTCAGAACTGCAGAGAATACCAGAAACTGATCCAATGAAGGACATGCACACTCCTAAGCTAAAATGACAAAAGAATGGCGAATGTTATTGTTGATTATATCAGTGGCTCTTGGTGCTGACATTCACTGGTACATGATTCATCGCTGCAGCAAGTCATTGTAATGAAGTGGTGCGATTAACAGAGAAGTCTCCGTGTACTTTATTAACAGCACTGGACCTTGACCCATCCTATTTAACTATATGAACAACAAGAGTCCCATTAGCAGACAACCTTCAAATAAAAACATTGATTTGTGTGCTCAAGCTGACCAGCCCTTGTCATCATTAGAACCAGACAATGAGGGACATGCATGTGTGTAATCACCTCACAACACTCGTGCTCTTTGAGGTTAGCTTAATCCTCTAATTAGCACCAAGAAATAGATGCAGATGTGAATGGAAAAACACAATCACAAATAGAGCAGGAGCAGCCTCAAGGCCTTTAATCCTCAACCACCCATCCTCATTACCATGCGTTTAAACCCATTGCACATTACAGTTCGTCATTTTATTCCCATTATTAAAGGTCAACACACAACAGCAAAACTTTTTTTATGACTGACTATTAGAAAGGTTACAGCAATATTACAATGTCCATTCCCATTGAGTGTGTTTAAATAATAAAATAATAATAATAATAATAAGATCAGGGTGAAAGATAACATCAGGGTGAGCAGCTGTTTTTTTAACGCTTATGCAAATTAGCCATGTGGTTTTAAGTTTTGTTTCTCTAACACAGAAACAAATGTGCGCAAAGCTGCATTAAACACATTATTACTCAGTCTATTTGAGTCCTCCTCGTAGGAAATAAAAATCAAGATTAAATTATCCATCTGTAGTGAACCAAAAATGCAAAAGGGCAACAAAAATATTAAAAATGTTTTATTTAAATGTTATCATTATCTACAAATTTAGAATTACATTTAAAAACAAACTAACTAATAAAAATAAAATGTAAATAAATACTCATTATTTTCCAAAGTCACAGGGAGCAACAACAGAAGAATGAAAGAGCCACAGGTTGCCGACACCATTTTTCTAAATTCTTGCACTTGATTGATTTAAAAAGAAAGAAAGAAAAAAAAAAAAACAAGATGGCAGACTTCAGGTTTGGCCACCCAGGCAAACACATCCTCCACCAGAAAAATTACACAGTGCACCGGAAAATGTTTTTATGCGCCCCTGCTGGCAACCATGAAAAATGCCCCGTCAGTAATCTGGGTTTTGCTTCTAGTTGTTCATAGATTTTAATTCCCAGATTTGATACAAATCCGATAATGTTGACGTTTCATGTCTATGCTAAGGGGGCGCTATAGTGTAACTTTTCATATGCTTTATAGTGTATTGTATTCAGGTTGAGAGCATGCATTAGTGATTCAGCATGATCGCACTAAGCTTGTGCATATATATATATATATATATATATATATATATATATATATATATATATATATATATATATATATATATATATATATATATATATATATATATTATATTTTTGGGGGGTTAAATAATCTGTTTATGGGCAACTATGAAAGCAAAATAAAGTTGGAGCCATATCTACATTTTGTTTTAAAATGTCTATGACAGTGACTAACTGAGCAGAATGAGACCTGCTTTAATGTAATTACTGATGTGATTAGATTCGTTTAAAGCAAATAAGTGCTTCTATATATAGGCAACAGTATATTTGCTCTGAAATAACGCAGTATAAATGTCAATTTAATGCTTTTGAATCTTCCTCTACATTTTCTTCTCTACTTGGTGATTCGTACAAGTCTAGGCCATGGAAATCAACCGTGAGTATTTGTTTAAATAGTTAAACATTTAACTCTGATTAACACATACATGCCTGACAACAAAGATGTACTGTCCTCTTGCAGCCCTTTGTGGTGAGCACCAGTATGACGAGGATGGGAAGAAGCCGCCTCACTCCGGCCATCATGGCCTGTTACCTGCTGGTGGCCAACTCCTGCTCGACAACCTGCTCATAGCCGTCTTCAAGTGAGGAGTCCTCTTCTGTTACCTACGCTGAATAAGAACATATTATTTCCCAATATCAATAAAGATGTTAACCTTTGTGTAAAGGTATTCCTTATTCCAAGACTTCCAACACCATTTGAAACTTTAATTTGTGATTTAATGTTGGTAAAAACCTGGTTTAGATGTTCTTTGGTACACAGGAAATAGGATGTGGCTGGCCAACCAAAAGGCACGCAGGAGCACATACCACTCTTTTTGATCATTAATTCATTGCAAATTCATTATCAATGAAAGGCACTTTAAACCAAGCGTTTGTTGACCTTTAGAGACATAGGATATTTACAGTAAAGTTGCTATATTTAGAGTTCTGTTTTATTAATTGTGAACTCTCCATTTCCCACAACAACACATTCTTTGAGGTGGTCCTTCACAAACCAGGAGTGGAAGTTCCAGAGATAGTTCATCAGTTCATCATGACTTTCTACAACCGCACCATTCTTCCTCCTCATCATCCTCTCACTTCTACAATCTCCAGAGCCGATTGTTGCCAAGAAGATACAGGAGAGGGGGCTAGACGAGAAAGACCGCAGCTTCAGTGTCTATATTCTCTAAATTATACATTACAATCAGCAACTGTAATTTTACTGTTCAATATGGTCTCAAATCTACACAGGTAATAGGTCAACCATTTGTCAAAAGGACACAGAATCCAATCCAAGGTTTTGGGTGAGGATGAAGAGAGCACAGACTTAAACCTGTTTTTCTTCCCAGAACAGAGGCTGAATCCTGAAGAGCTGGAAAAACCTGCCTAAGTTTGAGGAGCAGTGTGTGGAGGAGTACATCAGGGAGGAGGACGAGCAGCCACCGTCCAGTGATGACCACATCAAAGTCACCTCAGAGCGGTCAGTCTGACATTTGAATTCCTCTGGTCTCTCTATAGACTGTATAAATGGGCATAGCGAACCTGCTAGCCACTGCATTCCAACTATGAAGTGAGCATGGACGCACTTCATCTACCTTAAAATGTTACTATTACTATTTGTTACTATTGTCCCTAAAAAACACAGATGCCTACTTTCCCTGAGGTCGCTTTCATTAGCAACAGGTTTGATTGATAGCGTTGCAAAGCGAATGGTTCCTATAACACCAGTGGTGTGGGCAAGAAGGGGCGTCATCTTCAACTGCCTTGCTTTTAATTAGCTCTTTAGTTGCTAAGATACAAATATGAACTCCAAATTCGCCCCTATAACTGCTTGCCTCAACAAGCTTCATTTGACTGGAGGTGAACACCGTGGGTGATGTCACACTCGCTTATACAGGTCCACTTTATACAGTCTGTGGACTCAGGTAGTTTTAACCCTGATCTGTCCTTCTGCAGAGTGGAAAACATGTCCAAGCATCTGGAGGCAGTGAATGAGAGGGAGAACACCATGAAGGCCTCACTGCAGACCGTGGACTTGCACCTGGCCCAGCTGGAGGAGCTCTACAGGAGAATGGCCGTGATTCTGGAGAAGCTGGCCTGAGTGGACAAACTGGAACAAACCAGAAGTTACTCAAGGAACTCGTCTGTGTGTGACCCCTCCTCCTTCAGGGCAGCGTCAACAGCACAAACGGATACAGCCTCTACCGCTTTCACATGAACATGGCGTTCTCTCAGAAAGAGAAAGTAGGACGGAAGTAAAACCATGGAGAAGCAAAAGTGTGTACACTCTGCACTGAACAAAGACGGCAACAGCCAGACCAAAGACGTGTGTGGCATTGACAGACCTGGCTCTCATGTGGACATCTTTTTCTCTCCCTGTGAGCAGAAGCCATTCAGCTCAAGTCAGGAAATAGTGTGCATAGATTTACAGGGAAGTACACAGATATTGGACAAACTCATAGCTCAGAACAGACTCTGTCCATTATCACCTCCAAAATGAACAAAATACTTGTGATACTATCAACAAGAACAGACTCACAGATCACCTCACCTGACCAAACATAGTATAATATAATAGTATATATAGCATAATAGTAATGATAATAGTAAATGGTTCAATAGTGGTCTTGACTAGATTTTAAGTCATGGATCTCCAACTTGTATCTCTCCACCCCCTTCCAAGCAACACGCCAAGGGCTTTCTCAATTATACATATTGTGCTGAATAACAGATTAAATTAATGACTTTGGCCATTAGAAATATATAATTTTGATATACTTTGTGTACTAATAACTGGATAATGGTTTAAATCGAACTGTTCCCACCTGAGGCTGTCTGGCATTTTGGTTTTGTAAAGGAGCTCACCAGAGGAAAAAGCTTGGAGAAACCCATCTGAAGTTGAATATGTTTAAGTTCTGATCAGGGCTGTATGATGGCAAAAAAATTAATCCCCAACAATAATAACAATTAGTATTTTGTATTTTATGTTATGGTTTCTTCATGAAAAGCGAATAACACCAAGGACCATGTTGTTCACCCTCCTGTGGGCTCACCACCTGCAGAGGGGTTCATAGGGGGGGTCAGGTGCTATGAGTATTGGGCAGCAAGCTGCCCCCGCGACCCAGCCGGATTAAGCGGGAGAAGATGGATGGATGGATGGATGGATGGAACATACAAAATGGCAGTAATGACCCCCAACATTAGTAAGACACTTAACCTTGTGTTAAATTACAGTGTTCAAAGAGAAATGTCAACATTTCAAACTGGTTTAAAGGTCAAAATGAACAAACCATTAACAATGCAAACCTGTGGAAGAGTTTAGGAGATTAGAATAACCAGTATCTCAGTTCAGAGCGATCACACTCTAAACCAGTCTAAATCTGTCTGAAATTTAAACCAGTTCAGACCAAACTAAATACAAAACACATTAAAACCCCAAGATTGTCAGTTCAGACCTGGTTTTCACGTTAAATGAACACAAACACAATCAGTTAAAAGTGTGAAAGTGGAAGTTCAGAATAACCAATATCTCAGTCCCATGTAAAGGTTAGGACCAGAGCTATTACAGTCAATAAACCAGTCCAAATCTGGCCCAGTTAGACCAGTTCAGTCAAAATCATATACAAAATGCATCACATTCAGTAAGCCATGGTCAGACTCTTGGTCTGGAACTGACTAAGCAAAGAAAAAAACAAAAACAGTTAAACCTGTGGAAGTGTTAGTTTGGAATCAGGGGTTTTAGTCTCAGACTCATGTGACCATCACATCAGTGCTTAAATTTGGTTCACATTTAGATCAGACCCAGGAGACCATGCAGTCTCCAAAAGTATGCCAATGTTTAGAATCTGGCACACACCAGTTTAGGCCCAAAACCAAAACCTTACAGTAACATAAGAATCCTTGGCATATTCAGACTTTGTTTTGAGATGATACAAGGTTCACAGAGAACCTCAAATACCTACAGAGTTTAAGTCTGCATGGACAGACCAATAAAACCTGTGAAACCAGCAGCAGGGAGAAATCATCACTGTAAGATCATTCAGTCACAAACCAAACATTCAAGCATTTAGATTTGAACCATTACACTCAGCCCATGTGTGGCCCAAAAGTCAAGGCAATAAATGGGTTAAAATCAAAGCGTGAATTTACCTCACAAGGGATTAATAAAGTGAACATCAGCTTGACATCAACCTTTGTCTTTCCTTCCTTTGGGATCCCATGATCAATATTCAAACGTTTTGTGCCAGGTTAGACTCCTTTCCTCCAGATTAGTCCCAGGACATGTTTTGTTTGTAGGTTGTCCGCAATGCAATCCATTTTTTAAAATATAATTGTTTAGTCACTGTTCAGCTTTTGCACTTTTATAGATGGCTCCTCAGTGCCCCATTTTCTGTAACTTTGACTTATTTGGGGCTGAAAGGTGTATACTTTCTTTGAGTGAATTAAGTTTGTGTATCCATTTTAAATGATATATTCTCTTTATTCTTTCCATATTTTTGGGTATTTCCTTTGATTAAAAAAAAAGAAGATTCTTGATTAGTTCAGCAGTTACTTCATCTCTTGGGGTTTTCTCCTGGGACCTTTTTTGGCATTTTGACTTCAAATAGAGGTGAACATTCATTTCTCAGTAGTCCACACTCTGTACTAGGCCAAATATCCCAGAGCTACCTGTAAAAGGTTGGATTAGCATGTTAAGGTTAGACCACCCCACCACCACATGTAAATTATATGTCACAGTAGCGTTTAGTTTAGCAGTACACAACTAGAGCTAACATAGTTTAGCTAGGCTACTCAGTCACATATGACACATGTTTTAGTCTTAGACTAAAATCTGCTGTAGTTGCAAGACATTAGGTAGACTTAGCTTTACAATGGACAATAAATGCTTAAATCAACATGGCAATAATAAAACTGCTTCCTGTAGAAAAGGTCAGACGCCATCCTAAACATCCTAGACATCATGTTTTAGTTTAGCTGTATTTAAATAAACTAGACATGAATTTAAGTAGATTTAGCTTGAGCTCATGTTATGGACAATAAATAATTAAAATCAACAGTGATAATTCAATTCAATTTATTTTTGTAGCGCCCAAAATCACAACAACAGTTGCCTTTAAGGGCATAATAAAACAGCTCCCTGTAAAAAAGGTTAGATGCCATCCTAAACCCAGAAATTGTGTTAGTAACATAATGGCAGACATCATGTTTTAACCTTAGCTGTATTTCTCATGTTTAAAGCATTTATTTATAACTAAAGCTAAATCTCCTTCAATTCATGTCTAGTTTATTTATCATGTTTTAGCCTTAGCTGTGTTCAAATAATAAACTAATAATTAACAGATCATCTGCTGCAGTTGCCACAGATGATCTTTATGTCTCACAGTTGCCTGACATGTAGTAGATTTAGGTTTGGCTAATTTAAAGACCTCTAAAGCATGATAAAACATGATACATAAGTGGCTCTATTTTATTTCAGTGTACTGAGTCTAACTATTTTTTTTCCCTTCTGTGTATTCAATGATGTCTCCTTGAGTTTGCGCTACCTTTTACCAGAAAAATTCAGGACACATATGACCCCTGTTTTCCCTTTTATATTCCATTTCTTTAGTGAATAGTTATATTTAGACACATCTAGATGATGAAAAAACACAGCATTTCCTCTCAACAAAAGCATTGCAACAAATGTCATATGAAAGCCCAGCAAAGCATTATTAAAACCACATTGCATAAAAAAACAAGCAGAGCGAGAAACAGCAGCAGCACAGACATTATTCACCAACACTGCGACAAAAACCAAACATTGTGATAATGATCGAATTCACAAACTGGTAAAGTTGCGTGACCAGCCATAAGTCTACAGTAAATCTCACCAAATGGATTACTGTACCGCAAAGAAATTCAACTCAGTTTATCCAGTTGACATAAGCCCAACTGAGTTTCTCCTTTGTTATGGATCCTACCTGTACGACTGAGGAATTTCACAAAAATCCTGTAATTGTAATAGGCCTTATAAAGTAGTAAAGTTGTAAAAGTGTGTACGGTCGGGTCTTGGCTGGTCAGGCAACAGGTAAAACCATATTGGTAAATCTTATCTGGTGTTGGCTTCTTCGCCTGGTTCAAGTGCTGACTTGGAGTGATCTGGACGCTGCTGCACCTTCTCAGGAGTCCCACTGCACCTTCTCAGGAGTCCAACTGCACCTTCTCAAGAGTCCCACTGCACCTTCTCCTCAGTCCCGCTGCACCTTCCCTGGAGGCACTGCACCTTCTCAGGAGTCCCACTGCACCTTCTCAGGAGTCCCGCTGCACCTTCTCCTCAGTCCCGCTGCACCTTCCCCGGAGGCGCTGCACCTTCTCCGGAGGCACTGCAATCGCTGTGGTTAAATGCGTGCCTTTTCCAGACCTCAGCGTGTCTGGAGCTGCATCAGCTGTGGCCAAATGTGTGCCTTTTCCAGAGTTCAGGTGTCCTGGAGCTGAATTCCTGTGGCTAAATGCACGCCTTTTGCAGATTTCAGCTTGCCCTGGAGTTGCAGCGATAAACTTTAGAGTATGTCCATTTCTATGTGGCTAAAAGCACGTTAGAAGAGCGTAAAACCGAAGCGATGCTGTCACATAGAAATACATCCACAGGGTCCTGCTGGCAGCTCTTCTGATTACCCATATGTGAGCACCGGAGCGCGCCAAATTATACGCACCTGTGCTTACTGGATCACGCTCACCTGGCGCTAACCACCAGGCCAAGTGTCTTAAAGATATTGGTGGGTTTCACTCATGTGACCCCGATGACGCTCTAAATTCAGATGGGGCAGGATATTTTGCGCCCCTTCAAAACACAGCTATGTCCCAATCAGAAGGCTCCGATCACCCCTCCGTGGACTGCAAGGCCGTGTCGAAATAAGACAGGTCTAGCCCACGGAGCAGTGCCCGTCGCCCAGCTACCGAGACACGTTGCTAATGCTAATGCTAATTCAAGACACACCACGCAGATTACGCACACGGATCAGTAACAGAGATTATGCACGGGTAATCAAACTGTCACATTTTGAGAACAAGTTATTCAAACAATTCTCATCCAAATTGTATGACTAACATATTGCTATGTTTCTGGTATACATCTAAAATAGGCTAAATTACCTTAAAGTTTCAAAAACAGGGATGACATATGCATGATTAAGTATTTTTAAATTGATAAGGCATTACATGTATACAGGGAATGCCTTAGTCAATTTATAAAGAAAGACTCTCCTTTGAGAAAAGATGGTTTATTAAACAATTAAATTGGAATTACTTTGTCATAATGTGAATAGTCAAACATTAAACCCATCGTGGAGACACACACACACAGACACACTGCATTAATAGATTAATTTTAAAAAACAGCGGTATGTCAGTGTACTTCCATTGTGTTACTTTTTTTTGCAGAAGCAGCTGACAATCTAAAATAAGCAAATTATCTTTGCCAAATAGGATCAGGTTGAATACCACTGCTTAACTGCAGTACAATAGTACATTCTTATAGTACATGTAATTATACTATCAAAAGAGACATCAAATAACTGGAACATCTCACCATGAATTAAATGTCACAGTGAAAAACATTCAGATAACCTTATTATGAACCTAAACTGCATGGACACATCACTATTAGGACAGCAGCAGACCGTATGTGCAGGAGGCTTGATGCAACCAGAGGCTGTGCAACTTGTGGCGCTGCAGAAGTCCTCATTAACTCTGGACAGGGACAGTGGAGACATGACCCAGTGTAAGTGGGCCATTCAGTAGTGCCACTCATTCTGATGTATCACTTGTCTTTTGAAGGAGGAAGAGCAGAATGGGCCTTACGTCTGTCCTGCAGAGTGAAAACTATAATGACTTCATTACAGGAAAATGAGGTCCACAGAGCATGTACATTTACATCCAAAGTGTGTTGTGTCCTCATCCAGGAGGCTGCAGATGAGAAAAGAAAATTCATATAAAACATTTCAAACAGTTTTCTCGTTGTTACATTAAGTGTGATAATGTATTCCCAGAAAGAAATGCATATGTGGGAGGCTTATATGATGTGATTTACAAGTAAATATAAGCTTTGGTGTAGTTACACTGTGTGTTTTTAACTTACCTACGGCCTACTCCTGTCTGTGAAAACGTGGAGTTTCTTCCTCTTTAATCACTATCAGTAAAAAAAAAAGTGTTTGATGGAAATCTGTCCAAATAGGAAAGTCTGAGCGTACTTATCATTGCTTAGCTGTAGATTACTAGCCAAACTTTTAGCTCAAAGCTCCGAGGTTCACGCAGTTAAAAAAACAAACTTATTTGACAGTTTTGTGGGAGTTATGGCCATATTTTAAGTTTACAGTTGTGTTAGTAATGATTTCCAATAGTTAAAAGTGTGTACTCACATGTCTATGGGATCAATACAGGGTCATAAAAACGCACAGTTGTAATAAAGTTTTGCATCTGTGTGAGAGAAATTGTGTATGTGCAATTACATTTTGTACCTGTAGAAATATTTTATACATGTGTGGGTGAAAAATGTGTACCCGTAGAAATATTGCGAGCATGTGCAAATAAATTTTGTACCTGTAGAAACATTTTGTATGTGCAGAGGGAATTTTGTAACTGTAGAAGAAAAACGTGTACCCGTAGAAATATTGCGAGCATGTGCAAATAAATGTTGTACCTGTAGAAACATTTTGTACGTGTAGAGAGAATTTTGTAACTGTAGAAATATTTGGTGCGTGTGAGAAAAACAAAAGCATATGTTTACAAATATTTTGTACACATGTCCCTGCTCACGATTCAAAAGTTCACACTTGCAAAACTGATCTACAGATGTACGGATTTTTGACCCGAATTTTACTGCCACCTTGGGAGAGCCAATCAAAACATTGCTCACTGCAAACCAATCAGTGCTTCCCGAGGACTTGGGAACCCATCCACATCCTTTAACGTGGCCTTGGTAAAGTTATGTTCCTGTTTGGTGCGCAGCAGAGATCAGCCGTGTCCCAATTTAGAAGGCTGCAGCGTCCGGAGGCTGTGAAGGCTGCAGCCTCCTGAAGCCGCATAGGCTGTAGCCTTCGAACGCACCTCCGTGGACCGCATGGCCGTGTCGAAACAGGACAGGTCCAGCCCACGGCGCCCGTCACCCAGCAACCGAGACATGCTGCTAATGCTAATGCTAACAACACACACCTGCAGATTACGCACACAGATCATTAACAAAGATTACGCACAGGTAATCAAACTGTCACATTTTGAGAACAAGTTATTCTAATAATTCTAATCCACATTTTATGGCTAAAATATTGCTGTTTCTCCAATACATCTAAAATAGGCTAAATTACCTTAAAGTTTCAAAAACAGTGATGAGATATGCATGAAGTATTTTTAAATTGATAAGGGAATACATGTATACAGGGAATGCATTTAAGTCTTTTTATAAAGACTCTCCTTTGAGAAAAAATGGTTCATTAAACAATCAAATAAACTTCTGGAAATACTTTGTCATAATATGAATAGTCAAACATTGAACCCATCACCGGGCCTTTCTGTGTGGAGTTTGCATGTTCTCCCCGTGTCTGGATGGGTTTCCTCCGGGCACTCCGGTTTCCCCCATCAACCCAAAACATGCACTGTAGGTGTAAAAGTTGTGTGAGTGAGTGTTGGTGGTGGTCGGAGGGACCGTTGGCGCCGCTTGGCTTGGCAGCCGCGCCTCCGTCAGTCTGCCCCAGGGCAACTGTGGCTATAACAGTAGCTTACCACCACCGGGTATGGAGTGAATGAAAAATACTCTGTAAAATGCTGTGTAAAGCACTTTGGGGACATGTGTCTGTGTAAAGCGCTATATAAATAAACCTTACCTTACCTTACCATCACATACACACACAATGCATTAATAGGTTAATAATAAATAAATAAAACATGTCAGTGTACTCCCATTGTGTAACTTTTTTTTTACAGAAGCAGGTGCCAATCCAATATGAACAAATTATCTTTGCCAAATATGATCAGATCGAATACTGCTTCACTGCAGTACAATGGTACATTCTTATAGTACATGTAATTATAGTTACTATTAAAAGACACATCAAACAACTGGGACATCTCACCATGAATCAAATGTCACAGTGAAAAACGTTCAGATAAACTTATTCTGAACCTAAACTGCATGGAGACATCACTATTAGGACACATTCAGGACAGCAGAAGACAGCGGGTGCAGGAAGCCAGATGCAACCAGAGGCCTCACAGGTCTTCTGCAGGTTGTGACTCAGAGGTTGTGACTCTGCAGAAATCCTCAGTGACTCTGGACATGGACAGTGGAGACATCTTGTATCTTCTGAAGGAGGAAGAGCAGAATGAACCTTACATCTGTTTGGTTCTGTTGGTTCAAAGTCCTGTCCTGCAGAGTGAAAACCTGTAATGACACACACATTAAGAAAACTACCAACTATTACAGGAAAATCAGGTCCACAGAGCAAGTACATTCACATCCAAAGTGTGTTGTGTCCTCATCCAGGAAGTTGCAGATGAGAAATGAAAATTCATATAAAACATTTCAAACAGTTTTCTCATTGTTATATTAAATGTGACTGGCCTAACAGACACAGGTGTCAATATAATGTATTCCCAGAATGAAATGCATGTGTGGGAGGCTTATATTACGCGATTTACAAGTAAATATTATTATACTGCATGAAATAATGCACGTTTTTACCTTACCTCCGAGCTACCCCTGTCCGTGAAAAGGCGGCGTTGCTTCCTCTTTAATCACTCCATGGTCTTTTCCCCTAACAGTAAAAAAAAATTAGTGTTTGATGGAAATCTGTCCAAATATGAAAGTCTGAGCGGACTTGCTTAGCTGTAAATTACTAGCCAAACTTTTAGCTCAAAGCTCCAAAGTTAACGCAGTTAAAAACAAAATTTTTTGACTGTTTTGTGGGAGTTATGGCTGTATTTTAAGTTTACCGTTGTGTTAGTGATGATTTCCAATAGTTAAAAGTGTGTACTCACATGCCTGCTTTTTGCTCCGTGTTTTTTGCTCCGTATTTTGCGGTCCGTGTTTTTCGCTCCGTGTTTTGCGCTCCGTGTTTTTGCTGTTTTCGAACATTGCAGCCGCTGCGCGGTGCATGCTGGGATATTAGAGGCCGCGAGGGATACTCGGATGTAGCCTTCGTTCATGGCCCGATCTCCATGGAAACCAGGCCAGTTTAAAGGCTGTATTTGAAGGCTGTACAAAATAAAATGAAATGAGACAGGCCTTGGTTTACCGGAAGTGACGTATGCGGCCTTAAAACCAGCCTCCGGAGGCTGCAGCCTTATGAATTGGGACATAGCTATCGTGGGAGAGGTGTTGAGAACGTAGCCTGTTCACATTGAAAGCAGGATGGAAGCAGACAATCCGGTGAGTGAGGTTCCATTAAAGCACGGAATCGTCCAGTATTTTGGCAGTTAAATGATGCATCCAGCACGGGAAACAGGACGCGATTTCTTCTGTATTGTCTGAAATGACTTCATGTCTGTCACACGTGTCTATAGTACAGACACTAGGCTACCTGATTTCATAGCGTCCTGAATCCCTCCCGCATGTGTGCATGCATGCACCTGTAAAGTAAATGTTTGAAAAGTAGCAGCCTATATACTTGTCTATATATCTATATCAACTATTGTTAGACAATCCCCACGCTGTTCAAAACGTGATTGGTCAGCTAGCCTTGCCGTTACCGTTAGCAAAGTTGGTGAAAATGAAATGGATGCTGTGGCTTTCAACACAGCACAGCTGACTGTGAATATTCTCATTCATCCAGGTCATCTCAGTCAAGGAGATTAGTTGTAGGTAATAGGCTTTTTGGAGCTAGATCAAGAAATCCAGGCTACAACTAAACTCCTTGGCCGAAGCATATAGGTCTTTGCTGGTTTGCATGTACATTTTGGGGTGTAAATTATAGTGTTGTAGTACTCGAGTCCGGACTCGGACTCGAATCCGGACCTGGAGATGACCTGGATGAATGAGAATATTCACGGACAGCTGTGCTGTGTTTCAAACTTACTCCAACCAAGAAACTGACACAAAACACATGGAGTGTGAGAACAGAAGGTTCAGAAACAGGTGGAAGTGTCTGTCAAAGCCAGAGGAGCAGCCTCATGAGCAAAGGCTACAGTAAATGGGGAGAGAAGTAATTTACCTTCGTACTGTACTGTACATCACATATACAGTACTTAATCTCTGCTCAAAGGTTGATGGTTTGTGCTAAAGTGTCTTTGGCACCAGACCCTGGTGCTCTGGTTGAAAATATGTCTGAACTGAAAACAACACAGAGACACTTTAGGATTTAGAATACTGCTTAAAAGCCTGTAATAAATCATAAATATTACTTTTTTAACTATATTATTTTCTTAACCCCATGAGGGCCTCTGTCTTGCATTATATATACAGTAATATAGTATCTATAGTGTATAGTATATTATGATTATAACATATTATTATAATAATTATGATCAGTTGTAGCTTATAAAAAATATAATATAATATGTTATATAATAAGTAGACTTTGAGGCTCTGTTCTGCCCCACATCAACAAGGGGTGTTCAGGAGCCAAAGGAAACCCAACTGGTGTCTGCTAACATCCAGGACTCCTCAAACCCTGACGAGAGAAGTCTGGCCCAGGAACTTAGACCCCTGGAGGACAGCACTCTGGTCAGGGAGCTGCGCAAAGAGTTAGAGTGGACAAGGGCCAAGCTTGCAGATCAGGCCCAAAGAAGCTTTGTTTTGGACTGCAAGCTTAAGACTGAGGAGAAGATGGGTAAAGAAAAGGCCTGGAGTTCACTGCTACTCCTGAGAAGAAGCACAAACAACTCCAAGACCTAGTTACCGCACATAAGGTGCTCTTGTATCTTTATGATTATACTGTACAGGAAAATGTGCAACTAAAACAAGATCTTGCCAACTACAAAGAAGTCACTAATGAAAGACCAAAAAAGACAAATGAAAAAGATGCTCAAAGTGACACTCCTGAAGAAAGATAGAGCCATTTTTCTAGGTATTTTTGAGCTATAAAACCACTTGTAATTTAATACATTTAAAGAACAGCTGACAGGCAGAGCAATGATATATCTGTAGAAACAAGCAAGTGACAGAGCCCCAAACAAAAAGTTACACAGTGCATCTTTAAAATATTAATACAATATTCACGGTACAGTTGGCATTGCCCTTCCCCTGTTGACTTTTCTGATGATTAAACTGTGAGGCTGGAGAGAAACACTGTGAGGGTTCTGTTGATTTAATAGATTTCATAACTGTACTCTGATACTGTGATGCAAATGGATCCGGGTTTCTTGAGCGTGCCTCTTGGCTTGGACACGGGACAGTGAAGGGGAGCACTCATGCCTGTTTGTATTTGTGCTGAGTCTATTTGAACATAATTGTTTCTGTTTGCTCATGAGGGAGGATCGGCTTAATAAATCAGACATTATAAACACATAAGACAACGCCATCTTCACCATATTTACCCAGCCTAGTCAACCAGGGAAAAGTTTAGTTTTGTCATTTATAGTTATTGAAATAGTTTGCATGTATTGGGACTCCAGGGAAGCACTCAGCCAATGCCTTCAAAAGTTTTGTCTTAGTATAATACTCCTTGAATCATCAAACTCAAATGTTGCCCAAACAAAGATACAAATGTTTTGAAATGGCATTGACAAGTTGTATTTGTCACTTTTTTTGGAGGCAGGTTCTTTTCAGCATAGGTTATAATAAAATTGTGAAACAAGTGTGTAATTAAGGAAAATTGTTCTGCATTCGGCCCATTCATAATTAACATGTGAGTCGGTATAGTCACATTTTCTTTGTGTCTGAGTCATTTTTTTTCCTGTATTTTACCTAAACAATTGACAATGTATGCCTCTCTACTTTTGACAGGTTTCAGACTGGGCAAAAATAGGGACACCTGGGACATTTCTTGTTTAAAACTGGAACAAATCAGTGGTTTTGTATAAATCTGCTGGGACAGGGGATGCAGGGCTCAAAACTGGGACTGTCCCAGGTAAATAAGGACATCTGGTCATCTTATTTTAGCAATTAAAAGTTTATAAGTTTAAAGCCATACTATGGTGCATTCTAAGAAAAGCAATAACCAAATGTTATTTAGCACACCTGTAAAAGTGCGTTCAGACAGGAGCATCAAAAACGGCACCTTTACATTTGTGTATTTTGGATGGCATGGACGAATGGGAGAAAAGTACTCGATGCGCGTCCTGGGCGTCTGTTGCCCTGGAAAGTTCCATTTCCCGGTCTTTTCCCAGAACGTTGGCAGACCAGACTGACAGAGTGGCTTTAGTGTATTTATTATTACATAAAACCCATCAGCGGAGGTGATCAGCTCGCCGGCTGTGGTGTGTATATATTTATACTCTGCTAATAACACTGGTTTAGTCCTGGTTTAGTCCTGGTCCAGTCCTGGTGTGGTTCTGGCGATTGGCTCGGCAGCTGAGGTATGTATAGGCCTATATTTATACTCCGCTAATGACACGGCTTAGAGTTTCTTGTGTTTGTGGCTCCCCGCTCCAGTTCTGGATAATAACGTTGCTACGTCACTGGATACTAGTTCCTGACTGGTTGATGTGGTGCGTCCGACAGCAAAAGTTCAGCATCTTCAACTTCTGACGCCGATGCCTTGGACACGTGTCCAGAGAGTTGATGCCTGAACGTTCAAGACGCGCTAAGTCGACACTAGATTTGCACCGCACTGACACCTGAAGACGCGCCGCGAAAACGCAGGGCGCCCCAGACGCGCGTCCACATAGACTTTGCCTGTAAACTGGACGCTCCAGTCTGAACAAACCATGTTATAGCTAAATGATTCTTTGCAGCTGATGTCAACATTCCCTGGGGGTGTGATGCTAATTGTGGGGTCTCTTCTGTCTGAGACTTGTTAAGACTTTAATCCGAGCTTTATTTTAACACAATCTGACCATAAAGAACTGAAACATGTCTCTCTCAAATAACATTACAGTCATAAGCTATAGCATTAGCCAACATTTTTTCAGTTAATCAGATTCTCTATTTTTGTTGAAAATCAGACACCTAAACAGGATCAACACTCTCATTGATCACACGCTCCTGAAAATGTGCTGTTTTTGTAAATGTGTGTTTAAAAACGTTTTGGCAATGTTTGCTAATGTGTACATTGCATCACTATGGTAAACACTGAACATTCCACCATTGGAGATTTATGGAGAACACCCCCAGCATAATGTCACTGTGAATATAAATTGGTAAATTTTAAATAAATTAAAACAGGATTAATACCATCTCATGCCTCATGACTTTCCACTTTTGGACATCTAAATTTGTGTGCCTAGAGTAATATACTATATGTGTACTGAAATTAAATATTTACAAATATGTCATAAGTCCTGTCATTGTGATGTCAGAAATGTGCACATATTACCTTTTCTATTTTCTTTTTATAGATCAATCATAATGCTCACCAAGATCTCAAACATTATACAGTATTGAACAATGGCAATTTCTTGGAAGTGGATAAGGAATTATTCTTTGATCTTTGGCAGACTTTTTTGGAATAATACCTGGTGATACAGACACGTGTTTCATCTCCTCCAGGCGTCACAGAGGGCTCAGGGTCCAACCCGAATGCCCCCTATTACAAAGACGGACACATAAACAGCCAACCCCTGATGGAGAAAATAATGGAGCCTGCATCAGCATCCTGCCATTATCCACTCCTTACTTGTTGTCTGTGTGTTTAAAGTCCTGTTTTGGTGCCTGTCTGTTTGTCCCTACGCGTGGAGCAGCAGAAATGGCCCGTTGAGTGGATGTGTAATGGGGAGCGGGGTTAAAGACGGCCGGCCTGCATTACAGAGACATGCATCGCCAGTTGAGGGATTGTATATGCATTCATTATGGGCTGGTCCAAAACAGTGGGCTAAAACTATGACCCCCCAGGCAGATATATAGCTGTATAAACTGTAATGTATATCACAGCATGAATGAGGCCATTACATGAACAGTGTATTATATGGTCAAAACCCTGAATATTTCGCACATTCGGATTTATCATGTCAAAAATAAAAGGTATTAGAAATTATTATATTAATTATCTTGGTTTGTGCTTGTGCTCAAATTCAAAAAGTATATTCTGCTTGGCATTTCCATCGGGGTGATTGTATTGTAGTAAACACACACACGGTCCAGAGTGTGGCATTAAACATATCTATCTTTATGGAGACAAGCAAGCGACGCCACTAAACCAAGATACAGATCAGTGATCTGTGTTAGAGTGCATGTTTTTCAAGGAAATCCCAAACCAAACCTTGTGCACACGTTGGAGGTGGATGGAACACGCAACACTGGGGCACAATTACCAGGCTTTAAGCCAGAGAAGGTTGATTTTGAGCAATATTAACTCTTAATCCAGCGCTCATGCTATTTTGCTGCTCCAAAGACAGTGGTTGGCGACATCAGAGGCGACCAAAGGGGGACCCACCATTTTAAAGGCTCCTGTAAAACGCACGTAAAACGCAATTTAGAGTGACACACATATCAGTCTGCCATGAGCCAGGTTAATAACATCTCCATGGAGACTGCAAAGATAGCAAATGCCCACCAGTATAAAAAGTTACATAGTGCACCTTTAATAAGAATTAAAAAAAAAAAAAAAACATTTAGACTCAAAGCTCAGATAAAATTATTGCAAGTCATCATATACTTGAAAGAAAAAAGATAAAAAGGAAAGAAAGAATTACATAAAATATTAAACTTTTCATTTAAAATTCACAATGGCTCACACAGGAGCGAATGTTAAAAAATTTCAAAGGCCTCAACCTTAAGGAAAGTTTTAAAAGTTTTTTTTCTTTTTTTTTCAGCAAAGATCGACAATTTAAAACAAGAAATTTCACTGCTTTTTGTTGCCAGACGGCAGCCACTACTGCAGAGTCCGGCCTTGCAGCGGAACATCATGCATATTCATCCTGGTTCTTGCTCCCAGACCTGGCAACCCACTAAAGGTCCTCAGCCAACTCAGCAAAAGAAAATCACAAACCTATACAGTGCATTTCATGAGTTTTCTTTAGTGAATAAACAGGGTTGATGCTACCTTTTCTTGTCAGCATTCAAATTGGACAAATGTATTATTATTATTATTAGATTAGTGTTTATTATTCTCAGGGACACTTGTTATATGTAGACATCTTTCAAATAATTTAAGATCTATGTCAAATGTTGTAAAAAATAACATGGTAGTAAAAAAATTTTGCACAAACTTTGGATTACTGCAAGCCTGAGATCTGTCTAAGAGATTTGTCTAAGTTTTCTGGTAAACAACTTTGAGATAAATTCTAACAGTCCATAATTACTCTAGTATCACACTGTTTTGATCACTTTTAATATATACAATCCAGGAATAGTTATTTAGACAGGCACTGCCCACCCACAATCAGATATTTATAGCAAGGGGAATGCTGGCTTCTATCCATCCATCTCTCCTTTGAAAGTTATCTCTTAAACATTTGTTGTTGTTGTTTTTTTTTTCAACAAGGACAATTGCCTAATACATCTTTGGAAACATTTATTGCTGCCAAACCAAAATGTGTTGCCAACGTTAGATGTTATCCAAAGCCATAAATGACAGACACACACTAAAGGCCAAGAAGATGATGCCAATCTCTGAATACAAATGCTTTCTGGAGGGTCTGACACCTGCTTGCCTCATGAATATGCCAATGCCTTGCACAAAATATTCCACAGTATGGCATTTTTGCTCCAAAATACCTAAAAAATGCATGCAACATGCATTCTTACAGTAACTGGGGTCACTTCTACATAGATCTAACCTGTAGCTTGGTCTGGCACATCATGATTACATTTTTATACACCTTCAAGACACTTAAAGCACTTCACAATAAGGAACCACTCACCCATTCATACACCAGTGTACACACACTGGGAGTGAGGTAACACAAGGATCTGACCGCTCAACCAATAATGTGACATTTGAACCCACAACCTCCAGATCAGTAAACAAACACCCTACCACCTGAGCTATTGTCATCTTCTGCTTGGCTCAAGTTTAAAGCCATGCTGTGGAACATTTTAGGCAAATGGCAGCATCTCACTGAAGACAGGTGGCAAACCCTCCACCAGAAACATAAAAAATCCTAAAGCTGCTAAAGTTCCTAAAAAAAGTCCTAAAACTGCAATATGTCAAATATGGATATGTAAAAAAATAAATAAATAAAATTATTTCTACTCATCAGCCCTAAATGTAAAATGTGATGGATTTTGCTGGTTGTTGATTTCTTTGGAGTTACCTCATCTGTGTCTGTAACAATCTGTTTCACAGTCACATAATGAGGAGGAGTGCTGCTTTACATAGCTGTGCACAGCTGCTGGTCACAGGGCACTGCACAAACTTGTGTTCACAGGCACCAAAGGGGGAAACAGTAATTTCTGTCTAAAATCAAGGCTTTAAGTTTGTCTGAAGATATGTTTGGCGCCGGAACTAATGTAGCACTGTACATTTTCAAATGCTCTTGGCTCAAATGTTTAGTTTTTAGTTTCTGAAGCCATTTTTCAGGGAATTATCAGCACAAACCCAGACTAAATTGTAGAACTAAAAATCTTTGTTCTGATTAGTTAAAATCAGAAATTAAGTAACAAAGGGCATCTCATAGTATCTCAATCGGTATAGAAGCCTTAACATTTACTCAAAGATTTAACTGCAGACTGTGACACTCCCCAACTTGTAAGTGATGGATTGAAAAAAAGTGCACATGTGGACGCTGACAAGACCGAGGAACCGATGATTGACTTCAGGAGGAAAAGGACACTAGTGAAGCCTGTCACCATGCATGACCATGACGTGGAAATAGTGGACTGCTACAATAATAATAATAATAATAATGCATCAGTTTTATATAGCGCTTTTCTGGACACTCAAAGACGCTTTACAGAGCATTATTCATTCACTCCAGACCCGGTGGTGGTAAACTACTATTGTAGCCACAGCTGCCCTGGGGCAGACTGACGGAAGCGAGGCTGCCAATCTGCGCCATCGGCCCCTCCGACCACCACCACCATTCACGCACACACCACTTTCATACTAGGCAATGTGGGTGATGTGCCTTGCCTAAGGACACAACGACAGTTTTTCCCACTGGCGCCCCACTGTGGCACCTGGAATTCCTTGTGGTCTCCCATCCAAGTACTAACCAGGCCCGGCCCTGCTTAGCTTCTGAGATCTGACGGGATCAGGCTTTGACGAGCCGGTATGGCCACAAGTACCTTGAAGTCCATGTAAACAACAGACTGGACTGGAAGGAGAACAGTAATGATGTGTACAAAAAGGACATGAGTAGATGCATGCAGCAAGTTAATGGAGATCTTCTGCCAGTCTGTGGTGGCCAGCATCCTGTACTTCGCTGTGGTCTGCTGGGGGAACAGCGCCAGTAAAAGGGACATTGGATGGATTGACAAACTGATATGTAAAGTTGGTCACATGATCGGCTGTTAGCTGGAGACATTTGTCACAGTGAGGGACAGGAGGGACACTCCTGCTCACCCACTGCACCAGACGACAGAGGGACAGAGAAGTTTATTCTCCAACAGGCTCCTATAGTGAGAGTGAGAGATACAGGACCACATTCATACCATACTCCATACAATTGTACAACAACTCACCCTTATGTAACAGTTAACCCTATGTTTCTGTCAATCATCTTTGCACTGTTTTCATTACGACCTCTTGTATATGACTGTGACATACCATCCATCCATCCATCCATCTTCTCCCGCTTAATCCGGCTGGTCGCGGGGGCAGCGTGCTGCCCAATACTCATAGCACCTGACCCCCTATGAACCCCTCTGCAGGTGGTGAGCCCACAGGAGGGTGGACAACATGGTCCTTGATGTTAGTTCATAGGGGTACTGTGACATACTGTATTTATATTACGATATTTGGTTTTTACTTACTGTACATACATTTATAGAATTTACCAGTCTCTTGCTATTTTTTATTTAATACTTGTAATATAATGTGATGTGTGAGCTACTTTTCCCAAGTAATTTCCCTTGTGGATCAATAAAGTCTGTCTAAGTCTGAGTCTAGTATGTCCTTTTTCTGGTGGAAGGTTTTTGTTTTTTTTATCAATAACATCTCCAGTAATTGAAGATTAATTCCATACTGTGGTGCATTCCAAGCAAAATGATAACCCCACACAAAATGATAACCCCACCCAAATGTTACTTTAGATGTTATAGCTAATTGGCTAATTCAAAACCAAATGAAAATGAATAAAAACAGGACTAGTAACATCACATGCCTCATGAGCTTACACTTTTGGACATTGAAATTTGTGTGTCTAGATTACAAAATATATGTGTACTGAAATTAAATAGCCACAAATATGTCATAACATAGACTGATAACAGCATAAATCTCATGGTGATGGCAGAAATGTGTAGCTTCAATATTATTCTTTCTGTTATTATTATTTTTAATAAATTAATCATAATGCTCACCATGAGCTTAAATGCAAAAATTTGAACAATGCCATTTTCAGAAACCTGATGATATAGACACTTAACTTGTAAGTGATGGACTGATGAGACAGAGAGCCTAGAGCATACTATGACTGTGTGAGGCTGGCTCAGGGCAGGTGTGGTTACACCAGTAACTTCCACAAAAGGGGCTTTTTGCTTGATGTCATATATAAGAACACAGAATCCGTTCTTTATGTTTTTCAGGACTCTGATAACAGACTAGAGCATCAGCTTGTGTAAATGATGAAAAAGTCAACACTACAGTCCATAAAAAACTTTCCATCATATTAATATGTGACGTCGATGTCATTCATAGGTTACCTAGCAACCATACATGATGGGGTCTTGTATTATGCAGTAAATCCAGAAATCCATTTTTCTTTGAGCCCCACCTAAATCATAACTACAAGCAAACAACAGGGAATTATGGGGAAATGATGGCACATACAATTTCCTTCAATTTTCCACCACTGCATGTGCTCTTGTCTTTATCACACTGATGTCAGAACGAGGCACTTCTCCAAAGTATTGCCGCTTGAACACAAAGATTATGACCTTTGACCTTGTCCAGTTAGCATGTGGTATTTATAGGAACACTTTTATTGAGCAGCAACCCATCTGATTACTGTTCATATGATAAATGCCACACTGCACTGATTCAGCTGTTTATTTTGACACAAATTAGCTTCAAAAAGAACCCTCTAATACTGTTTTATTATGCAAATATAACCCGAGGATGGAGTTTTCAGAATGAAAATGAGCTACAAACAGCTTCTTTGAGGGAGATATTTTCCAAAAACACAAACTGGCTTTGGTATTTGGCGCTCATCAAGATTTAATTACTTTTGGATTTTAGATAGAAAATTAAAAAAACTTTATATACTATTTTTGATGTTATGAACCAATCAAAACTAAATATTCACTTTCCAGTTTAAAAGAAAACCTGAGAATGTTGCCTCTATAAGAGTCAAATACAAATTAACATTTCTGCAAAGAGATGTTTCAATGAGCTAATTTCTTCTTCCATTACTGCTTCCACCTTCTCTGTTTGCCTCCGTTTTAAGTCACTCTTTAAGCCATTAAAGCCACTCCAACTGTGCATTCAACCAAGTATGAAGTTTTGGAACAAAGTACACCTTATAACATGGAAATGACAGTATGCTCTGATTTTTTATTAGCAACTTTGAATAGACCTGAAATTATTATGAAGTTATTTAGTTTATTTCCATGCTTGTATTTATATTAAAGGTCTTATACTGTGCAAATTGACTCTTGTGAGCTTTAAGCCATGTTACAATGTTGTTTCCTCCTCAAACACACACCTGGAGCTTTTTCATTCACACATGTTTGAGTAATCCTGCATTATTAGTCAGCCTACATCTTCAAAGTTCAAAATGCTCTTTCCAAGTTAATTTCTACCTTTTACCTTTTTTTTTTTTTGTAGAGATTGGCAGTGTCAGGGCTGACAAATATAGGCCCTTTAAATAAGACAGAAACTTAGGGTCCTGTGCTGCTTTACTGCAGCTCTGAAAGTGTGTGGTTGCCCAGACAGAGTTTTGAGTGAATGAAGGGCGATTGATTTATCTGTTGGCTGTCAGACTGCAGGACCGTTTCTGAGCGAAGCATTATGTGCATGAACACATATCTGCAAATTGTAGAAATATAACTGACAACAAATAGTTCACGCAGCACAAGTTTAAATGAAGGTGATCTCTGTTACTTTAAGGGGTGTGTAACTGCAAAAGTGAAAACCCCAATTTAGTACTACATTCTTAAGCATTAAATAAAATTCTGCCAAGAGTTTAAAATCCTATATGCTTTTCAAAAATCTGACTTTTTTCCTCTTTCCTCATCCCCCTCTGGTCTTCTTCACAGCCCACTACAGATTTTTCACAATCTTCAGTGGCACAAAATTACTTTTTTTGCAAATCAGTCCTTGTTGCATAAATTTGAATTAATTTGAAAAGCCCAACATCTACAAAAAACAAAGTCTCAATGCTACTGTGAACAAGCAGGTTCACGTCTAACCACTACTACTATTATTGCCACTACTGTTACTACTACTATGATGTCTGCTACTACTGTAACTAATACTTTAACTTCTTAGGTTCCTTTCTAAGACAATGTAGCCAAGTGTATTTGTACCTTGTTGACATGTTTCGGCTGCTAGCTGCGAGCCATCTTCAGAACTGTCACCGGTGTTAGTGGTGACGTGTCATATATCAGCTGTTGTTACTTCCGGTAGGCGTGGTCAGCCTGATGGGACCTGCAGGTCGCCCAGACTGACCACGCCTCCTGTCGCCCGGTGGTCTCTGGAGGAGGGTGTCCCAGGTGTGTGAAAGGAGGAACGCAGCGTCATCACGGTTGATGCTGTCAGTGCCTTGTTTCCTGATCTCAATGGCCTCCCTGATCCAGCGTTTGAACTTGTTGTTCTCTGATCCAATGACCCGAGCCCCATTCCAATCCATAATGTGGTTATTTCTTTTACAGTGGTCTGATATGGTGGATTTTAGGTTTTCCTGTTCTGCTTTGTCTCTTTGTGTTCTGGTAAGTCTCCCTGCTGTTTCTTTTTCGCATTCTTTTTGGTGTTCCTTTTTTCGGATGTGAAATGCCCGGCCTGTTTCCCTATGTAAGATTTATTGCACGATTTGCACTGGATTTCGTAGATGGCATTGCATTTTTGTTCTGGTGGTATTTTATCTTTGGGGTGTACTAACTGTTGGCGGAGTTTTGGGTATGGTTTGACTGCTGTGCTTATGCTTATGCAGCCGAAACATGTCAACAAGGTACAAATACACTTGGCTACATTGTCTTAGAAAGGAACCTAAGAAGTTAAAGCACTAAGAAGACAAAATGAATATTTTTGGTGTAACTAATACTGCTCACGACTACAGAATACTACATTGTCTGATAATATGACTTATGCACAGAAACAAATACAATATAAGGTATGAATGCAGATTTGTGCCAGCTTGAATACTGAATGTATGCATCAAGAACATCACAAATCTTTCTAATCTGCATTGCTACATGACAGACATTGTGATGTTGTCAAATACAAAAAATCGGGGTAATCTATTCTATATAGGCCTACAAGATCAATGTCTCCCATATCAATTTATCACAAGAGTTGACTCATAGACCTTGTATTTGGCAGTGGATGATATGTTGACAATGAGAAGTCTAATTTGGAGCCCTGGTTGTAGCTGAGAAAGCTGCGGTGCAGTGTGTCCTGGTGACACTGAGTGGGAGTGAATTGTACCAAAACACTTTTCTGAAAACAAGAGGAGAGGAGGAGTGCCACAGGAAGAGCAGAGCCAGTAAATAACACTGACCAGTGTAATGAGCTCTAGGCTGGGTGGACATCCAGTTCCCAAATCGACTTTTGATTGGAACACATTGGTTAGAATCGAGATGGATTGTTTTCCATTTGTCTGTAGAAGAGTGGTTACTTGTATTAATTTTATCAGGTAGATGCTATAAGACTTAACTATAAGACTTATAACACTTCTGATGTATTAAAAACAGAAATTCTCTGCTTGTGTAGGCCCCATTCATTAAAGTCACTTGTTTATGCCGTTGTTATAGTTGTTCAAATATAATTCACATTTGCATATTGATTTTAACAACTACTTAAAATCGGAAGTAGGGCCCCTTTCTGCCGCAGAGAAACACATTCAGCTCTTTTCCTCCCCCTTAATATAACTGATTACTGAAGCTAAAATGCAAATGTTAAATTAGTAGGGGTGTAACAATAACTGAAATGTGGTATATCGTATCGTCAAAGGTCTCACAATAATATCGTGAACCATCACAATATATTGAATCACAAGTCTCTTTGCTTAAATGAACAGTTATGAAGCAGAAATAGCTAAAAAAAAACAAAAAAAACAGGGAACTACATAGACCATGATCCTTTTCTCCATTTCAGTGTAGACGACATGAAGAAATAACTGTTCTAAGCACTTTGAAATCTTCATTCTTTGGATTAAGTCTTGTGAAGGCATTTTTAGAGGAAAAAGTAGCAAATTCACAGTTTTGTGAGCCTTCACAAAATATTGCAATGAATATTGTACCGTGAGATGTATATGGTGAAAATATCATATCAACGATATCCAATAGATTTGGATATCGTTTCATCCCTAATGACAATAAATGTTGTACCAAATGACTGGTCAAAGCATTTTATAATGTCAGTCTTGTTATTATCGTAATATCGTGAGCCTCCCCACCATATCACAATAAATATTGTACCATGAGGTTCATACTTGACGATATTGTATTGTGACATTTGGATATCATTACATTCCTATAAATTAGTAATAATTTATAGTTTGTTGAAATATATCTCCAAACTGCATTTTTGCATTATAAAGTTGCCTTCATATTGATACTTTTTCATTAACCTTCCCTGGAGGTGTGATGCTAACTAAAGGCATTATTTTGGCAGAAGCTCTGTTACACTTCAATCTGACTTTTATTTTAGCATAATCTGCACAGAAAGGGTTGATTTAGTTGGAACTGCAGCTGGAGAGATGATTTGCTCTGTTATGCATGTCTCACATATAAAATTAGCCATCAGTTTTTCAATTAGTCAGTCTCACTTTTTATGTTGAAATTCAAACACTTAAACAGGACCACAAACGCTCATATTGATCACAAGCGTCTAAAAATATGTTGTCTAAATCCATTTTACGGTTTATCTTGAGTTTTCAGATCTTAATCTTTCTATAGACTTTGCTAATGTGTGCATTGTGTCTCCATGATAACTTCTGAACATTCCACCATAAAGATACATGTAGAGCACCCCCAGCTTGACGTCACTGCAAAGTATCAATGGACCAATTGTTCAAATGTTTCACACCAGGTGCCACCAATGGCTTTCAAAGTATACCACTAGATCTAAACCTGGACGAGGTCAGTTTGAGAAACATATGATATGTTATAGCCGGTAATTGTAGCCTTTATCTCGCCCGATCCATGTGTTCAGCAAAAGCCACTGTCCACACATCGGCTCTCAGAATTAATAACACATTCATTGGCACAGTGCCCTTTGTCCCTCCATCTTTGCTGTGTGCTGTTTCGCCCCATTAATCTCACAGTGTTGACTCTGTTTAAAGTCAGTGAGCTGGACACCTGTTGGACGCTGTAATGACAGTTAGGCCCAGACTGCTGTGTGGGCAGACAGGGAGCCTATAATGTGAGCCCAGAGGCATTGTCATCATTTTATCCTTTGCACATTCAGACAGTTGGGGTTTTTGTCCTTCCTTTTGGCTAATTTTTCTGCTTGTCGTGCTGGGCTGGCTCCTTCTCTGATCTTTTTGTGTCTGCTGTCCTCCGCAGCCTGACACCTTTGCAGGGGAACAGAAATCACACCTGAGAGGCCCATTGAAGAGGCTGCTTCTAACCTTTTCATCTCCTTGTTCTCCCTTTTTGAAGCCACACTCACACTGCTATTTCACCTTATTTTCTCACAATCTCAATCCTGATATTCCATTTTCATACAATCTTTTTTATTCATTCTTAAGATTTGTAATATTTTTCATCTTTGGTTCACAAGATCTGTGAATATGCAACTGCATGACATTACACATTGATGACAATAAAGTTTGTGACTTTATTTTCTGGGGGATTTGTTTAACTGCCCAGATACACTCATTTGCTGTAGTTATTTCTGGTCAGATTGTGTTACAACCAAGTTCAGAATAAAGTGCAAAGTGAGTAACAGAGTTTCAGACAGAGAAGCCTCTTGATAGCTTAAGGTATTATGTGGCTCCTTTTTGATCTGAAGTTGAAATCACAAATTGATTTTATGTTTTAAAGATGGATGTAAGAACACAATGTTGACCCAGTGTAAAATTATTCTGACTTATGCTGATCCAAAGCAAATAATTTAGATTTTAATTTAGAGTTCAAGGGTCTTTATTTGTTATTCCAACATGACAGAACATTTATTCCTCAAGGTTCAGTGATTAAAAGAAGATAATGATATGTGTTCATTTAAAATTAAATATGTTTTAAAATGCCTTCAAAATTTTTAACCTTTCTTTTGTTTTATTCAGATGAAGAACATAAGCGCCTATGAAAAGCAATGCCTACATCATCGTATTTAATTCAGCATCATGGGTGCAAATGAAAGATCTCTCTTTCTCGTCACATCACACAAAAGCGATTGTGATTTGTTCGCGGCGGGGGAAGGGAGTGGGGAGGAGGAGTGAGGTTCATATTCAGCTTCTTCTCATTTATCCCTGGAGATGCATCATTGTCATGGAAACAATCTCAATCAGTGGTATGTGTGAGAGCGGATCCTCCCGTGGCAGCGTCAAAGTGTTTAAGCTGTGCATTCAGACTAACTTTAATTCATCAGTGTTATTGCAGTTTTTTGTTGGGGCCGTGCTAATTTTGTTGGTGAGTCAGACATAGAGTGACAGTTCGTTGCTGCGTTCAAAAAGAATATGGGCAGCACTCTAGTTTCAATGTGGCTATGTCATATGAGCCACAAAGGTTAACAACATTATACATTAGTTTGTCATAAAGTCTATTTGATGCTTTGAAAGTGTCTGGCTCATGAAATCTCACTCCAATGACCAATCTATGGCAGATTAACATTTGACCTCCACAATGCGCATCAATCTGCACTTCTCTATAGGAGCTGCCACAGTGGGCTTTGATAATGGGCAGGCGTTGGTGGACATGTGGACAGGGACATTATGCTGAGGAGCTGATATGTGCACCATACATGACGTCTTGCCCCTCCAAATGTGAGGGAGAATCCATCACTCTCCACCACACGCTGCACCTCATGATCGGGACCAGGTGTTGTCATTATGAAAAGTACAGGAAGAGAAGCTCTGTTTTACTTCAGAGGAACTTTATTTCGATGGATGGTTTTCATTTGATCTCATGTGAACATGCAATGGGACTGCAGGGACCTTTTGCCTTTCCTGTAATGTATTCCTCTTTTTGTCACAAAGTTTTGCACATAAGATACTCGGTGGTGATTGGTTGTGTCAATAGCCACAGTTGCCTTTGGGCAGACGGAAACGTGGCTTCATCTGTGCCTCTCTGATCACCACCAATCTCATTACCAGCACTTAAACGGGGTTTAGTGGGTGAAGTGTGTGCCCAAGGATACGCCGCGGTATGCATCGGTCAGAACCATAGACTGTACATATAAATGGACACAGCTAACCCGCTAGCTGCTGCTTTCCATACAGGAAGTTAGAATGGGGGCACTTCCGGCTCCATCGACTCTGGCTCTAATTGACTTTACATTGGAAATTTTGTTGTAATTGTTTGTATTAACCTGTTCTCACTTTTTTTATACAGTCTATGGTCAGAGCTTAAAGATTACATTTTAATATAACTGTACATTTCTCATTATTTACATGATGTAAACTGAAGACTGGCAGCTATTTGAGGAATGAGGAAGAGATCTTTTCTATTGTACTGTACATAGTGACTAGTGGTGAGCGATATGTCAAAATTCTCATATAAAACTTTTTTAGAGCCTAGATCATCATTTCAGTTTCATCACTATTCATATAACTAAAACTATCTGCTGCTTCTGAGATTGCCTGCTTCATCGTGATTGGTTAAATCCACATGTCACTCACTCAGCTACTAAAGAGCCTTGCCAGTAGCAGGATTGGGTGGGGAAAATCACAAGTAAACCTCGAGTCTCCTTCAGTGTCTTTCAGTGGTGATATGACCTCTCTTTCTTTTTTCCCTCTCTCTTTCTTCTCTTTCTCTCTTCTTTTCTCTCTCTTTTCTTCCTCTGCTGTACCTGGCTTTAGCCTAGAGCTCCTTAAACCTAATCTTAAATCTTAAAACATAATCGAAACATAATGAGGGTGTGAATGAGACAATGAACAATCACAAACAACAATCTACAAAATAAGTCTTTGAAAAGGTATCCAGCTTACATAACTGAACTGGACTGCGCCCTGAAAATATTAACATTTGTTAATATATTCATGCCTTTTTAATAATACAGATGAGATCAGAGCTATAGTAATGTCATAATTTCTACATGCTTCAATTGGAGAAAAAGAATAAAAAGTTATAACAGAGGAAAGAGGCTATAAATCTTATTCAGCTGTGTGTATTACATTTGGACTGCCATCAATCTCCAGTCATCTCTTCTGCAAGAATTCTAACCATCGCAAAGCAAAATGACGCAGCTGCCTGCTCTGATCTCAAAGTTGCTAATACCAAAGAACTAATCTTCAATGTTTTTGTGGCTTGTAGTGCAGAGAGACTTGTCTGTGAGGTCGTCTATGGGAAAATTCAAATTTCATAAGTTGAGAAACAAAGTGCATTGAAGTGCACTTAGTAGCTCTGATAATTGAGAGATGACAGATGGAGGCAGAGACCAATGTGACAAAAAGAGGATCACACTACAGTTTTAAGTACAAGTGAGAGAGGATTTTATAAACTTTACATTTTAAGTATGTGTGTTTTTTTGCAATATTGAAAGCACAATGACCAAACTTGATTCTAAACAACATCCACTCTGTTTTTGTTTTTCCCAGCACTTGTGTATGCAGCAGGTGACAACAGATAACCCCAAAACAAAACAATGAATTTCAAGTAGATTCACTTAACTAAGCCCACAAGTGTTTATGATCCACTCTCGCCATTGTTCAGGCCTAAAACAGTCATGGAAAACAGGCAGAGGCCAGTGAAGCAAGGGTTTAACAACTTCTTGTGTTAGCAGTGGAGGGACCATTAACACACAATGGAGCTCAGAATTGTAATTGAATTTCCAATATGAAACATTAATGTGTATCGTGCACCTTTAAATTACATGTATTGATGGTTATTTTACATCTTTTATGTTGGGTAATGTAATGAAACTACATCATGGTCTATAGTCTATTCATGATCTGTTCTCTGAAAGCCTCATCTCTTCAGTCTTTACTGAGGGGGACGTGAGCGGCATTTCCTCTTTTGTCTGCTTTTGAACTTTTTTTTCTTCAGTCTTTGTTGTTCTTCTTTCTCTCTTTACTCCTGCATTCAAGGACTCAAGATATCTCCAAAACATGACCTTTTTTCTCTTTAGATGACAACCTAATGCTCACGCATGTACTAACCTTTAAAAGCCCTTTGGTCTAAGGTCACTGTACGATAAAGACACTGCATTCTTTGTCATCATGCTATTGAAATGTATATTTAACGCTAGATATTTCAAGATACAAGTGTGTAGAAGAGTCTCACTCTCTACAGATCACCGGCTCAAACCTTTGCGCCCTTGCTTCTTTGACTTGGAAATGATTCATCTTGACACTTCATCTTTTCTTCAGTCACTACATGTACATGCACATAGCTCTGAGTGTGCTAAATAACCACATTCAAATCGTCTTTGGCCCAAAAACACTTTGTCCCAGCAGATAAAACAGCCAAGCTGCGAATGATGGACTAAGAACGTTCAGGTTTGTCTTGTAACTTAGCATTAGGACTAAAACTTTGCAGCCATACTTGATGATAAAACTACAGATTTGATTTCCAGGCATGCTAGAAACTCACTTAACGTTGCAGACCAGAACAATGAAACATCACTGCTGATCTTAAAAAAGTGAGTAAATGTCCAAATACATGAAGTTTAAACATACTAATGTTGTCCTGGCTTTTTTTTTACCTAAGTGTCTCTAGTCTTAAGGCCGCCACACACTAACTTTATGTTTTCATGTGTGATTTTGAAGCAGCTGTGCTCCTTACGTGTGTGGTGTCAGTGTGACTCTGAACTGCTCTGTCAGATCCATCCATCCATTTTCTTCCGCTTATCCAGGGCCGGGTCGCGGGGGCAGCAGTCCAAGCAGGGGCTCCCAAGCTTCCTTCTCCCCAGCCACTTCCTCCAGCTCCTCCGGACGGACCCCGGGGCGTTCCCAAGCCAGCCGAGAGACATAGTCTCTCCAGCGTGTCCTGGGTCTTCCCCGGGGCCTCCTACCGGTGGGACATGCCTGAAACACCTCCCGAGGGAGGCATCCAGGAGGCAGCCGGACCAGATGCCCGAGCCACCTCAACTGGCTCCTCTCGACGTGGAGAAGCAGCGACTCTACTCCGAGCTCCTCCCGTGTGACCGAGCTCCTCACCCTATCTCTAAGGGAGCGCCCGGCCACTCTGCGAAGGAAACTCATTTCGGCCGCTTGTATCCGCGATCTCATTCTTTCGGTTATTACCCAGAGCTCATGACCATAGGTGAGGGTAGGAACATAGATTGACCGGTAAATCGAGAGCTTCGCCTTTTGGCTCAGCTCCCTCTTCACCACAACAGTCCGATACAGTGACCGCATCACTGCCGACGCCGCACCAATCCACCTGTCAGTCTCATGCTCCATCCTCCCCTCACTCGTGAACAAGACCCCGAGATACTTGAACTCCTCCACTTGAGGCAGAGACTCCCCACCCACCCGGAGAGGGCAATCCACCTTTTTCCAGTCGAAAACCATGGCCTCGGATTTGGAACAGCTGATTCTCATCCCGGCCGCTTCACACTCGGCTGCAAACCGCCCCAGTGCACGTTGCCGGTCCTGGTTCGATGGAGCCAACAGAACAACATCGTCCACAAAAAGCAGAGATTAAATCCTGTGGTCCCCGAAATGGACTACCTCTGGCCCCTGACTGCACCTAGAAATTCTGTCTATAAATACAATGAACAGAACCGGTGACAAAGGGCGGCCCTGGCGGAGTCCAACATGCACTGGGAACAGGTCTGACTTACTGCCGGCAATGCGAACACAGCTCCTGCTTCGGTCATACAGGGACCGGACAGCCCTTAACAAAAGGCCCCGGACCCCATACTCCCGGAGCACTCCCCACAGGGCACCACAAGGGACACGTGTCCCGAATGTCTCGAATGCCTTCTCCAGGTCCACAAAGCACATGTGGACTGGTTGGGCAAACTCCCATGAACCCTCGAGCACCCGATGGAGGGTGTAGAGCTGGTCCAGTGTTCCACGACCAGGCCGAAAACCACACTGCTCCTCCTGGATCCGAGGTTCGACTATCGGCCGGACTCTCCTCTCCAGTACCCTGGCATAGACTTTACCGGGGAGGCTGAGGAGTGTGATTCCCCTGTAGTTGGAACACACCCTCCGTTCCCCCTTTTTATACAGAGGGACCACCACCCCGGTTTGCCAGTCCAAAGGTACTGTCCCCAACCGCCACGCAATGTTGCAGAGGCGTGTCAGCCAAGACAGCCCCACAACATCCAGAGACTTAAGGAACTCAGAACGGATCTCATCCACCCCCGGAGCCTTGCCACCGAGGAGCTTTCCAACCACCTCAGTGACTTCGGCCAGGGTGATGGATGAGTCCGCCTCTGGGTCCCCAGCCTCGGCCTCCTCTTCGGAGGACGTGACGGTGGGATTGAGGAGATCCCCAAATTATTCCTGCCACCATCCGACAACATCCCCAGTCGAGGTCAGCAGCTCTCCCCCCGCACTGTAAACAGTGTTGGTGAAGCACTGCTTCCCCCTCCTGAGGCGCCGGACGGTTTGCCAGAATTTCCCTGGGGCCATCCGATAGTTGTCCTCCATGGCCTCCCCGAACTCCTCCCAGACCCGAGTTTTTGCCTCTGCAACCGCCCGGGCTGCAGCACGCCTGGCCCGCCAGTACCTGTCAGCTGCCTCAGGAGTCCCCCGAGCCAGCAAGGCCCAGTAGGACTCCTTCTTCAGCTTGACGGCATCCCTTACTTCCAGTGTCCACCCCCGGGTTCAGGGATTGCCGCCGCAACAGGCACCACAGACCTTACGGCCACAGCTACGAGCGGCCGCATCGACAATAACGGCCGAGAACGAAGCCCACTCAGACTCCATGTCCCCAGCCTCCCCCGGGATCCGGGAGAAGCTCTCCCGGAGGTGAGAGTTGAAGGCCGCACCGACAGAAGGTTCCGCCAGACTTTCCCAACAGACATGATACGCTTGGGCCTGCCAGGTCTTTCCGGCTTCCTCCTCCGCCAGCGGACCCAACTCACCACCAGGTGGTGATCAGTTGACAGCTCTGCCCCTCTCTTCACCCGAGTGTCCAAGACACACGGCCGGAGATCAGATGACACAACAACAAAGTCAATCATCGACCTCCGGCCTAGGGAGTCCTGGTGCCACGTGCACCGATGGACCCCCTTGTGCTCAAACATGGTGTTAGTTATGGACAAACTGTGACTAGCACAGAAGTCCAATAACAGAACACCGCTCGGGTTCAGATCGGGGAGGCCGTTCCTCCCAATCACCCCTCTCCAAGTGTCACTGTTGTTGCCCACGTGGGCGTTGAAGTCCCCCAGTAGAACAACAGAATCCCTGGTTGGTGCACTGTCCAGTACCCCTCCCAGAGACTCCAAGAAGGCCGGGTACTCTGCACTGCTGTTCGGCCCGTAGGCCGACACCACAGTGAGAGACCTGTCCCCGACCTGAAGGCGCAGGGACGCGACCCTCTTGTTCAGTGGGGTGAACTCCAATACGCAGCGGCTGAGCTGAGGGGCAATGAGCAGGCCCACACCAGCTCGCCGCCGCTCCCCGCGGCCAACGCCAGAGAAATGGAAAGTCCAACCCCTCTCAAGGAGTTGGGTTCCAGAGCCCAAGCTGTGCATGGAGGTGAGGCCGACTATATCTAGCCGGTAACGCTCAACCTCCGGCACAAGCTCAGGCTCCTTCCCCCCCAGAGCTAGTCTCCATGTCCGGAGATTCGGTCACCGAGGCCCCTGCCTTTGGCCGCTGCCCAGATCTCTCCGCACCCAACCCCTATGGCTCCTCTCGCGGGTGGTGGGCCCACCAGAGGGCAGCCCCACATCGCTCCTTCGGGCTGGGCCCGGCCGGGCCCTGTGGGGAAAGGCCTGGCCACCAGGCACTCGCTGGCGTGCACCCACCCCAGGCCTGGCTCTAGGGTGGGGCCCCGGTGTCGCCATTCCGGGCGATGTAACTGGCCTTTGAATTTTGCTCGTCATAGGGGTCTTCTGAACCGCTCTTCGTCTGACCTGTCCCCCCGGACCTGTTTGCCTTAGGTGACCCTACCAGGGGCATAAAGCCCCTGACAACATAGCTCCTGGGATCATTCGGGCACTCAAACCCCTCCACCACGTTAAGGTGGCGGATCGAGGAGGGGCTCTGTCAGATCGTAACCGCTAAATATCAACAACGCTACAGTAACATCCAATAACAGAGCATCAGGGGCAGAGGGGTGACGGACACAGAGGCAGAAGATACAAACTCAGGATAGAGCAAAAATAATGAGAAGACTATTACTCACCTCTCGTAAAGTTGTACATTTAACTTACAGCATGTCATCCACATTAAAATTAAAAAAGAAATTGTTCTCTGCAAATAATAACACTCAGTCCACACCATGCTATTAATCCAGTTTGAGGCATTGTTTTAAAGTAAAAAGGCGAGATAGTTCCTCACGTGTGTCTGTTTACATCGTAGAACTATATCCACACAGCGCACGGATCGAGGTGCTGCAGATTCGCGATAGTAACTCTACTTCCTGTGTATTTTATCACCAATCTTTTGTGCTTTATAAATCATGTATCTGAAGTATTGCACCACAGTGCAATGCTCTGATCTTTTGAACACTTAAAGAGTCTCAAAGTGGTTTTACTGTAGACAGGAAACAGCTGACGTGATCGCGCTCACAACTTTAGCCTGTTTTACGCAGTCATTTCCCAATGCAGTCTTTGTGATTGAAGATTTTCAAATTGTTTAAGACTGAAAAATCCTGTGGTGTGTGGCGGCCTTTAGCCCAGTGGAAAGTAGACTGCACTGTTACATGCAGTGCGCCTCTGAATACATCACAGCTTCTCCAGACATAATTGGGATCTTTGAGATTCTAATCACATGCATTTTGAAAAATCTGTTTTAATTGGACTTGGCTAGTTATCCATTTTCCTGGTGTGCACGTGTATGTAGTGGGTGGTACCCATATCCAAACTGCAATATATGCAAATCATAAAATGCAATCAAATAATTTCTTGAATCAACCATTGTGGATACTTAAGGTTCCCAGGGCTTTTTGTGCAGATGTTTCACATGTTTCTGACCATGGATTTCCTCTGAGCACCCTGGTTCCCTCATCAACACAAAACATGCACCACAGGTAAACTCCTCCAGTCCTGTCCAAGCCTCGCTCAAGCTCTAGATGAGATGGGACTGCAGACGACAACTCTTCCTACACTGACAAAGTATGTAAGTGGTTTTAGATGCCATCTCTGTATGTTTGAGTAATCTTGCAGCCTCTCCCAGGCCCTATTCAAATCCTTCTTACGGTTAGCAATACAATTCTGTCAGAGGCTCAGCTATGGAAGTACAATAAGATCTGAACTGAAGATGGTGTTGTTTTTAATAGCCTGTGCTCACTGGTGCGAAATGCCAAAAATCAGAGCAGTAGCTGCCACAGTGAAGTTAGCACAAGCTCAGAGCGGGGCTAGGCTAAATCTTGCAAAGCTAAATTTTAGGTGCTTTGTAGATTAAAACCATTATAAAAGTTCATATTGTGAAAACAGAGAAGAATACTTAAAAATTTGACCTTTAAAAACTGATGATGTCCTGTAAGCTGACCACGAGTAAATTTCCCAAAAACATGCTCTGTGGGAGAATTCTGGGCTGGAGCTCCCAGGAGTTGCAGTATCTATGGAGCTGCCAGTAATCGATCTCGCATGGGGACAGAGGGGGAGTGTCTTATCCAGTTCTTATTACTAATCCATGGGTTTAGCTCCTGCATAGTCATTTTTCATGAATAGTGTATCGCAGGATACAAAAACACTCACAACAACTTCACAAACCTGCCACATTGATTAAGTTGTGATAGCAAGATCTGAAAGGGGAAAAAACAAAACTGAAACTAACTAAATATTTTAATATGTTGTTTTGTCAAATATAGCCTTTTCAAATTAGTAGTGTAAAAGTGTTTGTAAAAAGTAACACAATAATCTATATATATTATGTGTCAACAATTAATACCCCAGAGAACATGCTTGACAATGGTTAGGCCACAGTGAGCACATATCTCTGTTGGAGGAATGTGCAAGTTTGTATAGCAGGTCACCTTGACAGCAGCAGAGAATGTGAAAAGGGACGTGGAAAGCACTGTTACAAAATGGTGAAAACGTAAAGGTTGCAAGGCTGAAAACTACGATTATTTTGAGAGCTTAGTTTTTGTTTAACCATTAACTTTGACCAAATCCCTGCAGGTGATCACAATTGTGTCCTTCCAGTTTCATTTGTTCAGACTAATATAAAGGACCAGAGTTTACTGGCCACAAGTGGAGTATTAAATCACAAAGATATAAATTTGCCCACGAACAAGCAGGTTAACAGTCTTTCAAGGAACCAAGGAACTCTGCATCACGTTAAGAACCTTTTAATAGGGCTCACATTACAAAGATTATTAGAGAGACAGGGTAGATAATCCCCCTCCTCCTGGTACTGTGAAGGGATAAGAATCATCAAAGAATCACATATCCAAAGAGTCAAACAAATTCCAGATCTACCCTCATACTCGCTTTGGTTCCAACATCTGTTTTTTTTTGTAAACATCACAGAGAATCAATACCATATTTAGCCATATTACTGTTTTGTAACTATTACTGTTTTTTATGATGGAATTTTTATTTATCTTTGTTTCCAGGAATGATTTCTATATTTTTCCATCTCCAAATGTCTGAAAAATGTCACTGAAAACATAAAGTAACATGAATTAACATTTAGGATGTGTGTTTTGCATTCTAATCTATATTGTATACAGACATTTATTTGTATACATTTTTAGTTAGAGAGCCTAAATATTCTTTTCCTATGCAGTATGAAAACAGTCCTCTCTTATACTTTGGCCTTAACCACAGCTCTAGTAAATAAAGCAAAGAAAACATTATTCACATCAGGAGAAGAATAGAGTTTTTTCAGAGATTCGGGTTTGCAGTTCATTACATAAGAATTGACATTAAGTTCTTTGTTTCTGCCCCTTGCAGCGCCATTAGTTTTGAGGTGCGCTGACTCAAGGCCTCTGCTCTGGTAAAACAAATCAGATTAGACAAAAGGGATAAGGCCGCACACCATGTAAAGACGGTGAGTTATTGAAGAGCTGTGGTGTTTTTTTCCATCAGGTTTGGAGAGCCCTTAAATCAGCCGAGACTCTGAAACCAAAGCAGCAACATCCAAGACATCAATAAGGACTTATAGGAGACATCTGGCGATATGGCCTTGGCTCATGCAGATCACACTTCAGTCAAGATGTCTTATACAGGCTACAGCATATAAAAACTATATATATATATATATATATATATATATATATATATATATATATATATATATATATATATATATATATATATATATATATATATATAGTTTTTTTTTTTTTTAACTCAATCTACACTCTACCTTAAAGGTGCACTGTGTATTCTGCAGTACTGTGAGTGGGCTTACTTTTCCAGAGATCTGACTTGTAACACGGCCACATGGTATCACCTGCTCCATGTAGATGTATACAAGTCTTGGTAAAGTGACAGCATTGTGAAGTAATAAAATGTTTTACACCATATATTCAGAAAGTTTTTGAAGTAGAACATAAATCATATTTTCTTCATGTAAGAATAAAATAGTAATACATGGATATCTACAGTATAGTGCCGTTCACACAAAGAGCTTTACAATGCATTATTCATTCTGTCCATACTCGACAATCAGCATGTGTACTTATTTGAGCAGTATTATCTGGAGAGAGTCGAGTACATTCTTTACTCTCCCCATCCCTGCTCTTTAGATCAGGAACACTACATGAACACTGTTTTGAAGATGCTCTGACCCAGATGTCTATCCATAAAGTCCCTTGGTAAAGCTAATCAAACCATGACACTTACCCATTTTCAGTGTACAGTAAGAATTCCAATGTGCACTTGCTGCCTCATATATCCCACCCACTACAGGCGACAATCTCTGTTATCCGCTTCACCTGCCAGTGGTCATAAAGTTATGCATTCAAATCTGCATTCTTTCTCTGTATAATCAGTCAGAAACTCCTCCAGGGGCCAAGTCTCTGTCACCATTTTCATTTAATTAGGTCTTTCCACTCTTCAGTATCTGGTGGATATTTCTCCTATTAGTTGTATATAAAAAGTGTTCCATGTTCATTAGTGGCACAAACAGTCTATCTATTCCCAGTGTAAGGGTATGTCACAGTAGATATCCATAGTGTATAGGTTTAATGACCGGATAAACATGTTCTAACCCCAATAATAACAGTGTCAGTGACCGCATGGACCATGGGTTTTGTTGGCTGCTTTTAGGAAAAGTGGTATTTTTGGAGCAATATAGTGAAATAATGAGCTTCCAGTGCAAAAGGAAATCCACTGTTATTCAGATTCTGTCACATTCAATAGGACAGCCATCTATAAGCCTGTGCAGGATGTCAAGCAGTTTGAGAGTCGAAGTATTTTAAAGTTCTATTGTAGTATAAGTTACGGTACCACTTTATAGTAACTGCAGCTCTATTAGCCTAGCTCAATTTATAATGAAAAAAAAAGTTTATTCTTTGGAATGATTAACTCTTAGTAAATACTGAATTAAGGGGTTAGAGTTTGGAGTTACTAAGATCTTAATTCTTAACAAATTCAAATGTATTATGCTCTAATAAACTAGGCATATTGTGTTTGAGTCTGCAATATAGTTATAGTAGCATTTTTTTTGTGCCAAACTGGCTGTGCAACGCTCCCAAAACCTACATTTATGACCAATTAAGAAAATAAAATTGGAGAACTAAGTAAGTACAGAGCAGCAGGCGTGGAGGTGGAGGTGAAAATGGGGGTTGAGCTGAGCAGTGACGTCTTGAATGCAGAAGAATAAAGATTACTCAAACATGCATGAATTACTCTACCACTATAGGAAACTATAACCTGGTTAAAAGCTCTAAGAGTCAACTTTGCACAATAGGTCCACTTTAAGGCTATTAAAAGTGTAGTTATTATGAAGTACAAGTTCCTGATGTGTATGTGCTTTTTAGTTAAACCTTAACCAGATTGACTTGGACCCTCTATACTAATATATTATTTCTGGTTTACAGAGCATTATTCAGTCACTTTATACCTGGTGGTGTTGTAGCCACAGCTGCCCTGGGGCAGACTGACGGAATCGAGGCTGCCATCAGCCCCTCCGATCACCACCATCACTCATGCACACACCACCTTCATACTAGGCAATGTGGGTGAAGTGCCTTGCCTAAGGACACAACAACAGTTTTTGCCACTGGCGCCGCACTGTGGCACCTGGAATTCCCAGTGTCTCCCATCCAAGAACTAACCAGGCCCGGCCCTGCTGAGCTTCTGAGATCTGACGGGATCAGGCTTTGACAAGCCGGTATGGCCACAGGGCCTAAACTGCAGCCCTCAAAGAGTTTTTCTCTCAAACAGAAAATACTCTGTTCTACCTTGTGATGTCATGTGGTAATACAGGATGTGCTCCACTGTGTTTTTAAACTCTATACACCTTCACAAGAATAATTTGGATCATTAGATAGATAGATAGATAGATAGATAGATAGATAGATAGATTGATTGATTGATTGATAGATTGATAGATTGATAGATTGATAGATAGATAATAAAGGGTCGCTCAAACATGTGTGAATGAAACAAAACACAACTCCGTGTATGTTTTTGAGCAGGTAACAGTATTATAACATTTGAGTCAGTTTTGCATAATATAGGACCTTTAAATGGATCTGCTCTAATTCTGTTTCTGCTCTGGCCTCATGGGGTGCGCCAAACCCAGAAAGCACTGAAGTCTAACCAGAGCCTTGAGACACCTGATATTCAGCATAGGGGACAATTATTTGTTTGAGAAGAAGATGAAACTAAAGCAGCTGAAAAACAGTCATTTGTGTGGGCTGCAGCACCTGGTACGAGGCAGGCGGCAGATGTGATTTTAGCATTGGCAAAATTGCAGAACATACGAAAGCATTAGAGAATACAACCGAGTCAATAATAAAACAAATTATGATGGAGTTAAAGAGGGCCTGAGAAGCTAGAGAGGCGTTGGAAAATTTGGATGGCAATGAAGCACCATCTGAGCAGAAGAGTGGGACAGAGCCAACACACAATAAGACAGGTGATGAGAAAAACAGTAAAGAACATGAGTGCAGTAATGAACCAACACAAGATGGCTACCAGAAACTCTCCTCTCACCTGAGGGTCCATGCTTATGACAGATGGAGGGGGGAAAAAACAGCTTGAATGCACTCAAAACAAACACAAACGTCATGGAGTATTTGCCACTAATTACACATGCACCTCTTACCCAGGAGACTCACTCATAATTTATTTGTTCCCCTTTTAAAATCTATTTCTCCATTCTCTATTTCTCTTCTTTCAGATTTTTGGATCCTGATATTTGGTTGAATGGAATTGATAATTTCCCATGGGGCTAACAACCATAATTGTGCTGAAGAAAACTAAAATGATTCAGGGATGCGTTGATGAAAATCTGCTTCTTTTCTTTGCCGGTAGTCCTTGCCAATCATTACAAAAATATGATGTTTTTTTTTGTCTTGTCTTGTTTGAGATAACTGCTTGTATATAATAAATAAATATAGGCTATTTGATGTAGAGAATCATGGTGGTTATTTTGAGAATAGTGAATGATTTTTGTACAGGCACAAGTGAAGGCTTGGGCTTTAATATAAATCACTATTGATTATGTCTATTATGTCTATAATGTATAATGTTGCTAACAGGCTAATTAATGCTAATGATGTGATTGGGCTGCACTGTTTCCTGATGATGTCTCCTGGACTGAATGGAAAATTAATAGTGTACCTAAAACATTATTATGGTTTAGAGAAAAAAATTAAAATTTAATATTTAATAATTACAGTTACAAGCTTTAAAAAATGGAAAAGTTGCACACAAAAAAAATCTATCATCTGGACACACTGTAAACTATCTGCTATACAGTTATAATCTATGACTCCCGTGGATCATTATATTGTAATTTGGACATTTTAAATTGTGATATTAATTTAAAATGACTTAACAAAAGAAACAGTTCTGCTGACTTTCACTTTAGAAAACTGAGGTGTCATATGTGACCTGATGTCGCCATAAATGTCATCACAGCAAAGAGCCACAGTGTTGTCTACACCTCCAATGGATAGTAGGAGTTTTTTTTTTCACTTGTACCAAAATGACAATGTGACTTCGTCGAGTCACACATTAAGAAAATAAAATTGGAGAACAAAGTAAGTAGTAGTGGGCGTATACTTGTGGCAGTGAAACGTGGGTTGATCAAAGCAATGACGTCTTAAATACAGGAGTATAAAGATTAAAGTGTATGAATCACTCTGAATACAATTTTGAGATCGTAAATGAGAAGGGGAAGCAAATATAACTTGGTTAAAAGCGCTAAAAAGGCAATTTTGCGTAATAGGTCCACTTTAGGAATAAATATATTTCAACACTCATCAAAGAGGCTTCTTCAGTTCTGACAAGATTCTGGCATAAGCCTTAAATCTGTGGAAAATCAGTAGAGGACACACCAAATACAAATAAGTTACTCACTGGTAAATAACATGAAATAATGATAATTTGACTGATGATTGTGTACCATATATTTGGACAGTACAGTATGACCTGTTTTATGTCAAATAGTTGAACATATAGGCCTAGCATCTTGGCCCATGGGTTTCATTTTCCTGTTTATAGGTGACATTTTGAGGACTTTGACCATTCCACAGATATCACTGAGAGATCATTGTTTTAAATAGTTAATTTCTATGGCGTCATTGTTATAAATTGTTAATTTCTATGGCAACACTGTTAGTTTTTCATCACTCCAAAACAACTGAGTACCGGAGCAGTCTATCCTGGTTTTAAGAGACTGCGCTATTAAATATCCAAATCTGGCAGGTCATTAGATGCCTTGTAAACAGCTAAGCCCCTGCAAAGGACTAAGTTGCTTGGTAATAGTTGCTAAGCTGGGATGGGATGTGGCCTCTCAGTGAGCAGGGTCAAAACATGGTCAAGTGGTGGTCATTCCTGGGGCTGTATTTTATGTATCTCGGAGTCAATAAGCTGTGGAGTTGAATAAACAGAGTTGAGATATAATGAGCCTAACCCACAGCCAGTGTTTTCTTGGCTTAATTAACTGGTCACAAGATACATTGCTCTGTCTTATAATCATTAAGGCGTCTGACTTGGTTACATAACAGCAGCCATCTTGGCCAAGTGGAGCAGATATCAGGGCTCCTGTCGTTTTTGTGTTAATGAACTGCACTAAATGTCAGTAGGATGCAGACCATTAAAGACAGCGATCATTGGGCTGCTCAGGATTTTGATAAGGGCAATTAGGCCAGAAGCAGCTGCCAAACGCCTCTGCTTGGAGACAGCCCTCTGTAAGTTTACACAACATTTAATTTGTGTGGTCTGACGCAGAACCACACACACTCATTCAACATGAGGGTGATTTTCTCTGCTAGTGTCATCCTGGCCTCAAATGAGCATATTTTCAATAACTCATGACTCATGGCTCATGACAACATCCAGTTAAACAAAACTGGTTGATTACTTACTCAACAGCTAATTTATTAAACTAAAAATATCATGGTTTAACATTTCAGCTGGCAGCAGAGTGATTGGAAATATAGTTCATTATCTATAGTCTAATATAGAAGTGAATTGTGATCTTATTATTGTAACGTTACCATATTGTGACTTCTTTCTTTGCCTTTCTTTTCCTTTCTACAGCCTCTATTGGTGAGCCTCAGCAGCTGATACTTTGCAGTGAAATCACGCTGGGGGTGTTCTACATGTATCTCTATTGGCAGAATGTTGAGAAGTTACCATGGTGACACAATGCACACATTAGCAAATACATTTTAATATAGTCTGAAAACTCAAGAAAAAATACAAAATGGATTAAAACAACACATTTTCAGGAGTCTGTGATCATTATAAGTGTTCATGGTCCTGTTTAGGAGTTTGATTTTCAACAAAAAAGAGTAGAGTGACTGAAAAACTGTTGGTTATTACTAACTAGCTTGTGGCTATAATGTTATTGGCGAGGGACTGGCGAGGGACAGCACAAATCAGCTCAGATTAAAGTCTGACTTGAGTAACAGAGCTACTAACAGACTAGTGCGTTCAGTTAGCTTCATACCTCCAGGAAATGTTGGTGACATCAGCTGCAAAGTATCAATATTAGAAGTGGATTGAACCGTCTTCAATGAAGTGTGAACTTTCAGAAGAAGCAGATAAGTTTAGTTACGTCTTAACTGTGTATGGATCATGATCAAATCTAAACTGTGATCTGGCTCCAAGAAGATTTTGATCAAACTTTTATGGCATATCGGCCAACCTTATAAAAGACTAATGTTGAAATGTTGAGATTCAGGGCATCATCACCATTTTGAACATAAATTTCCATCCTGAACAACAGATGAAGCTGTCAAAGCTTCTGTATACTGCGGTTAACTTGAGCCAAAACAAAAGTTTGTAAATAGTGCCAGGACGAGGAAGTTTGAATAAAGCATTAGATTTAATAAGAGGTTGGTTTCATTATGGGCTTTTGTCTGCTCCAAATCACCTGCAGCACCAGACACTATTATTCAAATGCACCACACACCTCATAACAGGGCACATAACTGCATATTTATTAGACCTACAAAATAATTCTTCCCTATAAAAAAAACACTTGTACCATGAAATATCGCCCCTTGGTCAAAAATTGTCTGACTGGGAGCGTGTAGCTGAAATTTCAAAAACATATGATCTAATAAAGCCGGGTATGATTATGAAATATGTAGCTGATATGACTCCACACAGCTTCAAGTTTATTGGCTTGATATGTACAGGTATCATGCAGGTCTTTGTGAAATTGCATAATAATAATAAATGAAAAAATGTACCCACCTATTATTCATGTGGCCTTCTATCTCAATAATATCTACTTTCAAAGGAACAACTAAATTACGAAGGCAGAAAATAATCATTCATAACTGAGCCTGAACAAATAAGTGGAAATCACATGCTAAGATAATACTATTTATACTATATAATACTATTTGAAATGATGAAGACAAACACAACACATGAATTGGCCACAGAAAAGTTTTACACTGTGAAGATGGCCATGTGATTGTCTGTGAGCTAGAGATGTTTGTCACAAGCCTATTGTATAGGCTACAGTACATACGGATACCAACAAATCTCTGTCCCCTTTTTCAATATTTTTCCTAGTATTGATAATATTGATGATTTGATAATGTATTTTGTCTGTTGGCTGTCTGCCTTCAATTCATATCTTTCAGGCATAGGTTTCTGTCCTGTTTTGAAGGATTTTGTGAGGACACCCCATTCAAAAGATATATTATTTTGTTTTGAATTGTGCTATTGCTATAACAACAGGGTTGCCATGCCAAATCCTTCAAATCAGGAGGGAATCCTTATGCCGGAAACCTATGAATAGAAGATGTACGGAGATACAACAGCCACAATCACATGGAAAACCCTGTGTGTTCAAATTGATGTATGCTAAATGTATGCTTGATGTAGGCTAAAATGTTACATTGACATTTAGAGCCTTCTACACAGCGGGCATTTTATCAATGTGTTACGTCTGCCATGTGAATCTGTCAACCGTATTTGGCACACAGGGAAAAAAGATGAAAGAAGAGAATCAATTTATCACCAACTACATTCATGGCCCCACACAAACCTCTCACTTTGTACTGCTGCTATGAAGCACTAGTCTTCTTTAGACAATTATTGGCTAATTGGTTCCCTGGTGTAGACCATCTCTTTTTTTTTCAAATGCAGAATGATCTGAAACCAGACCATACTGAGCGGAGCTGACAACATCCAATTTTGGGACGGTGCAATCATAGCTGGTAATTTGTAACAAATATTCAAATGAATAAGACATCTCCTCTCAAATATCTTCAGAACAAAACATAACTTCATTTATCTCAGAGGTGCTTCGCTCTTCTTTGTGTTTTTTTCTCTAATTTACTCAGAAATCACCGTGTTTATTTTCACACAAACTGACCAAGTGTTTCTCTTTTTGGTTAATTCACCTGTCATGTCTTTGTTAAGTATAATACAAGTTTGTGGCCTTGGCTGGACATGCAACTAATTGGTGGAAATGAACTGATTCCACGGCTGCTGGCAGTGTGCAGAGCTGGAGGTGGCAGACCTGGGGGTGGGTTGACCCTCACATATATGGCATGTTTAAGTTTTTTTTATGTAATTTTTTGTCCATTCATATGAAAAGATTCTGACTTATTTTACTGTGGGTCAGTAAAATGAGTCCGTGTCCTTCAGGCAGTTTGGTCCAATATTATGACGTCAAAGTGTCGACATATCAGCCATTTTCAGCTATAAGAGTGTCCCTGGGGGCTACAGCTCTCAACAAGTGTTTAAGTCTTTGTGTCCTGTTTAAATAAAGGCCCATGATGTAATCCAAACACAATCGCCATGGTAATTAATTGAGTTAATCTCCTCCCCCAGACTTCATCTGATTGTCCGAACAATAAAATCACTCCTAAATATGTGGAGCTGAGTCACCACAGGAAAATGCAGCATCTCTGTCTGAATACAAATGTATTCTTTAGCTGTCAAACTGAACTACAGTAGAAAGAAAACGATTCAATAAAGCCAAAAACAATAGCAACTGTATCCAAAATACATTTAATCTGTTCTGCTTTTTTTTCCTTTTTTTTTTTGACAAAAGATTTTGCCATCACTTTGTAAGTCTAGGCTGATCTACTTGTTTCTTAATGCAAAATTATAATTTATAAAGGCTCCTGTGTCGTGCTCTGTTAAGTTTTCTTACCAAAGTCAAAATGAAATTGCTCTGAAATTGCACAAATGGATTGTTATCCTATTAAAAAGAACCAGCGGTGTGTGGACAGCTGTGGGGGCTCGCTTGCGTCAGGACAACTTTCTCATTTGAAAGTATGAAGCAGGAGTGATTCATGTGGCTGCCACCTTTTACATAATTCTTCATTTTATGACCTTCAACTCTGCACTTTGGGGAGATTGAGTGGGAGAAGAGGGCAGGGGCGGCTAATGCTAGCAAACACTAACCAGCAAAAGTCTCTTGTTGTTTAGCAGCACAATGCATCAAGTGGCAAGCGGATATTGCACAGGCTAAAGCACTATTTGATGAAACCATTTGTGCAAATTTGATTTTTACTCATCCTTGCTGGGAAAACAGCAGCAGAAAGCAGGCGGAAAACCATGTTTAAGCCACTTGTCACTATATAAAAGCATGTGTAATGGCTGCACAAAGCTACAGCCATAACCAACAAATTACTGCCATTAATAAAAAGAACGCAATTTTGTCTGTGGTTATGTTGCCATGGGAAGACATTAGATGTTCCAGCCATAAGCAGAAAATTGTAAAATGAGACATAATATAACCCACAAAAACAGATCATAGTGCTCCACAGCCCGTACAGGGAGGTTTTTATACACTTTGGACACAGTTCCTTTTCCATTTATTTTCAGCTCTGTCTCTCACTTGTGTGGCATGTCATGTGATCACTGGCTGGAGAGGCTTTACACTGGTGTAACAAATACCTCCCTAGACCTTGATGTACAGTGGTGCACCAACCACATTCGTGACAAAGTGAAAGGTGAGCAAGAAGTTAAATAAGTTCATGTTTAATGTGGATTTCCAGTGTGTTCCAAGGCCAGCTTTTATGATTAAGAGAGAGGAGAGTTTGATACTCACGATTATCTGCTAAAGAGGGTACAGCTCGTCTGTGCTGACCATAAATCTGTGGGAGGATGAGTAGGTACAAGAGGTACACTGCTCTAAGCTCTTCACATCATAAACAACCAGCTTTGTACATTCATAACTTTTGGGCTCATCACGCTCATAGGGAAATCACACATGTATAAACACGCTGTATGAACAGGTTTGCATCAGGAAGGGCATCTGGGGGAAAATACTTATGGTGTGGTTCCAAAACTGTGGTCTGAGGACTTCACAGGTACTGCAGAAGGCAGCCCAAATATTATACATAGTGAATAGTCTATATTTTTATATACACATTTGAATTTATACATGCTGTATGGAAAACAAATAGATGTAAATTCTATTGTTTTGGGTTTGAAACACTTTGTGGGAACGTTCTACATCAATTCAATATAAAAATCCCTGAAAATAGAAAGTTATTTGGTGGTGATCCGAGAAGAAAAGAGGGGAAAAGATCTTTATGATGCAATCCACGCCAGCCTGTAATCCCCACGTATACAATAGGGAATGAGCCTATAGCATTAGCACAGATGTACACAAACAGACACAGGCTAACACACTGCCAGTTTACTCTATTGCTCAGGCTGGGTCTGCCTCTGTCGCTCATTCAATTACCTTTGCTTTATCACGGACCCATTCTCCCTGCGTGCACAAAGTAATCTCTCTCCAATCAAATACAGCTCTGGGCAGTGCCCATACACTCCGAAAACTATATGTTTACCTCTTGAGCTACAAAATGTATTAGGCATATTTCAACCTATAATTTTACTGTGTATTATTCAAGCAGTAACAAGATGTGTGTTTGAGAGTGGGATTTGCACAAATAATAGGGTATATTTGCATTTATATTTTGACTATTTAAATGAAGTAGGAAGCAAAACGAGACAGACAAACACACTTTCCCCTTGAGACTAAGAATATGGTTCACTTCATAAGAAATAGGGATAGCTACAGACACCATTGTCAAAACATAAGACATTCACTGTCACACAAACCCTAATTAAAAGTGATGAGGATCGTAGCCTATATGTATAATAATATAAAATATATAATAAATGTACACATACTAAACATAAACTAAGCAAAAAGACAGTGCGGGGCGAGATTCAAGCACTTTTATTTGAAAGAGTTTTTATTTGAAATGCAATGTAACAAACACCAAAAACAACAAAAAGAAGTTATGTAGACAAGTCTTGATTATACAAATTCTTACCAATTAAATGTATGTATAAATTGTACATTAATTGATGCCTCATGATGACCCCCCATAACCCCTTGTACCCCCTTTACTACCCTCTGCCCTCCTGTACCCCTGACCACGGTGGTCCGGAGGGGTATAGTTCCAGGCGTGGGGCAATAGCAGCTCTCGTCCCACTGTCTTGTGCCTGAGCCTTGTTTTCATGTTTCTGCTCCGTGTTCCCACTTACTAGAGCACACACAGGGGCGCAGAGGTCACGCTGCACCAGGGGACCACAGAGACCGAGTGGAAAATGTTAAGTGCATTGAAAGAAAAAGGGTAAGAAAATATCTGTAAGAAAATACAAAATAACTTTAATTTTGTTCACAGCTAAAGTTTGCAGTGTCATGTTTGGATACATTTTCAAGTTTTCAAAGTCATTTCCAAACCAAATCTTAACAACTATATTAATCACTGTATTTGTATTCACAAGCTATATTTTATGGACCTAAGCATGTAGTCTAATAAATTACAATATAAACTAGATTGAAATGATTAGATATGAAAATTATTGCAAGAACAACAAGGGGAAACAAGGAGACATGATCTGAGGAGATAAGATTTGGGAGAGAGAGCCAGAAAAAGCCTTGGTTGTTTATCAAGTTATTCCCACTGGAAGTTTAAAATCCTGTGAGAACAACTACTGTGGAACCCTGGACAGACGCCACTAACAAGAGGAAGATCACAGCTACTCCAAAAATGTTCCATCTTTTCCACAATTTCCTCACAGTAAACGTGTTTATCATTAAGTTTATCCACTGGAAGAACATACATTAGCAAAGCCATGAAATTCCTGGTTTTTGCATTGCTAATGATGAATAATGGCATCTGATATTGTCGTGTAAACATCCGGTGCGTCTCCTCAATCCACTTCTGACACCGTGACCTGTTTGATATTCGGGGACAGGATCGTAACCTCTCTTCCCATGGATGTGTCATACAACTGTGAACATACCAAGCAAGGACTAACTCAACCCAAATGCCCAATACGATGCAGCTCGATCTGTTTGTATGTTGTTCGGAGCTTGTTGTGGGATATTGATGTCTGCATTTTCCTCCCCTACGGCCAAGCTAAGTCCCTCAGAAATAAACAAAAATCACAAAACGTGATGAGCAGAAAGACCAGATGTTGTACCACTGGAGGCTTTGGGCCTTTCAGCTGTTTTGTGCGCAGAGGAAATGCTTGATTGCTTTATCAGTATTCACTTCCACTACCTGTCCAGTGGAGCCTATGTGGGGAACGTGTCTTTTTGTTACATTTTGCATTGAATTTTCGGGACCACCACCGCAATAGCTCAACAAATAAAGCGAGTGATAAAAGTACAATCATTGGATCGTTTAAAATTCTGCTTACATAAAAGGGCGACTCATTATGAATTTGAAAAATACCAAAAAATGTTTTAACAGTTTTAGCCACAATAATTTTCTACAAAGAAGAGTTGACTAAAAGCAATCACAGTGACATCAAACACACCATGAATGTCAATGAATTTTCACCTAGAACTGAAAATGGCTGTACTAAATTTTCATTGTCAAGTTGAACTATCCCATTAAGGTGCTGTGCGTAATTTTTCTAGTAGAGGGTCCTCCACTTGCTTGAATTCATGTTGTTGTTGTTTTTTTTTTTTTCTGAAATGTTCTACAGTACACTACACTGGAATTTAATGTATCTCTATGGAGACTATCACCATGACAAGTTACAGGTCAGATCTGCGGAGAAATGGACCTGCTTACAGTAATAAAAAAATAAATTTAAAAAAAGAAAGAAAAACACTGGTAAATGAATAAATACAAGATATATTTGTTTAATACTGTGAAACATCCCAAGCAAAGCAATAATATCACCATGGAAACAAGCAGATGGCGGACCCTCCACCAGAAAAGTGCACTTTTAAGTCAAGATTAAAATATACTTTATGAATACCTCATGGGGGAATTATAGTGTTTGCCCCAAATATGTTGAAAAAGTTTGTTTTTGCCCCTGTTACATCCAAGTGGCTGCAGCAGCTGCTTTGGCAAATGCCGCCCTCCCCATTACCATATTATTCTAATCACCTGCACCTGCAAATCACGTTTTATCTTCATCATGTGCTTTTCTGCTCCCACATAACTGGAGCAGGAGTTTAGGGAAATGCTGTATCCCAATACGTACCACAACACAAATCTGTATTTTTTTACTTTTTTATTTTTTGCATCAAACACTTCAACTCCCACTACTTGGAGTCATTAAAGAAAGATATTTTTTAAGTTTCTCCAGCAAATCCTATGGGTAGTGATTCTTGTAATAATTTCTCGACTATACACCAGTGCTGCTGAAGCTGTCATGGATCTGCAATGTTTTGATTCAGCGTGTGAAGGTGATTGATGCTGTTTGTACAGACATAGGTGCAAAGTTGTGTTTTTGCCTCAGGGCCATTTCAGCTACTGACGCTGCTTGAATGAAACATGAATAATAGAGTAATATTAGATATGGTGAATTTACAAGGTTTCATTAATTTCATCTGTTAAATGGGGATGTCATGAACCCATTTTAGCAGCACAATTACTGTGAGAAGAAACATACAATTTTATGATTATTCACAAATTATTGACACCATAATCAGCATCAAGTGAGAGCTTGGGGATAGCACTTGATGACCAGTACACCCCCATAGCCCCCCAAAGATTTTCCCCTCTTTTTCAGGGAACATCCAGTTTTGACAAAAACATGATTTCTGTCCAAGGTCAGTACAACCTCCATCTTGAAGCACAATGACATGATGTTAAAATGGGGCAAAACAGTGAAATCCTATTCTCTTTAATTATCATTTTGAGCTTCAGCTTTATGATATTTTTTTCTGAATTAAGGTACACTATAAGATAAACTAAGGTAAGGTACACTACCAGTTTGGAGACATGTTTTCCATTATGCTTCTTCTTTATTTCCATGATTATTTACATTGCATATTCTCACTGCATTAAAACTACAAATAGACATCATTTAAAACTTAAAATATAAAAAATGACCCATTCTTTCATTCAGACCCTGGTTTGCACTTTTGGCATGTTTTGACCCTGACAGGGCACAGCTGTGAAATGAAAACTATTTCAGGAGACTTCATCATGAAATTCATTGAGAGAAGACCAACGGTTTGCAGCACTGTCGAAGCAGGGGGTGGCTACTTTCAGGATTTGACAAAAAATATATTTAAAAAAATATTTAGTTGACTTATGGAACTTTTTTCTTTGCATAATTTAATATGAAAATGATGACAATGTAGAAAGTAGTAAACATCAATGAGAGGGTGCATAGTGTGACTTTAATAATCATGACCACTGATTAAATGAATACTCTTGCTGTATGCATTATCTTTCCAGTCTTACAAAGTAGATCATTTTCTTTGTGCTGCTTCTCTTTCTTGACATAAGCTCTGGATGAATGAGACCACTATAAAGCCCCTCTATCTCTTGTTATTCACTGGAGGCATTCAGTGTGTAGATCCTCACAGACTCAGACCAACATGCGTGATGCTCCAAATCCCACATGCTCTAACCCTCATGCATAGTCAACAGAAGCACACATGAACAGACTGACACCATATTGATTACCACTGGACTATAAAGCGCAAGTAAATAACATGGCTCCCAATAGACTATCTCATGGACATTTTAAGATTGACCTTTCCAGAGGGAGGGCTCTCTGTCGACATAGTTTAAAAGACACAACAGGAGCAAGAGATGTGAAAATTTCAGATACCTCTGTTTTGTTTGGGAAGTCTGCTGCGACCAATAGGCATCTTTATGTATTCAGTAATGCACTGCAAATCCCTCTTATCATTTCCTTTACAAGAACAATCAAGAGCGGTGCCAGAGTCCAACCACAGCTAGAATTTTCCCATTAAAAACACAAAGGGATATTTGTTTCTCTCACCTGATTTCTATTGAGCAGCTGCATTACGTGTCTGGCCACACAATCATACACGCATGCAGCTGCCCCAGGGGAGTAGTGCACTGTTTTGTGGTTATGCACTCCCTTCTAAAGGACCATGCTGTGGGACAGAATGACAGAGTTGGGTTTAGCTATTTATTTCAAACTCGACTCACAACAAGCTGTTTTGGAGTCTGTTTTGAAAAAGCACTCTAAATGCTTTTTCGCACCAATTTTTTAAATAGTATATACGGCGATGTGCTGCTTTTTACTTTTCAGGTAATTGTGAAAAGTATTTGTTGAAAATAAATGTAAAGTTTAGAGATGACAACAGACACATAATAATACATGACTCATGTAACACGTAAAATTTATGTAACACGTATCATTTTTTGTTTTGTAAATTTGTGTTTATATGATTTTACACTGTATTAGACTTAGACAAACTTTATTGATCCACAAGGGAAATTATTTGGACACAGTAGCTCACACATCACAATATGTTATAATAACAAAGAGCAAAAATATAAATGGTAATAATAAATTCAAAGTAAGTAGCAAAAATAGCAGATAGACTAATAGACTAGCGTCATATAAGACATAATTATATAAATGTAATGTACAAGTAAAATTAAAAAACAGAATTATAGTAATACAAAAAGAAAACAGTGGAAAGATTAAATAATGATGGGGTTATCTATTACAAAAGTGTAAGCTGTTGTATAGTTGTGTGGATTATGGTATTTCAATTATTTGCTTGGTCAGGCAGCTAATAGAAGCCAACAAAATAATTTGCAATTTTGTAATTCAGCCATAACTATGATCATAATATTATGACCATAATATTATGATCATAATATTACATCACATTGCTCAGTTTTGTAGCTTTTCAGTCTTACGAGATAATGTTTTGTACCAGAATTAAAAAATGACTCCTCGTACATTGAGTCCCGTGGGATCCTTCTCACCCATATTCCTGCCGCGCTGCACTGTTTAATGTACACACTGCCTTGTTCCTGATTCGCCGGGGACTGTCCTGCAGGATATACCGTGTGCTCTCCTCTCCATTTGTGTTGTTGCAAGCTACATAACCCAATTCAAGCATAAATATGGGTTATCAAGTCCATTTTCCCTGCCTGGGTTTTCGGCTAATTTAGCACTGTCACAGATATGAAAGATGAGCCTTGTCTCTCAAGGTAAATACGATTATTCAGGGAGTTAAATCACATCAGCTTTGAAGGGGGAAAGCCAACCGCCACATGAAAAGACACAATGAAGTTTGCTGAAGCTGAGGCTATGGGTTATTAACATAACAGAGGTTGTAAGGAAAATACAATTCACTTTAGTATAGTTGAGATGGACTTATTGTTTACTCTACATCTGACTCTCTCTCCGCTCATGCGCACAGCCTCAAACTGATGGCTCCTGAAAACGTTTACTTCTAACGGTGTCAAATCTTTGTTACACCTATTCATAGTAACAATAACAACTTCAATCTTTTTCAAAAGACACTTCACAGTTCAAGACACACAAAAACGCAAATTAAATAAGAAGAGGTCTGCCGGTACATGCAAATTTGTTGACAGCTTATTGAACAACGATCAGTAAATCAATAGCTTTGTGTTTGGTGATCTATTCAAAAAAGAATGGAAAAAACATGTAATTTAAGGCTAGCTGGTAACTGAACACATTTCAAAGGCTTTTCTACTGTTAAACAATGAGATTTTAAGATGCTGCTCAATACTAAGCTTAGTGTTAATTCAAAACTATTGTCTTTGAGTGTTTAGAAAAGGGCTATATGTAAAAAGGGCTGTGACAGAGCTGCTTATTGGATTGTCCCACTGTTCTTTTAATTTTTTTAAAATTTGTAAATGTAAAATGTAATGTATTTTTAGTGGACTTCAACTTCCTGTTATATGGAGGTTGAGAATATATATATATATATATATATATATATATATATATATATATATATATGTATATTTTTATATATATATATATATGTGTGTGTATAATTATGGAAATGGCCCTAACTTTGGATCATTTTGAAATCCATGAATATCAGCAGGTTATCTCAGGAGGCTGTGAAATGTTAACCGTCACAGATGTGCTGCATACGTTTTCTCTTATAGTGTGCGTCACGCTGCTTAAAAAATCCCTTTATAAAGTCATAGTCACGATTCCAGGGTATAGGCGGATTTACCAACAGCAGGGACATCTGGAAGTGTGACACAAACAGCAGCCAGCATATGTTCTGTGGATGTATATGAAGTTTTGACAGCATATCATTGCCTTCTCTCCTTCTGCTAAGCACACATTAAGCCAAATTAATGACAAACAAACACAACAAGCTGTTATCACTAGCAGATGTGTGGCTGCAGTGCTCAGGTACAGTGTCCCCGCTCCATCCGCCCACAGCCCTGTCCATAACACTAGACTCTCATTAGAACACTGCAGCGCTCCTCTCCAAGTGCCCTTTTGTACCTCAGCCTGCACCCTGTCACCAAACACACGCACTCCTGAGCTGTCCGTCACTGCGCACAAGGCAGCTGAAACAAAGAGTCACGGTAATGAAGAGGGTTCACCACACACTGACTTTTGTAGCGTTTTGTATAAAGAAGCACAATATGTGACAAAAATGTTTTATTGTAATTTTGCTCTTTGGAAGCTTGCAGCGAGTGTTTTGCATTTGCATAGCAGTCTTTTTAATTTGGTCTGAGCCCACAAAGCTTAGTGAGTTTGGGTTGGTTTCAGACACTGTTTTTATTTTGATTGAATCTGAATTTTTCAGAACTGGGGAAAATATTGGAAATGGTGCTTTCAAAATGAAGTACCCTACCACTGCTGGTCGTACTGAAAAGCAGGCTATGATAAAGCAATGCCTTGTGATTTTATGAGTTTACATTTACCACAATTCCGTTGCTGTTTTGACATTTAAGGTGTGATTTCCTCATTAATCTACTGTATGTGGCCATTGCATTGCATATTGAGCTTGTGTCAAATATTCAACATGACATGCATTGATTTGTTTGGGATCCAGTGTACGCACTTCTCCAATACAATAAGTATTCCAGGAAGCGTCAAATGCAGATGACCATTCTCCCTTTGGGGACAATGTACATTAAAGGTACACTGCATAACATTTCTAGTGGAGGGTCTGCCACCTGCTTCTCTCCATGGAAATGTTATTGAATTAAAATGTTCCACAATATGGATTAAATATATCTAACACAAGGGAGACAAGCAGGTTACAGCGCTACACTACATTACAATTCAGATCTGTGGAGAGTCTCCCTTATTCACAGGAGGAATATTGAATTTTGGAGCAATAGAAATACTTGTAATGACTAAATGCTAGATGGATACTGTGTATTTAATGTCATATCATGGAACATTCTAGGCAAAGCAATAACATCTCCATGCAGACCATCATAAAAGCTGGAAGTGCACGTTTAAATTTTTGTTTTTCTAATTTTGACTTGGTTTGGTGGAATGATAAGTATTTATCATAGTTTTATATCAGTTAACAGTTGAGAACAATGTAGGATACAAACATACAGGAAATAACTGTGATCTAAAACAGTTTGTCTCTACCTGTGTCATTCTAGCCAAATTGCAGGGACAATTTACAGGCAGGGAATGCAAAATTTAAAAACTACATGAAACTTGTTTAGTTTTCTAGTAAAGTCTTAAATATAATGATTAACTATGCTTGAGTGAAATAGCAGTCTACTCTGTCACATGCACTTTAACCTTAACCTTACAATATAGTGCAGAGCAGGGGTGAGTTTACCTGGGCGGCCAGAACTCCTTGATTTTAGAGTGCATGACTGGATAGGCCGATTAACCAATTGGAGAGATGCATGGGCTGCTCAAAAACAAACATGGGAGTTTATATGTAAAAAAGTGTGTGTCTGTGTTTTTGCTCAGACTCACCAAACTGTTATTTAGCTCCTGTATAGGAAGTTATATATTTTAATCTGAATGATATGAGAATTTTAGAGAGGAGATTTTTCCGCATTTAAGAGACACATGATAAAAATGAGCGGCTGTGGTTGGATTGTCTCAAGTTTGGATGGACGATTTTAACCCTCTATGGTCCGGTTCCAGTCTCTTCTACATTCAAACAGAATGTAGAAGAGACTGGCTGGTCAGGCAACATGTGAGCCGCCTTCACAGAACAAAAACACCAGAGAGCTTGGGGTTTTTGAGGTTGCAAGTAAATCTAAGAGCCTTAGACACACATTAACTGCCATCCATTTATTAGTGCATTAGAGATTTAACCTCAAACTGACACTGGTGGTAATTAGTAATTCATCAAGTTTTAGTTATTCAGTACAATACTTATAATTCAAATCCCTTGGCGAGCTACAGATTGGAGATTTGTGACATAGAGAGACATCATTTTAATTTGCTCACATTTTTACACCAGATGCTTTCTCAAGGTAAAGCCTGCAAGTCATCCTGACACCTGGGCCAATCTAAACCATCCATTTCACCAGTTTACAAAAGTCTGTGTCTGCCTTTGAATACGTGTGCGTTGTTTTGCCACCTAATCTTGTCACCCATGTTTTTCCTCGCAATGTGTACAGCAGCCGACCTTGATATATGTTTTGCTTAAAGCACTTAATATTTAAAGTATTCATTCATTTAATATTTCATTACTTTTTCTATTTTATTTTGACTTGTACATACACATTTATATAATTACGTCTTATTTCACGGCTGTTTCTTGCTACCTTTTTTGCTGCTTATTTTAAAATGTATTATTACCATTTATATTTTTTACTCTTTATTATTATATTTTATTGCGATGAGTGACCTACTGTGTCCAAATCGTTCCCCTTGTGGGTCAATAAAGTTTGTCTAAGTCTAAAGAGTTGTGCTTGAATAACACTTAGATTAGGTCTGATATTGGCTTACATTGTATTTGCTTGAGCTGATAAAAAGTACTGGACTTTGCAGGGCATATCATTTAATTTATTTATTTATTTTGAACATATGTCTTGATTCTTGAACATATATAATCCACCTCGACAATCAGAAAAACATTGGAGTTAATTGCAGTGATGTTTGTTCCTGATGGAGCCGTGATCTATCAGTTTTGATGTTCAATAACTACTTTGTAAAGTACAGATCAGCAATGTAAACAATCCTTGTGTCTAACCACCTCTCAAATTATACCACACACTATGACCTATAAAAGCAAAGTAAAATACATGCTAAGCTTAAATTTAAAGGGGCACTGTGGAAGCTTCCGGGGAGAGGGTTCGCCACCTGCTTGTCTCTGTGATGATGTTGGTTTGTCTGAAATATTTTGCAGTGCACCATTAAACATATCCATCTGAGTTGTTTTTATTGCTAGAGAATAACTTCGGCCTGTAACTAACTTTTTTTATAGAAATTATGTCCTCATATTGTAGCACATTCCAGACAAAGCAAGAACATCGCTATGGAGACAAGTATTGAGCGGACTCTCCACCAGAAAAGTTACATGGTGCACCTTTAAAGGTAATCCACTGCATACAAATATTTGATTATTTACCAAATATATGCTTTTGTTTTCAGTACGTGGTTCTTTAACTAGTAATTATATGACTTCAACTATATTTGATACTATTTAACTATAACTATCACCTTCAACTTTCACTATACTGTTACTACATAATGTACTAAAGAGGTAAACTGCGCGAAATGAGTGACTTGGCTCACAGGTCTAATAACCTCTTATCCCACAATGCCGTGCGTCTATGAGGGGAGAAGGCTGCTGATTGCTGTTGATCATAATCTGCTACTGGAATATACATTTGCACGGTCCAATTGTATTCTAGGGAAATCTGTCTGCCATTGTTTGGTTCCACCCAGAGGCCCCACAGACACTTACTGCTGACTGAGGAAGTGTTTTCAATTACACAAATGAAGAGAAGCAATTTTGTCAGGATGTAATTTGGTTTAGTACAGTTCCAGTGTATTAATCTGTTTATTGTGTTTGGAAAACTTCGAGTTAGTATTCCATGCTTCATAAAAAATTATCTATTTGGAAGAGAGATTTAGAGATCATTGTTTTACATTTTATTAAGCATAACCTCCAATAACGATATAATGGCGTATTAATAGTTTATTAACAAAAAGCAGAACTGATAGGACTTGTCATAGTGATAATTAATTACATGTTTTTATTGTTGCGAAATTGCTATGTGACAAAACCCACATGTGTGTGTTTTTTGTGTTTTTAATAGTAGTGAAGTACAGAGAAGTGGGCGGAGACAAGGGGTAAATAAAACAAGAATTTTCTAAGCACTAAAGCTGCATGATTACTCCAAAATGTATGAATCAGTAACTTTGAGAAAGGGACACAATTACAACATGGTTAAAAACTCAAAAGCCAATCACCTGGTTTCCCGAAGGTTAGAAGTTCAGTTTGTGCTCTTACAACAATATACAAAATAATGGCTCATAAAACTCAGTGGATGCAGTGATAGTGGCAGCTGTAGCAGTGTGAAGCCAGTATCAATAACAGTAATGGAGCTAGCATAAATTTTGCCTGGAAGACCTAACTTCTCCCTCAGCGCTTCTCCAGAGTTTACCTGATCTCAGCCTTCATCCCTCACTCTAAATACTCCTCTCCACCACTCTCCGCACCTCCTCCTGTCCAGTCTGTGTCCAGTCAGGCCCATTTAAGCCCCCAGTAAAGGCGCAGGTGCAACGTCGCCTCTGTTTGTGCCGCACAACATCTCCTAACCATCACCACGTCATCTTCTCATCCTTTCATCGTCCCCTAACTCTTCTCAGCCTCTCATTGTCCCCTTCACTCTCCTCATTCCCTCATTATCCCCTTCCCTCTCCTCATTCCCTCATCATCCCCTTCACTCTCCTCATCCTCTCATCGTCCCCTTCACTCTCATCATCCTCTCATCGTCCCCTTCCCCCTCCTCATCCTCTCTTCGTCCCCTTCACTCTCCTGATCCCCTCATCGGCCCCTTCACTCTCCTCATCCTCTCATGATCCCCTTCACTCTCCTCATTCTCTCATCATCCCCTTCACTCTCTTCATCCCCTCATCATCCCCGTCAGTCTCCTCATCCCCTCATCGTCCCCTTCACTCTCATCAACCTCTCATCGTCCCCTTCCCCCTCCTCATCCTCTCTTTGTCCCCTTCACTCTCCTGATCCGCTCATCGGCCCCTTCACTCTCTTCATCCTCTTATCGTCCTCACCACTCTCTTCATCCTCTCATCGTCCCCGTCATTCTCCTCATCCTCTCATCGTCCCATCACTCTCCTCATCCCCTCATGATAATTCACTCATTAAAAGTGCTGTTGCTTCCTAGTAGTTGTAGTTCATTTCCAGTTGAGTGTTTGGGTGTTTGAAGGCACAGAACGGCTTCAGATTAATATGGTCTATTTTTTCCCTCCTGGCTGCTGCTGTTATATCCATCCATCCATCCATCCATCTTCTCCCGCTTAATCCGGCTGGGTCGCGGGGGCAGCGTGCTGCCCAATACTCATAGCACCTGACCCCCCCATGAACCCCTCTGCAGGTGGTGAGCCCACAGGAGGGTGGACAACATGGTCCTTGATGTTAGTTCATAGGGCTGTTATATCTGTGAGAGTTAAAAATATGTCGGTAGTTAGCTGTGTTTTTGGGTTCACTGTAATTTGGATGACAAAAAAGTGCTGTGGAATTATTTGTCTGAGGACACAGGAGGAGCAGCGGGGCAAAACAAGCGTGAGTCACCGTTAACTGTGAACAATCATGTATATTACAATGGCCCTGAATAGGCGGGTGTCACGTTCAAATAAAGTACATTGTGTAGTATGTGGGTGCTTCTATCAACCTTTCATATCGCTGTGGCCTTTTATCTCCCACCCACAGAAAAAGCTATGAGGGAATTAACTACTTTTACTTGCAACCAGAAGTGTATTTAGAATTATTAAATATGTATAACAACTATTTGTGTGGACAAAAACATACAAATAGAATGCAATTGAACAACATGTAATTATATGGCAATAACAGAATTATAATAACATAATTGTAGCATTCTTTATATAATGGGTCATATAACGGGGCAGAAAACAGAACTATTCTTTAAATACTTTAATTCTTATAGTCAGACCTGTATTATTGTGACATGTATTCCCCTCAGAAGTGTCGCATGATGTTGTTTTGGTTAGCTGCCCAGACACATCACAGTAACATCACATAAGAGTTCTGAGGAAGGCAGTGGGGCCAATACAAGTTTTAAAATCATTAAAGATGAATGGACCTAACTGGACTCCCTTATTCTCATACATGTTGCATGGAGTGTAGAGCTGAGTAAACTTACTTGTCCTGGCTCAGACTAACCGAAGTGAGGCTGCCAGTCTGCACCATTGGCCCCTCTGATCATCACCAATCATCTGCGCTCACCATTTTCCACTAGTGTCTTGCCTAAGGACACAGCAGAACTTGGTCCGAGCGGGAAGCAACAAGAAAAATGGTTTCATCTTGAGAGTAGTTTGATGAAGCAGTGCATGAGAATTAAGCTAGTGCCAAATTCTCTGTGGCATTTTGTCCCTGTCTTGTTGAATAGTTACTGTTGCTTACCGCCATGCTTTAGCCTTTTGGAGACGGATGTGCACTCTAACCCGATGATCCATGTTCTGATTCCCAAAGGCTAAGTGCTGTGTGTCTGTGAAAGAAGAGGGTCCGTCGACACAAACAGCTGGCTTCTTCCAATGGGCTGTCCACATCCGCCTGTGTGTCTGCTACATTTAAAGTACATATGTAACATAGCACTTACTAAATCAAGCTCCATTAAAGGGCCCATATTACACTATTTTATGATCTGTTATAATGATTTTCTTCACCAAAAACATACCTCGAGTTGTGTTCAGTTTCATTCACACGTGTTTGACACTTAAACCCTGCATATTTAGAGAGTTTTTTCTCAAACAGACAACACTCTGTCCCACCTTGTGATGTCATGTGGTGATACAGGAAGTGCCCCACTGTGTTTTCAAACTCCATACGCCTTCACTAGAATCATGTGCATAATTTCAGACCTGGAATTGCCAAACTCTACTGAACTAAAGGTGAAATGTAGCTGTTAACAATAAACTACTGCTTCATGATGTCACAAGGTGGAACAGATTTTGAGCTTTGGTGTACAACTCCAGGTCTCTTTTTGGGAAGGTAACAACACATTAACATGACTTAAAGCTCACGAGTGTCAATTTTGTGTAATACAGGACATTTAAACACACGGGAGTTATCAAATATGTGGAATAGTTTTATGTTATAATGTTATAATATATACACAATATCATCTGTGTGATTAACTTAATTTTGTCAGTATTTTGATGGGCATTACCCTTGGGCTAAAACAGAAACCTAAGCTGATCTATATCAAGAAGTGTGAATGCATTAAAGATCCTATATTACACAATATTGACTCTTGTGTTTTAATGCTGTTACCTTCTCAAATGACAAACAAAACACAATGGAGGTAACAGGTACATTTTACCTTTAGTTAAGTAGAGTTAAACAGTTTCAGGGTTGAAATCATCCAAATAATTCTAGTAAAGATGTAAGCACTTCCTGTATTACTATATGACATCACAACGAGGAACAGAGTGTTTTCTGTTTGAGCGAAAACCACAGCCTAAATATGGGTTTGTGTGTTAAACGTGTGAATATAACAAAACACAACTCCAGGTATGTTTTTGATGAGGAAACATCATAACATAGATTTTTAAAAACGTTAAAAAAATGTTGTTTACCCACAAAAACACGCAAATGGACTCTTTTTGGTGGAACTACTGAACTGTTATGATCTACCTGAGTTCGTAGGAGTGTGAACCGTATTGTCAGATATGAGTTGTGAGTATGAAACTTGGAGTGACTCACCTGCTCTCCAAAAAACAAACACATTACTACCAGGAGCACATCGTCCCTTCTCTGAAAATTAATTATTTATATGTGGAATTTCATGTTTCTTTTCAATAAGAAAGTGGTTTCTTTTAGCAGAGCAGTATGTGTTAGAGTTGAATTTATTCATTTTTTTATGTGTGAATGTTTGACCGTGTGTTGCCATGCCATTTTCCATTCATTATTGTTTTGCCAGTTTACCATCTTGGCTGCCACTTTTGACTTGCATTGCCTTATCAGCCCTATTAAATATTTACACAATTTGTACTTCTAGGCTCGAAGAAAACATGGTGGAGTCATGAATCTTACATGAACAAGGCACAGTCAAACTCCTCATAATTTGGCTGTTTATTATTATTCTGAATATGCAGGTGCAAAATGTGGGTGCAAATGACTGTATAATGTATGCAAGTTGCTGTTGACACAATGTGAAGGTAAGATATGCTAATAAAGTTTGAGAGCTCCAGTTAATCTCCTTGTTGTTAAAACTTCCCTTATAGCTAAGAAGGAAGCGTGAATATCTCACCATTGTGTTTCTTTAAGGGACATAATATGCAACTTTTATCATAGGTAAAGTTCAACCTCAACATAATTATGATTATAAAAAGTATAGTCCTATTCAAACAAACCTGATGTCAATAATAAAGTGCACTATGTAACTTTTCTGGAGAAGGGTTGGCTATCAGCTTGTTTTTACTAGGAGATGTTAGTGCATTGCCTACAATGTTCCACATGGCATTAAACGTAGTTCACTCGTCTCTATGGCGCAGTAGGCGACGGCACCAAGCCAAGTTACAGGTCAGGTAAGGGGAGATGTGTGGAGGTGGGGGGTTTTTTGCCAACAAAAACATCTGTAGGTGAATAAATGCAAGAAATACGAATATATTTAATGTCATACCATGTCGTACTGTCTCCATGGTGACAAGAAGATGCCAAATCGCCCACCAGAGATGTTACACAGTGCACCTTCAAACTACGCGGATATTGAAAGATATTATGGGCCATTAATGACAAACTATAATTTTCTGCGTAGAAGCCTCAAATTGCCTTTTTAGGGAGGTTTGATGATCCACATTGCTTTTGCACGCATTATACAGATTTGTTTACAGCACAAATAAAATTAATTTCAGACAGTAATTAACATTTGAATACTTCATCATCCACCCAGACAAGCTGCCTTAACTTACTTCCATTATTGATCATGTTGTGCTGGGTGAATATTGACTATAGTTAAAAGGCAGCGGCTAATTAACACTGAGTGTGCAAGTGGAGCTGGAAATACACGGACATTGACACCAGCTAACACAGACGCACAACATACATCACATCTTCATGGTACTTTCCTTTAACAGATGTGATGTTAACTTCCTGTTATAAAATGCATTTAACCCTGAGAGTGTCCTTGATTGATTCTCAAACTATTCCTCTTTCTGAATGAAGATGTTCGGGTCATTTACTTAATTATGCAAGACAGAGGTTGAGTGCAGCGCAAACAGTCAAGTCCACATGATCCAGTTAGTGTTTTAATGTTACCTACTATAAATAGGGGTATAGACCACATGTATATAAGAACTTTATGAAATAGTCCTAGATCCAGAAATTATAATATAATGAAAACAACACTTACATTGAATTTTTAAAAGCCTATAGTGTGTTATTTTTAACGATGCATCTAAAATATAAAATACAGTTTTTACTTGATACTTGCTACATGATGTTCTTCTCAATTCTATTTTTGTGTTTTTTTAAGTGAGCCATATAGTTATTTTAATATATTTCCGGCAATAATTTTAGAATAATTATAGCAATATTATTTTTAATTGCAATTATTTTGACCATGAAAATTGTGATGCAAAATTTTAATATTGTCCATTGCTTATTTTAGACATTGTAAAAAAAAATATTTTTTTAAATTTTACAATAAATACGCTATTGATCATGTTACTACTATTTTTGATACTAACCCTTCATCTGAGACATGATGTAGGACTTTAATTAATGTTGTACAGTAGTTACAGAGCAATGTCCCAAGTTTACTGGCCTACTGTATTGTCCGGTGGGATCTCTCTGTGTATTTACATGAGCAGTTGACATGCACCCACACTCTCCCACACACAGGCCCTCGTTCTCACAGCCTTACACTTTGGTAAACGTGCCGAGAATCACTGCACTAAACGGCAAACAAACGCAACAGGCTTCAAATCAGTCATATCCCGAAAGATTAATTTAGCTTCCTTAGAGAGCCTTGCACAAATGAAAAGGGATGAACCAGCAAACTCCAGCCCCCACAAGGAAAATGGCCACTTCGTCTCTATCCCGTACTATATCTACCCTGTTAATAATTTCACTTTTTTCATTCTGGAATAAAACAAAACAAAATATTGATACAGAGAGACCAGTCCATCGAGTTCTGGTTTGACAGGCTCCACTCTTTACTGTGCGACACATAGTTTGATAACACAAAACAGCAAATGAACTGTTAACACTGCCTTAGATTATTATGGAGTTATGTATTTGAGTTATAACGGATTGACTCACACATTTAAAATAAAAAAATCTTATAATTTGGGGGGCACAAAAGCCCTGTTTATAAAGTTATCACAGCATGTATGTATGGCCAAGTAAAGGTTACAATCACTATGTCATGTTTGTTTGGCATAAATGACATTTAATGTTCCTTAACTTGCTTTGCTTGGAGAGTCAAAACCATCAAAACCCACATTCAACTGTCACTTCATATGGCACTGTACTATATCCATGACAACAAAAATAAACCTACAATACATATATTTACACTTTCAGTTGTAAAAAAAATAAAAAAAAATTGTAATTGCATTTAAGAGATTCTCTGTGGTGCTTCTGCAGTGGTTTGTGAAAAGTGAATGTCCATGCGTTTCCTTTACACTTTATGTACAATCATGTAGAGTCCAGTAGAGTCCAATAAGCTTTTAAGCATATCTTCTGGAGTCTCTCTTACATAGTATCTTTTTAAAGGCCCTCCTGAAATCATTGTTAAAGATAGTATAGATGATTGGATTGAGTGCACTATTGCAATAGCCAAACCAAAAAAAGAATTTGAACAGAGTCAGCGGCACATAGCAAGACACACATATTGTCTTGAGCATGTAGGTGAAGAAGAAGGGAAACCAGCAGATGACAAAAACCCCTATCACCACTGCCAGGACAAAAGTGAAGCGCTTCTCACGGTTCTGTCGGCCTTTCCACCTGCTCCCCTTGGTGCTCTGGACACGTTTGGGCACCTCATTGTCTCCGGGTTTGATTTGGCACAGCTTGGTTTTGCCTTTGTGGCTCTTCTTTTTAATGGAGCAGGGGTTGTTCACTTTATGATCAGAAGATGACGAGTCTTCAATGTCCACTCCATTGACTACACCTTTAACCCTGTCGCCTTCCCCTTCTTGCTCTTTCAGTTCAATGCCACGTTCTCCATTCAGCTTGATGTCCTCCTCTTTGTCTCCATCCAAACCATTGTGCTTGTGGTCCACTGCGTTTGCCTTTGGTATCCTGTCTCCAGTAGGGGCCCGAGTTCTCTTCTTGGCGATTTGGTAGATTCGGATGTAGACCAGAACCATAATGATACAGGGCAGGAAAAAGGAGCCAATGCAGGAGGAGATGACATACCACTCGTCATCATTGATGGTGCACACGGGATGCTCTTTGTTCTTCTCCTTCTTCATGGTGATCAGGGGTGGGAATGAGATCACAGCTGCAATCACCCACACAATGAAGATGATGCACTTAATGCGGCGAGGGGTCCTCTTTAGATTGTACTCAATGGCTTGTGTGATGGACCAGTAGCGGTCCAGGCTGATGGCGCAGAGGTGGGCAATGGAGGCGGTACAGAACAGAACATCAAGTGCAAGGTAAATCTCACACCAGATCTCCCCAAAGTACCAGTATCCCATCAGCTCATTGGCTAATGAGAAGGGCATGACCAGTGTGGCCACTAAGATGTCTGCGGAGGCCAGAGACACCAAGAATAGGTTCTGAGGAGCCCTGAGGGCTCGGCTCGTGAACACTGCTATCACCACCAGCACGTTTCCAAACACTATCAGAAGGATCATGAAGCTCACCAGGACCGTCAGCAGAACGGACGTCTGCACACTGAACGGCGCCCAGGACACTGTCCCGTTGGTGTCATTGTCAAACCCCATGGAGACAGATGTGAGTTCACACGAGGATACACAGAACCCTCCGGTCAGGGCAGAGAGCTAGTGCCTCACAGTGGGGCTTCGAAACCACGGAAATGGAAAATAACGACTCCTCTCGAGCTTTTTCTCTTTCATAATGAATAACCTCATTGTATCAGTGAAGACACTGCATCATCTGGAATTAAAAGGCAAAAACAAAAACAAAAATTAGCTAAACGACTCAAAGTACTACATGAATAATTGTATACTCTGCTGAAGATAAATATGGAAATAACTTACCAAATACATGGAGCTGCAAAGAATTATAACCAAAAATGCCCGGTGCGCAACTTCTTTACGCAGTTCAGAATGACACGGACACAATCCATGGAGCCTTTTCCTTTAGTCTCTGTCGCCTCTGTCCACAGGCGCACGCACAGGTCCGTGTGTTGTGTTCACCAGCAGACTAATAGAGCGCTAATCGTGTTATCCTGGGCGCTGCCGTGCTGCTGTCTGAGCGAGGAGTCTCTCCCTCAGTGTTAACCAGAGCGCCACTCCCTCACTTTATAACGCGCACACACCGGCTCCTACTAACTACAGTGTAGAGAGCAAAGGCAGCGTGCGTCTGAAAAACTGAGAGCATGTGACATTAGACATCAGCCTAAGTAGAATAAACTGTTCCTATAAAAGTCTAAAACAGTTGGACACGTTTAGGCTACGCACGGTGCGTATCACATACACATTCTCCACAGGTGAGAGTTGCGGTTTACGGTCACTTTCTCTAAACCACTATCATGTTTGCTTCAAAATAATTTGTGTGACTGACATTAAATTAATATAGTAATGCTATTAAGATTATAATGGAAGTGCATTGCCACCAAAAACCCATTACTCATTACGCAAGCACTATCCTAGAAATCCAGTTATGGCTGGTTACATTAACCACATAAGATCATAACAGCATGCAACATACCCGCCATGGACCTTCTCTCTTCACTCTTTTTGAGCACAGCGGGGAGAAGGGACATTTTTTCGTGAGAGAAGAAATATGAATGCTCTTGGATTTTGGCCCTGTATTCTTAACTCGCACCATCTGTCAAACTAAATTTTGTCATCTTGGATTTTTCATTTTTATCTGGCATTTTGTGTTAACTTCACACATTTACTAGGCATTTACTTTTGTTTGCCTTCAGCTCTGGTATCTTTGTAAGAGATTACGCCATTCACAGCAGCGTATGCCCTTGATCATTTTCTTCTTACTGAAAGAAGCAGTTTACAGAGCGTCATAGTCTACTTGTAGAAACGGTGTTTAAATGAGGAGGCTCATTTACTTTGCACAAAGTATCTTTATTACCTTGCACACAGTGGACTGTATAAGCACAGTGTAAACATATAAGCTCCCCATACTGAATTATTTGGTTGACCTGGTGGTACAGGTCAGCTGTAAAAGATAAATATTTAACTAACTAACACATTTATGACGTGATTGTAAAGATGTTATGCTGACATGCTGTAAAAGCATCTGTCATGATTAAGTCTGTTCTTCCCTATATTGATGGCACCTTAGCTTCCTCTCCCCAACAATATAGATTTAACCATTCTTCCAAATATCTGCTCATATATAGGTCTCAAAACTTGACACACCTATTAGTTTTTAATCAAAATGAAGATAAATGGGAGCTCAGGTAATATGTACTATAGAATTATAGAATAACACAATGTAGATCCACTGGAGCATTCCAATAACCCATGGAAAAATAACTGCAAAGTGTTAACCATGTAACGACTATAGTCCGAGGTGAAGCGCACACCTAATGCAGTTATCAAACACTAAATGTTCTCAGTTTTTATATGACTTGTAGTGGCTCTGTTTCTGAAAATTAAAGCGATTAAATATTTAAAATCATCTGAACAAAGACAGTTCCTGGAGGTCTCTGTAGTCCACCATTCACAGATGACCTGGCAGATGCCCTTCCTCTTACCACAAGCCACATTAACTGTCTGGAGCAAAGGGGTTGAAATGTGGGACAGGGGTGAACATTGTGCAAAACTTGAACCGGCTATTTTGTGGTTGGAAGGTGAAAGTTTACCCCACTCTTGCCCACTTGCATACAGTGTTATTTCTTTATTTTATATATATAGAGCACTTATATTTCAATTCTCTTTGTAAATTTTGTACATATACTTATTCACGTTATATTATTATTTTTATTATTATTTCTATTTTTATTATTGTTTATCTTGATTGCATCACACTTTTTCCCCCTTTTTTGCACTAAACTGTCCTGGAGCTACTGTGACTGTTGAATTTCTCCACTGTGAGATCAATAAAGTCCTATCTTATCTTATCTTATCTTATCATATCTTATCATATGGCATTATAAACCCCTCAAGTCTATTTTCCATTTTGGGGTAATCTGTAATCCCCTATTCATCCCTGAATAGTCCCTATTAGAATATGTTTCAAATGGAGAATGACTGAACAAGAAAACAAGTTAAGTGTCAGAGTATAGGGTAGAAATAATAAAGCCCCCTCCCCTTAGGCCAGTATGAATAGCTTCTCAGACCGGTACCTTCAGAGTGAAAATTACTTTGGGATGGAAGTGAAAATGTCTCAATTTCAAAAACATTGTCCAGAGAACTACCTTTGAAACCTTTTCTGTTATCTATCTCCCATCCTTAATGTCACTGACGATTGCTTTGGCTTCATTTTATCAAAGGCATTTGTTCTGTCAAGAGGGCCGTCATTTCCCAGAGCTGGAGCGCAGTGCTGCCTGATTCACAGTTACAGCTCTCTCAGAAACAGTGTGTTTGGTTCTATGGTTTCACAATTGAATTCAGTCTCTGGGAAGATGGTTACCCTTGGAGGATGAAGGAGGAGGATGAAATTCCTGGGGAAGTGTGGGAGGACACAAAGTTCTGCTGCACAGTGTTCTTCGCCTTCTCCTCATCATCCTCATCATGTGTGGTCCATATTGTAAAAAAAAAAAAGCATCACTGAAATTTGTACTCTAGTTTTGACAGCGCTTAAGTGCAGCAGTACATCTATGCTCTGTCTGTTCTTCTGCATTGATTTGCATTAATTAAGAAGACAAAGTAGACTAATATCTGCTCCAGTACAAATCCTGGACACTTTTGTGAACCAAGAGGGAAAGTGGTGACATTTTAGACACATTATAAAAACCACTACAAGTCAAATAAAATATACGTGGATGATATTATACTGTTTGGAAATGTATGATTAAGTTAAGATAATTTACTATTTTCTGTTATCAGGCTACAAATAAACCTGGTAGACCTATAGAGACTGTTGCATGCATGGACTATAAATGTACCCACCTTTCCCAGACTATAAATACTGTATGGTACACAGCTAACAAACACCTCTTCTGTAGCGTATGTGTGTCCTTTAGGTGCCCTCACTGTCAACAGGACTTTCACCCATGTGCTGACGTCACACGCACTCACCTGTTGCCCAGGAGACAGTGGTCCATTTTTCTGTGGTATGGCACAAATGCAGTGGACCCACATAATAATACAAGGCTGATGTGACTGTCTCATTATTACGTGTGGTTATAATAGGCCAATCTGAGATCTGTTTCTTTATCCTTTATGCCAGCCCGAACACGGAGCCCGCCTGTCTTGTCTGTTCCTCCTGGTTGGCAAAATACCACTCGTACAAAAGCTGGGAGAGTGTTTTAGGTAAACACATTTAGATCGCCGTGGCGCTCGTTGATGCGTGAGGACGTACACGACGCGCATGGATACAGTGACACCTGTCGTTTGTCTCGTCCCAGCTTCATGCACCACACTCAGACCTACACAGGCAAAAGATTACAAAGACTGTAGGCCCAGGTTCAACATCCAAATAAGGAACCAAAGTGAAGAAACAGAAAAATGAGATAAAACATAGCCTACGGTCTTACAATAATGGGTTGATTCCTTGGGGTCAAGAATATTTATATTTGTAACATGTCCGGACATTTTCAACAATTTATTCTAGGCCTATTCCGACATTAACCCCCAATTTGGTTACTGTAATTTTGTTAATCTAGATACTTTTTTTTTTTAAGAACAGGATTTCATTAGCTAAAACCACATAGCCTATGGTATTCACGGTGCCACTTGTGTTCAATAGAGTTCTGGTTACAGCAGACGTCTAATTAGTCCTATCTTCTATTTTCAAAAGTTTTCTCTAAACTATGCAGAAAGCACGACACATGCTTGAACATAAAAAATACCCCACATATAGAGCTAATCGAAAAAGAGGTGTAATAAACTAAATCACCAGGTGGGGTCAGTGTTAGACAGGGCATAGCTGCTGACCACTGTAGGCTACCGCCAACAGATGTCCTGTATAATTGTTTTCCATTACATTTTTATTTATTACATTGACCTTTTGCATCATACATCAGGTCTTCACGGTTGGCTCTCACTGACTGAAAAAAAGAAAAAAAAAACTAAAACAAAACAAAAACAAAAACAAAAAACGTAGACATGACCATACTTGGTGTGGAACAAAACAATTTGCACATTAACTAAATCGTTTTCTGGAAATTGTTATAGCCAAATACAGGGTTTGATGGACCTGCCAAGTCTTAACTGATCACATTTTAATGATTAAAAAAAAACATACTCTGTTGTTTAAAAAAATCTCCAAATATAATGTTAGTGAATGCCCTGTCTGTGCTGAAGAACAATAAGAGTCAGATTTAGTGGAATTCCCCTTTAATGCCAAAGACAAGTGAGAGCACTTGGTAGCATAATGGCATCGTCCTCCATTGCACTCTGTATTCTTTGTAAAACTCTAATCACATTACAGATTTTAATACTGAGCCTACTGAAACATCAGATCACTGTATACAGAGAAGAAGGAAAATGACAAAAGAAAATCCGACCCAAAATTACATTGTTACAACCAATTGCTTGTCATCAAGTACAGTCAGTGGCCATAGACACAAGGAATAGCCAAAAAAACACATAAAAGAGCATTAAGGCTGCTTGTCAATGTTGATAAGTAGAAGAAGCGTGGACACCTTTCTGTTTACAAAAAGGGAGATATTTTGCAAAAAACACTAAATAACCATCTGATTCAAGTCCACTGTGAACCGCTTTATCCGCTCACCCAATTAAATGCTTTCAATATGAGCTTGTACATATGAAGAGACAATATAATTCAAAGGCAAAACGCCAAAATAAGTTGTGTTCGGCTGTGTTCTTTGTGGTCCTGAATAACAAAACTATATAAACACCAATCATACTGCAATAAGATTAAAATATTTTCAGCTGGCGGCAATTTCCATGGAGTCCAAAGCAAACTTAACTACATTCATGATCTGATAAATGAGTTGTCAGCCTAACGGTATGCTCCCATAAACCTGTGCTGTATAGTACTACTGTCATTCACAAAAACACATGATACAGATATGTCTGATGATCCCCTACTAAAGCACATCTCAGGTCAAGTCACTGAAGGCATTTCCACACAAAGTAAACAGACAAGGAATGCAATGCCCCCAGTGTGTTGAGCATGAACACAGAAAGCCCTTTTTACATCGTATTGACAGTCTTGTACTGTGACTGCATTGAGCTCAAATGTGCACCTTGTCATGAAGTCCGATTTAATCTGGGTCAGAGCTGCTGCAAACCTGGACTAGAGTCATAGGAACAGCCCAGCATCAGGATGTGGCGCTGGTCTGCATGGGAAAAGATGGCGCCCCGTGTGGTAGAGAGTAGGACATCCTGAAGGAACAAAGCCCACCGCACCACTGCTAGAGGAGAGCCACACTTCTCAACACAAGACTAAGGAAGCAGAATATATGGTCAGGAAAATAACATTGGATTGGCTCTTTAATGCACAGCCTGTTCATATAATACTAAGAGAAAAACGTGATTTTGCATTAAGAAAAAGAACACATTTCTTCAAAAACAAAACAAAGCAATGGATTGAATTGTAAGTGGCTATTTAGCACACAGAGAAGCCAGATATTTAAATCAAATATGTGCTACAAAAAATGTAAAATAACTTTACTTGAGACCAAACCCTTTTAAGACTGTCACCACCTGACCCTGCTAACTCAATACATTGACAAAATTACACAAAGAGAAAAAAGTACTAAATCAAATACTGAAATGAAAAATGCCTCGTTTAAAAAAAATCTTGTGAGGCCACTGTATTTTAAAATGGAGAAGATGCCAATGTTTTCAAAAGTGCATAAGAGCAGCAGCATTGCTGGGACAGTGTGGGATGACAGAATTGTGAATGAAAGGTTCAGATGAATCCTTTACCCTATTAAAAAGACTTAAAGTAATAACAAGGTGTGGAGAAAGAGTTACCTGCCAATGTTTTATTATTAAACCTTTTTGTAGCTTTGATACACTCAGCAATTGTCCAGAGACTGAACCCCTTAAAACGCTTGATATGTGGATCAGTGACCAGAAGGATGACAGCTGTGCAGCCCAACACTGAAGAGAATATCAAACAAGTAAACAAACTAAAATTGCACTCAAGGCAACAACCAAGATTGGTACATAAAAAAACATAATTTATCCCATTACCTAGACTTTTTCAATACCTGTTTGTCACATACAAAGCAGTGGAGATAGTAGGTCATTACACCACCACCTTCAACAAAGTCCCTCCTGCTTTTTTAAGCACACGTGATTGGCATTTCTCATATGTATACATTGCGAGCATGTTTAACAACTACTGTCTGCTATTTGTCAAAAAACAATATTCAATCATTCTATTTTACAACTGATATCATTGAACAAATCAATGAGACAGAAAAAATACAAGTAAAAACAGCAGGATTAAAAAAAAATACTGAAATAATTTATATATTTGTTTTTGTATGGACAATTTGCTTCGAAATGAACCACAGGTCCACTCTAAACATAGGCACATTATTTAAAAAATGTAAAAATAATGTACAAAACCTAAAAAGGAACTGGTATCATTAGACCTTTGTTCTCTATGGTCCAGACACAGAGAGCCCGATAGAGAAACATGACAACATGTAAAAAGGGCATTTAAAAAAAAAAAAAAAAAAAAAAAAAAAAAAAAGGAAACACAAGGACAGTCGTATAGTTACAGTTATGGCAGCAGCAGGAAATGTGACGTTCAAAGACTGGTCTGTCTCTGCATACAGTTGTATCCTCGCTCTTGTCATAGATGCTTTAAGTACTGTAAATACATTGGCAATGGGAGCACATTTTATATGGTCACAAAGACTTTTGCCACTCAGCTCACAGTAACTCAATATATAGAAATTTATATATCTTCAGTTTTGGCAAAGAAATGGAAATAGTTTCCTTTATACGGAATGCAACATGAGTGGGACGTGGCCGAGGTCCAGTCGGGTCCATTATAGACTCTGGAGCACAAAGTCTCCACATTTTGGCTGCTCCTCTCCAGCCCAAATCAGCTGCCCCCTGCTGGTCCTGTTCTGTCTTTACAGTGCATCATACAGGACTGGGGGCGGCCAGGCCGCAGCGCAGAGCATATTGGGTCAGAAAAGCAAAACAAAGATATGTTCAAACCATGGCACGGTACGGACCCTGCATCTTGAGGAACTGGATGATGAAGGAGGGTCCTCCTGCGACAATCTGTGGTGGCAGGTGGCTGAGCGGACAGTTCTCGATGCTCATGATGGTCAGTTTACTGCACAGAGCCAGCTCAAATGGCAGGCTATGCAGGTTGGGGTTGTCATTTAGGTACAGCTCCTCCAGATTCTCCAGTGTTCCTGAAAATATACACCAGGCAATAGATTGAAGTCATCATGTAAGAATTTATCTGAACTTTTTATAATCATCAAATCTGAAAGCGATGGAAGAGGTTTTATTTTATTTACGAAAACACAGCTTTACTATGGTATATTGAGATTATGAAATGCAGCTGTGGCAACAATATCTCCACAGAATGTGGAGTGAATAAATAATGTACTGTAAAGTGCTGGTGTCTTGAAAAGCACTATATATAAATCCAATGCACATTATATAATAATAATAATAATAATAATAATAATAATAATAACAATAATAATAATAATAATAACAATAATAATAATAATAATAATGTTTATAAGGGGTTCAGGAGTTCAAAGGTGCAGACCTTCACTTGACCCCCTCAAAGTGACGACTCACAAGTGTGAACTGTGCTCAGTCTGAATTCTCTATAAATACACCCCCTTTAGCTGCTTTTGCACCCTTTTAATCTCTAGCTTAACTCTTAGCCTGGGCAGTAACCAGACTAGTGTCTGCACCAAGGGGAGGGTGCTGACCTACCTTTCTTATGGACACAGAGGTAAAAGACATATGTGTGGAGCTCTCACCGATCTCTTCAGGCAGGTGCTGCAGCAAGTTCTCCCCCAGGCCCAGGTGTGTCAGGTTGGTGAGATGCCCAATGCCTCTGGGTAACGTGGTCAGCTGGTTATTGGTCAAAACCAATTTCTAGAAAGGAAGAGAACCTTGTTATTTGTCCATTATACTTGCTTTTATACCAAATAATAGTAAAACTCACATGTAAATCTTTGAGATAAGCGATTTCATTGGGCAAAGACTCCAACTTGTTTTCTTCCAAATCAAGCTCCCGGAGCTTTCTCAGGTTCCCAATACCATGTGGTAGCTTCTTGAGGAGATTGTTGGACAGTATTAAGACCTATGTAGATATCAAAATACTCATGAGTAACTTCAAAATCGGGTGATCCAAATATGGAAAGAGCATTACTGAAGTAGTGGTAGCATGGGCTGTGACACCAGTGATACAGTTTCGGCTGATTCACTCTGTACTGCCCCACACGACATGTGAGAGGGTCTGCTCACCTCCAGAGACACCAGCCCACACACATCCTCTGGGATCTTGGTCAGCTGATTAGTGGCCAGGTTAAGCTCCACCATGCTCGTCCATGTGCCAAAGTCCAGCGGCAGAGACGTTAGCTGGTTGTCCTAGGAACCACACACACCTCATTGGCATAATAAATGATAACACTTGACTAGAGAGTGATGATTTGAGGGGCCAATGGTTCAGATTGTCTTGCTTTTATCACTTTATCCCAGGGCAGCTGTAGCTTTCCCAACACTAGGTATGTAGTGAATGAATAATGCAATGTAAAATGTCTTTGGGTATCCAAAAATCTATATATAAATCAAATGCATTATATTTTTGTTATTGTTGGGGGGAAAAAAACTTACCTTCATGTTCAGTTTGCTCAGCACTCGAGCCCTGGAGAAGATGCCAAATGGGATCTTGTTGATGCGGTTGTGCTCCATATTGAGAGAGTAAATGGTGGAGAACTGGGACGGCCCACCCACAGGATAGGACTGGAAGCAGTTCCTCGCTAGCGTTAGACTGGTCAGGTTCACCAGACTGGACAAGAGCCCCTACAAGCACACAGTAACACACATGAACATACCATAATGGTATTTTTTTTACTTACAAGGCATAAATCAGACTAAGTTGAGGTAAACAATTAGAATATTTGTACGTGCTTCCATCCTCCTTTATATTTTAACACTCAAAGAATTTTTAATGTTTAAACCAAGCAGTCAGCTGTGTGTGCTTACCTCGGGCAACACTGAAATGTTATTGTTTTCCAGGTTTAGCTCCTCCAGTTCTCGACATCTGGCTAATGATCTCGGGATTGCGGACAATCTATTATATCTCAGGCCTAAACGATTTAGGCTCGCAAGATTTCCTGCAACATCAACAAAAATCTGAGTGAGAACTCAGCTTTGATCTGAACAGAGAAAGAAGAATACTGTTGTGGTGTTTGGTACCTATGGTCTCAGGTAGGTCCAGCAGTTCGTTGTGCTGCAGGTCCAGGTTGGTGATCTGGGTGCAGTTTCCGATCTCTTTGGGGAGGTGCTCCAGCTGATTATGGGCCACATCCAGAGTGATCAGGCTGCACAGCTCCCCTGGACACAGGCACAACTCAGTACATTACATTAAACAGTTAACAAACGTCTGCCACATAACACACAAAGGTACTGTTCACTACACACAACAGGATATAATAATGTGCCACAGTAATGAAATCAAAGGGTCTCACCTATCTCAGCTGGCAGCTGCTTGATTTTGTTCTCGCGGATGCTGAGCATGGTGAGCTTGGACAGGTTACGGATGTCTTTCTCGACGGTGGTGATGCGGTTGAAACGTAGGTAAAGCGTGGTGAGGGAGCTGAGGCGGTAAACCACAGCAGGGATCTCACGCAGCTTGTTGTGGCGCAGGTCCAGCATGCGCAGCTTCTTCAGGGAGTCCAGGGACTCAGGCAGGCTGGTCAGAGAGTTCTCACTCAGGGCCAGAGTGACCAGGCCAGACAGGCAGCCCACCTCAGCCGGGAGACTCTGCAGCTTGTTGCTGTAGAGGTAGAGCTCGGCCAGCTGAGTCAGCTCTTTGATGGAGGTGGGCAGCATGTGGATGGAGCGCTTGGACAGGTCCAGCCTCATGGAGTTCTCCTCTCTGCACTTGTTGAGCTCTTTGATCACCTCAGCATTGCTGGACTTTTTTCGTGTTCCTGGAGCCGGGTTGGGCCGTTTAATGGTGTTGTCGACAGAAAAAGCCACACCCGGGGGCGCGCTGCTGGTGTCCTTCTTTCCTTCTTTGGCATCTTTCCCTTTGGTCTTGGATTCTTTGCCTCCGTCTTTCACTAATGCAGCCAGAGCCTTGCCCTCCTTCTCCCTGTCCTTTCCAGGACCTCCTTTAGGGTCCTTCTCTTTAGATTCTTTTTCTTTGCCTAAAGTACTACTCATGTCGACGATGTGGGGTGTCCCACAGAGCTGCTCATGGGGTCTCTGTCCCGTCACTTATTTGGGACAAAACAGACACTAGTGGGAGACACCATCCTGGTGCAGGGCACACGATTTGAGTTTATCCTTCGATGTCAATGCCTTTTTAGACACTTTTGAGACTTTGCTAAAATGCCATGGAAGAAAAAATCCTTTGAAGTGGCAGGACTGTGGCATCCATGGGCCACATGGTTCACAATCCAGGACCTGTGAGAGGAATTCTTTCAGGTTGCAAAGGGGCTTTTTAATCCTTTAAAGAACTGCTGTTGAAAAAAAAAAAAAATTATATTCTGAATTTCACTATAGTATTGATGTGTTCATTAAGATGATTAAATTGTTTTGTTGAATACAGTGAATATTATGAACTTGCTAAACTGATTTCAGAAATCACAATGCTATTCTGGTTTTTAAATGTGAGCATTTAATGTAAATAGGACTTCAGCCAGCTCCAATAGTTATTAAACAACCAAATAACCTTTGACAGGGCTGTTGCAAAGCCTGATAATACATGATAATACCTACACTTAATGCTACATGAATGTGGAACAATTGTTCTGAGTTCAAGAAGACAGAAATGTCTCATAACTGCAAGTGTGTTTTGTGTTTAAAACACATACCCCTAAAAAGAATACCAAGCACAAACTAACACTAACTCACTCAACTACACAAACATGGGGCTGTGGTGTTGACGTTGCTGGGAGCCAGCAGCCGCACCTTCACATACGGCTGCTCTGTCTGGCCCAGGATCAGAGCAAAGAGAAAGGTTAGGAGTGCTGCGAGAATTCTGCAGAAGTGGCCTTCAAAGCCCAACAGCACCAGGTCATGTGACCTTTGGAAGAGACGCACTGGGTCAATAGCAGACCCCCTTCCATTTAAAGGTACCACACTTTTGTAAATAACAAAGTGTTTCCCTCACTGCCTTCCCCCAGACACAGGCCTAGGTGGAGATATTTATTAACAGAAATGAGAAGAGCCAGACCAGTCAAACCACAGGGGCCACATAAACTAAACTGTGCAACTAACTTCCTTTTACGGTTGCACTGTGTGTGTCCCAGCTGGGCATTGGCCTGAGCATGAACAGCTACAGAAATTTCATCTTTAACTCACTTGATACAAGAAAGGCAGCAGTTAGCTTATATTATAACTTTCTATTTCACTTCATCTTGCCATGTACAGGCCAGACCAAAGCTTTTTGTGTTTTTGTGATAACAGGAGAAAACTCTCGAGCCAATCGCAGGACTCGACTCAAACCAAGGGCCACTTATTTCCCACAAATGTCTAATGAAATTGCATTAAGATAATCCAGGGTTCATCTGATAGTGTGCTGCTTTGGCCCAAGCCAAACTGTTTCCTGCATTTGTTTTCCCATAAGAATGCCTCTTACATAATATTAGAATTGCATTAATGGTGGCTAATCAGATCACACACAATATTGATAATAAAGCAAAAGGAGTGGGAAAATAAACACAAAATATCTTATTTGCCAGCTGTTTCCGTTTAATACCATGTACCAAAACAGCTATTTTAAATCAGTGCATTTTATATTGACTAAAGAGATTCAGTCAACAATAACTGTGGATTAAGCAGAAAACAGCAGGGTTGAGGTGGCAGGACATTGCTATCTTGGAGGCTACATGAGCCAGTGACAAATCCTTGGAAACAGATTACTGATGAAACAGTACAGGTCAGGAAAGTCAATATGTTCCTGTCCTGGAGATTATTTGATTTACTGTTACATAATATGACCACCATATGAACATGTTATTGTTGGAATGACCACAAGAGCAGAGGCATAAGTCATAATATGGCCAATGCTCACCAGAAATGGAACTAATAATCATCAGTGCCTTGAAGAGAAAAAGTAGACATCCCAAACTTGTGTGTGGCAAATGCCCTGTAACTGGCATGATACAGTGAATGGGCATGGCCGAAATGAGTAAACACAACATCTTAAGCTTGCACACACGCAAGGGAACTGTGTACTGCTCACTATATACTATATTTTACATGCAGTCCAACTCCAATCAAATCAAGTATTTCTTGTTTCCTTTCCTAAAACTGTATACAAACATATAAAAGTTGGGAAATCAAACCTGAAAGTATCCCAGATGTGAGGACTGGTGTACGTTAGAACATTTTTGTCAAACCACACAAGCCAAGCCTGCCTCAGTACTGACAACAAGGCAGGAAATAGTGGGAGCTCAGCTAAACGTCAACAGCACAGCAAACGTCAGTAATGCCAAGCTGCTAAAAGCTAATGCTAGCAGATCCAACGCCATAGACATGTATAGGTCCACAGCTAATGCAGCTAACTGTCTTAGCAAATGCTCCTGCGAGTCAAACGTGAGACAGGACTCCAACCAAAAAATAACACACAGAAAACAGTGTCATTGTGTGCATATGTATCATTTTGTTTACTGTTGTGTTTAGAGTTAGAAAACTTTCCAAAGTGTAGGCAAAGGCCCGATGAAAGCGACTTCACACCGACCCGTCCTCCGTGAGTTTGACCGAGAGAGGAGATCGCTGCTGCGGTCAGCTGAGCGCTCATAGGCGCCTGCCGCCGACCAAGAACCACTTGCTGTCAGGATCTCATCGAGCAAATATTTGACACATTCCAAATGTAAAACTAACTTATGTTCTTGTGTTGAATGTAAGACGAAAAAAGAAAACACATTGAAAAACAGCGGCCATTCCGAAGCTGAACAAAAGAGTGCGTTCGTTCTCTCCACCGAAAATTGACACTTTGAGGCTATACCCTTAATAATAACACACTGACAGCGTCGCTATCTCTCAAAGAATGCAAATCAGTGTAGTTAGAGTGAGGAGGCCCGCTGTTGTTGTGATAATATTAATGTTTTTACCTTCAGAGGTGTGACTCCGCCATCCTTGCTGCTTCCTCCTCTTTCCCTGCTCTGCTCCGCTCCCTCCCGCCCCTGTCACCAAACTGCGTCATTCACACGCCTCAGCGCGGCTCTCGCGAGACTCGCACATTCCTATGGTACAAATCCTCAACACTGCGCAGAAACATACTGCACATTTCCTCTGGTACAAATCCTCAACCCTGGACAGAAATATACAGCACATTTTTGAGGATCTACTTCTAAAAAAAATTTTTTTTTGCTTAGCCAGTGAAAAAAGACATTGAATATCCATGTTAGGACCATACTCAGAAAGTGTCGCAAACTTTAATTTAACACTGTAACGCATACATTATATAGTTCACTGCCTAATAATCAATCCGTACGAGTATAAACAATTCCAATGTTGCAATGCATGAGTTCAATTTACATTGTAGCTGATTGCATGTTTCTCACAAAATATGACAAAATCGAGGATATGACAAAATTACAAATACAAAAGCACAAATACAAAAAGGTCACGTGAAAAAAGATGTAAACATATAAATTATAATTTTCGTCAAATTAACTGTATGGACCCTGGGATGTTACTTACAATCACCACTAGATGTCGCAGCATACCAAAATAAAACACTTGGTCACGTGATTCTCCCGGAATTGTTGTCTTGACAACTGTTGTAGCTAAGCTTCCCTGCGTTTGAGGTAATGTAAGATTAATATTTTACGTTTTGCATTTATTTATTCAATTCTTACACACGATAGATTGTTTTAGCTCACTAGAATTACTGCAAATAAGTCAACTAGAACCTGCATATGTGCAGATTTAAAAAGAAATGCGCTAGCATATTGCCTTTTGTCGTGAACACATTCTTCGTTAGTGTTAGATAGGTAATTATCGAATTAAAGCTATAATTTACAGTTTGATTGACTTCATTCGATATCCCAATAATGTGTTTGTTAGGTGTAATTACAGCGTTGAGAAAATAGTACTGGACTACAGTCTTTGTACTGGACATAGTCTGTTTTATCGATATTGTTGCATTGGGGTGTTCTTTCCAGCGTGTGCAGCGTGTGTTATACTAACTAATGTATACTAATGTATTACTTCAAGTTCTGTAAAACATGACATTTCTATCCGTCTCAACAGGGTGCCCTAAGTGCAACATGCCAGAAGTGAAGTCTATATTCAGAGAAGTGCTGCCTAAACAAGGTCTGGAGACATTGGAGACAATCGTCTGTTTGTGGCGCTTAGCACATGTGAACTGTTGAGAATTTTGCCAAAGCATGCAGAATTGTCAGTGGATCCACTCTTCTGTCCTTTTACAGTCTATCACTAACACAGCTCTTAAATAACTAACCTTCATCTCAGAGACCATAATAAACTATGCATTTATTAACTGTATTTCTTCATTTTTAATTGTACAGGACAGCTTTCCATGGAGGATGTCCCTACAATGGTGCTGTGTAAGCCAAAGCTACTCCCTCTGAAGTCTGTGACACTGGAGAAATTGGAAAAAATGCAGACCGAGGCTCAAGAGGCCATCAAGCAGCAGGAAATGGCACTGAAGGAGCAGAGTTAGTGAGAGCACAATGACTGAATCGAGCAAAAAGTATGAATTCTAGGGTTGGACAACTGTGTAGGCATTTTTGTGTTTGCCAGCCATCATAAGGACTTTATATCTGTGCAGTACTGTGTATAAAGGAAACAATGGAAGTACTCTGTGTTCTTATGTTATAACCCTTTATTATAAAGCTCTTGCCACAAACTTGTCATGGCTGTACAAACACTGCTTACTAGAAAACCAAAAAGTGGCAGTGGAACCAAGAAAATACTGTGTACGGAAGTAACAACATGGAATGACTGACACTGAGAGGAGTGGCACTTTAAGGGCTAGCTTATGTAAATGTTTGCATTAAACAGCAGGTTATCAACTTTGCAATCAAAGTGCTTTTTTTCTTCATATCACACCTTCATTTGGTAACGCATTCTTTTACTACAGGGAGAAAATATGTGCCCAACCATTTCAAAAATATGCATGATGTAGAAAAGTAGCTTTATCCTCTTGGCACAATAAATTACACTTTAGCAGCTTTCAAGTTTAATAACTCCACCGTCTCCCTCGCTAATGAACCTCTTTCTGCCTCTGCAAGAAATATTTTAAAAAGTCAGGCTTTTTTCATTTTAAAATACATTTGTTATTTGCTGTATAATAATAACTTACCGAGAGGGACAGAGATCTCGTAGTCTCACATTGATAATCCCTTTACTCAAGCTTTTATCAACAAATTGTTCCAGGATGAAGTAAGCACGAGGAGCATCTATGTTTATTTCTGCTATGTCCATGTAAACTCTTTCATAGCCCTGTGAAAAGGAAAACAGTTTAACAGGTGTGTTGACAACTTATCAACACACTGCAGTAACATAAATGAACACTAAGAGGCAACCTACCCTTCTCAACTGGTCCACAGTAATAATGGTAGATTCACAGAGAGACTTCAGCAGATTAAGGACCATATCCAAAATCCTCTCTCCTTTTGATTCCAGCACCATTACAATTGCCTATTAATGTCACAGATATGCTATAAAATCCTGGAAAAATAGTCAATTTGAATGATGAAAAAATATTTTACCTCATAAACAAACTCATGATGAAAATGTGGAACCTCCAGATCTCGCAGACATCTCTCAGCCTCTTTCATGTCCCCAGAAAGAATGAACTCTTTAAGAAGAAGGTTCATCTGGAGGGAATATTTACTTTTTTTTAATCACTCCTGATCACATAACATTAAGGCATCACAAGGCACAGTGCTCTTTACCTCTCGAATGAGCTGCACGACTGGCCTCTGTCCCCCTCCAGTCCCCCACTGACTGTCAAGTCGGAGACCCCCTTTACTCATCCTGAGAAGCACAGCAGCTCTGTCCAACGCTGCCCTGGAGATCGCATCAGAAAGAAGTTTGAAGTCTTGTCTTAGCAACACACAATCGTATGTTTAATTACATACAACAAACAATTCCTTTTGACAACCTTATGATGTATTCTGGAAATCATGTAAAACAAACACACATTGTACATACAATTGGCATACCTTGTGTGTTCACAGTCAACTTTGCCTTTGTAGCCATCAATGTAGCTCCTTGACAGTATTTTGTCATGGACAGCTCGTGCAATGAATTGGCCCACCAACTGCAAAGAAACACAAAATAAACAAACCAATCAAAATATAACAATTATTATAGAATAATATTTGTAATATTCACAAATAGTTTCATTTGCACACTTCAATAATTATGTATTCTCCAGGTTTATAGGCTGTTTATTATTCATGCAGGTATGTTATTTGGGGAATCCCAACAGCAATGAAAACAAGGCCATAAAAACAAAGGAATATTGAAAAATATACTGCAGATTGAGCTATTATTAAAGATAAAGCCTCACAGAGCTGAGCATGCAGGGCAGAAATGACTGGAGCCATACTGACATGAGGCAGTGAGCTTTGGGGCTGGCTGTGCTGAGTTTGCACTTTGTCAGAACAATGACCAGAGTCTGTCTGTTCAGGCTAAAAAGAGCTCACATTCACACCACACTGAACCTCTTTCACACAAAGGCCCTGGAGTTTGTTTTACAATACTTTAAGGTTTAATATAAGTATTAGAGAAAAATAATATGAAAGTGCAGAAATGTAATTTAATACACTTGTTTGAAAGGTTACACAGCACATCATTCCCATTATTTAAACAGCTCTTTTTACATTTTTAAATTATAAACCATATTCCCCATATTACAATATGTCAACTGCAATATTAGTGATTTTTTCACCCACCTCTAATTCTAATCATATTCACAAACATGTGAATGCTTGGATTGGTTAGAGATTTTGTCAGTTCACCTGAGGGGCTCCGGGTGTGTCCAGGACCAAGTCGGGGAGCTCCTGCAGCAATCTGTCAAAGGAGCACTCCATGTCACTATGAGTGAGCACTGGCCCGCACAGTTCGGCCAGCAGACGGGACGCTAGCTCTCGGTGACTAGCTTTAGCCTCGAGGGCCAGTGCCACAGCCAAGGGGGGCACCTCACTGCGCATGGGCCCAAGGTTCAGGTCAGCTAGCATCTCCTGAAACACATAGCTCTCATGTTAGTTTGGGAAGCACAAGATGCTGTGCAAGAGTTTTACCCCCAAAATAGTACTTACAATTACTTCATTTGTGTCTCCATGTTCAAAGTACTCTTGTACTATGGGTGTAAGTGTCTTCTCAAAGTCCCTCTCATCAAGCGGAGGAACCACAGTCTCATACACACAGTTTTCCTGCAAATACAGCAGAAAAAAAATTTATTGCATTTTGAATCTATTTTATCAATTAAATCATTTTAGGAACTGGGTCAGAAAATATTCAACAATTGTATAAAGATTGCTCATTTCATTTACTCTGGGTAGTGGTCCAAATGTGCTAAACAAAGACACTTTTACGAGAACTTGACAATGACATTAAAGGCATTTACCTGAGCTTCATCATAATTGGGGTCCTTCTCATCCACCGCAACAGGCTCATACACCTCTCCTGATCTGCCCCATACTCCTTTGCCACCTGCTCCACCTGTGCACAAGGTACAGCAACAGTGATACCTGATACTAGCCTTTGCAATGTAATACACTATTAAAAGTGATCTGATCTTGTTAAAAAAACAAAAAAAAACAGCTTAATTACAGGGAAATGTAAGTCAAAACTATCCACTCATCCTGCGAAACTGTTAAGGATTCAACAGACCCATGTTAATCTTCTTTGCACATACACAAACAAACAACTGTTATGTCTGATGAGCACATCAACAGATCTTTAGGAGCTTTAAGTAGCACTGGCCCAAAGCAGCTTGTGGGATATTCCTTAAAACCGTCAGAGGACATGCTCACCTTTTCATCCATCTAAGAGAGTCAAAATTGGCTTTCATGATGTACATTGGCCGTGAACACTACAATAGCCTTTGTAGAGCTGAGAAGCATGAACTCTTAATAATGAAAAATAAAATGGTCAGGTAAAATGACACAGCTCCATTGAAGTGGTACAATTTATGTAACTACTAAACAGGCAAGAGGAGGGTTGCAACACTTCATCTGCCAAACATGGTGTTTGTAAGTCACAAAATATAATACTATACAACTTATTAACAGCCTAACTTTTGTTAAAAGCTTAAATGTTGTAAAAGCAATTTTTTGAAAGATGAAAGGAGCTATCAGATCAAAGTTCAAACAAGATAGTCATTTATCATAATAAACTGGTGAATGGGAGTTGCAATTTGTCTTTTTTCTGTATTGCTCGATTATAGTTCTTAATGTGCATACCTTTCTTTGGTAGTCCTCTGCCCTTGCCCAGCCTGGACTTTCTGTCCAAAAGTTTGTTTTTAGGACTTGTGGGGGCGGTGTTGGTTCCTCTGATGATGTCCCCAGTATCACTGAGGGAGTCTCCTCGGCCCGAGTCCCGGGAGGAGTTCTTCCTCAGCTTCCTCTTAGCTTTGGCCTTGAGACGGGCCTCCTGGATGCTATTGCTTGAAGAGGAGATCCAGTTGCCATTGACCTCAACATTAAGGTTTTTGTTGGAGACTCCCCCATTGTCTTCATCTCCAGAGACAAAAGAGTCGCTCAGGTCATCAGCCTCTGTAGATGACAAAAAATTTTTATTATGTTGTATTTGTTGTATTATGGTTAAGAGGTTTTACTTTTACAATGATGCGCAGAAAACAGAACACATAAGCCAAATGATGCATATGACAAAAACAACAACAACAACAACAACAACAACACTAATGAATAAAAAGTACAACTGGAATGCATTATTAATAGGTTATATTTCAGTAAGTAACAGCAACTGATACTCACCCACGGGGTTTGCGTTGAGCCAGGCCTGACAGTCAGTTGCCATAATCACAACAATATAAGTGCAAATAGAGGAGTAAAAGCAAACTTCCAAATTTAACCTGTAAAAATAAAAACGTTTATTGCAACACAGGTTAAAAACATGCCCAGACAAGCCCTAAAGTTGACTCAGTGATGCCCCCCTCTTCCTCTTCCTCATTCAAACCGGCTGTGTTGATAAACAAAAGCTAGTGCGTTAGCCAAGAGGGATGCAAAGAGCTGCGACAAGGGAAGAAATGCTACCTCGCCTGCAGAGTTCTCCTAAAATGAACTGATAAATTACAAAATCTAAGCTAATTGTGACATATACGTATGATATATTCTCTGCAGGCTTACAATGAGACAATGCACATTCAATTGTGCAGCGTTTCGTATTCTCTCTTAACATAGCATAGTCGATCGTTACACGTAACTAACTGCTGCAGATAAAACATGAAAACACAATGCACATATTACAGTCACTATTAACTCAAATAAAACCGATGAGAATAAAGAATCAAAAACTCACCGCGTCTCCGAGCTTCAAAACTCTGATACGACGTTGTTTTTGTTTCATCTACCCAGCAACAAGAGCCCGTGCCCCCGTGTTTCTCTTTTACGATTGGCTAAAGAGCAGTGGGGGTTTAAAGAAAACAGCCAATAGAAAATCACCACGGGATTTTATTTTCTTCTGGCAAGTTCTGTGATGTAATGCTATGTAAAGCTCGTGGAAATATTGCCCCCTTTCGGTGACACACATAATTATAATTAACTAGACAGAAATCTGGTTAATTAAACACGATTTCTATTCATAGACCGTATATATGATATGATATCATATATACGGTCTATGTTTCTATTGTGTATATACTGCTGGTTGAGAAATATGATTATTAAAATGCTATTTTACTTATGTTCACAATAAATACCTATACAAAAGTTGTAGCACAAAAATACAACAATATACATATATCTTTAAATTATATTTATTCAAAATATATTAAAAGGGTTTATTAGATTCACAGTTTACAGTCTAGTTGGCACACATGGTCCAGTTTTGATTTAAGGCATTTGGCTGTATTTGACACTGAGCTTAATTTATTTCACAACAAAACAAAATTTAAAAAAGCACAACCATCTAACTGAAACAGCACTGAAAAATACCCATACATTAAAGATCCCTGTCATATCCTGACATTAAAACACAACATGTCACAAACCTGAGAAACTGGCCTCAGTTATTGAACTGAGAAGACCATTATTAGACCATGATACAACTCATTCAAGTTTTAAAGGCTAAATGTGTTAAATACTAATCATATCATGTCCTCATTTTTGACATTGTCTTTAAAAGGCCAAATGTTGATGTGCATTATTCAGGCTTGAACTCTTAGCCAACTTAGCATTGGTGTTTTCAGTATATATATAGAAAACAAGCAAAAATGTGCTCTTCCAAAGATAAGATCTTGCCTAAAAGTGATTCAGCCCTTTAAAAAAAAATCTTAAATTTTATATTGAGAAATTGCATTTTAAATATAAACTTGTTAAAAGTTGTACAGTCTAGTATATTGTGGGACCATTTAATTTTAAATAAAATAGCAAATTAATCACATTAAACTCACACATTACTGCTACAGCCTTGAATTTCACCAGTTGTGGGTTATTTACAAAATAGCAGACACAGTCAGATCTGCAAAGCAGTCTCCATTTCATTCCAACCCTCAAGTCCATCCATCCATACATCTTCTCCCGCTTAATCCGGCTGGGTCACGGGGGCAGCGTGCTGCCCAATACTCATAGCACCTGACCCCCCCTATGAACCCCTCTGCAGGTGGTGAGCCCACAGGAGAACCCTCAAGTCAGCGCTGAAATTGATTAGTCGCAGCTTCCATGGCACATTTCAACAATATCCATCTTCTCTCTGTCACTGCACATGCTGCACAGACTGTCTTCAAAAGAAGAAATGTGTTTTCTGCTGGATTCACTGTGTGAGGGAAGTGTCACTGAACTGACCTAAAAGACTGTCTTCTGCCAGGTGTGACAGGTATTTCTGTAAAGAAGAATGGTACATCTGATAAGAAGTTATACATTTAATAAATTATTTACACTGTATAAAATGTCTCCCGTTATCATGGTAATAGATTCAAGTAAGTGCAAGACACACTTTGATAGATGACACAAGTGTTCAAAACTTTGTTCCTGGAATGTAATGCATCAAATGCAGAACTGTAGGACTGCGGCTGTCAGCTGTGCTGCCAAGGATGAGAGAAACGCAAGCCACAGCGGTGCTGACTGGTCAATAACAGAAACCTAACACAGCTGCTCCTTGCTAGAGTACACCACCAGGGTGGGGAGGCATGTGTACATTTTTAATTTCTATGCATGTAACAGTATTATTATACATGGCATTTGTATCTCAATTTGTTACCTCCCTGTGTAATAAATGTTTATGTCTGATGATAAATCTTAAAGAAACAGGTGTGGAGACGAGTGCATAAGAGGTGCTACCATCATAAGGTTTACTGAGGACCACCAGGAGGCCTTTTTCTCTTTACAGTATCTCAGTATTTTGCAGTAACTCAGTGTTGTACAGTGATTATAGTGCTGTTCAAACAAGTGTGTTTAGGGACAAACCTGGAGGTTTCTGTAGTGCACCACACTGCGACAGTGTGCTGCTTTCGCCGTCTCCTCACTGGTGTAGAACAGACTACAGAGTTTACAGTAAAAGCCAGCCTGTGGCACAATGAACTCCACTCCTGTTGTGCAAGGAGAACATGTCAGTTACTGATACAAATAAGGTGCTCTTCTGAAGTCCATTTTACAGCATAGTCACTTAAAATAGGGAAAGGGAGATAAACATCACTCTACAGTACAAATAGTTAGTGTAATAATTTTCTATCTATTAATATTTACACTGGGAAAATAAAAGTCAAAAGTGCCTAGTCGTCAAAATTTTGGTCCTGCACTCAGAAACACATTCTGGTGCTATCACAGAGCAGAAATAGCCCTGCTGTCTGGCTTGTTGTGGCTTCCTGTACCAGCTCTTATGTAACTCTCTATCAGAGCTCCAGACCATGTGTGACTGTGTCATTCCAGCACTAATGATAATATAAATACTCATCTCCCAGGAGTCCATTTCAAAACCTGCTCATGGAAATAGGTCAGTGAGTGGCTGGGCATTTCCAGTCAATTAGAGCGCTAATGCCTCAGGTTGTCAGTATACTTAGGCTGTCCACTTTATCTTAAGGCTGAAACCACAGACCACTCTCTTAACACTTGTGGACTTTACCCTGCCAAAAGAAAACCTGATCATTCTTAATCATTTCATCCCAGCCACATAGTTCCAAGTTTAGTAAAAGCATTTGGTATAGCTCTTAAGTATTATATCTTGGGATATAATCTTAATCTAATTTTAGTCAAGACTGACATTCAGTCATTTCTAATTGTTAATGATTAGGTCTCTTTAAATCAAAGGTTCCACGGTCAAACTGCTGTCATTAAAGCATGTGATTCTGAGAGTTCCGACTTTGGAGAAACAAAACAAAAAAGAAGGCAAGTAGTAAAAGTCAACATTGTTTATGTTTCAAAAATATATATTGAAAGCATTTATTTGTTTTGTTTTAGATAAGACAAAATAAAATTGAATAAAAAAGTGAAATTAATCATTATTGGCACTGATCATTTGTTCTGTCATATCATCTAACCATAACTATCGTTTTATCTTACCTAAAGGGATACTGTGTTCATTGACCGCCTTGTCTTGCTCACCAGATGGTAATAGGGCCTCAATATCTACAGAGATAAATCAAAATTAATGAACAAAGAAATACACATTTTTACACAAATACTGCACAAGGCATATCTGTTAAAATACCTTGTGGAAATTGAGCCCCATTGTGTATAGGTTCAGCTTCTTGCTGTTTGTCTTCCTCTGCATTAAGAACATGATTTTCTATTTCCCTTTGTATATCACCATTTGTAGTGTCATTATCTGCTATCATGGCTTTGAATTGCCACTGAAAGTCATTTAAGTCTTTTATTGTTGATGTATGAAGTTTAGGTTCTTCAGGGCTCACTGTACTTTTGATACTTTCCGTTTCGTCCAGTAAAAACGCTTTTGTTTCAACCTCTGCATTGGTCTTTTCCTCAGTACCAGCCTCTTTCACAGACCCTTGATCATCTGCAGATACATCATGCTGTTGTACCGCATGCGCTGGCTCCTTGTGTGAGGAGTCCTCTAGTTCAGGAAGGTCTGGTTCAACAATGTCATCCTCTCCTCCAATTTCATCAACGGTCACCAGTTCCTCCATGTTTTTTGGATACCAACACTCTTCATCTGTGTCTTCAGTATTTTCAACATTCCTCTCCTATAAAATGTTTATATTTTATTAAAAGATCAACAAGAATAAAGCTGATAAATTAGAACTACCACTACTTACAAATTCTATTTTTTCACAGTCATTGGTTTCCTTCTGTGGAGTATTGCGTTGAGGTGTTGCAGATTTTTCTTTTGAATGTCGATCCTGTAAAATTATTAACTTGAGTAACTCAAACATAGTACAAGGTAATATTGCTCAGAATTATTACTTACAGTTTGTTCAGTTGTGTGTTCTTTACTGTGCCTCTCTGCACTACTGTGTTTCTTGCATGTTTTTTTGCTCCGGCTTCTCTCTGGTGAGCCTCTCTTGTCCTCTGCTCTTGGTGGCTCAGAGTTTGTGTCCAGCTCAGAGTGCTTGGGACGGTGGTAATCGGCATCTCTTCTCTTGGACTTGGGGTCATGTCTCTGATACAGTGGCCTGGGAGGCTTGTCTGTCTTGTACATTTGCTCCTTTGTGTAGTAGTTGTCTTCCATGTTCCTGTAAGACATTCGCTGTGGGTGCCAATCCCTGGTTCCTCCACGCGCCTCAGCACATCTCAAGTTCATGTGGTCTGTAAGTTTCTGGTAGGATTTGCGGCGGTCTGTACCCCACCCATTTGTTCTGTCTTCATCTGGAGGGCACTCATCCTGCCATGGGTCTACTCTCTCGTCCACTGTCCTCCGCGGAAGAGAGGACCATTCCCAGGAGTTTCTGTTCAGTCCATTGGTGCCTCTCTCTGCGCCCCGGCAGACTGCCCCCTGTGGAGTCTCAAGGGTATCACAGGTGAAACCAGGGCTGTGAATGTGAGGACTCAGAGTGCGGCCGATGGGGCTGCGGGAGCGGGCCCTGTCTGGTACGTAGCTGTTCCAACATTATTAACAACAGTAGAAGTTACTAGTTTAGCCAAACTAAACAAGTTTAGACAAAAACAAAACTTATTCAAATTAGATTCTTACTGCTCATGTTCCTGTATCTCCTCTCTTTCTCGCTGAGAAGTGATGTCGTGGATGATTGTTTCAACATCTTTACCTGGTTTCTGAATGAAACAACAGGAGTCAGTAATAGACTATGACAATAATATTTGAGAATCCAGAGAATAAATCTTACCTTAAGTTGCAGCTCGCTGTATCTTTTGGACATTCTAATCAGCAGTTTTTGATTGTTGATCATAGCTGGGGTGAGCTGGTAGTACTGAACCATAGCCAGGGCGGCTTCAACATAAGCCATCTCCAGAAAGGCCTGATGAACAATATAAAAATATGGGTGGAACATTAAAACTTCAACTTCAAGAATTCTAAAAACAAAATGTGAACGGTACCTGATGGGTCGACCGCATGAGGATGTAGTTAGTGACTTTCCCAAAAGGCAGTCCCAGGTTTATGACATCATTCTCAGTGCAGCTGCCTTCAGGGAGGTTACAGATGTGAACAACTCTCCCCGCAGCCCCCTTCCTCGAAGGAAAGGACTGAAAAACAAGTACTTAATGTCACTATATGTGATACTGTTTTGTGAAGTGTAACTACCCCTTAACACACAATGGACAATCCCCCCCAAGGACAAACATAAATAGCACAATGTGTTTTAAAAGGCTGTTTTTATAATGCTGTTTCCTCATCACAAACATAACTGGGGTTGTGTTTTGCTTCATTCACACATGTTTAACACATAAACGCTGCGTATTTAGGTTCTTCTCTCAAACTGAAAACACTTCACCCTGTGATGTCATGTGGTACACAGGAAGTGCTCCACTCTATATGCATTCACTAGAGTCATCACAAGAGTCAATTTTGCATAAGACAGAACTTTTAAACAACAGATATATGAATGGTAATGCATAACCCATTGCTATAAAGATTTTGTAAAAATGTAAAACATTAATAGCCACTACTGTTTTAACCACACCTCCTATGTGTGTATGTCCTACCATAGTGATTACCACAGCCTAGCCACTATTTAATTCAGTGTCAAAAGCCACAGTAAATTTAGCTTGTTAGATCATGGGCTCTTATTTCTTCAGCTATTGTGCTGATTGTGCAGACCCCACCTCTTTGCCTTGACCTGACAGACAGCCCCATGTGCAGCCAAGTGCAGAGCCAGGGTTTGTACAGGGAATAACACACGCTTTCCCCTGCTGAAACTGTGAGCGCGTAAAGTGGAAGATGACACTGGTAAACAATGTCAAGGCTTATTATGATATCACCTACAATAATATCAGCCTTTTGAATGAGTTAGAATAACATTAGAAATAAGCCAGAGCATTGACAACACAAAGTTTTGATTCCATATACAGTCCATATGAAGCAGCTGCGGGCACATTAAACGCTTTTGATTCAACAGTGATAATTCTGTAAACAGGTCAGCCAGACCCCTGCCCCACCAGAAAACAAGAAGGTCAGAGTAGGTTGTGTTGTGTTCTATAAACATGTCCAGTAATAGGCTGTTAATATCCTGGTATATCACAAAGAACAAGCAATTCTTAAAGGGATTTTCATAATGAAATGTGTCTCTGTGTCTGAGAGTGCAGACGTCTGACCACAGAACTATAACTGTCAGACATTGGATCAGCAGACAGTAGCTGTAACGTTTGGCTGCTACCACTGGCTCATATCATTAGAGCAGACTAGTGCCTAGTACCTCCAAGCACTGAAGCAATACTCATTAAAGCCTGATGGATTTGTTAATGAAGCTCTAAAAATACAATGGCAAGACATGGACAGACATTAACAGGAATCTCTTGTGAGGATGTGTGTTTATTTGTAACAAGTGTGATCCTTGTTTTAGGATATAAGGAGATCATGACTGGTTTCACATTATCTCCACACGTTCCTACATAAAAGTTAGCCTGCCAAATCTCCCGATCACTTTACCAGTCTGAAACTCTACACTCTTAAGCTGAGGTCTGCTCTGAGCAGCACTGCCATAATCCCACTTTTATCTCTGTGAGTGGTCCGTCTTTAATGCTGCGCTACTGTAACTCAGCGACATGGTGGACACGCAGGTCACATATTGAAGTGTCTTAGTTTACATTTAATCCGTTCAATCTGAGTATTCACAATAAACTTATTGTATGTGTCATTTAACCCCACTTTAGAAACAATAAAAAACACCTGTTCCAACAGGTGCCTCTTAAAAGCCACTAACATTAGCTCATTTAAAATGACTTGCATATTTCTCACAGAGACAATAAAACGGCAAATGAGCCTAGCAACTATTCTGTAAATAACAGCACTCTCCTGTAGGATTGGTTTTCCCATAAACAAGACATTTAAAATGTTTGTTGATTTTTAAAGTTACATCTGTCTACAACATTTTTTAGCAACAAAGTTTGAAATGTATCAATATATAAAACAAATTAGTGTCACTCTGGTAGTGACCCTAAGAATCAAAATAAGCAGAATTAAGTTATAAATTATTATAAATAAATTATAAATGTTACTCAGTCCATGCTCAGTGTATGAATCCTCATCATCTATTTAATCTTAGAACAAGACAATGAGAGTCCGTGTGGCCATCTGAGGCCTTGGACATCTACAAGCAGTTTTCCCAACGCTCAGCCAACAAGCCTGGACAGGCACAATGACCATAGGTCAGTAAGGAACAGCTGTACTTAAACAGATTTAACAACTGTTACACAATTAATTCCATCAACTCTTGAGTTGTTTGTATGTTCTTAGTTATAAATGAGTGATAAAACTAAAACATTACAAAATAGACTCAATACACAGTGGACCATCATCTCCATAACACACTGTTCTCACTTTTCAATAACAATGCATCACACTTTGGAACCTGGGGCAGGGCATCAGCAGCTGTCAACAAGAGCCTCTGCCTTTCATTACACTGTAACACCTCTGCTCTTTCTGCTTTTTACACTTTGTACATATAATAACTCTGTAGCTATTTCTGTTTATGATCACTAAACAAAAACATGAATTCTCATAAATAATATGCTAAACTTCCTGGCACAACACATAATGGAAATAACAATAAACGAGGTCAGTTATGATCAGTTACACTAACATATGCCCACTATTTATTATAGAACATTAACCTCACCTTTGGATCGAGCTGTACAGGAGTGAAGCCAGTGTCTGAGAGCGGATATGTCTTCATGGTTGCAGCTGATAGGAATGAAGAACTGCCCCCCGAGGAGCCATCTGCAGAAACCATTTGAAACAGTTTGAGTGTCTCAGAGTACAACTATTTTTCACATTTTTGTAGCACAATACTGAAAATTTGTTCTGTACCACTTCATATGTGTTTATTTAGTGTTGTCCTCAAACGACACAGCAGTTTAAAGTATGCCTAAGTTCTACTGATGAATCCATCTCTACTTTCAATTTAAAAGAGCATTTCTCAGTGTTTCTTCTATACATTAGCTCACGTTTCAATACATAGTATCTAACATTGTTGCATAGCTTGTGTATTTCTTTTAATTTTTTTTACAAGTTGACCAGAAAGAGACTCAAGAGCAGTATAAGTGCCTCTTACCTTGAGTTGTGGTGGTATAGACCATAGAGTTATTTTGTCCCAAGTTCACCGGTGCTTCCGAGGGTCTGCCGACAGTGTAGTGAACCGCTCCAGTCGATGCCACAGCCGAGCTGCAACAATCAGGGACGTACCATTTTAGCTACATCTCCCTGCCCACTCATATCTTATGACAGAGCTCAGATTCATATTGAGACGCAGCGCATGAAGCAGGAAAAACAATAACAAAATGTACTCAAAATAAAGGTATTTTGGAGAAGTGTATGATGAGAAAAGCAGGAGGGAGGATGCTGTGACCTCGGTCCAAGGTTGGCCATAAAAAATACATTTAGACAGGGCAGAGTTGGGGGGCAGAGCAGGGCAAGTCACTATGGTAATGTAAAGTTGGCAGTAGTTTAATGTGGGTGAAGGGACCTGATTAAAAAATGTGTTGCTTTCAGAGCCCTGAATTCGCTCTATGTGGATAATGCAGCTTTAGATGAGATATGTGTGCAGCTGTGTGGACAGGGCTTTAACAATCTGTTTTTAAACTTACAATAAGGTAAAATCATTAATCATAATTTTTCACACTCATTTTAAACATTTCTGCAAAATGTTCTACTGACTTTTCAGAAACAGATTTGTCATGGATGTTACTGCAAATCTGATTAGCCCCTCTGGTGCTTTTCAATGTTTTATTATCGTAAAGAAAACGTTTATCTTATTACAGGGCAGTTTTATTTTATTTACCTCTCACTGCTGTACTGAGTTTTGTTTTGGAGGTGCAGTTTTCCCTTCACATGATGCTCCCAGTCCTATCAACAAAGACACGATGGTTGTTTATATCTCTTATTTAATTAAAGAACCCAACAGACCCCATATCAACTCAAATTGCACTTGTTCATCCCAAAAATGAATTAGTCTAATATCTAATACAATATATATATATATATATATATATATACACACACACACACACACACACACACACACACACACACACACACACACACACACACACACACACACACACAGTGTTTTCATATCAGAATCCAAGCATTTCAAGCCAAAACAAAGATGGATTAATCTCCTGAACAGAAACTATATACAACAGGCTTAATGTAACAGGAAGAATGCCTGGTCACTGACCTTGAGGTTGTAGACCTTCTTGTCACAGATGCTGCACTGATGTGGCAGCTGAGATGGAGTGATGGCGTAATAATCACTGACTTGATGCGGCTGAAGGATCTTGAGTTCTTCACTTCCATGCAGTGGCTGGTAGCCTCCAAATCCTTGCAGTCCACTGGAGTTAAATTTGGGGTCAGAGGTGGGCTCCTCTGGGTTGTACAGATCTGGGCGGGAGCGGAGTGGTTGTCCAGATGATGTCCACAGAGGGTTTGTGTTTGAGGCCTCACAGTTTCCTGTGTGACTGACTGAGCCTTTCCAGTGGTCACTTTTCACTGCGGAGTTATAAACATTCTGCTCATTAAGGCTGAACCCAGTCTGTTGTCCTTTTATGTCTTTATCATACAAATCTCTGCCTAAGTGTTTCACCTGACTATTGACCAGAGAGTACTGCCTGTCTGTACTAGCTGTAGCAGATGTACCTCCAGTCACGTTGTATTGAGCCCGTCTGTCAGTATCAGAGGGGTAAGCTGATCCTGTCTTTTTGCCATAGTCCATTGTCTGCTGCGCTCCTGTGCACCCCCTAATGAGCTGGTTCGGATGCAGCGAGTTTGAACTTTGATTAAACACTCCACCGGCCAAAACATTTAAGGTGGAATTGGAGGAAGGAAATCCTAGGACCCCAGAGGTGAAGGTGCTCTGAGGGTTTCCAACCATGGCTGAAGCTCGTAGGTGATTAAACAAGGGCTGAGACATGGCCACACTGGAGAGGACCTGATTGAGGACGGTTGCCGAGGCTGGACTTCCCCCCTGGGCCAGCTTTAGACGCTGGAGGGTGAGCTGTGCTTGTAGCTGTGCCAGTTGGAGGCTGGCTGGGGTCAAGAGCAGCTGACTTTGTGGTGGAGCTGCTGTTGGGACATTTCCTTGGAGCAGACCCTTCTTACTGGTGCTGTCCACAGGGCCGCTGCTGAGGCTGAAAAACAATGTGAGAAAGGGTTATTACAAGGTGCATCAACATTTTGGGCCCTATCTTGCCACCGGTCTTTGCGCGAGGTACATATATGGTGATGGCATCTGAACCAATCTGTGACCGCATTTAAAATCACTGCCAGCGTGGGTAATGTCTTCAGTCTTTGCCTCATTACCAGGCAGCAAAGAGAGGTGTGATAAAAAGATATATGCCACACAATGTAAGTATGCACCAGTAGAGGCACCAGGGTTATAGAATTTTGGATGGGCCGTGACAGAACTCGCCGGGCTTGTGTTCCATACACAGGTGCACCTCTCTAGCGTAGGCCTACATGCAGCTCTGTAGGCCCGCGCACGCACACTCATGTAAACCATGGTTTTCTCTATGGTACTCCGTTCTTTTGCCTCCCATTATACAGCCAACTAGTGTCTTTCTTGTGCTCCTCCCATCCCACAACAGACCTGCTGATCTCCTCTGTCCCCCTGGTCTCTCCCGCTTGTCCCGTGCCTTTCACTTGAGGTTGAGTTTCCACTGCTGGTAAGGCTGACCCTCTCGCAGGTGTCCACTGCATTTGGTCCACTGATTATAGAATACGTTTATTGTCATATAAATGTTTCTTGATTTTACCGCTTTGCGCACAAGCATAGAGAGCAAACCAAACTGACAGCACATGACTATGTGAATGGTATGCATTTATCATATATCCAAAAACAAAATAAAGCCTTGAATATGTTACACGTTTTTTAGTGGACTAGGATATTATTTTTTACAATTCTGGCAATTCGCTGAACGTGCAACACCGGCCCTCAGACTGGTCCACTCCACCTGATATTTTGGCAGGGCACACCTCATGTTCAGGGCTCCACGTCCCACGCCTGTGCTTGTGCTAAAACCAGAGACAAGATACAACCCTTTATGTTTCTAACTGAAGACAAGAACACAGTTTCATTGGTTGATATTCGTTTATGTATTTAGTCTTTTTGCAATGTATATTTGTAAATGTATTTATTATAGCTTCCCATGCTATTTGAGATAACATATGGCCTCCTTATGATCAACTCATTCTCTTAGAGCACCCATTCTTTAGAGTGCCCTTTGTGAATAGATAGGCAAGAAAACTTTTCCTATAAAGCTCCATTTGATAGGAATAACCTTAGTGTAGAGTCCATCCATCCATCCATCTTCTCCCGCTTAATCCAGCTGGGTCGCGGGGGCAGCGTGCTGCCCAATACTCATAGCACCTGACCCCCCCTATGAACCCCTCTGCAGGTGGTGAGCCCACAGGAGGGCTTAGTGTAGAGTTAAGGTCAATAATGTCATAATGTACTACAATTTAAAATGCTTTGTATATAGAAAGTTAATTTCTCCCTGTACCTGTCATTAAGCTTTGACGAAGACTGGGTCTGTGATCCATATTCTTAAGGTTGAAATGTTATTGTGATTAAGTCTGTTTTGCTAATCATGTACTTCTGAATCGGCTGTTTTATGGTGGGGATCTTGGGGTGTGGAACAGGAGAATGGAAGAGAAGGATGTCTTGTGATTGTATGTAATCTGTTGTCTATTGTCTATTGTCATCGTCTATTGTGATTCAAAAAAGAGATGGTGCACCTCAAGGGGCAATCCTTAATAAAATCTCAAATAATAAAAAAATATATAGCCATAAAATTACAACCGCTTTAATGTATGCTTTAAAAAAAAAAAGTCAATTTGTAGCAGACAAGGCTATGATGGCCACTGTAAGCAACCTTACAATCAATGTAATATTAATTTAATTTAATCCAATACACAAAACCTCATTATATTGACTGTGTTTCACGAAAGAACACAAACAAAAAATATAATTAACTTATTACTTATAATCCATACATTATTAAGAATTATTAGTCACAAAGTAAAAGCCACAACAGGCAACTGGCCTCTGTTTTGTTGCATTTGCAGACACTTTCTGTGGACAAGGCCGGTGACGGAGAGATACACTTACACCATTCCAGCGTGTGACTCAAAGCTATAAATATAAGCGCTGCCCAGAGCTTTCACGACATGCTCTGTCCTTAACTAATATGGCTGCTGCAGCTGGCACAGCGGAGCAGGCACTTCAGCCCATCATGTGACACATCAAATATGAACCACCAGGTGGGAAAGTTCAGGGATCTGTCCAGTAATATAAAGTATGTTTGAAAAAGAGAGATGTTAAATCATCAGTCCTTCCTTTTACAATCTTACATCAAATAAAAGTTTCTTGGTGGAAATGTAGTTACAAAATTAAAGAATTGTATGTGTTCCAAATTCACCAGTCTTAGCATAACAAGACACAATTGTTTAAAGACAACACACTTTACATTGAAAGATATAACCTAAATATTCCCAATAAAACTTAAATGACCCATGTATGAAAATATTTAATTATGTGTATAATGAATGACATAATACATTCAGCATTCAGACATCAATGATGGATGTGCTCTCGTAGTCAAAATAAAAGGACATATGGTTCCAGTTGACTGTGTTTCAAGAGGAAAACATTACACAAATTACAGCCCATGACTTGGGTGTAAATATATAACATGCATGCATACAAACATACATACACAATCTTATCCTACACTGAAACAAAACAAACTTTACCCCTCTGGATGGACCTCATGCTGCACGCTGTATAAGGCAGGTACATGGCACAGTAACAGGACAGACCTTCAGTGGGCGTCCAGCCGAACCCTCGAGGCTCCACACTCTGACCTCTGTCCGGCATCTGAGTGCGACCTGCCACTAACGCAGCAGATACATCCACACGCACCTCACCAGTATGTTTATAAAGACACACTAGAGTCCAGAGCTGATACTAAAGAGCTGAATATACAAGAAACACTAAGAACTAAGGTTGTCAAATCCAAATCCAAAGCCACTTTATTTATACAACACATTTTTCAAACAAAGCAGTTTCCGAAGTGCTGCACATAATCATCATAAAATGAAGACAACAAAATGAAAATTGCTAAAAAAAATAAATAAATAAATAAATAAATCCTCATCCTGTCCTAAAACAATAAAAAACAGTAAAAATCAAATGAGAGCAAAATAAAAAAAAAATGTAAATAATAACTTAATAAATAAGTTTAAAAGAGAGAGAGAGACAGAGAACCACAAAATTCACGTGGTGTTAAAAACAAGAAAATAAAAGTGGGCCTTAAGACGAGACTTAAAACACTCCACGGTGTTTGCCAAAAGTATTAAAATCCACATAGTACAATAATATAATAATACAGGGCTAAATTGGACATTTCCTGACTAATTTGAAATAATCTGGGCTGAAAATACAATTGTAAAATTTTATTCAAAACAATCATTATTGTATTTTTATTGTCACTGTGGTATCAAAACTGGGTTTGAAATGGTCAGAAATAAATGTAATACATGTCATGGTTTAAAGCCAAATGAAAGATGAGAAAGAATGTTGTTCCAGTGTTCCAAAACATTTAGTGCACTACGGTATTAGTTCAGCAGATCGTCATTATGTTGATATTTTTCTGCCATTGGTAAATGTGTGAAAATAACCCTGCTCAAAACATGGCAAACTAAAATACTACAATAACAGACAGCAGTACTATTTATTTATGAGCCAGACCATAGTTTAAAAACTTCTCAGTTACCAGCAGCAATAATTTACTCCTCACACTTCACAAATAAAACATTTGCTAGGTATGTAGCATTTTACTGATTAGGCAACTGCTGTAAATTAAAGTGACATTCTTTTCCAAATCAATTGTGGAACAAAACTGTGAAAACACTGCTGTTCCACTAGGTGGTGCTATACACTGTGCAAGAGAGTTTAAAGGAATCACAGGTCATTTGGAAGTCCTTCATAGGTTTTACAGTTAATTAATGCATTTGTCTTTTTTTACTGAACAGTGCCAGACTGATGTTTGACTGTGTGCATGCATCTGCTCACAACAAGACAGGTAACAAACCAACCACACGTCAGCCACTTCATTCTGTCTCATACAGAGACAGAATCAGCTTTCACAAATGCAGTAGGAATGTTCACCAACATCTCAAGCCGTAATTGAACTTTTCATCAAATTAAACTCTTTCTTGGAGTCCACAATGCTAACGCATTGCTCCCTTCATGATAGAGGGGTGTGTGTGCAAGACAGCGGGGTCAACTTGCCTGCTCCACTTTTGGCACAGATGGTGTGGGGGCTTCCTGATTTATAGCACCGAGCAATGGCACAAGTATCCCCCACAGCAATGTGGGATCTGACCTCTTACTACACACATTAAGCCCCCCTGTCAAGTGATAGTCGACTTAAGCTTACAGTGTCACTTTATGATGATAGATATAAAAAGGCAAAATTTATGCTTGGGATCAGCCTGAAGATTTTATGAGTCCATATCAAAAGATAAACTCAAGTTTGCGAGCTAAGAATAATCTGAAGTATCCAGCGTGGACATGTCTCATATGAACCTGAAGTGCACATGCTTGTTGTGAAGGCAGGTGTAAAGCACCCATTACAGCCCAAGTAAAAAACAAAAAAAAAACAAAAAAACATTTTGCCCTCCTTTTTCTCACACTGCAGAAGAAAGTCCTTGTGTATCACACATTCCTATTTCAAACCATTAAGTGACCGAACACAGTGATTGGGGTCATTTAGTGACACAGAGGTCAGGAGGAGCTCTCTGTACGACAGCTGCCTCCAACTGTGGCACTTAAAGAGCATTCCACCAAATAGGTCCCAAAGCAGGAAAAGTGCAATTAGTCCTACAGGAGCTGACATGGTTTTAAATACGCACACTCAGTCACCCACATGAGCATCTATCATTACTTAAGCCTGCAGATTGTAAAACCAAAACTGTTAAGAGTTTCGTATGTCAACAATACATTCTCACACCCCCGTTTTCTGACACTTTATCAACATTGGCCTCCCTGTTGGGACCTATCGAGTGCCCAGCGGTCACTTCTGATGAAAAGAGTGCTGACAAGAGGCAAGTAAAAGTTACCTGAGGTCTGCTGACATTCAGTGTCAAACTGGGTGCTGAGAGCCGAGTGCTCAGAGCACTGTAGACACAGTGAGATCAGACGTGCAGTTGGCTCCAAAAGGACATCAGCAAATGAAGAATGACGACTGCACATGCTGCAGAGAAAGTCTCTCCTTACAGTGGCCCTGGATCATGTTACAGTGAGTTTGACAAATAAACAAACATTCTAAGTCACTCAGACAGACAAATTACAAGTGCGTAGACCAGATAGTCCAACATCCAACCAGGATACAAAGTGTAGAGTCTATAAAACCTTAAGGAAGATTTGTCTACTGAGTCACAGCAGTGGTTTATGTGATTTTTCCCCCAAAAATATGTGTTTTTCTGGTATCACATATTTTTGTTTATAAACTGCAGTATTGATCTAAAATTGCTTGATAACTGAAGCATGTAAAACTTTATGACAGCTTTTCACCGAAGCAAGAAGCAGACTGTATTTTTTTTAAACACTACATTATTCTACTACTACTACTACTACTATTATTAATAGTATTTCTTTTCATTTCTTTTCATTTCTTTAAATAATTGCAAGTAACAAATACAGAGTCATAAGCAGGATTACAAGAAATGTGCAAAGGGAACATTTCTGAGCACTCAGGCTGCAAGTACAATACAGGATTTCTCAAACATGAAAAAATCCCTTCATTACAACACAAATGGTGAGGGAAAAGTCGAATCTTATTTCTTTTAAAACCTTGTCCGGCAGATCACACCGTCATTGCGCTGGATGCTCAGTACAGTAAGGAACGCATGTAACTAGAGTCTACCCCAACTGTGGTCAGCAACATCAGAGCTATATCTGTGCACAGGGTGACGTGGAGATGAATCCTACAACCCCTCCTTTACGCGCACCCCTCTTCCTTCTTTCCTTCATATCCCGTTGCTCTGCGTTCTTACCTAAATCTCCATTGCACCTTCCCAAAGCTAGTATTGCACTCTGCCATCTGTCACTACACAGACATGCTCACAAATACCAATCACACCCAGTAAGTCGTCATTCCCCAGGGCAATCTGACCAGGAGCAGCACTTCTCTGTCTTCACCCCGAAAGGTACATCACGAAGGCTTGAAAAATAAAACTTTTTGGTGAACAACAACATGTTACAACAATGATAAAAGAGCCATGATAGCTACTAAAGCTGCAATGATTAATCTGAATAATTGTGACTAATCAACTATATTAAAACAATCGTAATTGTATTTTGATATTGATTATCTATACTAACTGCAGTCTTGATAGCAGCGTATTAAATAGCTTGCACTTGCCCAAAGTGATGTAAATGGCACAGAGTTGTTAGAGACAAGCAGATGGATGACAGCACTAGGACAGCAGCCAATTACACGTCACCATGCGCACAGTTAACGTTGGGTCTGCACTCACCCACTTGGCCAAACCTCAGACAGGACCCTCTGTTGAGTCGCCAAAACAACCACAAACAACTGAAATAAGGTGGGCTTAGCCTCCACATGGTTCCAGGCGCAATGCCAACAAGTGCCCATGATAACCACCCAGGAGACAGGCATCATGTGGAGATGGCATATATTTACACAAGTAAATCAGAAAGCAAACATAAACCTGACACGTGTCAATGTGTTAAAGACTTTATATGTCTAAAAGATTTGCACTATATACAGTTTCACAAGCAGAGTCACATCTGGGTGCACAAAAGCCTGTCACCAATTCCAAAGGTACAATATCCTGAGGTCAAATATTAAAGATACACTATGTAACCTTTCTGGTGGAGGGTTCGCCATTTGCTTTTTTCATGAAAGTGTTGCCACTTTGTTTATCTATCTAGCTACCTATCTATTCATCTGTTTGGAGGCAAGCTGGTGGTGCCAGCATGAGAAGGGTGAATTTGTGGAGAGGCAGTGCTGCTCATGGTAAATTGCATGTTTTTCAAGGTACTTTTGAACAAATAAATGTAACCTAGGTATGATTAATGCTTCACTGTGGAACAATCCTGGGACCACAGTAGCAGCTCTCCAAGATAACATAGAAACATCTGTGAAAGATAATGACTTTTAAAAGCGTGCTAAGCTTAACTTTGTTAAATTATTTGACAGCTGTATTTGTGGTTGTGTGTGGAGCTCCTCACAGCAGGGACCAGGAAGCTCCTGTCTGACCGACCACTGATGAGTCCAGAACAGCTGTATGACTACAGCTGTTCTGCACTGGGCCATGACTGTTTCATTGTGCTTTTAGGTAGTTAGTAAATATAAATATGCAAACATATTTTAATCATCAATCGTTTTAGTTTGTTTTTGTGACGTGTACTTTAACTATATTAAAAGTTAGTAAACAATTAACAACCAACACAAATGTCAAAATAAAAATATGTTTTTATGTTGCAAATGTTTTAAATAATAGTTAAAATAGTTAAATTCTTTAAAATAAAAGTTATGTACACTATGGCTTTCACTTTAAATGCCAGTAGCTTAAATAAAACCAATGTTGATCCGGACAAATTATTTAATTGAGAGGTTTTCTCCATGGAACCAAGCATGTCCCACTCGTGCCCTCCCTTAGGTGCCATTGATTAGCAGAACTGTTAACTGAAACAAAATACTTGATGGGAGTCGTGACCTTGTGATGAAAAAAGTTTTAAAGCTGCTCCTTCATCACATGATCTATTCTGGGGGTGTCATTAGCATGTGTGCTTTATAAAAAAAACACTTGATATTAGGAGTTAAAATTCTATACTACAAACATCACTGAGTTTTTCCTACACCATATAAAATGAATAAGATGAATTGGCATAACAAAAAGGAGGTTGATATGAATCACTTAGTGGTGGCAAAAATGGCATGTAGACATTCACTGACTTTATAAAATGATTTACTGAAGACACACAATTTTAGATTTCAGAAATAGGGGTGTGGTGAAGATTTCATGTTGGCACGTCTTTTTCTTTAAAAAAAAAAAATTATGTAATTTTTTTCCCACAACTTCTAAATTCTTACCTAAAAGCATCCCGCCACCAGTACCACGTCATAAACATTACTGAGTTAATGCATGGCAGTAATTTAAACAAAAGTGAAGGGAACATCTGACCCAAACAAAGACCCGTTGTTTAAATGCATCATTTTAAACATTCACCCTTAAATCATTTCCTGGCTTTGAGTCCAAGTGTAAATTGGAGGGAGGAAAACACAGAGTGGACATGCTGACAGGCAGAGTGGTTCTCACTGGTGGCACTGGTCTCATGAGGAGCTCTGTTCCCACTGTTAAATGCTCAGCCCATTTGGGTCTAATCCCTCAGCATAAATCTGCTCAAGTCCTCTGGCACAAACACAGTGCCACATTTCCAGCAGGATCATTTATGGAGATTAATATGTAACTGTAGATGACACATCATTTATCATAATTAAATGCTTTTCTTTTAGAAATGACCTTTAGTGACATAATGTGACAGACACAAGGTAATATGGGTGTAGTCAATGCTGTTTATTATTCAAATAGTTATATTTTACATTGGTGTGACTGAGTCTTCACACCTTTAGGTTTGGAAACTTTAAGTGGGACTAAACATCAAAACTCTGCCCACAACCACAGCCCACAACAACAGGACACTTGAGGTCCCACAGTAAATGGTCTAAGGGCCATTTGGACGTTCCCCTATTAGAGATAGATGACATATATTAAGCCGATATTTGCAGTTTTTAGCATATCGGCTATGTGCCTTAATTCTCCAGCAGAGGCTGATATTTAAGGTTATTTTGTTTTAGCAGACCCGCTGCCTAATGAGTACACATAAAGCTTTAGCTGAACACGTGTGAAGAGATAACCGCACAAAACGCGACTACACAGCTCTCTTAAAGGTTTAGGGTAAAAAAATTAATTAATTAATTAATTAATTAATTAATTAATAATAATAATAATAACAATAATAATAATAATAATAATAATAATAATAATAATAATAATAATAATAATAATAATAATAATAATAATAATAATAATTCTGTGGATGACTTTGTAGTAAATTTAAATTATGGAATTTGGGGTAAATAATCTCATGGCACAAGATTTTGTGAGACTAAATTACTATAAAATTGCCTATCATTTAGACTGGATAAAAAGGGGTTAGAGTGCTGATGAATTACATTTCTTAAGAAGTCATAGGCCCAAATTGTGAACTGAACCGCAAAATGTATTTATTATAAATAGTCACAAAATCTTGTCTTGTGTTGTTCTCATCTTGTGATAATTGTGTCTTGTCCCACCTCTAAATTTCCTTTTGGCTGAGGTGACCTCAGGATAGATCAGGACTGCTGACGATCACTTGGCTGAATACCCTGAATAAGTTTGGCCCAGCCCTCACTTTTGCCTCAAAGCAGAAAAACCCAAAGAAACATGTGAAATGCAATGTGAGACTGCCCTATTAATTACATGTCCAGCTATATACTGATACCAACACAAATCACTGTGCCACTTTAATTGCTACAAATGGTTAGAATAGAAACCTGTCGATGATATCATTACACATATCATATAATTTAGTTGAAGGTTAGTTTCTGGTCTGTGAAACACACAGGAGACTTGCAATAGTCCTTCCCTAAAAGCAGTAGCACGTACAGCCCCATGGCCATAAATCTGGTTCTGGAGACAAGCAAGACGATACACTGAAAAGCTCCTTTTAGAACATACATATGCTGCTCTCTGCTTAAACAACAAGAGCACAGTGTGTGGCCATGTTTATACATTTATAACAAACACATGATTCACAGGATTTTTATTAACAGTGGGATTTTTTTCACCAAAGGCCATTCCTACAAAGTTAAAATTAATCAAAGTAGAACTGTATAACAACTGTTCCATTAATTAACTGTTAAAGTCTATAGGTACTATATATCACTAAAAGCTTTATATTACCAAAGTATATAGCATGGAATCACAAACACGTGTCCCTAAGATTTAAATATGTGCACCTGTTTGATGTAATCTGATCCACTATTGTTTGAACCTCCTCCTCTGTGCATCAAAGCAAGTTACACTGAAACTTTTCACCAGCTCCAGTCCAGTAAATAGACACAATACACACGTCCTATGCTTATGTGTGTATTATGGATGTGGATGATATAATAATAATAATAATATTGTGAGATTGGCAGATAAATAAAAAGATGCCAATCTCTGCGTTTCTGACCAAAACCTCAAAGACTTCAGCACTAGCCACTGTCATGAAACGCTGTCATATTACATGACTATTTAATAAGGTGAACTACTAAAGGAAGGATTATTATGAGCTTAGCGGCCATAAACACTAAGCTAAACTGGTCTGATGAATATCATGTTTCATGAACTTGTGTTTCTATTTTACTCAAAAATGGTGTGGGAAATAAAGATAAATTGTGTCAGATTATTGCAGACATTGCAGAGAAGGCGGCATGTGGTCACTTGTACATTGTATGTACCACATAATCTGAGTAACAGAGTGCCACCTCTGTACTGTGTGTACACGTTTCTACAGTCAAACAAAAATCGCTAGCTCTGGAGTCTATCTTACCTGGTGTAAAATCCAACCTCTGTAGAGAAGCACAGCTCCAGTGTGGATATGAGCCAGTGCTTTTGTCCTGTACATCACATGCACGGTGCTGAGCCTCAGCTGTCAGTGCAGCCTAAAACAAGGGCAGGCTAATGCTGTCACAGGCCTGCTCCCTCCCTCGGACCTGGAGCGAGGCGTGCATTCAGTACATTCTATAGGTAAATTGCTCTGGCTGTTAACAGAACTACGTCAGAGCACAGATTGTGAGAAGACAAATTGAAACAGTACTAAGTTGTCATGATATTGCTATCATGCTGTCTCCCTAAAATATGTATTTATTGTTATAAAGTTATACTGAACTTGTACCTATAGCTGTGGATGACACAAAATATAATATCTCAGTATTTTAAGGGATTTTCCTAATTGCACTTAACAGACAATATTTTTGCTCAGAAACTTGCTCAAATGAGCCTGTAAATGCTTTGGTTTGGGTTCAAGATCTGCAGTAGTGGGAAAAGACAATAATACAGCCTCCTCCTTACATGTTAAACACACACTGATACTGATAATAAACTCAATCATAATCATCAGTTTCAAGCTAGACAATATAAAATCAGCAATAACAAAACAGTATGAACGGGCTACTAGAAATTGCTTGTGGCCCACACACAAATATAAATTATTGTTTTATTAGAGTGCCTCTGTGATTCTCATTGTACTCCAATGTGGAAATAAATTATCCTAAAATTAAGTGTTAAACTGTCATGGCCTCTCAACATTTGATTAATATAATAATAAAAATCAATAGATATAAATAGAATAAAATACTATAAATCAGGGGTGTCCAACATTTTTCCTCTGGTGAGCTACTTTTACAAAACGAAAATGCCAGAGAGCTACTAGGTTTAGAAGTCATAAGAAATTGAGCATATATAAGAGAAGGCTTTACATGAGAGACAGTTAGAAGTCTATAAATTTAATATTTGGGCACAAAGTTAGGCATCAAAATGGTACATGTACATTAAAAGGCATTTAATTAATCACATTTTATTTATAGCAAAATACGTGCAATTCAGAAATCCCTTGGCGAGCTGCTTGGACGGGGGTGGAGAGCTACTAGTAGCTCCCGAGCTACAGGTTGGACACCCCTGCTATAAATATTCTTGACATGTTTAAAAGGTCTATTATCATACTTTCTGTTATTTGTTTTGTTTTATTTAATGTTACTACAAATTGTATTTGTGTTAATTTGTATTTTTTCATTCAGTGGCATTTAACATTGTGCCAATGTCAATGCCAGTGTTATTTCTATAGCACATTTACAACTGCAGATGCCCAAAGTGCTTCACACATACAATAAATGGTAAATATTGGGATCTTTGTTTTAATATTGTAATGAAAAATAAAATGATATAAAAATAAAATGATATAAAATGGTTTCATCCTCATCATGTATGGCTGTGCAATTAACTGTATTTGAATCAAGACTGAGATTCAGTTATTTCTACCGGTAATTGAATTTCTAATCAATGATAAGCTTGGGCCTTTTTAATCAGTCAATATGGAGCCAGTATAAGTATGTGGTTTGGAGCAAGGTTCAGACGTAGGACATAGATTATTTGTATATTTTTCATTGTGTGTTAAATGGCAATGATTAAAACTATGCTTTGTTTAAGTTCAAAAGTTTAATATTGATCATCAGTCAATCAGGGAAAAAGAACATGCATTTTTGTCATATTATCACCCACTCCTACATTCATGTAGTCTAGTCACTGTCAGATTTACCAGTTTTACTCTGACCTCTCTATATGAAAATGAACATTCTGCAGCTATAAAGTTACCTATAAATGTTGGAGCGTGTAAAGTTTGCTGTCAAACCCTTTCATACACAAGCTAATAGTTACAGAAGCGTACGGTGTATGTGGACCAGGGCACAAAGACATAAGGGTCAGTTATATTTGTGTCTGACTCACCGCTGAGTCAGACAATCAAATAGAACTAATTTGCCCAAACACAAATGAAGCCACATCCTAAAAATAGGGGACCTAAGAAAACAAAAACTGTGAATAGTACAGTGTGGATTATCTGTTGTATAAGTTCTATAGTAATAATAACTAGCATTAGCATTTGTTTGACAATGACTGAAGGTCAGAGGTAAAGGTCAGAGGATTTGAAATTTATTTCTTTTTCTTACATCCGAATAAAAATACAAATGTACTCTCCATTCCTGAAACATTGTTGTATGTGCACGTATGTACATTACAAACAACAGTTAAAATGGGAGGATTGGATAGATTGGAGGCCACAGCAGACTCAGATTCATTTATAGCAGCCCCTAAAACCCCAGATTTGAGATGATTTGAGGATTATCGCGTGTGTATCACCCATGCTTACCCCAGTTAAGTGTAAATCCATTCAGTAAATCTATTCACAGGAAGACATTTCACAACACAATCTGTCTTGTTGTTGTAGACAATGAAGTATTAAGTCCTATTAAAGTTGTATTGTTCCAAACAGTCTCCAAATCTAGTACTTTCAACAGGTCAGTTATGATGATTTCATTATAACCTTTAGGAGGGGTTCTAATGCAAATCAGGTCGGGTAAGAGTTTGCTGCAGTAGCTCCCACACATATGCAGTACTGAGCACATGTTTAAGATGGAGTGCAACAGAGGCGACATGGGAGTCAAGAGGCATGAGACTATAGAACTCCAAGCTCAAATAAAAAAGGTGCAAACAGAACAATCAAAGCAGCCACCTTAGTCTCTGACTGAAATGCATAAACAATGTCTACCTTCAGTCCACAGATTTTACATGAGACAAACAGACCCAGAAGGCAATAGTACTTGAATACATTTTTGGGACTGACAACAACGATGATTTACACGATGAAAAGACGCCTTGTAGCTGTGGCTGTGCTAACGGTACAATAGACACAGCAAAGGCCTATTAACACCTTTTATATGGCCCCTGTGAATAAAGTGGAAATCCTGTGGGATTTTCACACAGAGCTGTGAGGAGAGCCCTGAGGTGCCTGAGACAGGCCTACTCACATCAGACCCTCACGCCTTTTAGACAACCAGGAAAATAAGGCATGCTGAATGTTAAAGTAAAATTGTTTAAAGTATATCATATTTAACATTATCAAAAATATTTTCTCATCTAATTTAAACATTCAGAATTTTTACAGCATTGTTAAATCTTTAGTGATTCCAAGATACACTCTTACACATCAGTGAGATGTGTAAAACAAAATGACACACAAAACACAAAATATATTTGTTGTTTTAAAAAGGGATTTACATTTAAATTACTGAATACATTTTTGAACTAGAAACAAGTAGGCCATATTCTAGTATGGTCTACTTGGTTCTAGTTTAGAAATGTATGTATACTTCCTATAGTGTATACATGTATTTTCTATGTTACTACTATTTATACAAAGTATAGCTAAATGTTATTTTACCCATGAAAGGTTAGGGTATTGTAAATTTGCAATGTTGTCTAAAGCCGCGTTGCATAAGGAAGGAGGAGTAATCAGACGGTGAAAGCAAAGAAATAAAAAATATTTATCAGAAATACATACAACAACTTTGTAAGTATTTATTTGGAGTTATAGATTTCTGAAGCAAACTCTTCTGATAATGCCGCATTATATATTATATTACATGATTATAGCTTCTTCTACTAATGCATCTAACTTATATTTTTGTTTAAGAAAGTAACAATTCCTTCCAATAATTAAAAAGAAGAATAAGAAAAAAAATCTTAGATTTACCAGCAGTTTAAATGAATTGATTCCAAAGAGAGTGGCCCACACACTTAACCTCATAACTCATTTCATGTAAATCTGCCCAAACTAATGTGTTTTCCACCTAAGCCGAGCGGAAGAGGCACGCTCCTTGTGAGTCCATTGTCAGGTTTTTCTGGAGGAAACTGATTCATTCGTACCTTGGTATGAGTTCTCCGGACGCGTCCATGGGGTATCCTACGCTTTGTCCGTTCCCCAGCATTTCAGTGTGTCCTCTCAGCTCCAGCTCCAGCACATTACAGTCCCAGTACCACCTGCAGCCTCCACAGCCCTGTCCTGTCCAAACTCCCACTTAAAATAACTGCAGGGCTCCAAAGACAGCAAATCCTGATGAGGCAACTTTCACCAGTCTCCTCTCTTGTTCTAGTCTCACGGCAATGTCCAGTTGACAGGGCGGTCCGTGGGGGGCAGCGGCTGCAGGACACGAGGAGGAGCTCAGCCACTTTCCTATCCTGATCAACAGCAGCAACAACACAGTAAGAAACTTCTCCTCTTAGTTTACATGCATGTGGCTTCTACATAAAATTCAGCCAGTGTCAGGAGGAAAACTTAAGTGAAGTCCTTTCAGAAGCAGAGAGTGAGAGTGAGTGAGGGTATGGCCGGGAGAACATTCAAGGGGGACTCAAGGGATGGGAGGGGGCATTGGAGACCAACTGGGACTCCCTGCCTGGGAGAGCTCCACACAGCACAACAACAAGAGAAAAGAAAGACCCAGCAGCCACTGCTGATTATCACCTCCACAGTCACACACAAATGCATATCCGCTTGTACATGCAGCCCTACATAGTCTGGCCAGGAAAGGCACTGGCACTGCACTTCTGGGAATGCCATCAGTCACTCAGTTGCTGTTGGGATCAATTTAGCTGCTGAATCACTGGAGGGTCTAGCCTCAGCATTGGGACAGTGTCAGATTATTCCCATTTTTTAACGGTCCAACATGCTGCGGTTTCACATCTGTACAACAGGTGAGACATGGTCGCCCATAAATCACCTTTAGAAATACACCAGTGCAGAGAGGAAGCAGCGCCGCTACAAGAGCTGCCATAGACACATCAAGTAAATACAAAAGGAGTAGGAACTTTTATCAACGTAAGTAAATTATCAAATTATATTTAAAAGGTATCTGTATGTATAAAATGTATAATGCATCCTACCCTAAATGCTAACTGCTCACTTGTTTCCCAAAGCATCAGTAGTATCTGACATGGTGTAGGAAACATGCACACCCCAGCCCAGGGCCCAAGCACATACAAGTCATGTGACAAATAACAATCCTACTATTTATTTATGGCTCTCTGAGAAAGCAGATCCTGCTGTAGCATGAAGTGGTTTCTAAGAATACCTCCCTGAAGTGAAGTCAATTACAATAAAGTAATGTGGTCAGTGTGACAACCATATAAAATGAAATCAATGTAATATATTTATAGTAATAATAAAAAGAAAGCATGGAACTGGAGCTATGATGGTTTGCAGTGTTTCCGTATGTCTCAGTTAAAAGTGTGTCCCATTTGCATGTGGGGATTTATTAACTACACAGTATATTACCGCACATGTAACTCTCATGGGCATTTTTGGTGGAACACACGTCACAGGCTAGAGATGATGTGCTAATCTTAACACTGAATGTCCACTGGTCCATTTTATAACGACAAACAAACCAAGTGAATAAGTCATTTGAGTCATGTGGTGAGTTTCCATAAAATGTTCATTGTAGGGAGGATGCCTTTCGCGAGGTGAGCATTCCCTTGCAGAGGGGAATGTTTATTTTGTAAAGGATTTAAGCTGGCATGTGTGAAGTCATTAGACGAGCTTAGAGCGTTAATTATGCCCCTTTAATAGTCTACCTTTAGCCTCATTATAACGGACCTCTATGAGAACGGAGCAGGGCGTAGAATGTGAAAATCCAAAGCTCACGGAGCCATTTGTGAACACATGTGCTCCACTCAATGAAGGTCAAATGTGGCTATGGACATTGCATGAGAAAAAGAGTATCCATTACATTGTGTGGGCAACAAGTGACAAGCTTGCTCACAGAATAAAGCTATGATGGCACCAAACAAAAGACATGGTGAATAATGTGTCAGATGTGGAATGACAGTCCTGAAGTACACAAACAATAAACGTGGAAGTACGGACTCAGAATAGACTGTGCCGCTCTGTTGCTAACCCAGACTTCAGAGAAGTTATGAGCAGCACTACTATTTGGCCCAGGATCTAGAGAACATGTGACCTCATAAAAGTGGCTTAAAGGGAGCAGAGGATGGGGAATCACTAACAGCCTGCAAATTCCTTTGTTCACAGCAGTTGCATATTTTATTGTTGGACTAAACATAAAGAGTGATGTGCAGCACAGACACAGCCCCCAGGAATGGAAGAGAGGAAAGATGAGTATTGTTTAACTAAGGAACAAGAATAAACCTAAGCTGTGTTTCATCCTATAAACACTACTGCATACATTGCCTTTTTGTAGTTTTTTGTAGTTTTTTCAAATGCAGTGGATTATATGAGTGGGTGGTGGGGGATATGAATCACTTTTTGCAGCCTTGTGAAAATTAAAGCGTGACATTACAGATTATCATCGAACAATTTATCAGTATATAAACCAGTGTGCATTAAATATGACATTACATACGTTAACCCCAACTTATGTAATGTCATATTTGGGGTTTGTTGCTCGTTTTAGCCAGTCTAACCTTTGGATTTGCACCACACTGGGCCCAGCAGACGCAGGGGGAGTGACTTCTGTACTCGGCCCGGGCCCCACACCCTCCTTGGGTCTTCCTCGGATCAGAGGAGGGGGTCTGCGGGCCTCCTGCACCGGCTCCACGGCTCATCCTGAGGCCAGCGCGGGTTCTCCTGTCACACAGCCTGATGAGTCTGGACACGAACTCTTTTTTTTAGTGCAGCAGGTGTCGGCATGCAGAAAAATCTTAGATATTGTGGCAGAAAACGAGTCTGCAGGTTTCGGCCACATTATCGATCTACACATCAGACATAGCGTTAAGAAAGAGGTATACAGACTGGGTATTTATATTCGTTAATTGCTTCTTTCTATTGCTGAAACGTTTGGCTAAATATCGTATTAAACCTGGTAATAACCACTTGCCGAGTGATTTGGTTACAAACGGGTTGCCAGATTTGTCCAAATTTCAGCCCCCACATAGGTCTTCGCTACATAAAACCTGACCAAAGCGAAAGCAATCTGCTCCATCTACTGCTGTCAATCAATTTGGTGCCATCATGTGGATTCATGTTAGACTTTTTCCCTACTCTTTACAATAGCTGAAACGGTGTAACACGTGTCTGTCAGAAAAGAGGACTGAAGTCTGACTGGCAACACGGGTTTTAATGTATTTTTTTTATTCTAAAGTTTGAGTTAAAGTTCTGTGGCTGCAACTTTAGCTTGTGTGAAATGCGTCCAGCAGAAGACACTAAAGTGCAGGGACAGTGAGCCAGCTGCCATGACCTGGTCCCATTACCCAATACCACCTGTTAAACAACAAATTAAGCTGTTGAACATAACCCTTGGACAGTTTTATTGTCTTCTTTATGGTAAGGAGACTGATGATGGGGGTTGATATAATCTGTTCATTACTATAACCTGCGGACGCATTGAAACTACAGGGCAAAGATACATGGTTGGAGAGACATGGTGTTTATTGTGTGAGAATGGAGAAGAAAGCGTGCCAGAGCAGACACACGACACGGAGGGCCTGTGGTCACAGATACAAGGAGACAAGAGGGGTGAATGTTAAATATGTATTTGACACCAGTGTTTAATGTTCTTTGATTCAAGCTTCTTTTAAATAAAAGGAGATAAAGAAATCATATTAGGGGGATTGACACAAAAAGGTCATGTTTATAAAAAGTATATAAAGAATGCTGGGAGATGAGGAGAAATTAGTCTAATTAGAAAAAGTCAGTTGTAGGCCTACATGAACTGGGAGTGGAGTGTGGGAACTGTGGGAACCCATTAGCCCAATTCAGTACCGCGAGGAGATTGAAGCAACTCTAACTGAAACGTAAAATAATTATTCTTGTGGTTTGGAAATGTTAGAGCAGATTGGCACAGTGTAGATCGTATACCCCAGAGATCTGAAGAGGCATCTGATATAGTGTTAACGTCTCACAGCCAGGACAGCCAGGGCTGCTCCGGCTGCAGGGCTGCAATAGAGAAATGTGAAATAGGTCATTTTTTCCTATAAAAATACGTTTTAAATGAGTACTGACTACAAGCTACAAGACTTTATGTAATAATTATGTTTTTTGTGTGTAATTTTTTTATCCTCCAGCATCTGTACTGAGACTGATGACTTAAACTTAGACAAACTTAATTGTTCCACAAGGGAAATTACTTGGACACAATAGTTCACTCATCACGATATAATTATAAGAAGAGGAAGATAAATGGTACGTTCTAAATAAGTAGAAAACATATCAAGAATGTGCTGCTTATCAGCATATCTGCATCCCCCCAATATCCACACATGGGACACAAGGAGACAAACCAAATAAGGGGAGTAAAATTGTCTGTGCTGTCAATATTCCACTCTGTGCTCCTGACACACTTGGATTATCCACCCGAAATCGATTGGCCTATATTTTCAATGTTTAGACATATATTATATATTTTTACTCATAAGAAAAAAGCTCAACAAACCATGAATGTTGAGAAGACCATGAGAGTGATTATAGGAGGACCACATGGGTTTATTGAGAGCCCTTCAAGAGGTCATGACCTTTTGAAGGACCTTCTCCAGTGAAACTCTGAACAAACTTTATGTGTGGATATTATGTGCACACAGACACTGAATGGGACTTTAAAGTGATGAGTGAGAAAGTGAACTATTCATTTCCCTAAAACATAATTAACATATTTAAGTTTTTACTATAAATGTGGAATAGTTTTAATCTAGTTGTATTAATTTAGGTGTTTATAGTTTATAGTTTCATTTACTGGCTGAACAGGCCCAAAAATGTTTCAACTCCTAGATAAATGTACTGTGTAAATGGCAAATTAGCCATTTGGGTGAACTTTTCTGTGTTGATAACATATATAGAGGTATTCGGTTTTAGAAATCAGCACTTTTCTTCATAACTTTTCCTCAGCTGTCTCTTGACTAATGTAAAACTATGATAAATAGTTACCATACATTATCCCACCAAACCAAGTAATTAGAAAGAAAATGAAAACACATATTATGCACTTTAATAATGCTAGTGTAAACTGTGTAGGCCAGCAAGAAAAAGTTTCCTGTATTGTAATCTGATTTTTCCAGTTGAATATTTATAATAAAGAAAATCAAACATAGCCTATATTGTCAGTGTGCTTTGTTTGCCTTTTCAACAGAAGTATCTTAATAAAACGTAATGTTTCAAAAACATTACAAAAAATAAAACTCACCCGAGAACAATTTTAAAAAAGTTCTTGAGTGAAGAGTTTAGGCTCCATAATACAGAATGAAGTCAAAAATTACTAACTTTGTTATTCAGTCATGATGTAAATTATGTACTATTGGCTTGGTTTATTCTAACATTTCCAGCGACGCAACTGACGCACGTAATCTCTGCGCCTGTAACCTGGCGCCATCTAGTGTCTATGCGAATCAAATAAATAAATACAGTCTAAATACAATTTTTAATATTTTATTTTATATAAAAATGAAGAGAACATGTAAAATGGTGAAGACTGAAAACTACAACATATGGGGTTTAATTTCCAAAAATACTGAGCACTTGAGTAACATTACATTCTAACGTAGAGTTTAAATGATTGTAAATTGTAAATTACAATTTGATTTGATATAATTTGGAAGAACACATTTTCTTACATCAATATGCATGTAAAGGATCACATGACACCACTGTGCGTAAATTAACTAAAACCATAAGCTTTTATGCATTATGGTTGGAAAGTTGTACACATTTCAAAAACAATTATGTAGATATAAAATGGGTGAAAATGTCAACATAAGCAACGGTCAAATGTTATGAAAACTGTACACAAATCATATTCCTCCCATAACTGGATCCCAAGAGTCTCTTCCTCACCTTACTAGTAACAGTTAAACTTCCCATAACAAATGTATTTTTAAAAAGGGAAATAAGTGCGAAAGGCCTTGTCATGCAAATTCTATAAATGTCTTGTAAATTTAGACTGAATAAAATTAATGTCATGGACCTGAATTGCTGACCGTACTTGTAAATGATTGTAAGTGTGAATGGTTCAACAGGAGTGCTCTGGGGCCAGTGTGAGGCTGAAGAGGTGGCGTTTAACCGTGGGTGGTGTCATCCTCCACAAAGTCTTTGGCCTGCTCCGCTGTGATCACGTCAATGTGACTCACCTATAACACATGCACAGTTTAATACACCTGATCATCAAGGTTTCAAGTGAAACCGGGTATTTAATGTCAGAACAAAATCTCACCTTATTTCTGAATTTGACACCATAAAACTTGTCTGCAGACTCGAGCAGCTCAGGCCTGAAAGTGGTGGTAATGAACTGGGCATGTCCGGCCAGCTCCACAATCATGTCTGTAATAACAATGAAAGTTACACTATCATGATTTTCTTACTTTTTTACATTTATTTTCCCTGAGACTTGGCTAAATGTGGTTGCTTTTACCTGACACAGCTTTTCTGTGCTGAGCATCAAGAGCCTGGTCGATCTCATCAAACAGGTAGAAAGGAGCAGGGTCACATTTTTGAATCGCAAAAATCAGAGCCAGAGCCACCAGAGACTTCTGACCTCCAGAGAGCTGCTGCATTTCTCTCATCTCGCCCTGTTTTCCAGTGAAGGACACCTAAACAGGACACAAATCCACCACACTTATGTTAGTTAGGCCTTTCAACTGAAACACAACACATTTGGGAAGCTAAATTACCCTAATGCCGACTCCAGTGAACTGATCCACAGACGGGACACTGCTTTGGGAGCCAGAGCCCCTCTCGCTGTCCTGGCCCTCCTCGTCCTGCGACTGGCCCCCCTCTGCATCGCCCTTCTTCATCACCAGAGTGGCTTTACCTCCAGGCACTAGCTTTTGAAACACCTCGCTGAAGTTCTTAGACACCTAAAAGAGAAGATATTTTTGGTACACAGTAGTTGTTGCTATAATCAAACCCACAGTATCTACTGAACGGACCTGTTTGAAGGTGAGCTGGATGGCCTCATACTTGCGCAGCTCCAGGACGTTCATGAGCTCCATGATGGATTTGTAGCCACGATCGAGCTCATCTTGACGTTTGATCAATTTTTCCTTTTGCTCAGAGAAATTCACAAACTGGTCCAAAGCTTTTTTGTTGACATGACTGTATTTCTTCAACTCAGTGTTGCATTGCTCCAATTTACGGAAAAGCTGAAACATGTGATTAAATAGTGTGACTTTAAAAGACGCAATTACGTTCCCACAAAGTAAAATAAGTATTACAAAAATATTTTTCTTTTTGACAATATTTGCCTTTTTAAAAAATTATCTTAAGTCATCTTGATTACTTTTATATTGGAAATAAAAGAAGAGTAAAAGCAAGTATAATAGTAATTCTCACAAATAGCCCACACAACGAAATAATTGTGCAAAACTGCTTAAATATCTGGCATAAAACATTCTTCAAGTCTGTGTGCATTCATAGATTAATTACACAGCCATATGATGAGGGAGAAGGTGTACTTTTCCATGCTACACTACACTAACAGAGTACAGAAAAGTCAGTGCTTCGATTAAATCAGAAATACACTGAACCAAAGAAGTAGTCAATTGCATGCAGTGGCTTGATAACGGTTTACCCCACTGGCAACACTATTCAAAGCTGAAAATAGAAACACCTGTCTATTTGGGTGCAGCATACAAAAGACTCACTCACATTAGGTTGATAAATACCACCATCTGAATCAGTAATGAAGTTTTAACAAGGGCAAGTGCCTCTGTTATTTAGCCCACTTATCCACTTGAGCAATCAGCAGCACCATCTCGCCTCTGAGCAGAAATTATGCAGATAGAAAAACTATTGAGCGCTTGCGAATTCTATTTGTGGTATTGTTAAGTGGGGGGATTGTCAGAGCCCCTATATGTCACGTTATGAAAGATGCCAAGACTAATGAAGCAAGCGTCTAAGAGCAGAGGAGTTTGGCTGAAGGATCTAAGCAGCAGAATGCAAAGAGGATGACTCACTACAGGGGAGTAAGTGGTAGGGCATCAGGCTTGAGGAGAATTTCTATCATCTCCGTGTCCAGGTGCAGATATATGGGGCAGATTATTACATTTTCTGACCTTTAGTCCTCTTACGTAGTCAACATTTGGGCGTGTGTTATGTCATTTATGTAGCGTCAATTTAAGTATATCACATTACTCAAAGGTCAGGTTACACAAGTCAAGAGAAAGGTTAGACGATAGATACAACTTAATGTTAAAAGGCTCAGGAGGTTGTATAATATAGTTCTTGAGATCTCTTTTGAAAATGCCCACTGCAGACCATGAACACCCCAGAAGGACAGTAAATAATCCTAAAATAATTAATAATCCTGCTGCAATTCTGCCTGTGGAAAATGCCCAATAATTTATGTCTGTTCCAAAATAAATCACAGTTTGTCCAAAGTCCCTTTTGTGCCCACCTGTTTGAGCGTGAGAGTCTGGTACTTCTCGAAGGCCTCCTGAGGCAGTGAGCCCAGCTCTCGGATCTTCTTCATGCACTCCTCCTTCTTCTTGAGCAGCATGCCCTGGCGGTTGGTCATCTTCTCTAGTTCTTTAGTGTCATGGTTAATGGCGTCATTCTGCTCCTTTTCAATGCTTTTCCAGCGTTCCATGCTTTTTATGTGGTCCTTGATTTCCAATTCGGTTTTGTCAATCATCAAGTCCAGCTCTGAAGAACATAGAATAGTTTACTTAAATCTATTTATTCTAGTAGAGACAATAATAAATTCAGCAAATCTACCAATAGAATAATAAAAAAAAAATGCATCAGTTTTATACAGTGCTTTTCTGGACACTTTACAGAGCATTATTCATTCACTCTACACTCAGCGGTAGTAAACTACTATAGTAGCCACAGCTGCCCTGGGGCAGACTGACAGAGGCGAGGCTGCCAATCTGCACCATTGGCCCCTCTGATCACCACCAACACTCATGCACACACCACTTTCATACTAGGCAATGTGGATGAAGTGTCTTGCCTAAGGACACAACAGTTTTTTAGACTGGCACCCCACTGCGGCACCTGATTTTCCCAGTGGTCTCCCATCCAAGTACTAACCAGGCCAAGCCTTCCTTAGCTTCTGAGATCTGAGATCAGGCTTTGACAAGCTGGTATGGCCACAAATATAAGAATATATTGTATATTATGATATGCGACCTCACTTTTGTGTTTTTAAAAAGCCATAATAATAAGTGTCCATCAGCAATCTGACCAATGTTCATATTCAATCAAAAACTTTTGTTCAGTTGACAGAATTTCAGTTGAAAGACTTCCTAAAGCCATAATAAACTAAATTAATATATTTGGTAGTACCTCCGAATATATAATTAATGTGTGTTATATTACACATCATAATTAATCACTTGCAGCGATAAAAGTGACATGACAGCAGACATGGTGCCATTTTCCCTGATTAGTCCTGTTGCGTACCTTCTGATCGAGCCAGTGTGTCTTTGACTCTTTTGTTGATGCCATCCAGCTCTGAGGTGGTTGCTGTTAGCACTGTTCCTCCTTCAGTCTCTCTCAATTCATTTAATTCCTGTATAAAACAAACAATGATAATATTTATGCAATTTTAATGGCTTTGTTTTCATTTCTTTTTTTCATGTCTGGAAAAGGAACATTAAAGAACAGTACCTGTTCTACTTGGTCAAGACGTTTGCGTAGATTTTCATTGAGGTAGGTCTCCACTCTGGTCATGATGCCCTCTAGTTTGATTCTCTCATTCAGCAGCTGTCTGTTGTCCTGCATTGGCAAGAGCAAAAACATGTTCAAGCTTGTAATAAATGAGCAACATTAGGATTATATATTATAATATTATAATTAGATATTTCGATGACATATAATTGAATACTGTATTATTCATAAACTTGTGCTGCAACTCATGAAATATGTAACCGTCTACTCAAATAAAAATTATGTAAATAAAAACAAATAAAATTAAATTAAAATAAAGAATAAAAACAGTTTTGATTGTCAATTTTAACATGACAATATCAATACTGTCCACATAAAGGTGGAAGCTGTTGCACAGTGATGATAGAATAACTGCATTGAATGAGGTGAGCGCAGCTGGCAGAGAGAGAGAGGAGCCATGTTGGATCTCAAACACATCCCACACATAGCTACTGTAAACGGCCAGACACCGAATGGAGGAAACAGACTGTCAGTCAATACTACATACTGCGTATATTGAACGTGTGAACAGATTACTATTTTTTTTGCTGTACATACATAAACAAATGCACCACCAATGAAGCTTTTCATTTGTTTCACCCTTCGGTCTGACCTGCTGCAGCTGGCGAATCTCATCGTTGAGGTCGTCCACACGCCGCTGGTCCTCCAGACTGAGCTGAGACAGAAGGTCGGTGCCCAGCTCGGCCTTCAGGGACTCTCTGGTTGACTCCATGGCATGAAGACTGGCCTCAAGACTCTGAAGACTGCGTTGCTGAAGAAACACATTAGTTAGTAAACAGAACCTTTGACTTATATATACACAGACCAGTGTGTGTTTTACCTTAGGCATAAATGTTTTCTCCGACTGCTGCCTCTTCTCCTTCAGCATCTTCATCTCTGACAGGATACTGTCTCGGGATGCTTTGAACTTCCTCTGCTGAGTCTCGATCTGTTGCATCTGGTTCATCAGCTGGTCAATCTCATTGTTGATACGTAAAGTCAAGTGTTAAGGAAATATGTTTCTTAAAACTCAATTGCACCAGCCAGTCAGAATATACAAGGGTCTGGAATCGGACCACAGAATTTTTTTTGTGTTATTTTTTCCCTTTTTAATGTAAGAAACCATGTTTGTTTTTACCTGAACGAAGCATCTCTCTGATAATTAGTGTAATCAGGATATGGGTCCAGACCCACTCGTCTTTATTAAGTCTTGTCAAGGCATGTGGTTCTGGCTGGCCAGTTAACTTGTCTCCATGGAAGAAGCTGCATGCATCTTCGGGGAAAGATTTGAAGGTAGTTTGAGGGGAAGATGGTTTGAAAAGAGGAGCTACTATTATGTAGTATAAAGAGCTTTCACATAATCTGCAGCTTATGGACAGAGCAGAGGTGGAAAGGGCTTTTAAATGATTAACCAGCAGTGACTCACAGCTGTAGTGAAGGACGGTCAGCCCGTCATCCATCCAGTCATTTCCGGCATAATCAGATCATTTCATATACACCCCCAAAACCAAGAACCTTAAACGTATTTTCTTATAAACTACACGTCACTGCACAGGTGTCTGAGCACAAATGATTGATAGGTAAGTGCAAGAATATCTTAAACTCCGTGAGAAGCGCTGCCATAAATAAATGCGTAGTGATGTGAAATTAAGTGTGGGGCTTGAGTCTTAAAGGCATGCAGAGGTAGAGTGGTGGAGTGTGCAAAGAAGAAGCAAAAATTAGGGAAAAGTATATTAAAGTCCATCGCCTCCGCAGAGCTATTTCTTAAGACAGTGAGGGCAGAGCAATGCCACAACAACACTTTCTCCCATTCTCTCGTCCTGAATCTAATTTGGAAAACTCCTTTTACAATGTCATCATTCACAGCAGGGTTTTGTGTTTTCAAGTCAGGTTGTACACTCACGGGTATAATTATAGCATCATGGTGGACAGGTGACTCAGTCAAAGGATATGTTCAATGTTTCTGCGTAGATTCTCATTAAGTTTGGCTTCCAGTTCACCAAGTTCTTCTTCAGCTTTTCGCATGTCTTTTTGCAACTCCAGACGAGACTTACGTGTGTCATAGTAGCCTCCCGTCAAAGCTCCTCTGTGGCTCACCTGATCACCTGGAGAAAGGAAATCAGTTTTGCTTCAAAGAAGATTAATGATTCTGCAAAATGTATACAGTTTAAGACAAGTGTTCTGTAATGCCCTGATGTCAAATATTCTAATCAAGAATCTAGTTTAGTAACTATGAATTATTATTTTTTTAAATTCACATTGGAAATCGAAGATGTTGCAGAGCAGTTTATTAAATATAAATAAATGAAAATCAGCTGTTTGCTTTTGTGAAATAACACCATTTAAGTTGTTTTAGATCAAAACAATGACTTACAATGAAAAACCATTGAATTATGATATACATATGTGATGATAGAGTAGTGCAGTGTAAATGTTGCTGCAGCAAAACTTGAATTTTCCTCGCTCAGGATCAATAGACCATCTCTCTCTTTCTCTTTAGTATATTATAAGAAAAGCACGATATATCTATCTAAATCTGAAATGTTAAGAGTTTTTTTTTAACTTACCCTCCAGTGTGATACAGTCCATGGTAAACGCTCTAGCCAACTGAGTGGAAACCTCCATGCTACGACAAATGAGCGTCTTCCCAAAAACATGCTTGAAAGCTTTGTCAAAGTTTGGGCTGTAACGCAGTTTGCTGATCATGGGAATGGCATCCTGAAAAACAACAGGTTTCAAAATAAACACAATGTTTACAATGAATAAACAGATAAATCTCGTGTGCAATCGTCACATTAGTCTCTGGGTACGCCGTGTCACGGACGTCTAACTTGCTCAGAGGAAGGAAAGTGACTTCTCCAGGGAGGTTCATTTTGTTGAACTCCATCAGGATTTTAGTGCTGACTTCATCAGTGTCTACAATGTGATAGAAGAGCCTGAAAACACAACAAGGAGTAAGTAGGGCCCTGCGTTGTGAGCGGACGTCAAAGATGATGATGATAATAATAATAATAAAAAATGAGCACCTGGTTCCAGCGGTCACCTCCACACATGTGTAAAAGGCTGGCTCACACTCAAAGTTATTCATGACAATGCCATGGTAACCGTTGATCACATGCTGATTGATGCCTTTACGGCGAAAATGCTCCAGGACTTTGTTGATGCTGTCAATGCCATTAAGAATAGCCTGAAAGAGTAAGGTTTAGGGTTCAATATCCAGGAGAGGAAACAATAGTCAATTTTCTTAGCATATTAAGTAAAAGTGACAACTAAAGAGGGTCGTGCCATCAATCAAATTGTATTCAAACCATGATCAAACTGTTTGAAGAATGATCGCAGCTAGACTAGATAATAAGCGTGCACACACGGTTGAATACAAATAAGACAATCACAAATGAATCAAGTACATGCAGGATCACTTGATGAAAAGAACAATTCTTAGTCTTAAACAAGTGATATTTGATTGGCAGTGGATTGGACGGAGTGACTCATGTGTAAATTTAGCTCCAGATCATAAGAAAGCCTAAGCGAGGGAGAAGAATTATTAGATTCGAGATGACAATCGGGTGAGTCACAAAGTGAGTTTTTCTCAGTATTCACTCTGGCTCAGTTGGAGCGTTGGTGGTAAATGAGTGTCATTTCATTGATCCCTCCTAAATTGAATGTATCCTATTAAAACAGCAGATCTACCACTGGCTGAGTACAGGACTGTATTGCGCAATATGATTCAGTTAGTTTGTGGTATTTTTTTGCATGTAGAAAGCACCATTAACTTTATTATTACTACATAATAACACACATACCTTCCCTGTGGCAGCACGGAGTAGCTGCTGTTTCTTCTCGAGGTCCTCACGTTTAGCGGCTAAAGCCTGCTGTTCAGCGTTTTCCTCTCTCCACAGGTAGCTGCAAAAAACAAGCAAAAAAATTACACATCTCTTATTAAAAAACTGCCAACAATTTGATCTACAGCATATATGCTACAATTAACGCCTTACTTTCTTTCACTTTGAAGTTCATCTTTTCTGTTTTTAACCTCATAGTACTTTTTGTCCAGCTCCTCCACACGGGTCTTGACTTCATTAAGATCTTGGTCTAATTTCTAGAGGGAGGTATACAAATGTTAGCCGTGAGTCGTGTTAATGTTTGATCTAAGGCACAACAAATCACAGATTATTCTTACAGTGTACTGTTCTAGATTTTTCTCTTTATTTGTCTCTGTGTCCTCTAGGTCTTTGTGTATGGCTGCTATTTGCCTCTTTTTATCATTGATGGCCTGGTCCAAAGATTTCAACTCCTTTTTAATCCACTTGTCTCTCTCCTCCTTGGAGGTGAACTGGCTTCCTCGCCCCTGCTTGGCATACAAATCCGTTCTCTCCTGTGTTGCTTGGGCCAGTCTGAACAGAAGTGAAATTATTATCAAACATCAGGATAAATTATTCAAAAAGGAATGAATAGAAAGGTTAATTAGCCAAGTTGTTGTGTTAAAACCATCAGTGATTTTCTCAGTGACCAGAAGTGTGGGAGTGACTCAGTACCTGGAGATGCCTCGCTCTTCCTTCTCCTTCACCATGTTAAATTTGGGTTCTGTCTCCTGCAGCTCTTTTTGCTTTTCCTCAATTTTCTCAAGTAGCTTCTGACGTTCTTTCAACAGACGTTTCTAAAAAAGGTACAAAATAAACACTTCAAGAATACTGCAGCAAGGGAAGGGATTGTTGATGGATTTAACAATAACTTAATGAGATAAATAGATTTGCTCCTTGTTAAATATAAAAAAAGCTATTGCCAACCAGTGACGAAATTTGCTTCCCTTGCTTTTCAGCGTGCTCCAATAACTTTTGGATAACACGCCAGTTTTAGACAGGTGGGCCTAATCCAAACAGCCGGCATGCTGCCTGGGACTCATCGTATTCCATAGGGAACTGGGCCAAAACACAGTCATAATTGCCTTTATACAGAGAAATTCTGTGCCATACGGACACAAAGAGAAGCCAGCTCGGTATAAATGAGGCTTTGTGCCAAAACTGATGGCAAGCAACTGTGATGAGGAGAGTTCAATATCCACGGCTCTCAGTATTTTCATCTTTTAATGACACATCAGTGGGTCTTTAGAGTCACAAACAAAAAAACCCTGCAAGGTGTATTAGTCACAGCCTTTTTCTGACAGCAAAAAATTGTCAAATTAAAATACTAACACAAAAACAAACTATGATCTAGAAGCACAGCGATAACTTTTTATAGAATTAAGAAAACATCTTAAGGAGAGATGTGAATAATCAGTGTATGTACAATATAGAGTTGATGCAGGAATCACATGTGCACGATGACGCACATAGAGGCTTCCGTACCCTCTGTTCACTGTTGCCTGCCAGCTCGTCCTGCAGGTCCTTGGCCTTCAGTTCCAGTTTGGTCCTCTGCTTGATCTGCTCCTGGCGCTCAGCCGAGAGCTGCTCCTTCTCCTCCTTCATGGCTGTGATCTTGGACTTCAACTCTCGCACAACTCGCTCAGTTTCCTACAAATATTAATAGCAAATATATAAAGCAAACTGAAATGTATACATTTCAACTAATTATTCCAAGTTGTATAAGGTTTAAGTGATAAACATGGTGGCAATCTAAAATAAACATAAACAGTATGTTTTCTTCTTGAAAGTTTTGTACGTTATTTTATACCTCCACTTTATCTCTGGCATCCTGCTGAGCATCACGGAGTTGCCTTGACTTGTCCCCACATGTCTCTCGTTTGGAGGACAGCTGAAGAAAACAAGAAAACAATCAGACTAAAATCTACTGTAAGAAATTGCTGTCAAATGGGGATTATGATTTACCTCATCAAGTTTGGCTCGGGTTTCATTAAGCTCCTGGTTGTATATAGTGTACTCTAGAGCTCTCCTCATCTTGTCCCACTTTTGGTACTGAGCCAGCTCCTCCTTCTCGTCCTCCAGAGTGTGAAGCCGCTCCTCAATATACTTTAGCAGTTCGTTGATCTTTTCACGCTTTCCCTCTGTTGAAACAGACATTTGAAAATTATTACTCTTCATAGTTTGCCTGATCTTGACAGATCTCAGAAGCTAAGCAGGACTGGGCCTGGTTAGTACTTGGGATTATCAGGTGCTACAGTCTTGGCAAAAGTGGCAAAAACAGTTATTGTGTCCTTAAGCAAGACACTTGACCCACACGTGAGTGTTGGTGGTCAGAGGGGCAGATGCCACAGATTGGTAGCGTTGCTTCCATCCATCTGCCCCTAGGCAGCTGTGGCTACAATAGTAGCGTGCCACCACTGAGTGTGAAGTAAATGATTAATGCACAGGGGAAAAAATCTCTATATAAATCAAATGCATTATTATTATTATGTTTCTTTTGATGGTTTTGTCACAAGAAAGAAATAGTAATTCCAAAAAGTTTACCTGTCTCTTTCATAAGAGAAATACTCTCTTCTTTGCGCTCATCATACACACGTGTTCCAGCCACCTCTCTAAGAAGTTTGAGACGCTGGGAGTCAGGGGCTGTTGCCATTTGGTTGATCTGTATCAATACATATGTATTAACATGTGGTAAAATGTATTTTATAATATTAACACCATCACAGGAGCAGACATTGCACACATGCATTACACTCTTGACTCACCTTTCCCTGCTTGACGATGTAGTAGGGGTTACTGCGAGAGAAGCCAGCACTTTCCAGAAGGTTCATGACATCATTTTTACTGCAAAAATCACAGACATCATTCACACTTCCATGATTTCATGTTTTACCTTAATAAATACAGAGCAATACACTTACGTCACCATCTTCTTGTCTAAGAAATACTGATCCTTCTTAGCCCCAATGACACGCCGAAGCGAGACCTCCTCTTTATCAATCTGGAAACAATATTGTTGGTTACAAAGAGAGAAAAAGAAATAAAAATATAAAAAGTTTCAAGATTTTTGTGTTCATATTATGATGTTATGTAACTTGACTACAAAAGGCTCTATTAATGCATTATTTATTTATTTAGCCTTTATTTAACCAGGTAAAGACCCATTGAGATCCAGATCTCATTTACAAGGGTGACCAACTGGTCAGCTGCACACATCAAGAGCAGAAAACAAGAATCATTTAAGATAAACATCAATTATGAAAGTAAGGTGCAATGAAAGTAGAACATATTTCAAAAGTGCAGTAGCTGTAACAGTCTATGAAGATAAAGTGCAGTAGTTGTAGATAATAGATAAAATGCAATAAAATCTGTTTTTGCAGTTGCATCTTAAACACACAGGCACTGATGAATGGACACTATTTGCCTAACAAAGAACAAAAAGCTTTAAATGAGACAAGTTCAGATATTTTCAATTCAGTTTGGAGGGTATTACCAGCTAAAGGAGAAGAGCAGAGAAGCTAAAGGCCTGTTTTCCAAGCTCAGTCATTATTCATGATTCATTATCCATTATTATTTTATTCATTATTAGCATGAACATTACCAATTCAGAGACTACAATAGAATTCTCCCTAATGTATAACATTTGGAGAGATTGCCCGAATATTGGGATGTAGAAAGTATAAAAAATAATCTGACAAAAGAAAGAGGAATTAAATAAATATTCAACTTACAGGAAGCCGGTTGTCTGAATTGTCAAATATAATTTCCACAAAAGCTGAAATGACCCGGGGGCCTGTTCCTTCCTAACGTAACAAAAGAAAAATATGTAACATTTTAGAAAGTCTTTGCAGGAATTGTGCGGTCACTGTCATAGGCATTTTCATCTCTTACATGGAGCAAAGCCAGACGTTGCTCAGGTCGAAGATGACTGAACTCATCACTAAGCACAAACTGGATGGCTGCAGAAAAACACCATTGTAAGTTGAATTGAGACAGACAAATAAATTATATTAATCAGTTTGATTTAAATACTTTCGTTTCATACCATAAAAGAAGTTACTTTTGCCAGACCCATTTCTTCCAACTGTAAAAACATGATTTATTGAATTTCATTAAGATCTTGTTATGTTACAATTAAGCAGAGTCACATACAGGATGTGATATGTACTTACCAATAACATTGTGCTTGGGACTGAAGGGGTCGACCACAGTTTGGTCCCTGTAACTTCGAAATCCTTGAATAATGACCTACACATTTACAGTGATGGATGTTATAAGAAAGTAAAAACAGGCACAGCAGGGCCTTGGCATAACACACTTATAATGCTTTAAACAATGTGTTCATGAGACAATATTAGACATGGTGCACATGGTAATAAATGCATTACTTTGTTTTGAAGTACGAACATGCGGCATTAAAGAAATTACAAATCAAAGTAAACTATGGGACTTTAGCATTAGCTTTAGCCCCGGTAAAGGGGGCGGTCAGAGCGCAAACAGAAAACACATCCGAATATGATGCTAACGTACTCTGCATCAGGAAAATATGCCTGATACACAAGAAACTGCTCTTTGACCTATAAACGTAAAGTTAACGCGCAAAGGTAAATGGTTTCAATAGGCCATTGATTGCCGCTAGCGTGCACAAGTCATGGATAGTTCCCTTACCTGTTTGATGTACATGGCGGCCCGAGTAGCCCAACTCTTCTCAGAAAAAGTAAGGGATCAACTCCTCTCTCCAGAGAGCTGGAGTAGTCGGGAAATATACCGAAATCCAAAAGTTAATTGAATATAATGCATTAATTTTTGCCGAGAAACACAATCAAGCAACAGAATAACACGGAAAATGGCGGCGGGGGCGGGTTGAATAGAATATACCATTAATCTTTATGAGGACAAGGTCTGTCAAAAATGCTAAAGGAATTATTATTGTTGGATTTAGAACTATGGATAGAAAGGAAAATGATATTAGACTTTGAGGCGTTATTATTTATTAGTTATAACTATCTACATTGTCACACATGGCCGTTCTTTCTAATACCTCACCCCCACTTCCTGAGGTGGTACAGTCCAGACACTCGCTCTCTGGGCGCCAAATAAAACGCTTCTCCGAGTCCGACACATGGGTCCCAGTCCTGTCAGGTTGGGATACTGTCATTCAGCCATAAACTCGAGTTTATTACGGTATATTTACCTCATCAACTTTAGTTCTCCATTTTACAATGGAACATGTATTTAGGCTTGTGGCAGTTTTTTAGTAGTCCTGTATGAATGGATGGATTGTGACCTTTAGTAGGCTTCCATGTTTATCGGTTTATCCCATGGTCTGTATATGGTTTATCCCCTCACTCACTGCAGGCGTCACTGTTGTCTCTTGATTGTGTATTGTAGTGAGCTCATGCTGAATGTGTTAAAGGTGCTTTGTGTAACTTTTCTGGTGGAGAGTCCGCCAAATGCTTTTCTCCATTGAGATGTTATTCCTTTCTAAAATGTTTCACAGTATGTCATTAACCCTTTCTATCTTAATGGAGACTAAAGCAGACCAAGTTGCTGGTCAGATCTGTGGAGAGGTGACCCCGGTCACAGTCAGAATGCTTGTTTTTCTAGGTATTTTTGAGCACCTGTAATTGAATGAATGTAAGGTAGAGCTGTTTGATATCATACTGTGGAACATTCCAGGCAGAGCAAGGACATCTCCATGGAGACAAGTAGGTGACAGACCCCCCACCAGAAAAGTTGTGCAGTGCACCTTTAATGTTTATAAAAGTATAATGAGGAATAGTTCTCATCCTTACTGTCTTTATTGTGTGCGCCTAATAATTCAGGTAGATTGTTACTATTTAACTGACCAGAATCTAATGGATTTGAGCAGAAAAAGCAAAGTAAAACATTTTTGTAGTGAAACATTTATTAAACACATATTAATTAACATCTCTATCTTGATAAAAATCAGACAGTACTTTCAAATAAATAATTTCTATGCCCAAATGTATAGGCAAATCACAATATTAACCTAAGGCATGAATATTGCAGTTCAGGCTATCATTGTGCTGTGTGGTTTCATCAACTGCCCAGAAGACCGGAAAACAGCAACTCCCAGGAGTCTCGACTTCTTCAGTGTTGTATAAATATTTTCTTTCCTGCGTATCTCCAGTGAATCTGTGTTGCTCGGTCAAACACCAGGCACACAAAGTATTATTTTTCATATTTTTCAAGTAAAGACTACAAGCAGTCAAAAGTTTATTTAAGGCAGTGCAGTTATTGGGCTCAGTTTGAACTGATGATGGACCGGGGAGTGCAGGCAAGAGGTAGGGAGGGTGAACACGGATGGCTCATAGTTTTTGGTGCTGAAGTTATTGGTGAAGTCACTGGCAAAGAAGGAGGCGGACTCTGGGGCGCAGGGTGTGGCAGGTTCTGGAGTGATTGCGTGAGCTGGGGTCGTGGAGAGGACCTCGGATTCATACTGCAGCAGCTGACCCATGAAGCTAAAGTTGGGTGAGATGACTGCACGGCGCTGTTTGATGATGTCAAAGGCAGCATCGAGACGCAGCCGCTGTGTCCTCATGATGTAGGCCATGCAGATAGTGGGGGAACGAGATATGCCTGCTTCGCAGTGCACCAGGACTTTGCCTCCAGATTGCTTCACTTGATCTGAAAGAAAAAGAGGATATCAGATTTAACATTATTTCTTACAAATTTTTATGTCACACAACATATGTTCCTAATTATGGACTTCTCGTCAAATCCCTATACGCAGGCATTTGAGACCTTAGTGTGAGTCACAAAACAAGAGTGATAGACTGCCTCCTACACTATGTGGGCTTGGAGAGTTTAGTGGTGCTGCTCTCTTACACTCTAATCTGTGCATCTTTATGCGTAATAAATTCCAGTGGTCTTTATAAATCTCACTTATGCATATTTCATTACAATCGTTCATTTGGAGTTACTGCAGTTGCCAACATATATCTGTTTTTTTCTGCTAGGTGGAGTTTAGTCTGCCATTTCTAGATCCCTAGAAGAAGCCTAATAACAAAATCAAGAAGCATTCATGTCTCATCTGCATGGCCACTCCAGAAATCAGACCTCAAGCATTTTAAGGTACTTCATTTTTCTGTTATTATATTGTTCATCTTTTGTTCTGATAAATTATTGATAATTTGAATCCACTGTCGAGTCCAGGAAATGATAGGATTCAGAAACCTTTTTGTAAATTTGCTACTGGAATACATTACAGACTTATGCAATACCCAGACTTGCTAAAAGATAACCCAAACAATGCAAAATATCATCCATTTATGTTGTCATCTAATATCTTTAGCAGGGATACAGGCTGTGGGCTTTGTCCTTGTGGTGGCTATAAATAACCTGCACATTGAGTATATCTATTGAGCTACACTTTTCCCTCCCACACTACCTTCCATATTTACTGTCCTACTCGCCTATAGGGACCTTCGGTCAAACCCACTTGCAGGCAACGCTATGCAATCCAGACAGACAACTCACATTTAGTCAAAGCCCAAACAACATAAACAATGATTATGATGAGTAGCACACCCACAGCTTCCTCCCCCTGGCCCTGGCTAAATACGTACTGCTCACCCACTTGTCATAGTGCTGGCCACACCCAAGGGAGTAAGCCACAGAGATTAGGCCTGAGAACCAGTGACGGCATGAGAGTGTCTTTTTCAGGCTAAGATGGGGGGATGGTGAATAGAAGGTCAGGGAAGGATGGAAGTAAATCCTGAATGAAAGCTGGAGACGATGACGAGCAGGTGATCAAGTTAAACTGACTAACAAGGGTCGTATTTGTGAATGACAGCAGGTGAGAAATTGGACTGGGCAGACGAGAGACAGAGGTATGCATGTGACAAATAAACAAAGTCCTGCTGCTGTTAATATCACTGCTGTGATAACACATTTCACAGCTCCTTTACACAGTGCTAAAAACAGGCACAGGTTTCCAAGAAAATAATCCCCTGTGTCTATTTTTTCAGCAGTATTTACTTAGATTTCTGAACATGGTTGCTACGCAGAACTCTAAATACTTTCTAAGTATTTTTATCCAAAAGCTCACCAATGAATTGTATTGCCTCTTGAAAGTGGGAGCTGATATCTGCCATATGACTGTCCTCCACTGGGATCCACTTGTAGTCGTACCGACCCATTGCTGGCTGCAGGTCCCTGCGTGACACGTTGAGCAAGGCTGTGATGTGAAGGTCGCTGAGATAGTCCTGTCTGGAAGCGTGATAGGCACTACCGAGGTAGAGGAAAGGCAGGATCTCCACGGGTTTGCCCTGAAAAAGCACAACAAAATTCTCAATACACATGAAAAACAAAATTTCTCAAAAAGCCTCAGATTTGATATTAACCAACAATTTAATAAATACTAGTTTAGTGTTGTGTGCATGCTGGCAAAGGATGACAGAAAAGGCCATGATGAAAGTGTGTGTTTCTCTACAGGTGTCCTGTTCAGGCAAAAAAATCGAGTGCCCTCATTCTTTTGAACCAAATATAGAGACTGGGCAGTGAAGGTCAGATAATCGACATCATACCTGAGAAAATGTTGAGTCAATTATGACCCGGCCCGATGTCAGTGTGGTTCTGTGTGTTGTGTTTTTACTTATCAGTGAAGTTAAAAATAAACCGTGTGCCTGTCCTATGAGGGTGTTTCCATACCTGATCATAATCTGGTTTGTGGTGAGAACGCATCTCGGTGTGGCAGCTGACTTTTCTCTCAGTTTCAGTTCCGCTCTGGTCTATGGTTTTCACCTCAGTGCAAAGTTCAGGGTATTGAGAGTGGAAGTTCTCATATCCGCCTGAAACAAACAGAGGAAACAAACATTAATCCTCGCTCCTAACACACACTGTCACGGCCTAAGCTTGAGAAATGTCAGCCTTTTATGAAACAGTTTCAACAGCAGATTATTACGTTTATAAACTGATTATACGCGCGAAATTAATTACTGCACCTCTCCGTGGAAGGAGCGCTAATCCTTTTAGGCCCACATCCTGCGCTCAGAGGTGACAGAAGGAAATGGGAGCGTTTCAACACATCACAGCGACCCCGAGGTATTAACTTAGACGAGGCAAATGACCAAGGCTGTAGGTCTACTTTGTGTGATGTTTTATATATATATATATATATATATATTTTTATCAGTAACATATCATAACCTCGCTGGTTTCTCATTCTGACTCATCCACTCCGTTGACGCACGCATAACATCTCCAAGAAGCTCATTAGTGTACTTAGACGGCTTTTACTGTATCGGGTATTAACAGCGTAGATAAAACATTAAACTGTGACTAAATAGGGAAAAAAGTTTATCAAAAAGACATTATTCCTCACGTTCTCAAGTTTTGGAAACGCTCGCTTGTTATAAACTTAGAAAAAGCTGTCAATTAGGCTAATTATTACGTGTTATTTCAAAAGCGGGCTCATAATAAGATCAAGATCTGAAAATGTAACATGTTATTCTAATGTGCTTACCTTTCAGAAAACAGATGCTGGTCCCATTCGTCAAGTGTGAAAGGGTGTTTATTACTATTTGTGCTACACTGTCCTTTTTTAATTTTTGCCAGTGGGACGTCCGGTCATCCAGTGCTACTATTGCCGATATGCTCCCCTCCCGAAGCCGATGCAGAGCTCTTTCGTCCGGGATAACAAACTGAAGAGGCATCGGTCCACCTCTGAACCTCCGCACCACCACCGAGTTGAGGTTGACATTGATGGAGCCTTTGATGCTAGAGTTTGTGAATGAAAGATACGGTCGACAATCCACAATAAGGCAGGTCCCACATTCCTTCCTGATGATTTTCTTCAGACGCCGGTCATCAATGTTGGACACCTTCATTGTTGCTTTGGGGGTTTAAATGTTATTATTGCCTGGAGAATATAAGTGACTGGCTTCTTGATAGGATATACGGGCGACACAGAGCCCGTACGCGTCTTTGCCTACATTTCCTCCAAGGGGATTCCGGTGGATCAGTTTTATATGAATGAACCTCCGGCGGCTGACGTCACGAACCATATATGGACACTGACGTAGCGAAAGCCCCGCCCACAAACAGTGACTGTAGTAGTGACTCCGCCCTCGGGGCTAGTCAATAAATCCCCTGTGCCTCTGCTAGGACTGATTCATAGCTCACTTATTACTCACAGTGTTCTCTCAGCCTACACCTGCTCCTTATAGTTTCAGGTGCGACTTTTCCATTTAAGAGTGAAATAAACAGTGACATGCTTACGGTACAGATCCAAACATAGTGTTCTCACATACACCAAAAATGACTGTGTGCAAGTCATAATGAATTGAATGTGTGCGTGTAGGAGTCACACATACATTACACTGCAGTGCTTTACTTAGGCTACAGTAAAATGCTGTAAACCCATAGCATATGTTTTTTTGTCCATAACTCTGGCCAAGTCATTGCCCGACAGCCGCTCTTCATATAGCCAAGTAAACTACACAGCTTTATATCCCTTACTGCCTAAACTCAATCCCTAAACGAATTAACAGGTTTAAACATCACAGACAGATGATGTTCAGACAATCGTCAGACTGTTTGGGTTGTGCGTTTGAGTAGGCGTTAAAATATGAAGCCATCTAGGCCTAATCCCGATTTAAACATTTGCCTTTGTCTCATAGCACATGTAAAAATTCAAAGCATGCCTGTGGTGTGAATAGTATGACACATTGCAAAAGCATTTACATTGTTTTTTTCAACATTGCAGTTCAAAGAGTAAGCCTCATGTGTAGCAATGTAATTTAGTCTTTCAATGAACATTTTAATTTGTCACAAGAAGGATAACAAATGCACAATGTGAAGCTATCAAATGGACTGGCCAGATACACACAAAAAAATGTAAAATTTACATTTGGGAAACAAATGCATTTACAGAACCGAAAGTGTGACCAAAGGACTGTTGTCTCCCCTCAAACATTTCACAATGTAATAATTCCATTGTCCTTTATTAGCATATTTGTATTCTAAACCTTTTCCATTACTTATGCAATGTGTGTTACCAGCAATTCAGGGTATTTTAGGGTTCATAAACTGTATTTAACAGTAACTTCTTTGTCATCTTTTTTAGAATAATGAATTGGCATGGGTCCCAATGGCTCAACAACTGTAGACCAAGTACACCTGATGGTCAGTTACTCATTCGTAGCAAGGAGGAGACACACAGACCATTATTCACTGTCTTCAGATTTGTCAGGTCTTTTGTAAGACCATCTTTTAAAGCCACATGCATATTAGTCAGTGAGGAATCACGTCAACAGCATGCTTGTACAGCCAGGCTAGAATCAATAATTAAAAAGGCTAGCAGAGTAAAGATAAAAAAAAAAAAAACAATTGAGAGGACAGGCTGTGTTTATAGAATATTTATAGAGAATCAAAAATCATATTTGTGTTTATTTATTTATTTATTTATTTAATCTTTGTCTTGTGAGGAGAAATGCCTGGTTTAAAGCAGAGGATTACTAGAGTGCCATATGGTCAACTCTAATCCTGGCTCGTGACATCAGCACAGAGCGGGGAGCCCCACCATCAGCAGCCCTCTCTAAACCTTATTTCATTACAGACTTTGTTAGTGTCAGCTGTAAATAACAACAAAGGCCCAGACCAAAGACATAAACAAGATGCATTTCCTTTCGGTTAACCTCCTCTCCCCCCCCCCTCTTTCTCTCCCTCTCTCCCTCTTTCTCTCTTGCTCTCTCTCTCTCTGATTCTTTCGTTCTTTCCCTCCCATCTGCCTACATCCTGTGAAGCCTGGGCTCATACATATCTCTATAACAGGATTGTGTGAGCATATTAGAGACTCTAGAGTAAAGCTAACTTATTTAGGAAGTGGCCCAGCAAGTTGTTTGTCAGAAGCAAGCCTGTGAGCACAGAGCAGTGCTGTAAGACTGTTACCTGTTTCTCTGCCTAATACAACAGCATCTGGATTACTAGCATGTTCACCTCCTCTGCCAAATTTGGGACATAGCCAATATTGTTTCATTTTTACCACTGAACTATCAACATATGGGCCTATGGTGAATACACCCTATGACACCCTTTCACTCTCACATAGGCTGTTATTCTTAAAACAGCACAATATGTGTGTATGTAGTTCCTTTGGCCCTTTGGTCTTAAATATTTTAAGTAGGAAGATACAAATTCCAGTGTGTAAATTACTGTTAAAGGTCCTATATTATACAATTGACTCTTGTGAGCTTTAAGCCCAGTTATAATGTCATCAGTCATAATCAAAACATACCTGGAGTTATGTTTTTGTTTTCATTCACACATGTTTAAGTAACCCTTTATCATTAGTCTGTCTATAATAATGCTCAAAATGATCTGTTCCACCTTGTGCTGTCATGAAGAGGTAACTTTAAAGTTAGCAGCTATATTTTACTCTTTTGTTTAGTAGACTGTAAATTGAAATGATCCAAATGATTCTAGTGAGGGTGTATTCAGTTTAAAAAGCACTTCCTGTATTACCACATGACATCACAAGGAGGAACAGAATGTTTTCTGTTTGAGAGAAGAACTCCTAAACCTAAATATGCAGGGTTTGTGTGTTTAACATGTGTGAATGAAACAAAACACAACTGTAGGTATGTTTTAGGCATAATATAGGCCCTTTAAAGTAATGTTCATTTTAGCAATAGCATAGAATTGGGTTTCAGCCTGTGTGCCTTGAGGTATGTCCAGGTGTGCCTGGTATAAAATGTCCCAACAAAATCACACATGGATTGCAACTCCACCAAAGAGAAAGCAACCATACCATATCCAGTTATAAAAATGTCTAAGACATTTTCAGCCTTAAAAATACATTGACTTTTTACAATTTCCTTGCATGTTTTCACAGTGCAGTCTTGGAACAGTACTACTGTGCAGCTCTGAGTCACTGCTCTGTGTTACAAATCAAATTCTGGAGAAAGTAATATTGCTGAAGTCCATAGTTTTGAAGTTTTTGACAGCACTACTGCATTTGCACGGTATGTAAGTGTTTGAATAGTGACTTCCTGTTGAGAATGTCCCTTTTTCATGCGACATATAAAGGCACAGAGACACAATGGTGGTGCCTGCTGCAGGTGCTTCCTGGTGAACGGAGAACGCCTACAAGTGATGATGCTGTTTCCCAAAAAAGAGCATGTTACTCACCTACAAGGACAGCACTGGAATTCCTCTTCACAAACTGTCTACACAAGGACTCAGAACTTAGTAACAGAGACAGGTCGTATTGCCACATTTACTCAGATGTCTTTGAATTCCAGTGGTTGACACTAAATCACCTTCTTCAAGATAATATGTTTATTTTAAAAGATTGTAGGTTGGACTAGTATGACTTATGACAATATAAACACAGTCACAGTGTTGTGAAGAAGATAACTATTGCCACTTTTGCCCATTAAAGGTCCTATATTATGCAAAGGTTACTCTTGTGAGCTTTTAGTCATGTTAAAATTGTTACCTCATAAAAAACATACCTGCTTTTCACGTGGAATTGTGTTTAGTTTCATTCACACAATTAGTAACGCTTTATTATTAGTTCTACTGTTCTGTTCTGTTCTACTGTGTGATGTCATGTGGTGATAGTTTTTAAGTTAACAATTACCTTTTACCTTTCGGTCATTTTAGTTAATCCATATGATTCTAGTGAAGGTTTATGGGGTTTAAAAACACAGTGAAGCACTTTCTGTATTACCACATGACATCACAAGGTGGTTTTTAATGTGAAATAAGAACTCAGCCTAAACATGCAGGTTTTGTGTGTTAAATGTGTGAATGAAACACAAACCCAGTTATGCTTGTGATGAGGAAACAACATTTATAACATTTATAACAGAGAAAATAGCCCTTTTAATATATACGGTAACTATTTTTGAATGCCAAACCTCTTGCGTTTATGAACAGACATGAATTACTTCTCTGTAATGGGTTTTACATTCAGACATGGGATTGTTTACAGCTTTCTTGCTCTTCCTGCTTTTTCTCATTTCCATACAGGCTTCTATTCTCCAGTGAGTGTGGTATTTCTTATTAGTTACCTTGGAATGCTTGGTATTCCTGAGTTCAAGTTGGGATCTGATGTTCCAGATGACACATGCTGAACACACAGTCTTCTCCAGCATAACTTGAGTCAGAGCTCCTCCTTCCCGCCCACCGCTCACACTTACTCCAAAGCCAACAAGAGCAACTATTGCCCAAGACACAATTGTGCATTGCCTTATTTGCTCCCGGATATTGTACAAAGAAGTCAATCCAAGTTTCAGGATTTGAAAATTCCATTGCGTAAAAATAGCGGAGGCCTGCAAGGTAGCAACAGAATTGACATATCTTTCTAAAAGGCATGTTGTGTGGGTACTAAGCAAACATTTTTGCTTTACATTAGCATTGAGGTGTTTCATTAAAACACGTCAGAACACCAAAATAGTCTTTCTGCCAACACATTTTAAAATAACATGAGGGAAATCAGAGGTGTGTTATTTGACAGATGGGATGGAATAATTGTGCTTTGATGGAGCAGTAAAATATAGACACTAGACCTGGCTTAGGACATAAATGTGGTCATTTCCTGTTTTCAGTGATTCAGTGCTGTATAGTTCCTTAAACAGAAATACATTGTTCTTTACACAGCAGAAAAATTGACTACAGTAGGCAGAAGGTCGTCTTTGTGGTAGTAGACCTAGCTTTATTAATTTATCTTTGCATATATATGTATTTTTTATAGACTACATGGACTAAATATATGTTTATATGTGTAGGCTGCTATTGAAGAAACAAGCACAGAGACATTGACTCTGTATCTTTGTGGAGGCAATAAATAAGAGTGAGCCTTTGGCAGTGACACACTCATGAGATCATCAGCTGGAGTGTCCTGCAGAATAAATCCAACCTCCACTACATCAGGCTCAAACACATTGACAGAAATAACCAGGTCCTTATGTTACACCAGTGTAGGCCTGGAGAGGAGAGGTTGGGCCTTTTGATTGTGACTCAATGATTTAGAGCCACAACAACCCCCATCTTTAATTTTCTGTCACCTCCTTGGTTGAAATGCTTGGGTTCTTTTAAGCATTGAACTCTCAGTGCTTGTGTAGAATCCATGCAGACAATTGAATGATTTAATGGTTTAATTGGAAACCCACAAACACAAGGAGAAACGTACGCCATGGGCATTGCAGTACCAGGGACCCATCTCTGTGATGCTGCCAGGCTTGGCCAGGACTACATTAGCTGGAGGATTATATGGTATATGTTTTGGGTTGATGTCTGTCACTCACTGGTATTTCACAATGAAATGTTTCAAACATGGACTCAGACTCTTGTATTATTGGGCCTATATAGGTATTTGTACATGTACAGTGTTATGTTGTTGTAAATACTGACAGTGACATAAACTTTCATCTCTCTACTGTCACCATTATTCTTCTGTTGGGCTTGATTTTGATTTTATTGCATGTGTTCAGCGTCCACACAGCTGTTCTACCATTCCTCAGTCTAATGCGTCATCAAAGATATAAAAAAAACATTACAAAAATGAAAGCAACCTTCATGTTGTCCTAAAAATATCTAAACACAGTGGATCACGGTTCTTTTCAGTCTCTTCTGCTTTATCCCACCCTGTCGTCACCTGTGTGGGCAGCACTCAGCCATATCCACTCCACTGATATCAAACCCTAGGGACTTAGGAATTTCTCTGCCCTGCTCCAGACAGGTACTGGCTTTGGTGGTGACACTATACTCTTTCTCTCTGCCTCTCTCTTCCTCTCTGTCTCTCACGTTGCCCCTCTCTCCCAAGCTAGAAAGATGTATTTGATAGTGGTGAGTGCCCACGTCAGAGGAAGTGCACATAAATATCAATGCACAGGATTCATTTTAAGTAGTTAAAATACTTTCATGTGAGTTCTGCTGAAAAGAGGAGGATTAGGGGTTAGTCATTCTTGAAGCACAGACAATATACAGTATACAATATATACAATTATATACTGTGTATGATGTATATCATGGTCAGATATTCATATATTTTTCTTACTTCTCTCCTGTGAAAAACTGTAATTACATATACTAACAAAGAAAGCACCAGATGGCCTTTCTTATGCAACCAAGGTTGTTCATATCGGCTTTGCCTGTGACTACACTCATACGTATACTTATGCATAGACTGTAAATCTGGCTCATTTACAGTCTAAGCATAAGTATACGATTGTTCATTAAGGTACGCTGTCCTGATCAAATAAAATAAAATAAATTTAATTAAATACACTCTTAAAACAGTAAACTCATTCTGTGTTGCACTTAATTATCCATTTTCTTATTATATTATTGTTATATCTTATTATTATTATTGTTCAGAAATATTATTAGGCCTTCATGTACAGGTGTTTCAGGAATTGTATCCAGCATAAAATATGGAAGATAATTTGTTTAATCAGATTTTCAGTTTTAAATGCGTTTGAATTTCTCACTTAGATTTTTTTAACTATGAAAAAACATGTAAGCAACATATATTTTCAAGCCCTCCAAAATCAGTGTAAATCGCAGTGAAAAAATGTGCAAGATGCCAAGGCATAAGCAATCAGTCTTAAGTGAAAACCATCATCTCTTTGATTCCATAACTATAAGCCCTGCCCACAGATGAGACAGACCAATGGGAAACAGCTTCTATCCTCCTCAGTTAGAGATGATCAGTTGCTTATGCCTTGACATTTTAATTCTTTACTTCTTAATTTTCATTGCAAATTTTACACTCTGTGCTTGTGTTGGATATTAAAAGGTTTTATTTTCAATTATTAAACACATCGAAAATGTATACTTAAAAATTCACTTTTGAAATTCAGAATGAAAACAGTTCTAACATGTTTTTTTTCAGAGTTAGAAAAATCAACTTTTCAACATTTTTCAACATTTAGCATTTAAAATTCAAAACCGGATGAAATAAATTATCTTCCATTACAATCCTCTGTGGCATTAATATGCAAATCCCCAAATCATGAAATGCACATTGTCAATTTTGTCTCATTTTGGATGACTTTAGTTTTGGTTCTGTGCTTATGTTACAGCGTATATGCAACATTTACTCTGAAGGGGTAAAGGCAGGGCTGGTGACTCATGCCTCGTTGTCTGTCTCCCCTTTACTTTTGTTGCATCAGAAATTGGTGTTCGTGGGAGGAATCACATATTTAAGCCTGACTATACTGTTTGAAGAGCCATAGTGCTTGAAGAATATCTCCTCTCCACTTTTTACTAGGCAGTCAGATGCAATGAGGGGCTATATTTATCTGGATAGCCCTGATAAGCACCTGGCAGTGGTTTGGGAAGAGATGGAGACAGTAGACAAAGCAGCAGACTGCTGTGCTCAAGTGGCCACATCCGCAGGCCTTCATCATCTGCAGGGTTATGTATTGTTTGTTAGAGATCAGTTTTGAGAATTGAATTTTATTGAGTTCTGTAGTTGAAATGTGAGGCAAATTCTGTGTGCAGGTGATCTCAATGTAAAAACTACCATCCAGAAAGAAATCCAGAAAATCCAGACCTACCTTTCATGTGCCTTTATTCTAGTAACACATTTAAGCTTTATTTGTTTCCCCATTTTAATTTTTTTTATATTGTTTCTGTTAATGGTTAAGCTATTTTCTGAACTATAATGTTGTTTCCTCTTCACAAACATACCTGGAGTTGTGTTTTGTTTCATTTACACATGTTTAACACACAAACCCTGCATATTTAGTTCGTCTCACAGAAAACACTCTGTTCCAGGTAGTTATGTCATGTGGTAATACAGGAAGTGATCCACTGTGTTTTTAAACCCCGTAAGCTGTCACAAGAATCATTTGGAGGATTTCAGTCCTGGAACTGCTTATATCTACTGATCTAAAGGTAAAGGTGGCTGTTAACATGAAAGCCACTGCTACATGACATCACAAGGTGGAGCAGAGCATTTTGACTTTTGGAGATGTAGACAGACTAATAAACCAGGTTTACTCAGACATGTGTGAATGAAGCACAACTGCGTATATGTCTTTTGAGGAGATAACAGCATTATAACATGCCTGAAAGCTCACAGTCCATTCTGTGTGATGTTGGCCCTTTACATGTTGATTTCTTGATAACACTGTACAACTAGTCGCTAAAGCGCTCTTTTGTGTGCAGAACAAATGCACACAATTCTAAGATGTGAGTCACTGACAATGAACTGGACTTTACCAATGAAATAACGTCATTGGTCATCCATAGGAAACCTCTTCATGTAATCCCCCAGTCATTTATGTACAATATTACCAAAAGGACAACAAAAGGGCAGCTGAGTCACATTAATATGATGGGTATTTTACAGATCATAGTTTGTACGCATTGAAGGCATTTGTTTTTGTGAATTACTTACAATAAGGTTAAATGTTTGGGGGCAAGCTAGATGAATGGATACTTTAATACTATTGCTTCAAATAGTATGTTTGTTCTCGTGTGATCCTTCTGCATGAAATGGGGCCTTGTGATTTTATGACTCTGAAAATTGTGTAGTTTTACTGTTCTGTTTTTAGGACAATAACCAGAAAATTCTGTCTGAGACTATATTTAAGAAAGCTACTGCAATTATAGAAAGAGACACGGAAAAGGAATAACTGTCCTGATGCTTTTAAGTCTGTAGTCTATTTATGACTGTTACATTTTACTTACAAGAACAAGTCAGTATAAGTCCTTAATCTCCCTGTAGTATTGATCTAGTCCATTGATCAGGTCATATCATCAGGGAGAAAGCCAAGCATCTAGATTGCTAATGGCATTTTAATACAACAACGATAATGTCTCAATGGACTAAGACTGCCAAGTAAAAAAAAAAAAGTTTGAATTAATGTAGGTATCCTCTCATCTTTTGTCAGAACTGTATAATATTTTGATGAGTCATGGTTATGGATTTGAAATTATGATCTAAATGGAAACACAAGAGAATGTCAGGGAAATCCTCCACTGACGTCCAAACACTGCTGTCACTGAAAGCAGAAGCAAGCACCACACACTTCTCCATGTTATTTCTGATGTCAGTGCTATAAAGTGATCCACATGTCGTCTGCTATTGTTTCCTGTCTTTATTTGACCTTTTATGTACTTAATAAGAACAAGTCCAGACATATTCCATTTTGTTTTTGTTCACCAATTATGAGGCAAAACATGAAAAACTCATCACTTCATAATCATTTTATAATACTTAAATATAGTTCAATCAATAAGTCATCAATAGGTTTGGATGTAAGTGCGACAGAAGACATCATCACTGGAGTGTGGCATAATTTTTATTTTTATTTTTCAATCATTTCAAAGTGCAAAGGACAATGGTGGTTTGAGAATCAGAATTGAGAATTTCCTCCAGCAGCAGAGCACATTAGGGTTAGGGGTGGTCACTTTTACATTAGCTCTTTCAAAACCCGCTAAAATCTCCATAAACCCAAATAAACCGATAAACCAAATTCATGACATACAAATACATAAAACCCTAAAACCAACACCAAATAAAATTCAAAACCCATAAACTCTTTAAAAAGGCCCCAACATGGCTCCTACACACATTCCCTGTCTTAGTCCTACCCTGGAACCTTCTTAAGTGGCTCATTTCTGCAGGGACCCCTTTGGCACCTGGACACTAGGACAAGGGGGAGGTAAGTTAAACATGCTTAAAACACTGCAAATTACACCACATGCACACTCATTCACGCTATATACAGTTTTAAATCCTTTCTCTGCAATTGTTTTCTTGTTTTTAAATGCAACTAATGTTTAAAGTGCTATGTGTAACAAATGGGCAGCTTATTACATGCACCATGCTAATATTATTTTCCTAATTATATTCAGAAACGTACAAAGCAAAACCTGTCCTGATGTAAGTGGACAGTTCAGTTAATTCTGTTTTGTGTTTTCTGAGTGTCCAATGTTCTTTTGATTTGGAGACACGTACACTTAGATTTATAATTGACTGTCTTTATTTCGTGCCAATTATTGAACCGGTCCAAATAATAACCCTCACCCCTGTTTGGAATTAGATAAAGATTAAGCTGCGTCACACGCAAACACATTTCCTGTCTTAAAGTGACCACGTACTCACTAATCTACACTAACTCTGATTGGACCTGATGGCTTACGGAGGTAGATAGTGTCTGGCCCTGTAGTTATCTTGATTCAGTGTTTGTCTGTGGCTGCCTCTAATGTAAAGCTTTGCAGATCGTGATACAAAAGGCTCCTGTGTGTCTGTTCATTAAGGAGACAATCAATGCCCTGGAAATGAGCCCGTTTACCTGAATCCAATCAGAGCTGACGTCTGTTATCACAAAGCAGGACGCGCCGTGATGTGGGGGCCTTTGGGTGTGTCTGGAGGAAGAAAAGGAAGAGGGTGGAGGGGTGGAGAGGGGAGCAAGGGGGTCTGGAGGATGAGGAGGGGTGGGGGTATATGTCTGCGAGACAGAGACGTCGGGTGGGGCTTAGAAGTAGTAGAGGTTTTTCTGAGTTGAAAAATACAATATAGTAAAATGATTCAATGATAATAACAACTCTCTTATCATTAGCTTACTCAAAGCTGTATTTATATTCATTCATACTTGTTTGAATATTCATATACTGTCCTGCATTTGTGATGAGTGGAAATGTTCTGTTTTCATTTACCCACTATCTATACCCACCTTTCTATACTTATTTGTGATTATTTTAAAAAAGCATAATCAGACTTATCAGGGTTATACATGTAGCCATTTTGCAACAATGAAAACACATAAATGAATATCCACTGTTTGCTAGAGTGAAATGTCACTTTACAGAGGCAGGTCTTATCAGTTCTGCAGTTTTAATAGAAAGTAAACAAACCCGAAAGACCAAAATGAAATATATTTTATCAACTCAGAAAAAATAGTGCAAATAGTGATGACAAACAATAAAATATATTTTACATGAATTATTATTGACTGCTGCTGACTGAATGAGCTATAACCTTGCAGACATTGCACTGACCACTTACCACTGATACTGAATGTTAAAAGCATCACTATATGAATACTTTATGGGGACTGGTTGACGCTTTGCAGAGTAGATGCTCATACCTCCAACACACCTTCCACTTGACTAATACGTAAAGGAGGTGATTAAAGCATAAGACTCATATACAAAGATGCGCCACTAAAAGCACAGACCTTTCAAGACAAAGTGAATGAGTCAGTCGAGTGACCACCCCCACCACACACACCGACACAGTGTGCTGACAGCCTAGGCCTTTAAAGCTTATTTTATCCCATTTGATGGCAATTACCCACTCTTGACTCATCAGTCCAACTTACAATTTCTTTCACCCATGGAAAACCTGATAAATATCATCTCAAATGCCAAAGTTAGCATCACCTGCTGAGCCCACCGTGTCAAAGCTCCTGAGCTAATTGGGCTGTAGCTTCAAGCAGAGGTAAAAGATTTACACTCAAGTAAAGAGAGTCAGTTGAGGATTGGCAATATTTGATCAAAGTAAATCACACTTACGTAAAGGTGGATCCAGATGACATGCTTCCTTTTTACTTCATGAAGATGTGAGTCTGGTCGCCATTTCATCTCCTCCGAGTTCAAATGAGTGTGATTGACAGGTGGATTAGCCAATCAGGGACAAGCATGGTCCATCCAGATCAAAACAAGTATGACTGCTTACAAGGAAAAAAGAAAGGAAAAATATAACAGAGGACTGAAAAACATTCAACAGTGAGTGAAACACTAAATTCCCAGAGGTGAGAGAAATTTAATTGCATTCAAAATGATGGATGATGTGTCACTGAAAAAATCTGATGTTTGGTTCATGGTGACCAGGCTGATCACCCTCTGTATAGAAAAAAATTAACTAAAAATAGAGAGATATTATTCTGGACTTGCCAGGCAAACACAAAGGACACATATTATGTTAAATCAACTTTAAGAGGTTTTAGCAGTGCTTATCATTAGCCTGCACAGTTTCATCTTGATTGCTTCATGCATGTGTGCATAGCCCTGTATTGTACCCTGCATTTGGGGCACAAGTGCTCAAACTTTCTGTTTTCACCTACCTCCTATCTCCACCCTCTACTATGTACTAGTGGTTATTCAAAATTCAGAATTTCCCTCCAGATCTTCATATTGTGCGGCCACTGTTGGGCTCCATAGGCCTATAATGAATGAATACAGGATATGAAAGTACTAGTCCATAAGTAAAGCCCATATAGAGTTTATACCCCTCCCTGTAGACTGCACATTCCTCCTTAAGCAGACAGCAAACCCTGTTGTGGCTTGTGCTGGTGACTCATGGTGCCATCTGCCCGCGCTCTCACTCTGATTAGCGGCTGTCACCATCACCGTGGTAACAATGCTGCTGACCTGCTCGTGACAGGAGCCTGTGAGGTCAGACCATAGCGAGATGTACATGAGAGCTGCGTATTAGCAACATTTACAGTGTTAACATGGACTAGTGGTGACAATGTGACAACTACACATGACAATCTGTGAATGCATGAGAGGACGTAGGAGATAACATGCAGATATAGTCTCTGTAGCTTCAAGGAGATTTTTGTAGTTTAGCGTCTAGAATAATAAAATGTAATACTAAATCAGCAAGCAACACATTATGCCATATTCATTTTCAGATTTTTTGAGAAATTCACTTGAGTCATTTCTTTCATTCATTCATGTTTTATTTTCATTCACTGAACTGCAGTAGTAAAAACACAACTGTGCAGTAGTGGAAATACAAATGAAATTTCTCAAGGGAGAGTGCGACTGCAGTACTGTACTGCATAATTTCAGTAGTACTTTCCACACAAGTGGTGGAATCCCCCAAAGCCCATACACATGTGACCCTGTGTCATTCAAAGAAACTGAGTGAAAGACTTACTCAAAGCATCTCAGTATGAGGTGGAGGAAAAGCCCTACAGCTGCTTAATACAAAAGGAGTTATTTGAGTTAATAAGCAGAAAGTAGGTTTGTTATCATTTCTCATGTTTAAATAAGTGATTAAAAATCTTCACCAATAAGAAGCTCAAATAATGTCAAAGTCAGTATAAATGAAAGGAATATGAAACTACCACTTGAGCATCACAGTTACTGTAGTAATTATCAAGTTGAATGTGTTCACAAAGACCAACCACAAATGTGAGACTTCCTGTGGTGAACTGTGTTAGCAGTTGTAAAGTTTAGTGGCACCAGCTCCAAAGGCCCATAAAACGTTCAATTAGTAAATGACTTTGTGATAAACAAATGCTTTTAATGTGACAAGACACTTTAAAATACATGACTAACTTAACTCCACATTAAACCTGACTGACAGTGTAGAGTCAGCAGTTCTCACTTGCAAACATGTCCTGAGGCTGTAGGATAATGTGAGTGTGAGGAGGTGACTTTCCTGTTGGGGGCTGTGTTGTTCCTGTGGTGGGCAGGATGTCGTCCTGATACAAAGGGGGGGTTTTGTGCATCCCTAGAATAAAAAGAAAATCCCCAAACTTCAGATTTGTAATTTAAAACCACCCAGTCTCATACACATGTAAATTGATACACTACACTATAATGACACAATGATATCAGTGTTTTTTCTGTTTTATTACAGTGCAGGTCATTTCCACAGTATTTGTTTATGTTTGTTTTCTTTTCATTGATACCACATGTAATAATGATACATAATAATATTAACACTTTTCAAGATACTCAAGAGACGCTTTACGTGAAGAGACAAAACAAAACGCCAACAGAAGAAGCTAAACAGTTAATGAAAGGTGGTTTTAAAGCGATGGACTTATGTAGTTTATCCACCTCCTATACATCACTATGCCTTTTAATTAGAGATATACTGTGAGTGACCATAAAGACCACCCTGGATTATGAAAATGCACTAAATTCAGGGGTCTATATGCAGATGTTATTGCTTTAATGCCATACTGTGTAACCGTGCCAAGAAACATCATGAAAAGTTAGTACATCTTCAAGGCTGAATAAAACACAACAAATTCCCTCTGGTTCATATAATTATATCTGGTAATACCACATACCAAAATGGCGAAAAGCTCTTTTGTAAAGCTACATCTGAACAGTCGCACTTGGGTGGGTTTGTTTGTGGGCGTGATGTTGAGTGCAGCGGCTCCGTGGGGGAAGGAAGCGTCTGGGGAGAGGGTAGGGGTATCTGGGCTGACTCTGCTCCGTCTGTTTACCACCAACATCCTGCACAAACAGTCCTCAGAATGTATAGTGACTAATCTGCCAATCTGTCCGGCTCCTTTGCGCCTGCCACCCTCCACGCTCCTCTCTGCAAATGCAGTCTTATTTACATCTACACCTAATACAACGTTTGCAATTATTTTTGTCCGAGCACGCTGGTCTTGTTTGGTTACAAAGTAGAAATGACAATAAAATAATGTGTTTCAGCTCAGTTAAAGGTGCTTAAAGGTGGAGGGCCCATCAAATGCTTGTCTCCATGGAGATGTTGTTGCTTTCTCTGAGATGTTTCACAGTGTGGTATTAAACCTTTTCATGGAGAGTGAACCAGAGTTAGTTATAGTTCACATCTGTGGAGAGGCGACCCCGCTCACAGTCAGAATGCATGACTTTCTAGATATTTTTGAGCAGTAAAACCACCTGTCATTTGACAAATGTTATGTAGAGCTGTGTCATATTGTGGAACATTCCAGGCAGAGCAATGGCATCTCCACAGAAACAAGCAGGTGACGCACCCCCAACCAAAAGTTACTCAGTGTACAATTAAAAAGTGGTATTGTATATTTCTGTTATATTTTTATTCAACTTGATGAATTTGTCATACATTTGGGACAATACGGGTTTGTACACCTAGGCCTGTCACAATAATTACTATAACAACTTCATTCAATATAAGATAGCTGGAACGATATATTTTTGGGCTCAGTATGGGCTCTGTACTTTTTGTTGTAGTATGATACGATTTGAGCTGTACAGGGTTGATTAAGTAACTTCTATGGCTAATTATAAGTTCTTTCTGCTATTTCAGGCCTTTTAATGATGCTGTCAACTTAAAAAAAATGGTTTACTGGGATTATTATTGTGTCAGTGGCATAATTTTGTTTCAGTAGTATGGTTTATCGTTATTTATCTCTGTAGTGATATATAATGCTTCCAGATCTGCTTTTGTGACAGGCCTATGTACGCCTCAGTATCAAACATTTGTGATCGTGACACACTCCGAGCTGCAAAATGGCCGACAGTGGAGGGGATGTGGTCTGAGGGCGGCAGCTGACAGGTGTGACTGCGAAACATGGAAATATGAACACTACTTCTGCTTTACTCACTCAGCGGAGAGGAAAGACTCGGAATAATACCCTCAAATAGGAAACACCCTCTAACCGCCTCCACCATTTGTACTAAAAATGTCAAAATATGTCAGTTTTCAGATTTCAGATTATGTCATACCCTCAGATGGGGGACAAGAGATGTTTTTTTTATTATTATTATTTATTTATTTTTATGATATATATGTATGCAAATTGAAAACTTAAAAAAAAAACTTTGTGTGGTGTGGAAATTAAGCTTGGGAGGCAAAAGGGATATTTTGTTTTATTTTGTATTTTGAAAATATTTTATTCATTGTTGGAAAACCTAATATATTTCAATTCAAATGCAATATTATTTTAAATAATTTGAAAACCTTCCAAATAAACAAGCTAATTACATATTATCAATTTAGAAAGAACTCAAATTATAAGATAAGATAAGATAAAATAGGACTTTATTGATCTTGCAGTGGAGAAATTCAACAGTCACAGTAGCTCCAGGACAGTTTAGTGCAAAAAAGGAAAAAAGTTTGCATGCAATCAAGATAAACAATAATAATAAAAATAGAAATACTGATAAAAATAATAATATAACGTGAATAAGTATATGTACAAAATTTACAAAGAGAATTGAAATATAAATACTATATATATAAAAATAAAGAAAGTACAAAATTATATCCTTCTGAATCATCTAATTACCCCTTTGCCTTGTAACCTGTGTGTATTTGTGTGTATATTGTTTATCTGTTTGATTGTTTATAATAACTTTGCCATGAAATATCTGAAAGGTTTTGAACCTTTGAACCATATTCATTTTACCTGCCCTTATTTGTCTTAAATATCGTTGCCCTATAGAATGGTGTGCTCTCATCTGAAACCCAGCAAAACCCATTTTCGTCTTTACTGGGAAATGCATTTACATAAACTGTGCAAGAAACATTGAGCCTAGAATTAGAAAACAAAGCTACCGTTCTGTGTTATTGGAAGAGTAAGTGCTGGTGAGTAATCAGAATCCCGAGAGACTGACAGGAACAAAGAGATGACAAATGTTTCAGATCTCACACTGGCAACAATCAGGGAAATGAAACTGATATTTCATTTGGAAAGACGACACAGCCAATCATCTGTCTCCGTCTTTACTCCATCGTTTGCATCGTCTTGACCTGCGTTTGACCTGTGATCCAAATAGCTCCCATGAGTGTGTGTACTCATTCTTATTCTACCGTTCTTTGTCACACACACAGAGAAAACACACAAAATGAATGAGTATTACTGGCTTCACTATGTTGTACCTTACCTCCTTAGATTTGACCTCGATTAAATGTACTAACTAAAGACTTATATAATGGAGCTCATCAGTAACCACCTAATTTCCCATTTCATTTTTCCCATTTTTTAAAATAAAAAAAACAAAATTTTAACTTAAATATTAAACATTTGAAAGCTGGCTTATCAGCTATGTGGTAACAAATGACCACAAGCATATACTTTTATATATAAACAGACATAATTGTATTTAAAGTATTTTTCTGAAACTTTATAACCACAAAGTTGTTAAAGCCTTCAGAATTTTTGAATATTGTTCAATTATTGCTGTTGAACTCTTTGCAAAATTTACTTCGGAAACCAGAGTGGACATAGAAGTAGGAAGGACTGTTGAGCTGCATAAACAAACAATTTTCTGTCATGGTTGCTCAAAACACTACGTAACATAGCACTTAATTGCTGTCCTGCCCAACTGATATTGCAAAATAGATTTCAAATGATAAACAAGGTGTGTCCATCTGAATAATGCGTTTAATATAGTGACATGATGAAGTTTTTTCTCATCCCCGAGGCAAAACTGATGACACTGACAACAGCAGCTCTGGACTCTGACTCACAGTGACGACCGCAACACCAAGAGTCACACGCTGTGCCACTTCCTCTCAGTCGTACTCATTTATATATTTATCAACACACACCGGAGTTACAGCAAGTTTTCAGAATTTTCAACAAATCAACCCAGTGTAAAATAATGTAGTGAAGCCAAGTTAAGACACTGAATAATTCTGGATGGATTAGGATAGCAAATAGTAGACAAACTAGACTATTGGAGTATATATTACACAAAAATGACTCCCACTGCCCCATCAACATTCTACATACCTCGAGATGTGTTTTGTTTCATTCACACGTTTGAGTAATCCTTTATTATTAGTCTGTCTATATCTCCAATGCTCCAAATGTTCTGTTCCACCTTGTGCTGTTATGAAGCAGTAGTTTTCAAGGTAACAGGTACTTTTTAACCATTAGTCCAGTAGAGATGGGCAGTTCCAGGAGTGAAATCATCCAAATGATTCTTATGAAGGTGGGTCAATTTCAGAATAAGAGTCGGTTTTGTCTCAGTTGTCATTTGGTGTGGAGGCAGCCTATATCAGATGTCCTTACTGAGGAACAAGGGTAGTGAGAACCTGCTGTATAATATGGGTAAAGACCTGTGCTATATGTTGATCAAGCTGAGAATTAAAGGAGTGAGAAAGCTCATCTCTTTGACAGTATTATTTACTTATCCAGGTACAATTTTGAGAACGATTCCATCCTTCGCCCACTCACTTCACTTACACAATATCAGACGTTTCTGATTTGTGATTCATAATGATACATTTTAGGGGGTGCCAGTTGAAAGTCCTGGTAACAGTGTTGTGGAGATGAAAACAGTGAGCAGTTTTATGTGTCATCCCCACACCCTTTTCTGCTCCTTCAGGCCTCTCGGTGGTGAAAAGCTCCTCCACTAAATCAAATCTGAGTTAAAAAATAAAGCTGAGAATCTATCAAAATTACAAAATAGTTTGAACTAAACAAAGCCATGTATTTACCACTGTATTTTAAGCAGTGCACAGTACAAGTAATGCTGCTACCACATGTTATTATTAGGTAAATGTGTATAAACAGTTGAAAGCAATACACTCAACTATAAGTATATGGTAGAGCACTTCTGAATCAATCAACCAAACAAAATAAATAAGAAAATAAATTAAGTATTATTAATAAATACATAGTTTGACTCAAGATGGCTCACATTACATCTCTGACCTAACATCAGCTGTTTAAAGGGTCCATATTACTCTTTTCTGATCTGTTATGATGAAACATATCTGGAGTTGTGTTTAGTTTCATTCACACCCTGCATATTTAGGCTGAGTTCTTTTCTCAAAACATTGTTCCACCTTGTTATGGTAATACAGGAAATGCTCCACTGTGTTTTTAAACTTCGTACACCGTCATAATTATTTGGATAATTTCAGCCCTGGAATTGCCAATCTCAACTAAACAAAAGTGGAAGTTTTCAAATTAACTGCTACCTGTGACCTTACAGGTAGCTGTTAATTTGAAAACTTCCGCTTCGTGACATCACAAGGTGGAACGGAGCATATTGAGCTTTGAAAATGTAGATAGACTAATAATAAAGGGTTAGTCAAACATGTGTGCATGAAACAACACAATTTGAGGTCTGTTTTTGATAAGGTAACAACATTCCAACATGGCTTAAAGTTCACAAGAATCAATTTTACATAATATAGGACTTTAAAATGAGCAAGAACATAAACGTATTTTTAATCATTTACTGTCAATAATGTGTTTTCTCCTTGCTCCTGTCACCTGTTTAATATCCAGGTGCTCGGTTCTTATCACTGTATGTTTTGATTTGTACTCAGTGCTTTCAAAGACCATTGCAGGACGGGGCCACCGTCTGATCCGACAGCTGCCTGTGTGTTTTCTGATATTTACTCTGCAGCCCGTTGTTGACTCAGGGCCCAGCAGGTGATCTGTTCTACCCAAGTCACAGAACGAACCCAATCTACTGCATATAGACTCTAATCCATCAGAAAACCATGTAAAACGTGCATGTAATCTCTTTTTCCAATGAGATTTTGCCCTTCAAATCCTGCTGAGCTGCCGCAGAGCAGCTGCCTCACACCTGGCACTGTATGATTCACCGGAAGTGCACCTGGTTTGTTTCTATGAAGATGATTTATGAATCTGTGATAAGTCTGTATAAAGGTAACACTGTCAAAAATCATATTCTGATACTAACTGGGAAAACTCGTATTGAAACTACTGAAAATGCATTTAAATGATCTTGCTCTTTATCTGAACTAGTGTGAGACTACATGGTAAAATTAAAGAAGCTATGATTTTTTTGTATTGAAAATAAGATTCTGTTTTTAAAAGAAATAACAGTAATAAGCCTTGTTGAGCCTTTTCCTCCATCCATCCATCTTCTCCCGCTTAATCCAGCTGGGTCGCGGGGGCAGCTTGCTGCCCAATACTCATAGCACCTGACCCCCCCTATGAACCCCTCTGCAGGTGGTGAGCCCACAGGAGGGTGGACAACATGGTCCTTGATGTTAGTTCATAGGGGTGCGGGCATGTTTTGGGTTGATGGGGGAAACCGGAGTACCCGGAGGAAACACATCCAGACACGGGGAGGAACATGCAAACTCCACACAGAAAGGTCCGGGCGACCCGGGGATCGAACCCGCAACCTTCTTGCTGTGAGGCCTGAGTGTTGCCACATGGCACGGTGGCTTTTCCTTTGTACTGAAATCAAGTATGACATTTTTGTATCATGACAACACTGATGACGTGCTATACTTTTTTACTTGAAATGAGTAAAACATACTCCCTTTGTGCGTTACCTTTGTATTGGTTTTGTCATTATTTTTTACTGCATACGACCAGTATAAATAAGGCTCAGAACTTTTCTTTTTCTTTTTTCTTTTCTTTTCTTTTTTGTTGGAGACGTGCAATGTGAAGAGGATGATACAGAAAAAGATGATGATGAAAAAGCTGAAGAAGAAGATGACAAAGAGGAAGAAGATGATACTGACGATGAGGAAGCGAAAGAATAGAAGAAGCTGAAGAAGAAGATGTGGATGATGATAATGAAGGAGACAAAAACATGATGCAGATGATGGGGGAAATGATGTAGAAGAAAATAAATAAAATAAAATAAAGAAATAGATGACAACGACAGTGAAATATTGATGAAGATCAAAAAGAATAGAAGAATATAATGAAGAGAAGGTGACAAGAAGATGAAGAATATGTCGATGTTGATGAAGCAGAAGAGGAAGAGAAGAAGAAGAAGAAGAAAACCAGCAGAAGAACCACAACAATGGTATCAAGTATCAGTGATAAAATGGCATCAGCTCTGACTTTCTATAAACTAAACCTCCCAGATAATGCTCTCACTTTCATCTCCTTAATCATCGTCAGTGTGTATTTTGGGGCTGTGCCAGTGAATATGTTTGTATGTGATTAGACAGAGTAAAGGGGAGCCGGTGAGTCATGGAGTTGTTGGTTTGGATGACACAGTAGCAGCCTCCTCTCATTTGTCTCTGTCACTGCAGCACATCTCCACGTGACTCTGGCCCGAGACATGTGATGGACCCGCCTGTTCCACTCAGCAGATCATGTCAAACCTGAATATCTGACTCCAACAAAACATCAAATCTTATATTTAGTTCTGATTAACAGTTTAGAAGTGCATAAACTTTTTGAGAGAGAAGCAGGTTACAGCACCGTGCTACATTACAGTTCAGATCTGTGAAGAGTCATCCCTATTTATAGAAGGTATTTTTGAGCAATAGAAACACTTTAAAGGTGCAATGCACAACTTTAAAGGGTAATGTAACCACATGGGTTATGCAGAGGGACATACAGCACACTCTGTGACGTCTGGTCAGTGCAGTATTATAAGGAGTCCAACTAGCGTGTGGCTATATATGCTATGCAATTATGTTATTTCCTTTATTTCAAATTACAATTCATACTTTTTAATGTTTTTTTGTCATTCAGAATAATTAATAAAAGTTGTCCCAGCAGCAAATATGACCTTTACGCACGGTATCCTTTGTTATCGGCACAGTTGTAATGTGCATGTATTCTACTGAGAGATTTCTATTAATTCTCATAACACTGATTGAAAAACATGTAGTGAGGCATAAATCTCACATCTTTCTACATACCTCTCCGTGAATTATTGGTCAGCCAAGTGAGTTCAGTGTTACCAATCTAGCTCAAGCTTAAGTCGGAATACACCAGTACTAGTACTGATATGCTACCAATACTGAAAAATTTGCTGGATGGGGAAGCACTGGTCCTATGATAGTGATTCAGCCAATATCCTGGTTGGGCCTTTAATCTGATGTAATGACAGTATTTACAGAATATTTTAACTTTTACTCACACAAGGCTGTTCAGTTCAGTAGGATAAATAACAGTTGCATAACACAATTGGATCCCTTGTGTAATAAGCTATCTAAGGTTTAAGGCAATAAGTGGTATTGGTGAATATTGGATATCAGCAGATACTGTATAGTCACATCAATATAGGTGTCAGAACTGAAAAGGCTGGATCAGTCCATGCCTAAACACACTGGGATTCCTGCTTTGAGCTTTCACATACAAAGTTAACTTGTAAGCCCCGTGCTGTTCCTTGTAAACGCTTTTGTCCCCATGATTGACTTGAGCCCCCTCCCCTCTGATTTAACATAACAGCACAGCAGATGACTGGTGTGATGACAGGGATGACGCTGACAATGACTAACTCCAGAGCCTTAGTCTTCGCCTCAGATTGGCCACAACACAAGAATGGTAGTACGTCAACGCAGCAGCACCTCCTCCTCTGGTACAGTATGAGGTCCCAAAATCTTCGAGTGGATTTGTGAATCTGAGCTCGTTCGGAGAGGCTGGGGTGTGAACACTTGGAGGAGAGTGTTGTGTTCCACTTGAGACTCGTGACCAAGTGTTATAGCAGCAGCTGGGACCTTATTTTTATATTGACTTTGGAGTGTTGTTGTACAATTTTCATGGGGAACTATAAAAGAAATATTAATCTATAAAGCTATATAGGAACTATTTTTCATTATTTTTTTCTCCAACAAGAAATTTATTATTTTTCTATTGAATTTATTTTCCACTGAGACCTATCCATTATAATATTTTCTAATGTAAAACTGACAGCTGTGTTACCAATTAATTTATTGTTTGAGAAGATACATTTTTAAAATTCTAAACAGCAAAACTGATCTAAATCAGCTTAATACTAAAAAGAGGTCTATTGATTTCCTGTTCGAAACTGTCACGATCAAATAAAGGTAGGACCCAAAGGCAGACAGGAATCCAAGAGAGTTTACAAGGATTTATTACAGAGATGATGAATATAGCAGGGGTAGCAGGCAGGTCAGGAGGGCAGCGGGTAGAGTAGGCAGACAGGGTAGGATTCTGATTCTGATTCTGATTCTGATTCTGACAGGCTGGAGCTGAGGACGGAGCTGGAGCTGGGCCAGGCAGACTGGTTGGGAGCTGGAGCAGAAAAACAGACGGGTGAGAAAAAACACAACAAACTGGGCGGAAAATTCATAAAGAGCCGGAGCAGGCGTTCACCACGGAGGTTAACTGACGATCTGGGGGAGATGGTGAGGAGAAACCAGGTAGATATTGGGATGATTGGAGATGGGAAACAGGTGCACAGGCCAGCCCAGGAGCAGGAGGAGGAGTCGGACACGCCCAGCAGATCCGGAGAGGAAGGAGGTAAGTGAGGAGGAGGGTGAAGCAGGGAAGGATCGCACCAGGAGTGTACCATGACAGAAACAGCAGCATTAATTATGGATTTTTCTTGGTTTTAGTGTTGAAAAATGACTACATAACATTTTTTTAATCTGCAGGGAGGTAGGTGAAAAAATGTATTTTCTGAACATTCAAACCTCAAATGCAGAACAATACAGGATTACTGAAATATGCATGAATGAATCTATATAACTTTTCATAAACTAATGAGGGAGCATTAATATGGCTCATAAAAGTTGATTTTGTGTAACACCTCTCCTTTAATTGTACAGTAACATTCCTGTTTGTATGTGGATTCATCGCAGTGTGCACAAAACTTACCTATGACAAAGGTACTGGGCATTAGTAATGGACACCACTATCACATGTGTCCCTGAGCTGCAGCTCTGTCAGACCTGATCCGCTCACTCCTCTTTTGGTCAACAGGAAGTGACCACAGCATGAATCACTGAGCACAATACACCGTTCTTGTTAAATAAAGCTGTGAGATGCATGTTTTTGACCGGACTATTCATTTCCATATGCATTTTACAGCCCATATGTCAGAAAGCTGGAAAATGTCTGGTTGTCATTTTGTGACATGCTTGGTGTGGGTTATTCACAGTGCAGTCAGTGTCACGCAGCAGATGACTTATGCATGCTTTTATTCAACATATATATTATATCTATTAACAAAAATGAACTCCACTGGATTTATTATTTATCTAATTCATTATTATCTATTATCTACACAGATTTGCTGAAAAAACATTTGTTTAAGACACTGCAGGCAAAGCCTTTTCTTTCTTTTGGTCAGTTTGGTCTCTTAAACTACAAGCTTTCCTGTGAAAACAACAGATTACTCTGCACCGAAAGATGTTTTAATAGTTAATTTAATCAACTTGCCTCCATGATGTTATATGGGATGTTGTTTTCTCAAAATGCATTTTTCTTCCATAGCGACATGAGGACCACCCCTTAAAGTACCACCTGCACACACCAAGCTTTCTAATCTTGTACTTACCCCAATTTTGACAACACGTGCTGAAGGATTGTTTGATATCTAGTTCCAGGTCTGATTTATTAAATAAAAAAATAAATAGGTGAAATCATACATTTTAGACAAAGTTTCTTTCAAGTCTAGTTTACTGAAATACTAAATAAAATATCCAAAATCCAAATGTATATTTTTTGTATCTAATATGTCAACAAAAAGAAACAAGAAATGTAAACCTTGCTCTTTTAATTTTTCTCTTTTACACACAAAACGTCTTATTTTCAGTGGCACGGTGGCTGAATGGCACTCATGCCTCACAGCAAGAAGGTTGTGGGTTCAATCCCCGGGTCGCCCAGTGTGGAGTTTGCATGTTCTCCCCTCCGTCACTCCGGTTTCCCCCATCAACTCAAAACATGCAGCAGCCCTGAACTAACATCAAGGACCATGACGTCCACCCTCCTGTGGGCTCACCTCCTGCAGAGGGGTTCATAGGGGGGATCAGATGCTATGAGGATTGTGACCCAGCTGGATTAAGCAGGAGAAAATGGATGGATGGATATCTTATTTTTATATGAAAATATTACATGAATATGTAATATATGTTTTTTTTACATTTATGTAAGTAAACTATAGGAGAAGCTTCAAAATGATATCTCTAAATTTAAGATTTTTTCCTATTCACCTGCAGTGTCTCACCTTAAAATGCTTAAAATGCTGAAGTAAACATGGGCCCTATCTCACAGCACTATAGAGCCTTACTGTGGACAGACAACAACACGATTTGATTTCTGAAAGACTGTTATTGGAAAGAGAATAGACTAAAACCATGTTATTTCAGCTGTAAAAGCACCATCTTCTTTGAGGCGTGGGTATTATGTGTTTGACAAAGTATGACTCATCCTTTGATCATATATTAATGTTTTATTTCTGGATCTGCCTTTCTTCTCTCTCCCCCCATCTCTCTCTCTCTCCCTCTTTGTGTGAATCAATCAATTTAAGTTTTCATTAATTCTTCATGTTTGCGATAATTGTACAAAACAAGAAGGGAAGGGGGGGAGTTCGACACTGCAGTGGTCTGGTCATCAGGTTGTGACGCCCATAGGTACTTTGTGATGTCACCGAGCAGACAGACGAAAGACATGACGCTGGATCCACTGGGCGCCAACGACAACCTGTCTTTTGACTTCTCTTCAATCATTCACAATCTTAGCTGGTGAAAAGAGAGTCTGTCCTTTAGGGAGAAGATGATAATGTTTGCAGTAACAATTCTTTTCAAAGGCAAATCTAAAAAGAAAAAAAAAAGATATGAAAAGAGCAGAGACCTGTTGAAACCCTCAAGACATTGTGGTGGTGTTGTCCATTGCAGTCTAGTGCTGTCCAGTCTTCCTATGGCCCCATTGTTAGGAGTATTATACCTCTGATGACGTTGGCTGGCAGTGAGACCCTTCAGTACCTCACAGAAATGGAATATCTCTAGCTTTAAGGGTGAAAGGACAACAGCGCTTGACATTTTTGGACTCTCACATGCTTTCACTATGGGCAGTGAGTCATATTCATTTCTGCACATTTTTGGTGTGGTTGTCATTTTTAACATAGCTCAAGCTCAAGATGGCCTATTTAGTGACTCCAGCATAATAGTTTGCTATGATGTGCGGGTATCGAGAAAATGACTGTATTTGCCAATTGCATCCATCCAGTTTCTTTCGCTTATCCAGGGCCAGGTCGTGGGGCAGCAGTCTGAGCCGGGAGGTAATGTAGCTAGTGTCCTTTACATAAGCCTGGGGAGAGCTAACAAGGGTGTGAATAAGGACAGAAACAAAGGCAAAGTTTTAAAATGTTTATTAATTGATTAAACATGTTTCAATGATTGACCTGTAAAGAAAAAGAAATAAGGAAAGGAAATAAATAAGTGCATTTATTTAATTGTGAGTAAAATGAATTGTACTTACCCTCTTTGTTGCCTGCCTCAGGTGTTCTGGATAAAAAAGTCCCCAGGGAGCTGGAGCAGCTTAAAATTAGTGTTTTATGTGGAAGTTAAGACTTTGCCCCAATCACTTCACTAGTTTGTTGCCTTGACAGACTTACTGCCACAGCGAGATCTCAGCCAAGGCAACACTGACCTGTGTCGTTTTTTGGCTTCTGACAGTATTCGACCACCTCTAACAATGGACTTTAGCTTCAAACGTGCCGGAGTTCAACTTTAAGAAGGTTCCGGGGAGGCAACCATTTTGTTAGGAGGAGGGGTGCACAGATATTTTAACTCTTTTTCTATTTAGTAGTTTTAAATTAATAATAAAATACTGCTAAATTAATATAGACATATCTTTGTATTTGATGTAATTGAATATTTGTGCACTGTTTTCATATAGTTAACTTTTTAAATATTGAAAGCAAATGGCTTGTACTTACAGGTGCCCTATAAAAGGAGCCAGCCTCACCCTGGTTAGGGGAGGTGCTGTGTGTGCGCACGTTGCTGCCATGCTTGTTTTTACCTTTTGGATCTTTGTACTTTTGTAAATATTTTACAATTTTTCTTGCCCAGCTCCCTCTTCACCACAACGGTTTGATACAGCAACCGCATCATTACTGCCAACGCTGCCCCAATCTGCCTCTTGCGCTCCGTCCTCCCCTCACTCATGTACAAGACCCCAAGATACTTGAACTTCTCCACTTGAGGCAGGGACTCTCCACTCATCTGCAAAGGGCAAGCCACCTTGGATTTGCTAATTGCACTTCTATGGAAATCGAATGGAACTCTTAAAATCTGCTATAAATTTTTGTAAGATTAGAATAACAATTGTGAATCCCTATAACCAAAATGTGCTACTAAGTGTAAGATTCTCTCAGTAAATATCTTTACTGACGCTTTGACTCTCATATCTGATCTTAAAAGTAATATTGTTAAAATTATGAGACCGACAGGCTTAGCTATATCTCTTACATCACAATTTCCTGCTACTGTCAGTTGATGCATCTGTTCTCATCTCATAACAAACATATGGTAAAAAGCAGGATGTTCTTGTTTTAGTTTGTAGCACACAAAAGTTGCAAATGGCCTTTTGTAAAGTGTGATACATTGTTCATTGCTCTTTTTCTGGCCTTTATTTCAAAATACTGTTCATAAACAATATTTGAACATTTGGTCATACTCTACTCCCCCTCATCAGATAGTCTGGCAAGCAAGAATCTGAAGTTTCAGGAACTCTCTCTTGTTAGTTTTGTTTGTGTAATTTCTGGTGTTACATTTTACAGGGAGCCAATGCTAACAGAGACTTATTGAAGATTCCAGATTGTTCCATAATCACACTTGAACTTGAACACTTAAAGTGAATATTAAGTGACATTTTCTCACACACAAAAAACAGTTTAAAGCACTATATGATGGAGGATCCTCCACTTGCTTGTGTCCATGGAGATATTTCTGCTGTGGGCATTTTCCACAGTATGGCATTCAGCTTCTATGTCTCCATGGAAACAAGCAGGTGACACCAATACTAGATCAAGTTACAGGTCAGACATGTGGAGAGACAACCCTGGTCTTGTGCATGTTTTTCAAGGGAATTTCAATATTGAATAAAACCATTTGATGCAAAGCTCTGATTGTGTTAGAGAGTGTGTGCGTGAGCGATGCGTGTGGGAGCTGTTATTGTATCTTTTAACATGTTTTATGAACTGTGGCTAGCCTTGGGCCAGTAGAGGACCAAGGATAGAAATTAGCTTTGGCTACAATTCTGCATATTGACAAGTACATGTTTTTCTTTTGCATTATCTTGGCTGTTAATACGGATCGTAAATAAATACAAATACTAATCTTCACTGCAGCAAGTAGAAGGTGAAGGTGGCAAACCCCCCTTTACAAAAGTCAGACATAGTGCACCTAAATATTTTTCTCTTCTCTTTCCTCTACTGAGATTATATCACAATAGATGCAGGTTTAAGATTTGTTTCAAATGACCTGCTAAACTCTTAATCTCTCAATTAGTTATTTTACTGTGTAACCATTGTGATGAAGGCTTCAAAGAAACAAGATCAATATGTAGGGGTGGAACAAGAGACAATTTCTACCAGATGAGACATGAGATTGGGTCTTGTTCTTGTTCTATTTATTATTTATACTAAATATATTTTGCCAATCTGTTCACAATTGAAGCCTCATTGTAGCACTGCTTTCTGGACCTATGACTTCTCTAGAAATGTAACTTATCAGCACTTTAATCTCCTTTTGTCCAATCTAAATGTAAACACGTGAAAAACATCTCACACGATAATTTTCCTCATGTGTGCACAATCTTGTGGCAATTTTTGTCTTGCAAGATCTTGTGGCAAGAGAGCTTATCCCATCTCTTTCAACATCGATGCAGCGCCTGGAGGTGTCTGAAAACGGTATCATAATGACTTTGATCACCCCTCAAATGAGCTCATGCCATTACACCTCTGCTCTGAGGAAGCACTGGGCACAGAAACTCCACACTTTTTAATGACCTTTATGGACTAATTTAATGCCTTGAATATTTTTTGTTTCCTGTTTGTCTTTTTAATCATTTGGCATCTGTGGAGAAGCTAGCACGATGTGGTCGAAGAGGCAGACTTCAGACAAAAAAGTGTCTTTGACAAGACAAAAAACTTCTGGTGTTAATGTAAAATAACTTAATTACAAATGGTTACAACTGTGAACTCAGGTAAACAGAAAATAATAATAATAATAATACTAATAATAATACTAATACTAATAATACTAATAATAATAATAATAATAATAATAATAATAATAATAATAATAATAATAATAATAATAATAATAGTAATACATTTTATTTGTTTTGTCAAGGCTCTCAAGGTCGCCGTACATCAAGGACATTAAAATAATACAGTACAAAATAAAACAGTGTAATAAGTAACTTAAATCAAATGCAACAACCCAGTGCACCCACGGAAGTCTTTCCCTATTGAAAAAAACTGCTTACTTTTACACCTCCCAGCAGATACACACACACACACACACACACACATATATATATATATATATAATATGATATGTGATAAATGCAAAGTAGGTTATTTTGTGGCATTTTCTTGCAGCCCGGTAAAGGTCAATAATTGGCACTAACATGAGTTTTTGTGCATTGGTAGATATAGTGTAGTGTAAAATAAATATTAATACAAAATATTATTGTAGTTTTTCATATTTGAACCTTTTAAATGCCATTTATGTTTTGAATCAACCCTGATTTTGGTTGAAAATGATTTCTTTCCAAAATGTGATTATTTTGAGCTCTTTTATTACAGCCTGGAGTGTTATTTTTGTGTAATATCAAATACTCACATTTGTATCACTGAGTGCATAAAATGCACCATTGAAACCCATTCAAACTGCAGTTTTGGATTCTGCTCCTGTGGAAACATAAAATATGCATTTATACATTTCAATGTTTCTGAAACTAACTTGACCATATTTATTGCTTTGCACCAGATCAGTTTTCAGCATGTCCAAACTCTGGCAAATAAACCAGATTTTTCCCATTCTCCCATATATTATGACAATACAGGGACTTCTTCAAATTTCTAGGATGTCCAAATACTGTGCACATTTTATGTGCTTAACGATACTATCGTTAAGCACATTTTATGTGCTTACGATACTATCGTGATAACCTGATGAACACAGTGTACTGATGGTCTGATATGGTCAATGAGCAGAAAGTTTAAACATCCTCTAAAAAGCCACCACCTCACCACATTTCATGCTACTTGAATGAATGTGTAGAAAATTAATGACCAATGAAAAGTCAAAAGCACGTAAAATGCGCTGAACTATGCCAGAGTGTTAACTGTGGACCGAAAAATGTTTGTGTTTGAAGTAAAGAATTGATAAAACATGTGATTGTCATTATGAAAACCTTCATCAGGCCTTATCTGAGTAGTTGGGATAAGGCAACATTGACCACCTGCTCTGCAAGGCCCACCACCTGCTGCAGTCTATTCCTGTGTTGTGAATGAAACAGGTACCAGTCAGCCTCTTTCACATCACAAGTACCACTCCTGGGCCCGCACACACATTCAGATCCTTCAGGGAGAATAGGCTGTGCACAATGCAAAAGCAGCTGATTGTCCCAGGAGTGTCAAGGCTATTTGTGTCTGGGCAGCTAATATGGCTAACTACATGCAACGTTGTGTGAAAGCTCTTGACAGGTTTTGTTTGGAGGCTGAGTCACCTCCCTGATTTTCCATCCAGACCCTTGTTAGCGTGTTGAAGTGAAGCCAGAGGAAGAGAAGAGAGGACGACTACGTGACGGTCTCCTGACTCTTGACGCCACATGCAGGCATCTATCTGTGTGTGTGATTGGACGATGCTGCAGCCTACCTTTGACAGTGTGACCAATCTCCAACACTCATTAACCAGCCTGACATCTGCGGAGAATCACAATGAGTAGCTATGTTTGTTTACACCTGTTGCTATTTTTAAATTCTGTCCTTAGATTTCTAAAGGCAATTGTGGATCTTTTAGTCATGCACCGGTTAAAAATAGGACAATTTTTTACCTGTGGAACGAGGTCAACATCCACATCCATAATTATATTAAATTCTTAAAAATATTCTGCTCAATGACATAAATTTATAAATGGCAAACTGTCATTTTTGGGCTTTTCCACCTTCTAGACACCCAAAGTGCTTTACATCAAGGAACCACTCACCTATTCAGAGTATTCATGCACTTGGGCTATATGGCAACTTCCTTACAGACCAGTTTCATAATAATAATAATATTAGTGAGAGGGAAGAGAAGATCAGACTGTATTCTAAAAGCACTGACTCATATGAAATTAGTTTTATTCTACTTGTATAGGGCATGTAGTTTGGCGGTTCTCTACATCTTCAGAGTAGTCGGATCCAGTGAACCACAGGCTGAAGATAGATTCCAGGTGAATACTGTTGTTGTGTCCTTGTGCAAGCACTTAACCTGCCCTGATCCTAGTGTCTGCATGTATTGTTGTATAAATGTGTATCAATAGGTGAGTGGTCCCTTGATGTAAAAAAAAAAAACAAAACCTTTTAGTGCCAGTGTCAGTGAATCAGATTGCACGTGCATGTGATCAAAGGCCAAACAGTACCACTGTTATTGTTTTCAATAAAAGGACATGATGTGCAGCCAGCCAATATCCCCCCATTCCGCATCCTTCAAATGAAAAAAGTAATCCGTACAATCTCTCTTCAAATCATCGTGTGCTATAGACATATTACTGTATTAACGGTTTCTAAGGTAAACCTATATCTTTGAGGGAGGATTGTAACAGGTTTCACAGCTCCCTCTCCTCTGTCTGGTTCAAGGATGTGTTTTGAAGCTATGGTCCAGTCACAGTGGGACAGTGACTCATCCTCCCTAAAGCCCCACTGACCTTCTTCATTCACTCAGCCCGACTAATCTACTCCCAATGCTCCAATTTATCTCAGCTCTTTAAAGGGCCCATATTACACTATTTTCCAATCTATGTTATAATGCTGTCTCCTCATCAAAAACATGGAGTTGTGTTTAGTTTCGTTCACACAATTTTTGCATATTTAGGCTTGGTGTGTGTTCTTCTCTCAAACAGAAAACACTCTGTGACACCTTCTGATGTCATGTGTTAACACAGGAAATGCTCCACTGTGTTTTTACAGTCCATACATTTTCACTAGAATCATTTGGATAATTTCAGCTCTGGAATTGCCACTCTTCTGAGCTAAAGGTTAAAATTACCTTGAAAACTATCACTTCACATCACAAGAAGGCACTGAGCATTTAGAGCTTTGGAGATGTAGACAGATTAATAATAAAGGATTAGGCAAAAATGTGTGAATGACGCAAAACAACTTTGGGTATGCTTTTGATTAGGGGACATTCAAACATGGCTTAAAGCTCATAAGAGTGAATTTTGCATAATATAGGAGCTTTAATTGGGGTGTAACATATTTTTATTCATGTAGCGAAAGCTTCATTGCTGTTTTTACTGTTACAGGCCTATTCTACCCTCCCATAAAGTGGCCTACAATGTGAATTGGCTTGTGAAAAGTTGTCTTAGTTAAGTCACTTCATCTTTCTAATCTTTTAAAACTGATTTTTCCACCATACAAGGCTTTAGGTACCAGACAGATGTGAAAACACGTGGCGTCGACACAATTAAGCACATAATAATTTACTATAGTGTCATTGTGGGCTTCCTGTAGCTCTAATCAGACGAGCGGTAACTCATTTGAATGGCTTAATAGTCTATTTTCTTTCATAAATAAGATACAAAAGAACAGTAAGTGAACTGTTCTTTTTTCTCCTTAAAAATGAGAAATTACTGGCAGGTTTTGGACACAAATGTTTCTTTTTATGAGGCAGAGTTGTGGTTTAGTGTCGTCTCTTCCACTGGAGTCCCACGCAGTGCTCAGAGTGGGCTGGGACAGCGCATGACACCACTCAAAAGTATGTCACATTAGACGACGCTTTCTGCCTAAAAATACCCCGCAAACAGAAAAGCTCCTGATTGATTTTGTTTAGGGTAAGAGTCATGGATTCATCGGATCTAGTTTGTTGTTTTAGTCGTGTTCGGTGTGTATCGGAACTCTTCGTCAGGCCGCATACGAAAGACGTGACACAGATTGGAGTCACTCCGCTTTACTCCTGTGACAGACGTATAAATACTCTATTAACATGTCTTCACCCATATCAGGCACAGTGGCTCCGTCTGCAGTCTCCACCGTGCTACTGAGAGGGGAAGTTGAACTATCAAAATAAAACACGCCGGTGCATTTCCTGTTTTCAAAATAAAACGCAAAACTGATAAAAAAAAAAATCACATAGAAATTATAATGAAACATAAGATACAACCAGGAAATCGTGATATGTCCATTTTAACTTCGTTACACCTATTCTTGCTATCGTTTATTTATTTATTTATTTATTCATCCATTCGTTTGCACAGGCTTCAAATGGCGACATCGTGCAGCGGTAGTTTCCTGTGGAGTAGACCCACAGTTCTTTAGCGCAGCCTAGTGGTAAATTAGATCACTACCATAAACACTGTGACCTGTTTAAACGCTGTATATTAAACAGCCATTCACGTTAAGAATACATGTTTTTGATTCCTTTTTTCGTATCTTACTGGGACTCGTAACATTCACCAGTCAGTAGTTGAACTGTGATCCATAGATATAAGCTTGGCGTTACAGTGACCTAATACTTCATACTGAGCCGTGTAACAACAAGCAGAACTCGGTCACTAGATGGTAGCAGCGCATTGGCAAAATAGTCTATGGACAGTACGGGTAGTACCCAGGTGATCCATTTGTGGATCTCGTTATTTTTCACGTGTAAAATGTTTAAGCTGTACTAATAAATAATACATAATAAATAATAAATAATGTTCTCATCAGTGTTTTGTTTAGTTTTGACCCTGGACGTCGTGTGGCCTTGAACCTTAATGCATAACCTATAAACATAAGCCTATGCAAAAGAGCATTGTTAACTATTACACTTCTCTGTGCTATAATAAAAGTATTGCCACACTGAATCCAGTGGTGTTGAGCACTTGGGAGGTCGAGTCTGTGAACAAGAGTTTATGATCTGCAGTTTACACAGTTATATGAAACGAGGTGGGTGCTCCTGTGACTGGTTTAAGGGAAACCTCAGTGTTTCACATGACTCCTTTGATCATACAGACATCATGTGCTTTTGGAGATTTACAGCACGTGTATAAGTCTGTGGTTCGCTGCACAAATGTGTAATGTCTGTATTTTGACACACTGAGGCTAAAACAGAACAAAATACACATGTAATCCAGGTTTGAAAATCTTGTTTTATTGTAAGTATTGCATCTTCAACTTACACAGCTAATCACCATCATCACCAGAGTCCATGTTTACAGAGAATGGCCACAGGTTTTGGACAGCAGGAGGACTCCCTTTGGGTTTGAGTAACTTGACCCGGCACAATGGCGGTCACTAACCCACTAACCAGAGCACTCGTCTAATCCTAGACACAGAGGTAAAATATCACTTTGTGACCAGCTCATGGAGATATGCCAAGTTTTTGGAGTTCGCAGCAAAGCCCGAAACCATCGTCAGACCGCGTGACTGACGTGATGGACCAGACTGCGCTGCAGTGTGGAGATTCAGTGAACAAATAAAACCTGCATAGAGCAGTGCAAACTCCTCAGTGGTTAGATCAAGGCTGAGTAATTGTGCAGCCGACAGCTCTTCTGACTTTGGTGTACTCTGGTACGTGGAGCCCACACAATGCCAGTTTTACCCGTTTTGAAAAAAATAACAACACTGTTTCATGACAGATAACAGTATCTAAAAGTCTATCACCTGTACAATTTTTGGAAAAGCATCAGTTCAGCGTCACAGCGGTCTGACTCAAGCCTGGGCAAGGTGAGATGTAAAATTTAACATAGTGGGACCTTTATCTTGTCAACAGTGCAGGTTTCCCAAAATACAAAGAAATGAATAAAGACTAGATGAAAGGTAATAATAACTTAAAGGGGCAGAGTAAATGTAAACTGTCCCCGGAAAAAGAGAAAAGAGGACACTGAGGTGTTTGAGGTTGTTTTGGCATTTGTTTGTTTTTTTATATTTAAGCACCTAAATGGTGACATTCGGACTCTGCCATGTCGTAATAACCTCAACAGAGCTCGCTCGGAGCTTTCAAATTAGAACACCTAAAATATTAATGTCTTTCTTTACTAATTTGTTCTTTATAGTTTAAATCCTCAATCCGAGGCATTAAAAGGTAAGACACACTTTGTCAACTGAAACACAAGTCTAATAGAGACTACAGTCCTCCTAATAGAGGACAGTGGAGCTTTAGACCCCCGTAATTGTTTAGTAGCTGGCTCAATATTTTCCATTAAAGTCTATGGGTTAGCCCCATTCTTCAGGAGACCCCTGAGCCCCTGAGACAAATTACACTATGCATCTCTTTGTACCTGCTTTAAGAGAAACTGTTGTAGGACTTGTACGTGTTTGTAGCTTTGCATGTGTCATAGGGGCACAACTGAGGGGTTAGCCCTGAACAAGGCTGGTGACTCTAACTAGGCGAGGCTCAGCACTAGGAGCAGCTTAGGGGCCAATTACATTTCAAGTGTCCATTGAATAAAACATCAGAAATAATGAAAACAACATGGCTACATTTTTGCCCTCCCCACAAAAACAATAAAATATACATTTCTTAAAATAAGGAATGAGGAATATGCATTCAAAGGAGTAAATAAGACAGACCCAAAATAAGTTAACTCATTTTCTCATGTGTTTTCTGAGGGATGAAAAATAAATATTGAGGGGTCTAATTCTTGCACACGTGGGGCAGTGAGGGACTGCAGTGTCACTCTTTAATGCCAGTGGAGGGTGAGTGTTTGGTCGGCACAGCCGCAGCACCACACACCTGTTAGTTCTGCACCTCAGTCTCCTGCACTGAGCACTGACCCCTATGAAGGCCTTACACCACCTTTACCCCATTCAATCTCACAAACAAAGTCCCATAAATACAAGCCACACAATCTCTTCCAGCTCAAGTCCTTCTGGTCAAGTCACTTTCAGGAAGAAATTCTTCTTGGGGCAACAACACAATGAATAACTTTTGAATGTTTCGATCAAGAGCAAAATAATAGTGTCCATGCCACTTTGAAGATAAAATTTTCCAAAATGTAATTTAAAATGCACAATAAACACAGGGCAAACAGCAACAGAGGCAATAGGTCTATCCGTGAGCTCTAACAATTTTAAAACCCATTTTTGTTAAAATTTTTGACGCTATCTGTATGTACAAAAACAAGAAATTTTGCTTTTTGGACGGTCACGTCTTTAAGGGAAAATGCACATGAGGAGTTGAAACTGACAAAAAGACAAGTTATTGCTTATTACTGCTGGAAAGAGGATGGACATTTATTCCAAAGTCTGTCATTTGATTGTTGCGGTTTTGTTTTTAAACTTTTAAACTTTATCGCTTTGTGCCGTTTCTACTGACAGCTCTAAAGTAGGCAAGTGCAGGGTTGCTTGTTGTAGCTGCTTGTAGAGGGGAAAGGGAACCAAACAAAAACACACACACATTACAGTTTCCAGCCATTGAAAAACGCACTGAGCCCCACATTCAACAGGAGAGCTCCCTCCTTCCTCTGCTTTTGTGGTGGTTTTCCTTAGGGCCAGACTGGAACAATCACTGCATACTCGCTGTTGGCTTTGAAAGCTTGATGGTGGATCTGAGTTTTCCCATTGGTCTGTTTGACAATAGCACCAATAAGTGTCCAAGCTTCTGCAGTGTTGAGCAGAGGAGAAAACATATGACAGGCTGTAGGGGAATGTGTTGAGATGGCATGTTGTTGAGCCAGTGTAACAGTGACCCCTCAAATCCCCATGTACGCGCACACACACACACACACTACTGAAACACACAATACTCTCCTATGACGTGAATTTAAGTGCATTTTCGATCCAATCAGGGGGTACACATAAAATAAAGGAAACATCATTCATCGCAGTAGTGTGGGTTTAAAAATCATCACTTCATATCAATCATGTGTCTGCTCTCCCTTTAAAGAAGTTTAAAATCAATTGGCAGCCTCACATGAACATCAGGACTAAAGCTAGGAGTGGGAGGGAGAGGGTAGCGCCATTAGCTTAGCCATGTCTTCCAGGGAGAGGTTGACACAGGTACGGCAGGAGAAAACGTGAGGGTGTGTGTTGGCAGAGGGGAGGAGGGGCAGGCTCTAGGAGGAAAAGGCAAGTTTGACACTGCAGGAGGAGTAGCCCTCGTCACTGGCCATGCTTTGCAGGCTGCTGTGGTCATCCAAGTCGCTGGTGCTGGCCGTGCTCACACTGTCCAGCTCTCCATGGGAGAACTCCGTGCTTTCTACGTCCACCTCAATCTCCTCTGTGGACACAAACAGAGGCAAGTCAGGCATTCACCTAAACAGGCATGACAACTTTACAATTTAGGTGTTGGTACCAATAAACCAGGGCTTAATTCTGATAGAAACCCTAAAACAAATTCACTAAAACAAGTAACTCAGGATGGCTCCTAAGTCCCATCAAAGGAAGCCTGTAAACCTCTGGTATGCATAGAATAAACTGTATATAACTATAATAAACTGAAACATGTTTGTGTGTGTCAGTAAAGGTTACTGAAGTGTCATTCTGCAGACCAGAACAATTCCCTCTTTTATCCAGAGCTCAGCAGCCGTGGGCTCACCTTGGTCGGAGTCGGAGCGGTCGGAGCAGAGGGTGGAGCCCACACTGTCCATGCGTATCCGCTCACTCTCCACTTGGCTGGGAACGCTGACTCCGCCTCTCAGCAGCTCCAACTGGCGCTGGAGGTGCCTCTGCTCACGCTCCAGGGACTCCAGCTGATACTGGCTCTTCCTGTCCGCCTCTTCAAGTTTCTGTTCAGAGAAAACAATAAGTTTATAAAAGTCATGATTCACTAATGACCCCCTATGCTATGCCCTACCTGCAGTGTTTACCATGTCTTTATACATTTACATTTGACTGTATTGAAGGCTGTTGACAATGGGCAGTACTTTTGGGCTGTCACCTTGTAGCCCGATGTCAATGCTGCTGACAGTGACAGGCCTGACTCCAACAGAAAGACTAAAGCTATGGCCGCCAATTGAAAGCCAAGCTGAGAGAAGCAGTGTTGAACCAGACAATACTATATGCGTTATATGACCTCTTGTGAATGCCGAGTATGGATGGCTCATTTCTTTTCCAGAGACCTATGTCAATGTTAGTTATGTTAATGGTCACCTAAGTGCTCTGCTCAATACAAAGCAAACAGATGGATCAGTTCATCACTTCAACTCCATCCACTTGTACATATTTATTATACAGGCCAGCCACACTGTTGGATCATCTACCAACAGTTTTGATTGTCTAATGTTAATCTAATAAACACCTTATCATGCTTATCTAATCATTGAGTGATATGCCAAAGATTTAATATAAAAATTTTCCTAAGCCTTGATTACAATTTCTATTTTATAAGTGTCTTTAGGAGGACAATCGGTTTCTTCTTAGATCACATTTTACTGTGATCAGTTAGGCTCAGGCTGAACAATAGGAGAAGGCATTTGTACTTTTTTTTTTTTGCCATTGAATGTTACATAATGCTTAAATCTGCATAGCCAATCCTTCAGCTAGCCTCGATCATGTTTTGGCTAATAAAATGTAGTTCTTTAGTTACTGTATACATTTTAGTGTTGTTGATTTTAATACTAAGGAACAGACTTGATACTCAATACCGAGTTCAATCCCACGATGATAATAAAAATTACTCTATTACTACTATTTAGACAGTAGAATGTAATTTTCAACATTAAAACATTATACTAGGCTATGTTGTCTTATGCTTGTTCTGCTACAGACCATGGTCATTCTAACGCTATTCAGGAATTCGGGAATGTGACTTTTTTACACACTGTGTATCCGGTTTCAGTACCAGTTTTAGTATTGATTAGTATCTGATTTTCGATACCGTTTAGGCCTTAGTTACCTTAATATGTGCTTTGGCTTTGTTGAGCAGGCCCAGAGTGGTGTGGCGGTTGCAGTCCGGTCCCAGTGGAATCAGGGCCTTCAACTTCTCCAGACATAGCCTCAGGTGAGCTCGTCTGCAAAACAAAACCATAATCTGTTGGACTTTGTGTGGGAAGGTGCGGCTCTAGACAGGGCTATACTGTCTAAATGCTTTCGTTTTGAGAAAAGGTCGCGGCCAAAACCTGCTCTACCACATCCTCATTATCAAATATAGTCGGAACAACTAGACAACTCCCTTTTGACGATGGAGGAATCAGAAGAGTAGCCATTCAAGTTTACTCTATTTTTAAAACCTCAGTCACTGAAACGTGTCAAGATCAAGTTGATTTCCCCAACAAAAACAAAATTTTGACAACAAGAAAAGCTGGTATACTGGTAACCAACAAAAATGTGTATGCCACACATATATTTAAGTGTTGAATGTACTAGGGCAGTATTAATCTTATATGAACTGAAACTGAATCCAGTCATTTCAAACTGTCAATGATATGCTTGGACCTTTTTAATTGCTCTGGCAGTGAAAGAGTTCAGACCTTACACTTAAGAGGAATCATTTTGACATTTTAAGGCCAGGAATCCCTCAGGGTCCCTCACGATTCGAAACAATATACAGCTCATAATACCCTGATATGGCGATACATGCAATAATTGATACATTGCACATGATACGCTATGATCTATTGCTGTTTTTAAGAACCAAATACATTTTAACAACAATATTTCTCTGTCAAACCACCTCTTGTGCAAAGTTAACATGAAATGCATGTATTTCATTCATCCAGACAGTGAATATGAATTTTGCCCACAATAATGATTCCATGTCACCAAATTTAGTATCATGTTATCGATATTTCAATATTTTTCCACACCCTTAGTTTAATGTCATGGAATTAAGTTTGTAAGCCATATTTATGTTATAATAATGATCAAAGAATACAGGGCAAATACACTGTGTTTAATTTTGTTTGCCATATTGCCCAGCCCTACTTGAAACACAACCACACATATAGGGCCTGCACTGACTTCACGTTGTGTGATACTAAATCCTCCTGTCTGGGATCCCTTTACCTTCTCAAAAATTGCCCAGGAGCGGAGGAGGTATAACAGTGTAGGCGGTAGTGGTGGTGGGGGGCAAAAAAGAGGCAGGGGCGGGTGGATGTAATGGCATTTCCTGGACCTTGGCTAGGTGCATGCTCTCCATCTTCCTGACAGTTCCTTATTCAGTGACAGTGGACGGCCAGGGTGTACTATCTATCCTGCTAATGGCCAGAGTTGAGAGGTAAAGAGAGATAATTGAGGCTATAACATAATCAGTGCTCCATTAGCAAGAGCTGCCCTTTCAGTTCAGCCTAAAGGGAACATGGAAGAGGTGAGCAGTAGTGGGGTCTGTGCGTAACCCCAGCAACAATGGGGGCAAGTGCAGTAGGTAAAAAGAGGAGAGAGGTAGAGAAATGAGACGCATTTATAGAGACTGGACAGCTGTCAGAGAGACGATGACTGTCTGAGTCTGTGGATGTAGACACTGGGTCAGATTCTGAGGGCAATATGAGTATTATGTATGCTCTAAAGAAGAAATGTTAACCACTCTGCCACCATTAAATAGTATAGTCATAATGTTTACGGATGGGCAGTGTGTTGTTTTCTCAGTAATCATTATTGGTTCCATATTGAAAATGATTTGGCACTAAAATCTTTTCTGGAATTCCCCGTCTCTGTGTGCCCATGTGTTATTCAGTTTGTACATCCTCAGTATATAAGATTTGCCTTTTAGGACTAAGTTAGCTCAGAGAAGACACCCCTTTTCAAGACAGTTAACAATTATTCCTTCCTAGCTGGGCCCAAGTACTGCACGTTACAGCAGTTACCCCTAAACTAGACTAGTCAGATCAAGTCCAGGATCGTCTCAAACTTTTTCAAATGTTACAAATGTATTTGCAGTGCCTCTTTTTTACTGTATTAAAAACGTTATAAACAGCATTACAAACTGCTGTCAATGGTGATGCTATTTATTTATTTTTTTAAGTAATTGTTTATCTAATTATCGTATCTTATCTGCAGATAACCAGGATACACCAAGTTTGAACAGGCATAAATAACTATGGGTCTCTTCTTTTTACTGACAATCTCTTGCCAAACATCCGCAGATAACACTCATAAACACTGAGCTGGTCTGCTGGACATTTTCCTAAGGTGAAACGTGGTGTGGGACTGCACTGGCACACGGCTCCGGCCCAAATACCTCATTATAGTCTTTTATTAGGGAGTGTGTGGAGTCATCGCTGATTCATCGCTTCATTTCAGAATCAATGTGAAAACCAGAAACACTCTCCTGCCTGATTTGTGAGTTATTTTCCAGTGTGTGTGATTCACAGGCTACAGGTTCTGGCTGTTTCCTGCCTGTTATTGAGACGGACTATTTGTCCTAATCTCTACAGTTACATGACAAGCTCTTCTCTAGTACACGCTGCAGACTACAGGCAAACTGTCTGCCATTGCATTAACAAGGACACCAAGTATCTTCTTAGGTTGCAAAATGTGTCCATGCAGCACTTTTTGAGTTGCTTACACAACAGCTATAACCACTCAAATATCTTTAGGCAAAGTTACTGCATATAATATTGATCTTCAAGGTAAACACTGTTTCCTTATTGTCAGCTAATCCATAAAAGGGTTTGTCTATCACATGGACCCCTAGCCAAAGATCTTAAGCCCTCTGCAGATTACAATATGAGGGGCCACCTTCTAACTCCGCCCAGTTTTGAGCACAAACGGTCAGCTGAGCAGCTCAATACACTAGTGACACAACTTCACCTGCTCAAGCTAAGGCTGCTGGGTAAAGTTATACATAGGAAGTGACATCACAGGATCTGCTAACAATTTGATGTTCAAGTTTCAATTTTGAGTAGAACAAATGAATGGTGGCAGGATATTATGTGTTATTCACAACTTCAGAGAGAGAATAATAAAACGGACAGTTCCTCCACTTTGCATGATAATGAATGGCCAAGCTGAATGATTATCTTCATCTGTGATGGATTATGTAACACGTGGCCATTTGCTACCACCAGGACCTGTGCTACAAACTGTCACGCACAGCACAGATATCCAATTCCTCTAAAGTCAAAGAGAGATTCTGATCTAGAGCTGATTCCTGATGAAAAGTAATTCAAATAGTGTTTAAAATAATTCAGGACAGAGAAGTTTGTCATAACAATCAAACACATCAGAGATCAAATCTTTTAAGACAGAGATCTGATGAGGAGGCATGAGGTGTAATGTAGTCTTGTTGTGAATGTGAGAGTTGGAAAAAGAGTGTACAGTGGGAGTGTCATAGCCCTGCATGTGTTTGCTCTGTAGTGTGTGCTGGTGCAGATGGGCCACAGGCGGGAGACTGTGCCTCTTGGCTCTGACATGTGAGTGAGCAGCCAGCCTGCCCCGGGTCAGTGCTCCACACCTTTACCCCTGTCCACCCTCTCCCTCTGGGCTCCCGGTGACACACACCACCGCCTTTTGGTGCTGTTTACTCTCTGCTATGACGAATACAAAACATTATCCATGATGCACTTTTAAAGCTATATATTTGTACGTATGATTATGATTATGGAGATTCCCCTGGCATAATACCATTTGGGGTCTCTCGTACTTGTCAAAGCAACAGCCCACCAAAATCATGATCAGTCTTTCATATTTCACAAATGTGCTTGCCTCTCTCTGCCTCCACTGCATCAGACTGCCTCCACTCTAACGCAAGTGGAGTCCTTTTTAAGCAGCACTTTGAAGCCTTTGCCTGTCAGTGCTGGAGAGCTGCCCACCTCAGCTTTCCCTGATCCTACGCTCTTCATATGAACACCACTCCTAATGCCTTTTCTCCATTCACATGTGTACACAGGTGACGTTTATTCATTTTTAACCCATTTTCAAAAGAGCGATTTACGCAGTGGGCCTGAACGATTTAAGCAAAATATCCAATAGTGATTTTTCTGACAAACTTTGTGATTACGATCAAATTTGCGGTTATGTTTCAATAGCTGGATTCTGTTTAAAGTGCAAGTTTTTAGATAATAAATGGAAGTGCAAATATCTACTGAATTAAAGGTAAAATGTCGCTGTTAACTGGAAAACTACCACTACATGACATCACAAGGTGGAACAGAGAATTTTGAGCTTTGGAGATGTACACAGACTAATAATAAAGGGTTACTCAAATGTGTGAATGAAACAAAGCACAACTCCGGGTATGTTTTTGATGACGTAACAACATTATAGCAGTGTTTAAAGCTCACAATAATTCATTTTGTGTAATATAGGAACTTGAAGTAATTGCCGTCTTTGTGATGAACTAACTGTGACCATTCGATTCAATTGCAATTAATCTTGCAGCCCTATAACACAGGTGCCATTCTTGATTTGGAAGCGAGTAATTTTACAGTTAAGAAATAGTCTCAAAAAACGGGCAGAACTGGGCATTGGAAAAGGAATAATATTAGCAAAAAAATGCATATTCAGTTTAGTGGTCTTTTGTGTGAAATAAGTGAGGGGATATAAAAGAGCACCTGGGCATGAATTGTAAGTGGATGTAACTGTATTTTTAACTCTATTCAGAAAACCAAAGCGTCTGAAAACAACAGTGACAAAGCCAAGCATAATTTTCCATTGCATTTCCCCTGGAAGCTTCACTGTTAAGACGCAGCACGGGCGATGGGGGTTGAAAAAGCAGGAAGGAAAAAAAATGGCTGCCCTAGATTCCAAACTTGTGTGAATGTGTTAAATAATAGATAAGTTCTCAAGCTGTCCAAGATGTCTAACATAATTACTGGACGTGCTCTTAAAAGGGGGAAGAGGTCAGATTTCAGGCCAGATACCAGTCAATACACTACGGTTTCCAGCCAATTCACCCGCTCTCTCGTAAACCATTTAACATACTCCCAATATGACCTACTTCTAATCCATGCAACGGGAGAGAGGAAATCTGACCCTTCACCTAGTTATTATACTAATTACACTTACTACTAATGGTATCAGCAGAGAATAGGCTAAAATGCACACAATATCAGAATATACCTTTCACAATAAATGACTTAAGAACAGCTTTTATATCTATATTGTTTTTGAAATGTGTACAAAGAATATTCAAAATTGTCAGGATCATACTTCTTTATCTTAACATGACCTAATCCACATCTACAAAACACCTTAATAAATTAAAGGCAAATCACAGCAGCTATGTGGAGGTTGATGATCTGAAACCCTGGCCAGATATTTGGGGGCTTATTTTTTCCCTAAATTGTTCCAAATGTTGTGTTAAAAATAGCAAAAGTTATTGGCAACAAGGCTTGTTGCTTAGAGGGTCCAGCATTTTATTTTTCCAACTCCCACGCTGCACATACTGAGAGAACATGTGGCACATTGATCCATACTCCGCAGATGGTCACATACAATATAGATGGAGAAGGCGAGGCTTAAAGCACATGGCATCCCTATGCATTCATATACTTCCACCAGAGAGACCACCATTTTGATCTACTATATATATATCTGGAGGGTTGGATTAGTATTTTCAATCTCAGTTATGAAGCTATTAAAATGAACTTTGAGCAGCATCAACAATTGCATTTTCCCAGAAGCAGCACAATATAATATATAATATATTTTTTGTTGTTACCAAGACACTATAAAGACATCCCTTTCCCAAATACTGATAGCTGGTTTTGCAATATCTGTTTTCTAATGTTCTAATGTTATTTTTAATATTCAATAGAGACCGAACCTTTCAGACTCATCCAATGTGTTGGTCAATCAATCAATCTGATTGTATGTGTACAGTGCTCTACAATTGACACTGTGCTCTCTATAAGCGCAGTACTGAAAACATAACACATAGGGTTGTCAGCAAAATCGATACCAGATACAGATCAATGCTAAACTAGGACAGAAAGGTATTAGTTACTCATTATACTGTATACAAAATTAGAATGATCAAAAATACAAAGCATTTGGCGAGGGTCTCTATCTGACATGCAGTTTCTTCACACACAGAAAGAGGCACTTGACCAAATACAGGGTTTTAACAGAGGGAAGTAACTATGGTACAGGTCACATCACAGCTACGAGAGCCAGTGCTGCTTTATTTTGTAGTCGTCTCAGTTTAAAGTCATACTAATGCTGATTATCCTAATGACAATGATCAGATATTTTTGGAAATCCATAATATCCACAAATGTGTATTTGAATGTATTAGTTGAAAGCTAAGAATCTAACAAACGTGAATGAACTGTGAAATTACAGACTCAAGTGCAATCAGCTCTTTTTGCAGAGTCTACAAAATTCCTGATGGTAGGTGATTAATCACATTTTATTCAAGACTGAAACTGTATTAGTTCTAATTGCCAAAGATCAGCTTGAGTCTTTTTAATTGTTAGGTATATGGCCAAACCGTTGTCCTTTGCTTGTGGTTTGGAACAGAAAATAATCTAAATCAGTCCTATATATCAGCCTAAAAATACCAGAGTAATTGGACTCTAAACTTGACATGAAAAAACACATATTGGTTGATCTGTATTACTGCTGCTACACACTGTATGTAAAAAGTATTATGAAAGAGTTGAACCCAAAGTCATCAATATCAATCACTAATATCCACAGCAGAAGCTCACTGAGACCTGTGTGATAAGGTTGTGCTTGGTTCAGAGCTGAGACAGCAGTTTGTCCATCACGTTCCTAAGTGTGTAGACTTTCTCACTTGCACACAAAAGATTAGAGCGATCTGTGGCCTCCAGCAAAAGGAGACACTGCTTTTCTGATGCTTCCCTCATCTCTTTTATGAAACGCCGACAGGAGAGATGCCGAGCCGGAGCGGGATACGGCGCTTATAAAGAGAGCGAGGGTGAAGGAGGTTGGTGTTCGCTCTCTCTCTCTCCCTGTGACTGTAATCTGCCCAGAAACGACTCAACGCACATGACACTACAGGACTTCCACTGGGTATAGGATCCACAAATAACTATTGTGTTTGTTGTATTGTGGAAGGAAAGTGCGTTTAGTTGAAGTGTGGCTTTATAGCATTATGAAGCTAATTTTGAACTTATAGGGACAACTCATCCAAGTATTTTTCGATTCCTTTTTAATCAATAGTTCTTTTCCATCTGGTTAGATTATCAGGGCAGACAAAAGAAGATGAATGGCAAAAAATGTGGAAAAACAGAAACTTGCTATTAATAGCTTTTAATTTATGGGTTTATGGATATAAAATAAATCTATGCATTGTGTGAGTGATTATCGACAATTATGTAAATACTAAAATGACTGAAATAATAATTGGTAGTCAAATTGTTCAGCCACCCTACTAACAAACAAAGCTAGCTGGACCAGTTAACTCCCAGAGCTTCCCTGGTTTTGTCATTGCTCCAAACTCATTAAAAGGCCCAAACTATTTTTGGCACATCTCCCTACTTTCAAACTCCTCCACTGATAGTGACAGCCAATAGTTACTTTCAACTAAATCATCAGGCAAATAATAGGAATTCTCTCTCCCACGCACGGCTCTGCCACCGAAACTCAACAATTATAACTTGGGATTCCATGGGAACTATTCCGGATGATGATCCACATTCGGTTGGATGACAGTGAACATAAGAAATACAGAAGATGGCTGCTGCTGTTTGTGCAGGTGGGAGGGAATCTGACTTTGATATTTCTGAATGTTCAGGCAGTTGTTTGTGACCTCAATCCCAAAAACAATATTCTCAGAAAATGAGATTTAAACACAAAGAAAAAAAAACACATTGATTCAGAGCATGGACCAAATCACAAAACAGGACCAATAAAATGGAAAATCCATCTTCAAAAGAATCAATTATGGTCCTAACTGCAGTCTACATTAACCGATGAGTGGTGCATAAAGTGTTGATTACAGTGTGTTTTGCTGTCAGCCTGTAAAGTAATTTGAATGTACAAGAACATAGCAGAATTTTATAGGTCGAGATGAACGCAGTGATGTGGCTTATACGCTCACGTGCTTGCATATTCCAATGTGCACACGTGATGGGGACTCCGCCGGGAGAGAGAGCGAGAGACAGAGCGAGAAACAGAGAGAGAGAGAGAGAGAAGAGAGGCGAAGGGGGTTGTGCCTCTGTAGTGCAGTGGGGTCGACCAGAGACTGAGGGGCTGAAACCATCACTAACGCACGGATTAGTCCACACGTGCACACTGCCTTTTAATCTGCCTGCCTCGCACAGGCCGCAGAAACAAGGCAAAAGACAAAGACATCAAGGATTGGACAGCCCATAATACTTTATACCATATTGCACTTAATACATGTAGCTGCACCATGCAGAAAATAGCAGGAAATGATGGAACTGCATAAATCAGAATAAAACATGCTGTTTAAAAAAAAAAAAGTTATATTAAAATTTCTCCTAAATGTACCATTTTTTAAAAATCAAATCAGAAACACGTATCCTTACAAGTTGCAAGTACCACAACATTCACAAATTCCATTTTTAGCTCCATTCTCTGTGAGCAAAAGGTTTTAGATGCAATTTTAAAACTTACTATCTAGTTATCTATCTAGTATTGAGTGGATTATTTTTAAATATGGAAGGTCAACCATATTTAGAAGTTATGCTTCCACGTCAGAAGGAAAGGGACAGGGAACTCTACATCTTTAGCGGTCTGCTCTGATTGGTCCATATCAAAGCTTTATGATTGGTCAACAGGAGTGAGTGCTTTCCCCTCTTCCCCAGATGTACAAAACTAAAACTAAAAATAGACATTGTAGTCTGATTGAGTCTTGGGTCTTCCACAAATATCCTATTTCCACACTTTCTATCTTTGTCACTGACTTTCTCATTATGGCACAGATTAACAAAGCCGTGCTCTTAACAAAGCACCAGGAACAGGCAAGGGAAGTCAGCACAAACATTTAAAGGAGATTCAGTATATCAGGTGACCCTAAGGTTTGTATAATTTTAGTCATCGTAAAGGTCACTTTAACCTTACAGGAGCATTATAGGGAAAATGCACCAAATCCTATTACACACTGGGTGACAGTTGGAGAGATACACTCTTATACAGATCGCTCAGGGTTAAAACCTTCTGCTTTGACTGACAAGAACACGCTGACTAAGCTCATTCACCTGTCTGGCCCTCCTCCATTTGGTAACAGTGCCCCTTGACAAGCACTTATATTATGGCGAGTATCCCATCCAAAGGTAGTTACCAAACAAAGGCTCATTTTGTCGTTTTGTCTTTAAGTGAAGTGTCTGAAGGAAAAGGTGTAGAAATGTTAAATAAGGACACTCCAAAAGTTATAGCTGACAAACCGAGCAGAAGGTGATTGAAGTGAAATCAATGAAACTCTCTCTCCATTGGCTAAGAACTACAGGCAGGACATGAAAGAAAAATCCACTATTCTAGCTCTCCTGAATAAGGACTATAAAGACTCTTGTGGCGTACCTGGAATCGTGTCAAGGAAACTATTTAATTACATTTCACAGTGCAGTCCTCTGTCAGCGGAGGTGACGGACTGCTGGAGAGTAACATCTGCTGTTACTGCTCTGAAGGGGGCGCTGGTGAGTACACAGTAAAAAGCCTGGTGTGCACACAGACACAGTAGCATCACCCATGGGAGACCTGGTCTAACTACCTGAATCCTTCATCCCATCAGTGTGCTCTGGTGCGTCTGTTAGAAAGGCCAAAGCTGTGCTAGGCTGTTAAGCAGCAGTGCTGGGTGGCCAGTGGGACGGGGCTCTGCACGTGTTCACTCTGGGCTCACCAGACCAAAGATCAAGTTCCTTAAGCTGCTTTTCCAAGACAAGAAAAGCTTACAGGTCGTCACGTTGGGAAGAACAAACGGTCCCAGTTTGCTGCTGCTGCCCTACAGCAAACTGGGAGAATGGGCCAAACAACAGAGATATCAGAGCAGGGCTTCAATACATTGCAAAGAGTACAAGAGTACAAAACATGTTCATGTTTCACTAATTATTCCAGCCTATGACACCAGCATCACTCTGGAACTGTCCATAAAGGTAGTACTACTGTAAAACACTGCTGGTAAATACAAAAAGTTATCGTATGTACACACAAGTATAAGTATAAAGTGTTATTTTTAAAGCGGATGAAGACCAAACTGAAGGACAGCCACGCTCTCATGTACTGGGCAAATTTGACCAAATTGACTTGTGTATGTACTCTCACAAAGGCCAACACAGTAACACAGATACACTGAGCACTGAGCACAAGAGGATTTCATTTTAGCCTGACATTTCATGTGTTTGCAATGGATATGGGAATATGGATCCGACGATGACATAACAACAACTAAGCTACCATGGTAATGATGAGTGATCAAAGAATGTATTAATTAGCAAATCATATTATGCTAGATGAAAAAGGAAATGCTGAACTGCCAAGTCTGAAATCAGCATAATTCAGTCACGACATGTGGAAGCAGTCAAATTTGAAGTAGATGATCAAAGCAACAGTTCCTGCACTATCTGTGTCTGCTGCTGCGCCATGCGGAAATCTGGAATGAGGCTTTTTGGAGCCCTTTTTATCAGTGCTCGGTCACAATGAGTCTACTTGTTGTCATGGAGGTTATCAGAACCTGCCCTGGCCATGCGAGACAAACCGGCTCACCACGATCAGATATGCAGCATTAAACAAGGCCATATTCAGCCTGTGTGGGAGAGGAGCCCAATTTACAGACAGCCAGGGCAGCCAAGGCTTTCACTGCTACTGTAAAAGCATAGCTTAGACACACTCGAGTGGTCCACTGTGCGGCATACATATAGCTTACAGTAGGATCATACAGGAAATTGGATTAAGGACGGGTGGATTATAAATGGTGCAGACTTGGCTGTCGTGGCTGTATTATTTTTATTTTATTATTTTTCTGTGTAGTTGAGCAATATTTGTTTTACCCCTGAACAGATATATTACAAAGGCAGCTCTTACAATAGAAGTGCTGTAGACTGCTGTGTGTGGTCTGCATCTAATTACAAAGCATTTTACCCTCAGAAAATCAGGAAGTGCTGTTAGAATCTTTGTTGTTTACATTAATGTGATGGCAAAACTATAGCTTGGGCAATCAAAAGTTGTGAAATATGCTTATAAATGTTTTGTCATGAATAGTTAGGATGCTAGTCATGCATTAGGTAAGTGAGGACCTCTGCTAACTGTTTAAAATAAACAATGTTTTCTTAGAAAATAGAAAATTATTTTGGGAGTTTTCCAGTACTGAGCAACAACAGCATTCTTGCAGAGATTTTGAGAGGAAGAGAAGACAAAAGTGGGGACAAACAAGATCAGTGTTATTTGGCTTGGGTACAGTAGTGGTGGATGGGACAGGCTGTTCTGGGCAGGCTCTGTCCTACAGCAGCCTGCTCCAAAATGACATGTGAAAAACACCAAGGTGGAGCCAGGAAGAAGAGGAACAGAGACACTTATAGCAGGAATAAAAACTGCAGCAAATCACTACCTGTCAAACTAAAGAATGAAAATGTACTCTGCTAGGCCTCTGTTATTATTATTACACAGCACTTCTTTCCTTTCAGCCTTCCTCTTCTGCAAATTATCCTCCTCGGAGTCTGAGGTTTTACATCAGATGGCCACTACCCTCTTTTTATTCATCTTTGGGCACAAAAACAGTGGCCTTCAGAGGCTGGTTAGTTTACATTTTGTTTAATTTAAAGCAATTATATGTAACTTTTTTTGCCAAATAATGTTTTTTCATTGTGGATGTTTTTATTGCACTGAAAAAGACATGTCATTACTCTGAACAGGCTTTTATCTCCACAAAATGGACTCTGATATGCCTTGGAGCAGAGCCTCTTCCTGCTTGTTTTTCCATGGAAATGTTCCATAGTAGGGCATAGTACAACATATGTATCTCCATCCAGAAAGTTACATACTATCACTTTTCACCTATTGTAGTGCTATAAGATTTGAGTAATAGAGGGTCAAATAAATAACTTAAATGTTATTTTTTTTTATAGGTGTGGTTTAATGAGATTATACTACTTTAGGGTTGCTCTGTCAGTGGTATAAAGTAACTTCAATATTATCATTTCTCGCTGATAATTGATATATCATCCATCAAAATGTGTTATCGTGACAGGCCTAGTTATAATATTAGTCATGTTATTAGTAGCCACACAAGGTCAGGAGTCAATGTGGTTTTAATGCTTAGTCCAAGTAAAGATAAATCAAGAAGGATGTATCTGAAGGGACCTAGTTTAAACCCCATGTCTTATCAATGGTGAGCAGATCCCCCAAAAGTAAAACCAAAGATAAATTCTGCTCATTTCTGCTTAAATCACACTAAAAATGACAAATATGAGGCCACGTTTTCATTTCAGCCTGTTTGAAAAAGCTGTGAATCTGCTAATGCCCTTTGATGAACGCTACAAAGTACAAGCACGAACAAAAACTAACTTCACACTTTGCGACAAACAAGTGGAGTTTAACAAGAATACACTGGTGTGGGTGGATCAGTAACAGCACTGCATGGGTGCCACAGTCTGTATGGACCCGTCAGCCTGGCCTTGAGAGAGCCATCACATACGAAACAGGGATATGACACATCAAGTCCCGTCTATATTTAACTCAATGGACACCTTGCTTCCCAATGTTCCCGTCCATTTAGAACAAGCTGCCGGGGAGCGGTGAGAAAAACAGGCCGGGTGATATGCAATTACACTGAATGGATCAAGCTTCCCACATGCTTCCATTGTACCCACACCCTCAGAGATAATGAAATGGAAGCAAGCAAGCTCTTTTTTTCTATTTACCATATATCCTGCAAGTCTAGTCTGTCTTATTTACAGTGTGGAAGAAGACGCTGTTTATACGCAAACGTGACAGACCAAAAACACCAGTGTATAGGTTGTGTATAAAGCTGTAAATCTTGGGTCCTGGAGAATCCATGACAAGTTCTTTGATACCTCTCAGAAAGCACCAACATGATTCTAGTGAAGTGTTGAATTGAATTGTTTTCTGTTTGAGAGAAGAACACAGCCTAAATATGCAGGAGATTTTGTACTAAACGTGTGAATGAAACAAAACGCAACTCCAGGTATGTTTTTGATGAGGAAACAACATTATAACATAGATGGGCCCTTTAAAAAACACTGTATAAACATGGCAAACCCATAACGGGTCATGACTGTTCAAGATGCTTTTATACAAAATGAGAAAACATTTTATCACTAATGTGCAAAATCCCTCATTCGTCCAGTTTGCCATTTCATCACTAGAAGCTCTGACCCTCTAGCAAACCACAGAACAAACTATTTACTTTACACCAGATTTGTTTAAAGCCAAATAGTGAAATGAGGGTGTCCTTAAGCAAATATTTGTTTCTTTTCTTTCATGGAATGAAATTTGAGAGAGCAAACACAATAAAATATAAAAGCTTATGTTAGACTATGAGAAATGTAAACTTACCTATTCTTCTCCAGCTCATTATGTGTCGACCTGTAACAAAAACAAGGACAAGTTGAAGAGCAAGTATGATTTATTAGTGTATTAATTAATCCCTGTTTAAGTCGAGTGCACACGGGCCCATACGTCAACAGTCATTAAGGTAACAGTCCAAGGAGAGTGGATGTAGGCATTATTCATTCCCATGTCCACAACATATAAGAAAATGATGTGTGTGAACAATACTGGCATTTTGAAAGTTCCCAATGCACGGTAATGGCAGGAGTGAAGTAAAGGCATGCACGTTCACACAAAAGTATACTCAGGGTTCAGTGCTGTGTTAATAATGTAAAGTGAATCAGCTGGTCCTAAGAGTGTCTTTGTATGGCAACATTGTGAAAGGGGATGGGCCCTCCTCCTAATGCTTAAATGCACATGTTTTTATCTACACAAAATGGCTTCACTTAACCTCGAGGGAATGCATGTTTTAGGACAGGATGATGGATGGGAGTTGTCCTGAGTCACTGTCAAGTACATTCTCCACCTGGTTGGTCAGCTATCCACAAAGTCATACTGCCAGTGTAAGAATAATATTGAGAGACAAGGTATTAAGAAAAATGATGATGCTGGGCTAAATGTATGCATAGTAGACATTGTAAAAATACTGCTTTTTAAACAGATGATTCAACAGTACTCTCCTTGCCTGATGATCAAATTTATTGTGCTTTAATGCATTGTACAGTACAGTGTGGTTGCCATAGTAATACTAATAGTAGTAGCAGTACTGCGGTAATATTAGTAGTAGGCAAAAGAAATATGGTGTTTGGTAGCAGAAAATTGCATTGTAACTGCAAAAAAATATGGAGTTTTATTGAATTATTTAAACTAATACGCCTATGGATGCATTACTGCTTGCATAGTTTGCTATGCAAGACTGAAAATCAAGTGAGGCATAGTGGGATATGTGATGTAAAATGACAAGTGGAAGACATGCTATCAGAGTAAACACATGTTAATCTTAGCAGGGGCCATCTTCTGAAAACTGACATAGGTTGGAGAGCTCATATGAGGACTCCTGACAGGTTTTAACGCACATATTCTACAAGTGCCTGCCCACTGGAAGTGCATTAGCCACAAACTATTCATCAACAGCAGCAGTCCTGCACTAAGTGTTAATATGCATTTCATATACCGTCTTGCCAGTGAAAACTATAGTAGCATGACAGATTAGGCAGTCATTTTATTCAGGATTACCAAACAAAGAGTAAAAAATTGTTAAAACAAAACTAAAACTAAAACAAAATGGTGCCCAAGTACACTGTCCTATTGATTTCTTTAGAGCTTACATGACTTCTGCCAGCTTTGTCAGTCAGATATTTGAGCATCTGAAGCTTAACTAAAAAGAATGAAGATTATGAACTTCAACACATAATATTTGAAGTGCACAGCTGCTGTAGGTCTGCCTGTATGAGTACTTGGTTTGTGAGTGGATACATACACCAAGAGTGGGTCAATGAGATAACACAATCCTGCTATAAACAGTAGGCAGCAGAGGACAAAGTAAGATAAGCCCATCACTTTAAGCCGCAACATGCTGCAAAAAGAGGCCTATGGGCTGAGAGCTGTAACCAGTGCAGTAAGAAGTGGAGGACAAACTATGACCCCTGACAACACAACATGCAATCTAAAATCTCAGGAAATGTGTCATGAAAAGTTGAAAATGACCTGCAATAAAAACTCAAAAATAGAAGTGTTTAATTGATGTAAAACCAATGGTGACCCTGATAAATGACACACGGGTGTCTAAATATGGTTCTGCCAAATGTGCGACTCTACCCGGAATAAAATAAATTGCATCACAATATGAGGCAGAGAACCATTTAGCACAATTTCAGAGGAAGACATGACACCCAGCACCACCATCATCCTGCACTGTTATCAGTCGTAGTGCACCTGACTGGCTTCTCCTGCTGTCTCTGACCTGCATAGTTCAAAGTGTTTTCTTGACTCTTTTCTTCCAAAGAAGAAAATACATAACCTATATTTGTTAATGGCTGTTGCTATGCAAAATTCAGTTGTGTTTGCCGCTCACAATGAGTAATGCTCAGCTCTTGTTTGTAGCCTACATTAATTAAAAGATTTGCAAGAAAATATGTCTTCTTTTCTTGCATGTGTGTAGATGGGTCAAATAATATGAAGAATTAACAGCTACTGGTCTAGTATCCTTTATAAATAGTTCACAAAGGTTTTGTCACCTGGGTTACAATTTTGGTAATGCATACAATTCTATAATATAAATACGACAGCCTATATATCTGTGTATTTATTTGACAAAAATAGATAGGTGGCTGAACATTTCCTAAAACTTGCCTGGCCTGATCAGAAACCAATGTGTGCCTTATCTTTACATACTGCAGGTTATTTAGCTGATGAAAAGCTAAAGGGCTTTATGAGGTTCCCTCCCCCAAACCAGCAACTAAGTACTGGGGTCGTCATGTGCTGCACTTATACCTGTGCACCACCAGCCATTCATGCTGTGAGACAAACCATTACGTTAACACGCCATACAATGAGCGCTTTCCAGTCATTTACAACAATGTTCCAGCCTATTCAGTAGAAATCCTCTAACACATTGGGTTAAGATAAGACAGCCTACTCATCACCATGTAGCCTGCTAATTATTGACGTGTACCTTTACCAATTTACAATGCGTGTCCGTGTGTAACACCTGAATAAATCATGATTTAGAGGAACACAGGACTTACCTATTGTGGTTACTGCTGAACTTCTTATTTCGGAATTTCCTTTGCCGCTGGTAGTTCGTGTTCTGATTTGAGGGAAATGTTGAAGCATATCCATGTTCACACTCTGTGAAAAGATGCGACGTTAGCAACAGGCAAAAGCTTTAACCCTAGGAGCATAACCCCAATACTCTTAATACCACGTTATAACAGTACCTCGTTCTCTCCTCTCTAAATATTCCGCAGCTTCTAATAATCTCTGTATGTTTATGAGCTGGACAGCGGTCATTATTTTCCGGTTCACTTCCTTTTCTACGCTTTTTTCCTAGCGTTTTCTAGCACACGAGGTAATCTCTGATTTTAAACGCAAGGAAGACGATGCATTGGTTAAATTTATATCTAGAAGTCGAAATAAAACGTAGTTTGATCTCCACTGCCTCATCAAGGGGATTTGTCGAAGAGCAGGAGGAAAGATGGGCTTCAAGCTAACAAGCTACAACGAGAACGCACGACGATTCTTCGAAAACCTCAAAAATGTCTCGGTCAAATTGAATTTTATCAAATAAGATAGCAAGAATAATAACTTTTTACAAAAGGTCATATAAAATTATAAAACTGTCAGAGGAATCCTCCAGCCATCAGAGCCTCCTGCTCATATCTTCTCCTCACGAGTTTGTTTACCTAGCTTCACAGCTGAGGGGCGGGGCATGACTGGAGGGGGAGACCGCTTTCAACCAACTGCATTGTGGGAAATGTAGTCCATATGTTCAGCGCGCTAAACTATGCTATTTTCTGTGTAATTCCGTGGAATTAACATTAGTGCCTGTATATATCAATTCACCCAAGCAACATAAACCCTAACAAATAATGATATAATAATGTAATGTAAAGTGAATGTTGAAATCAGCATTCTTGAAATTAGTGCAGTAAAAGCAAAACCACAGAAATAACTTTAACTAGATGAAATGCAGTGCAATATGAACACTCAAAAGTAAGTTAGTTTTTGGTTAAAATTTTACATTGGCATGACAATTCTCACATTTGACTTTTCATGGATGTTTTAAGATTATGTTTACTTTATATTACCCCGAATACAAAACTGGGGGCAATAACGTAGGTCTATCTTTTTCTAATCAAAATACTGAATGTTTATCAAAATCTACATTGAGATATTAGATATTTATATTATAACATTCAAGTGAATGCCGGATTTATATAGAACTCTGCTGTTTGCATACACTACAATTTCCATGATTCATTGCGAATGTGGGGCGTACTAGCCGGTCCAAGCCAGGCCCAGCAACACGTGACGTAGGACCTATACTAGCATTTGAGTGGCTAATGAATTTGACAGACGTTAGGGGCTGGGATATTGGCTGGCCAATCAGCGGGGTGAATTGCGCCATGTGGAAACCAGGCCCACACGCCCACAGAGAGCAGGAAGCAAACAATCGAGGAGAGAGGAGAGCCCTGGCGAGGCGACGTGCAGCTGTGTATACCACGGTGAATAAAAGGTGACCATTTCAGTAGCTGGTGAAAACGTGCACTTTACACTCCTTTACATGGCCACTTTGATATGCGAAGAATACGCTAAGGCAGTACAGGCCAAGATGGACCATGCTGTAGCCTCAAGAGTATAAAGCAGCAAACTGTCACTAATTCAAAATGTCACGATTAACTCAATAAGGAGAAATTGTTTTAAAGACATGAGAAAAAAGAAGGGTTGGTAATGATGTAAAGGGTTTTGAACAAGCAGTGCACCGCAGCCTTTACGCACATATAATTATGTTGTCCAACACGTAATCCATGCAGTTTTCATAATCTATCATATTTCAAGGCACCTCTTAGACATGTAGCCTATTCACAGACATATCAAGTTTCGTTTTTTTTCCCTTCGATCCTGCACGAGCACAATGACATCATCCTAAACGCGGAGTTGGAGGGCGCTGCAATGTGGTCAAATTTATCACTGGAAATCTGCCATACACACCCACATATTTAATCAGAGCATAGCAATTCAGGTAGACTGCCCAGTACATGTTGCAAAAGTAAAAAACCCAAATTAAAAAGTATTCTGTTTAAAGTGCCCTGGCTGACTAATCGAATTCGCCCATGCTGGCATCTCAAAGCGCATTTTGCACTGCAACAAGCCTATGGACATTATCATGTAGTAGCCTAGTCCTATTGATGTAGCCTTGTAATTCATTTTAATAAAGTCAACGATTTGCTGTTGGAGTTTGATCACAGTGAGAGGTTGTTTTCTTGAATTTCATAGGCTATGAAAGCAACGCAATAGAATAAACTCACTTCCGTCCTTCCTCTCGGCGCTTTCCAGGTATCTCGCAGCTTTCAGTAAAACTTGTACATTTTTCAGAAAAGTGATTTGCTCCATGTGGGAGTCTTTGGAGTTGAATACGTCCTCGAAGGCATAATTAGACATCTCAAAATCCTGCTGGTCCGGCAGAGACGCGTCGGAATCAAAAAAGAACTCCTCACTCTTCAAACTTCTTCTTTGCCTTTCGCTTTTGGCCATTTTTGCTTTCAGTTTGTGCCGTGGCGTAGCGCTGAGCTCAGTAAACAGCGGTGCAGCTAATGCCAGTGTGCGCCGCTCTTGTCTTGTCACAGAGGAGTTCCCGTTTCTATTTTATGAATGCGGAGTCTAATGTGGAGCGCTGGCCAAAGTCAGTAGCTGGTGGCGCATGGGAAATGGCCCGGCCCCTCTCCGCGTGAGGATCTCCACATGGTCTCAACGCCGACCCTTAAGGCTTTCTAAAGAAATGATAAAATATGTAGGCTACTACTTATCATCGTAGGCTATAATAATGCAATGTTACAAAGCAAAAACACATTTACGACCTTATGTCTTAAACAGGCTTACAGTGAAGTGAAATATGATTAGGCATATTATTTGTGTTTGTGAGTAAATAGAGTGAAACATTTTGCTTTCATAAAAATAGACATTTGGAGACTATCCCTGTTCACTGTGGTAGGCTTAAGTAGTTTTATCTTCTCTTATTCACTGTATACATTTATCTGAGCTGTTTTTGAACACCACCAAAGTTCATTTTGAACCGGAACATGTCAAAGCAGAGACCTGCACTGGCTGCTGTGATTCTCCCCTTTGCCACTTCAAAGAGCCAGCAGTAGTCCAGACCTGTTTGATGTAAAGTTCACAGGGACACAAACTTTAAAGTCCTACACAGGGGGACTGCTGGAGGTCCTCCCGCCTCTGCTCCACCTCTCCATGCACTCTGTGGAAGGAAGGAAACACACTGGATGGTGCAGATGTTGGGATTTTCATAGGCAATGATGTTTTTTCTAACAATATTTAAAAGATGTGTAAAAAAAAAAAAAACTTGTCTCTAACTTGAGAGTTCACATAATCTTTTGTGATTTCTTGTGCAGGAGGTAACAATGAAGTGGCTGACATGTCACAAGTTGGACCATTCCAGTCATGTTGTGGAGAGAGGACAGGTGAAGGGATCAAACAGTGGGACCCAACTTTATGAAGGTATGGTCTTACAAGAGGTATAGATGTCCTGCAGGCTCATTGTGAGTTACCACGCCTTAAACACAAACAGGCTGGCCCAGAGCTGCTTTACACTATCACTGTGTCTAAGGAGTTTCTGTGGTGTTTTAATTTAAGGTCAACACCCCAAACAACAAGACTATTCTTAGAAAAAAAGACCTGGGAGGTGCCAGGTTAAGCACTAATTTGTCATACATAGTTACTGAAAAGTAGAAAATACACAAAATAAAAGAAATAGACAGAGGATCCATTACTGTAATATGCAGGAACAGCTTTTAGCCTTTTCCATTCTTTCAGCCTTATACATTTTTTGATAAAAGTCAACCACACATCACCAATGTGAATCAGAAAAGGAGCATCCACAGCATCAGAAATGTAACACTGAGAGTCCCCCACTTGGACTTGTTTTTCCAAGTCATTTTTGTTACTTGTGACTCGACTTGGATTTTGTGAGAGAATTCACAGTAGGCCACACTGAGCGTAGACATTATAATAATATGAAAGCTCTTGGGATGGACTTGGAACTCCACCTGACCAATGAGGACTTGGATTTGGACTTGGGCAATGAGGACTTGTGTCTGGCTTAGACTCATCCATTAAAAGGATTATTTACTGTCACATCATATAGTAGCAACAGTGCTTCTATCGCCACTGTATGGTGCAACAGTAAATTATCCAGTTAATGTGTGCATTCTGTCTGTAATAAGAACTCAACAGTAGAATAGAGATATAACATAAACAGATGTGATTTCAGCAATATCTGCTAAAAGTTTTGCTTATTACAGATATTTCCCTTGTTGCCTATATTGGAAAACATAACAAGTACCCCCAAATGCACCTTAACATTTTGTAGAGTATTGCATTTTGAAAATTACATCTGGGCTGGAAAGAATTGCAGAGACATTTTGCAACAGCCCTGAGTCAACACCCGCTATTCAGCCTTTGTGTACTGAAAACACATTAAAAAGACTAAATGAGACTCTGAAATCTTCTGCTAACCCTGTCGTACAAACTGGAGATACATGGATGCAATAAAAGGCCTCTGTTATAATGGGGTCTTTTTCTTGGGTTATTGCTTTCATTGAAGGCCCACTGACATTTTTGTAAATGCCAGCGATTTACGTCACTCTCTGAGGACTCAACTGGTGGTGTGTTTGTGGGTAATTACACTATGCTCATATGCACTCTTCATGAGATGAGTGAAGTAATAACACTAGTGTTTGATAGTGATATTTTGGTGATGAAACATAGCTTTTGTTGCTAATGACAAATGCTAATGTGAAACACTGTTTTTTTGGTACCTACCAAAGGCCCCTAGTTGCTGGGGTAGACCCTCAGCAGGCTACAGACTGATATATACATCATTGTTTAGAAATGTCTTAACACATATTACTTTATTTTTGCTTTATTACTTTATTTTCTTGCACTGTTCAAGTGGAGTTTGGATTTGACCATGACAGACTTTCACTTTTACTGTAACTAAACCTTCAGCTTCCTCTTACAACACCTGCTCTTTTCACCTTGCCAAAGCCTGTGTCTCCACTTCAGCTGCAAGAGCGCAATTACTGTAAGTATTTAAAATTACAACATACATTAATGACACTGGGAGTGGACCATGTGAGTACCGTCCTCTCCAATAAATCAGGCTCTTGTCATTTGTCTTTGCTGATGTCCACTGCTGTGCTAACAAGGCCTATGAAAAAGCTGCTCATCTTAACCTCTATGTCCTGTCCTCATTGCCAACAATAGCTATTTGTTCTCTGTGGGAGGTCAGAGCTAACCACACAGGCGCTGAATGCAAGGCCTGGCCGCTGTAACTCTTCTCCCCTGATCAATTCCTGTATAGTTTGCATGTGAACCAGCCCTACTGTTTTACAGATTTGCAAATCCAGGGATTTGCCGGCAATCACCACAGCAAATAGCTATCTTTCAGCATGTTTTGGTGTCATTATTTACTTAGCTAATGCAAAGCAGTGGTGAGCTTGTACAGGTGTTGTTGCATTATTGCAGGGTGAGAATGATGCTTTAAGTTTCAGTTACTGACCCCATGTTGACTCTGTTTGTGTTGTGTGTGCATTTTCCCAAGGACCCAAAGCTTTGGTCCTAGTGCTGTGTCAGAGTTTTTTAAGGAAAGATAGAAATCTGCCTCACATTGAGATTGTTGTCCTCGCTTTCCTATGTTTGGTTTTAACTGCGCGGCCACTCTGGACTTCCTGAGAATTATCTTTGCTGCAGGATATTCACAGCCCTTCCTTGTGATATGGTATCAAAAAAACACATTATAAAACATGACCACGCCTTGTTTCCCAAATCACCCCTACTACAACTACTACTACTATCACCACCACTACTACTACTACAACTATTACTACTGCTGCTATTATTACTACCAACAGCACTACTACTATGGCAGCTCTCATTGCCATTCTCACATCCTGTTCCAGCTTTCACAGAAATAGTTCTTTATTTAGATACATCTCTGAACACACTGGCTGATAGGATAAAGGGTGGGCTAAACCTGTTTTACGACAGAGGGTTAGAGCCCCTCCCCAAACCCCTAGCCCATGGCTCTGCCGGACTATTGTTTGCTTCTGTTCCCATGCTTTGTCATCTGTTGACAATTGACATGATTGGAGAGAGGAACGAGCCTTCAAGCAACACATGTACCTCACCACACGTGTCCAAGGCTGGGTACTACCATCCAGGAGAAACAAAAAATAGCCTGATGGTGGTAGTTGAAAGACATAAAAACAATGAGTTGTGTATAGAGTGTAACTTTTTAGGAGAGAGTCTGCTAACCTGGTTGTCTCCATGGATATGTTAATGCTTTGCCTGGAATATACAGTATGACATGAAACCTTTTTATCTTGCATTTATACAGATGTTGTTAATACCACCTACCGTGAGCGCGGTAGCCTCTCTACAGATCTGACCTGTCACTTGGTCACACTGGTTGCACTATCTGCTTGTCATTTTCAGGTAAAGTTATGTTGTGCCCTTCCACTAAAACTGAAGACAGAAGAAAATGTATCTTGGGGAAGCTCCAAAAATATTCCATTCTTTCTTCAGTAGTCTTTGAGCTTGTTTTGAAGTAACAGCATGTGTAAATTCTTCAAGTACGTCTTCCTTCCATCCATCCATCCATCTTCTCCCGCTTAATCCGGCTGGGTCGCGGGGGCAGCGCGCTGCCCAATACTCATAGCACCTGACCCCCCCATGCATGTTTTTGGGTTGATGGGGGAAACCCATCCAGACACGGGGAGAACATGCAAACTCCACACAGAAAGGCCCAGGCGACCCGGGGATCGAACCCGCAACCTTCTTGCTGTGAGGCCTGAGTGTTGCCACTCAGCTGCCGTGCTGCCAGATTAAAATATTACTTATACATGTCTACCATCTAAACTTGTTCTCTACATTGGACACACAGTCTGTTTACCTATAGAAGCCCCTCATTTCACCACGGGGGGCACAGACAGCTGTCTCCGAGTCTCCACGAGAAGGCATGGCACAGGCTATTGTAGATGTATAAATGAACCCTTACTCTAGTAGTCTGTCTAATGTGGGACCCTGCCAAATTAGCCGGCAGGGCCTCAGGCCGCTCTCTGTCTCCTCTGCAAATTAGAGAGAAAGAAAACAGAGAAGAGTGTGGAGTGGGTGTTGGGGGACAGGACATACAGATAGGCCCTCCAGGTTCACTGAGATAATGACTTCTTTTGATGGACTAACAAGAAGCTTAACCACATATACAGTTTATGAGAGCAATGACAAGTTAGTATGCAGAAAATAGATGTGACTATTGTCTATTTCTGTATTAGACATATAAAACTGTCACCAAATAAACAGATATCTTGCATAAGTTGTAGTTTATCGCACTGGTTTAAGGTTAGGGCTGTCAGTTTTATCATATAGCTTTCAATAATGTAATGTATTTTGTAGAAAATGAAATGTCCTATGCTTATGAAATATTATTATGTCATAAAACAGCTATGAACAAACACTGGTTCAGTAGTTAAAATAGATAGTGTTCTCCAGCTTAAATATGTAATACTTTGAAATTGTCACTGCAATCTGAAGCTTCCTTATTTAACATTATACACAAATGCAATTGCAATTCCAACACATGCATGAAAATGTGTATATTTTTTCAAAATTGTTCAGCTTTAATAGGTAGATTAAGACCACTAGTTGAAAGATCTGTATTATTGTAGTTACAGTGGGGTTATTCTATGTCAAGTTTTATTTCTCTATAGTTTGGCTGTTTGCACTGGGCTCTCCTCTCTGGTTCAACTGCATATGAGCAGTCTTGGACCTCAGGAGACTTCGATGCGTGACGGCCTGTGCACACAGCTGACGGGGAGGAGGGGGGAAGAGGAGAAGACAGGAGGGATGTGCTACTGGGAATCAGCTACTTTCACGCTGACTTCCTGTTGTCACCGCTCCTATTTCCTGTCTCTGAGGAATGCCTTTCTTCTTTTGCTCTAACACAATTCACAACTTTTGTTTTGTTTGTTTCACAGTTTATTCATAAGAAGCAGGCTGTCAAAAGAAATATTGTAGATTTTCTTCTTTCATCAAGACCTAGAAACTGTAAAACACAGAACCACTGGATCTGTGTATAAGTTTGTGTATATTTGGTAATTGCAATTTACAGCCTGCAGCCTGTCACAATAATTACTTTTTTTTTTTTTTAAAGAAATGTTAATATCTAACAAAGCAAAGAACAGAAAAAAGACAAAAACAAAACCCTCCCAACGCCACCGTACTCTCTACATATGCACAATACAAACTTCAGCAGGCAGTCAAGTCCAATGTAGTGAAAATATTTGCAAAAGGTATCCTTATCAAACCAAAGTCCTGTTGCTTTCACCTCACAAAGTGCAGGATCTTTTCTGGAGTACAGTATGATAATAGTTGATTTGGGGTATTTTTGTTGTAATAAAATACGATTTGAGCTGTAGAGGGTTGAATAACTAACTTCTATGGCTAATCATTGGTTCATTCTACTAATTATGTATTGCAGCTCAGACCTTTTAATGATACTGTCTATTTAAAATGGTTAACTGGGATTATGTTGCATTGTTTTTATTTTGTCAGTGGCTTAAAGTAGTTTCAATATTACAGTTTATCGCAGTATTTCTCTGTAGCAATATATCGTGCTTCAAAATTTGTTATCGTGACAGGCGCATTTATGTATTTAGCTAGATACTGTATGTACACAAAACATGACAAGGAGAGTGACTGGACCAGATTTGCTCACAATGTTTGGCCCTACAGCCAAAGTGCACCTTGCATTCCAGTGTTGTTTTACTCTATAACCCTAAATTATATAACTTCTAAACTGAAGAACTATACCTCTGAGGCTCTGACTTTAACTGCCTATGAAAGGTTAGACTACTCATTTTACTAAAACACAGTTAAGATTTCTATCTTTAAGATTTTTATCAAAACATTCATACTTGTTTTCCCAATATGGTCATTTTTTAAGTTTAAAATTTGACTTCCTGGTTGGAAATCGTGACATCATCATAGGAAATTCTGTTACTAGAAACTAAAAAAAACTCCTCTAATGAACGCTGAAATGATTATCTGACAAATACAATTATTAAGTATCAGAAAAAAACTGTTTCTTACTTGTAAACTGTGCTAACCTTTTTGGATAGAAGTCTCCCTAGTGTGATCAGTATGTTTTAGAAAGATCTACTTCCTGTAAGTTTCAACATAGTTTTCAACTTTTCTTCACAAACTGCTACTGGATGGATTGGTGTAAAACTATAATTCATATTTACTATAGTTATAATCTCATGAAAATCTGTCATATGCTCTTTAACCCCCTCTTTCTGTCTTCTGTTTGGAGAACAGTCCTGCATCTTGGGCGTCTGGCTGCCCTGCAAGTGGGGCATCTTTCTTTCTTTCTTTGGGTCCTTGCTTGATTTCATTATTTGTATTATTGGGAGACTTCCACCGTGGCAATCCCATTAGAGTAAGACTGGGCCCATGGAGAGGGAGTGCCGCCTGCAGAGTGTGGCTGTGTGTGTGTATAGCGCATACACAGAGATAAAGGCCACCATTTAACTTAATTGTTAGGGCATAGATTTGGAATGTGATATCATTACTTTGGCTTTGTAAGGTGCCTTGGTATTTGCACATAACATTATGTCTGTGGCTGTGTGTTTTGTCTGCATTGTACTTTTGCATAGATACTGTATGTTGCATCCTCATATTGTACAATATTTATGTTATTCACAAGGATATTTTAGCCCATTTTCCTGCTCATTGTCCATGATTATTTAAAATGAATTAATGTTTTGACTTTATGTAGGCTAAATTAAATTTAGTTTGTATGTAACCATGCTAGCTCATCAGTTTTCACTTTACACAGGGCACAATCATTAGTAAATACCTGCAGTAAGTTTATGTGGTAACTATATTTAAACTGTTGTGTTTGTCTCTGTCAGATTTTCACCCTGGAGACCACAGAAAATGAGAATTAAACTACTTTTTGTTGACAGGACACTTATTTTGCAGGTGTGATATTTCATACTGCCTTAAATAAGGTGACAGAAACCAAACCTCATGGGCGAGGAGGTGAATGGAGACTAATTAGTTGAAACTCATGCTTGAGTATTTCTCCTCTCTGGGATAGTCTGCAGCATGTGCTGATTGAGAATTATTGGGGTCTGAATGTATGTTAAAAGGTTGCTGTCTAATCCAATTATCCTGGATAAACAGGGGCAAAGCATTTGTCCTGTAAAGGCTAAGACTCAAACGAGTTATTTAAAGAGGAGGTTTCAGCTCAGACCTCGGAGGTTTTCATATAAACTACTCAAATTCTGATTCAGTGCCCTTTTGGTCCCCAAATGGTAAATACTTCAGTAGTTTAAGTTATAGCCTATATTAAGACATGTCCAAGAGAAATAGCTGAACTGATTTCCTAATGTCCTTATAGCACACGCTCATGACCAGTAAATAGGACAAACACTATATGGTCTATAAAAACTCTAATCTGGCAAATACATGTGTTGCCTCTCTTTACATAAACAGATCCCTCCTATGTAAATGCATAGCTGCTAAATGCATAAACTTAATCCTTCTACTGTGCTGTCAGCAAAATAAATGCACTATCTGCATCAAACTGTACATAGACTGTCCATACAGTGTTCTTGTTACATGCAGTATAGACACAAACTAAACTTGCAAAATCAATGAAGTATCAGGTTTCTGTATCAACAATAAATACATATAATATAGAAATTCTAGGAAAACATCTTACTTATACTTGTCTAAATTCCAATGAGTTCCAGATTATTATTGTTTTTAAAAGGCCCATATTACGCTGTTTTCTGGTCTATGTTATAATGTTTTTTCCTCATTACAAACATGCCTGGAGTTGTAGTTTGATTCATTCACACATGTTTAACACACAGACCCTGCATATTTAGCCTGAATTCTTCTCTCAGAAAACACTCTGTTCCACCATATGATGTCATGAGGCAATACAGGAAGTGCTCCAATGTGTTTTTAAACTCCGTACACCATCACTAGAATCATTTGCATGATTTCAGCCCTGGAATTGCCAATCTCTACTGAACTAAATATGAAAAGTAGTTGTTAACATGAAAACTGCCACTTTATGGCACAGGTGGAACAGAGCATTTTGGACTTTGGAGATGTAAACAGGGTTACAATAAAGGGTTACTCAATGAAACAAAACACAACTATGTTTTTGATGAAGAAATATTACAACATGGCTTAAAGCTCACAAGAATCCATTTTGTACATATACCCTAAATTTGACAGCGGCTCAGTTGAAAAAGCAGCTCCCATCTACGCATAGTGTATCTATGCAAGATCCAGGTTTCTGTGATTGGTGGTGATCAGAAACTTCAGTGATATGAAATTGTTTCTTGTTTCCTCAGGTCTGGCTCGGTGAAGTTGTGGACGGGGACTGAATGAATAATAGTGTACAGGATCACATCTTTTAAAACAATCAATAAATTTCAAGTATTTACAATTAAATCATTACATGTTGGTTTTACTAGTAAATTGTAAAGGAAATAAGTGATGTTACTGTCTTTCTTCTTTGTGTTTTTGGGTAAGTAGGTCTACAGCAAGGCCTCAAGCCCACAGCCTCCTCTCCCAAAAGTAGGTCTTCCATTGAGCCTGTGGGACAAAGGAGTGTTGTGGGGCGAATGGGGCGAAGAACTGGGGGTTCAGGGGCACAAGATGGTATCAAGCAAAGTAGCAAACACACACAGGGGCCAACATTTATTTTAAATTTGAATAGATTTGCATGCAACATTTGCATTTCTGGTATGGAGACAGTATGGTGTTCAGCAAAACAAAATTTCATTTATGGATTTGTTATAAACACTTACGCATAACATTTCTTTTAGAAACACTGTCATTTATCCAGAGCTGGGACTGACAAGAGTTCAATGACATCTCACTGTGTTTAAGCCAAAATAGCCCAGTCTAAGTTCCTGAATGTATGACTGTGAATGTATGTAGTGGTGTGCAGATTAGGATTTGGCCTCCTCTCCCGGCTCTTGTGGTAGGTCGTCCATGGTCCAAGTGCGTGTCTCCATTGAACATCTGTGTTGTATCAAAAGCTCTGTGCTTTTGTCTATTCATCCTCACTCTCATAGGCTTTGAATGGCGATTTGATTTTTGAAGTAATATGGATATGTGTGCATTTAAGCTCAAATTCATACTGTTTGTTGGGAGAGAGAAGTGCTTTCTCTCCAGACGTGCATCTTGAAAGGGGGGAAGCTGGCTTTTTATAATGGCCAAAAATGTCTGGGCAGAGACAATGAGCTATGTGAACAATTTGGCCGAGTCAATTGGCAACTCCCAGGGAAGCCCGGCCCCCTTTTGTGAATCAACGGGAGGGAACAGTGGACAATAGTGTATCTTAAAAGTTTACTTATCAACATGTTTCTTTATCTAATATTATAACCCTTATAATCTGAATAGAGTTTTGTATTTCAAGTATATAAATCAAGTATAATACAAAAAAGTTGGAATCAACTTTGAGCTATACTGAAGTATTCTATGTTTGAATAAACTGAATGTTGAATGTTATCTGCCAGATGAAAAAAATGTACACTGTTGAGTGAGAAACAGTGCAAACAAGTCCTTGCAAATACCTATCCATCTATATTGTGAAAAGCCCATTGGTTGAGTTTACATTGTTGGTAAAGTAACCATTTTTAGGTAGCTGGACTATAGTGGCGAGCTTGGACATAGATTTTGTTGTGCTGGACTCAAATGGTCTTGTTCAGCATTTAAAGATCTTATTGCGGTGTGTGCCCCTTCCTCTGTTTGTCCAATCCAAAAAGCAGCCCCCTCTGTAGACAAAGGACGCAGATGGCTGGGCCCTCCTTGGGTTTTCAGGGTGGGGTCCCATGAGCAGACGCCTGTGAGAGGTGCCCCCCCACCGAGTTCATTTCGGTTCCCTTCTGCGGAGACGACAGACAGGGGGCCCTGCTTATAATAAGAAGGGCTTAGAGTCTCCCCCCGAAACAGCCCAACGCCTCTTCAGGACTGCCCCATGACCCTTGGCCTTCTGGAGGTCACATGCACAGCTACAGAGGTGGGAGGAATGCCAACGCAGGCCGAATGCACAGGGAGGGACAACAGCGTGACTGGGGCATGTCAAGTTTGTGGTTAGCACACTTAACTTTTTATCATCACACACATATTTTTTATAGTTTGAGTAGTTTCAAAGTACTTGTTTTCATTTTTCCAAACCTGACTTAAGTTGATTTTGGTTTTGATTTTGCTCTTTACGTTTTTTCTTCTCCAAGTTTATTTATCTTGTCTTAGGACTGTCACTAATAAGAGTACCTTGTTATGTGTTAATCTGGAGTTTCTTCTAAGTACACAACATTCTGCATATGATGTCAATGTATAATAAATATGAGACTTAATAATACTAAAAATAATAGTATTGTCAAAACACTAAGTTGTTCGCTGTGTTCATTGTTACAGCAAATAACATGACTCATAGTGTGATTTTTTTTAATTGCCTTTATGTTGTACGCTCTCCCTCTGTGAAAATATTTACAACAAAGTACATTGGTAAGTGTAGAAAATGCTAATGCGTCTAACAGCTAGGCAAAAACATGAATTGGCCACAGACTGCCTGGAGTCAGACCATCTCTGCTGTTATCTCCCCAGCTCCTACACTTGACTGCGTTGCTTTGCTCTCATCCGTTCCTGATAGTATGTTCTCATTTCAGAAGATACAGTCTGTGCTGTTGAATAATAAGGTCAAGGTGCCTGTGATTAGCTGGGAGTCCGTGTTTTGGCTCAATCGCAACATAAGGCGGACTTTCCCTAAGCATGGTTTGATTAAGGCCAGTATTCGATGGAGGATAATCTGCGGGCGATTATCTGTGTGAGATAGGAGCCAGAGACAGCTCGCCACATTCATAATTCCTATGTAATACACAGCACTTAGTCCATGTGACCCAATGACCCACATCCAGTCTTGTAGATGGGGGAGTGTATATTGTGATACTGAAAGGCTTACATTGGCTTATGTGGAGGGACCTGAGGCACAGTGAGACGCTTGTCAGACCACTCTTGATCCAGGGGATTGGACCACAATGTGAGCTTTATAATGGGGAGAGGGGAGTGGGATGGACGTGGGCTCGCTGGCAGCTGTCCCTTGCACTGTACACAAAATAGTAAGAAGAAGAAAAGAAGAGGGGGGCTATTGGCAAGTCTAAGTGTATGCGATGAAGACAGAAAATGTGGTTTGTTTGGTTAAAGAGGACATGTGTTGTATATGTGCAGTGTGCCAATGGTCAAAAAATAATGTAAATACACAGTGTAAAATGTAGATACAGTTGCAGACATATACCTTGCATGATAAAGTGTGCAGGTGCAGTAGTAGTAGTAGTACACAGTAGCATAATCATAGCATTAGTAGCTATTATGAGTAATTTCTGTAAGTTAAAGTAGGGCAATTCTGGAAGGAAATCTAATTGCAATTTTGTTTAGATTTGCAATTGATGTTTTCAGGATTCACTTGACAATGCACATTGCATAGGCTGAAATATGAACTGTTAAAATAGTGTAATACATTTCAGAACACATTTGTAGAGGTGTAGATTACCTATTTGCCGAGCTTTCTATAACCTAAATTATTATTATTGACTTTGCGATTAGACAAATACCACACTTCAAATTGTGATTGTGTTTACAATATATTGTGCAAGCCTAGCCAAAAGTAATTTGCATTTGTTTTATTGTGTTCTGAAGCCACATTGGTATTTACAACATAAACCTCAAGTGTGTGTTTGCTTACTAGTTAATTCAACAGTTAGCCAAACCAGTTTCTGCATGGTCCAGAAGACATATGAAACTTTAATGCATATAAAGCCTAGATGCCAACTGTGTCACTTGCTGCATGCCTAAACACAGTAAATGCATTTGTGTGTCTACAGTATAGTGTCCAGTCTTTGTGGAGTTGGAGGGATAAAGGATGGTTTGTTTTCAGTCAGTGTGCTTGAAAACATTGCATGTAATTAGTGTGCGGGAGTGCAGAAGAAAAGGTTTTGTGTTTAGAAGTTGTAGGCTTCAGAGTGGATAGTAGCTACAGATAGTAGTGGATACAGTGGTTAGTGGGTGGGGGTTGTTAATGTCCAATGAGTGAATGGAGGTCAGTCTGACTCCTGAAAAGTAAAGGCAGGACATGAGCATCAGTCTACCAGCATTGTGTAATATATTAACCTTAACCTTAAAAAACCCATATGCAGTAATTTAGCAAAATGACCAAAATAAGTGCACAGCAAATTTCAACGAATCCACTGAAACTGTCTAGCTGAGACATTAACTTGCTAATGCTTTTAACTTAATTAGTGTCTATTTGCTTAAGCAACATGTAGCAAGAAGAAAGTCTGAGAAAGAATCAGCTACAGGGTGTGATGCATCAAAACCTGCATAGAGATGATGGTAGTACATTATACATAGATGGACTCAGGGGAGTTGCATCAGACAGGGCAGGAGGAAGTGAAGGGGCCCTTTGTGGGGCCATAAAGAGTAGTCCCCGTGCCAGTCTGGTCTTTTGAAGTCACTAAATACATGTATTTAGAATAGGCTATTAATATGATAGGGCGGCATACATTTAGAGTGCACAGAAACATTTCCACATACGCTTAAATCATGAAAACCACAGTGAAGGTGCCATGAAAACAAAATGGATGATTAAAAACAGAATATGGAATATGGCACAATATAAAATGATTTAATGATTTTGGTTGTTTCAATGGATATATCATTGTTCTTCCTGAAATGTTCTACAGAAAGACATTAAACAGCTCTACCTTACATTTATTTAATTACAGGTGGTTTTATAGCTCAAAAATACCTAGAAAAACAGGCAGTCTGACTGTGAGCGCCTCTTCACAGATGTTGGTTTCTGTCTTTATGAGATTTAAATATCATTCTGTGAAACATTCCAGACAAGGCAATAACATCTCCACAGATAAAAGCATTTGACGAACTCCCCATCAGAAAAGTTACACAATGCACCATTATAGCGCATTTATTTGTTCTCTGTTACTAAGAAGTGTGAAAAGCTCCATGTTGATCCATATTTAGTCCTCTGTAACTCTGTGTCCCACCTCCTCTCTCTCTTTCGCTCCCTGTGTCTTTAGCAGAAGAGCCGTCGCAGGGGACTTACACTTGCCTCACCCCTCCTGAGATTCTGTTGTTGTTGTCACTCTCCAAAATCTGTGCGGGCCACAGGCAAACAGAAAATCCACCAGAAACCCCACCACCACTTCCACCTGTACTGCACTGATACTGATACTGGTCTGATAACGTGGACAGAAGTAGAGGATTCTCAACACGGGGTGTGCTTTTCGAGACAGCAGGAATCTGCCCATGTTGTTTTTCAGTAATCCGTTTTTAATATCAGGTTTGGGGCAAGTGACAAAAAGAGAGGGAGCAGGAGGGAAGGAGAGAGGAGACAAAAGAGGGTTTCGGGCCAGACAAAAACGATTGGCAGCTCCCGGTGGTACGATAGTGTGTCTGTGTGTACATAACAGCTCAAGTGAAGGAGATGAATAGTTTTGCTAATACCGCTGTTGTAAAGCCAGCCACACAAGTCAAAAACATGCTTTGACTTTCTTTTTCAGCATATGAAGTTGATCCGAGAAAACTGTAACTTGAGGCTTTAAATGTCATTTGAGGATGTCTGCGGATATGTTTTGTTTGTAAAGTTTGACTGGAGACAATAGTAACTGAAACAAGTCAGAACTGGTTGTAATCAGCTGTTGTGACACATGACTAAAGGGAAGCAAGTTTCTCTTTTCATTTTAAGTAATTTTATGCCAGCTTTGTAACACATTGTTAATGTTAGATCCAAATTATTTATAGCCATTGTAATGTTTAAGACTTATTATATTTGAAAAGTGCCTGATTTTCTTCTTCATGATCAAAAAACAACTTGAACAGTGATAATAAATGAGCTGTCATACACACAGAGAAAATAAATTATACTTTACTCACAATTTTGAGTTAAAGACGCACTATGCAACTTTTCTGGTAAAGGGTCGGCCATCTCCTTCTTTGGAGATGTTATTGTGTTGCCTGGAATGTTCATTTATTCAATTACAGGTGATTTATTGCTCAAAAACACATTCTCTCCACAGATCTGACATGGGACTTGGTCTGGTGGAAGCACATCCTTGTTTCTACATCAGAAAAAGTAAAGAAAAAAAAAGGTAAGTAGTGATTGCATTTGTAAATCATAGGTGAAAAATGAGCTCCTTCGTTTAACATGCTTCACTGAAAAAAACAAATCTTATTGTATAATCATGTTTGGACTTGAGATGCAGAGGAGGGCGTGAGGACCAGACTGATATCAATCTGTATAAAAATATAGAGAGATATCATTCTGGATTTGCCAGGCAATTTGAAAACAGCTCTAATCTTGTTGCTTAAAAGTAGAAAAAATACTTTTTTGTAACATTCCCTGTGTAGTTAAGTCCTTCCAGTTTTTATCCAAACTCTGTCATCCTAAAAGTCCCCACAGTGCAGTAGCAAATGCATTCTCCCTGATAAGAGACAGGAGGATGAGCACTCACTCTCAGACATTTATCAGTGTCACTTAGCTGGAGAATGGCCTCACATTAGCGTTCCATTGTAGAAATAGGGCCTGACACAAAGAGCAGGACAGGCCCACGAGACTCTCCTCACAGTAGCTTGGTTGTACCTTATTGACCCGCTTTATGGCTGAGGCACCCTTTTTGTAAAGCAGATCGGCGTCTGTCTCACCCTTCCCTCTTCTTCCTCCTCCTCTCCCCCCCTCCTCACTACTCTGGCCACTACAGGGTGTGGTGAGGAACACAGGATGGCAGAAGAAGAGAAAAGAGGAAGCACACTCTCTGACTGTCTCTATAAAGGTATTGTCTGACGAGCATGTATTTAAGTCTCTCTCTGGTGCTCCCTGACCCTGGTATTTAGCACAGGGGTGATATATGACTGTGCAGCACAAACCACACATGTGCATTATTTATCTAGCAGAGGTCAGAACTGCTGCTGTGGCGGGAGGTCAGGGCGAGAAGGGAGAGCGGGTCAAATAGCTGCACCCAGACATATGACTCACCACTGCATGTGTAGACCTAAACCTGACCAGTGCAAAATTACATCATTACAACATTGTCTACTGTCTAGTGTGCAGTATATCACTAGGCTTATAAATGTGCAATGTCTTATGAACTAAAGAAGCCATGAGTGTGTCATTTTAGGTAGATGCAATATAAAAAAAATAAAAACAGGAGAAAAACCTCTAAATGTTTTGATCAGAAACCATTAGTAAAACCTTGCAACATTATATCCCAGTGATGATAGTTTAGTGGTTCTCAAACTGTGGTGTGTATATCACTGGTGGTACTCAAACTCCTTCTAGAGGCATTTAGACAGCTCTTCAGATTTTGGGCTTGAAGTCCATTTTATATATATATATTCATTTTTGATTTCTTTTAATTTCTTGGTTATAACTACTATGGCCATGATCTAGTCCACTTTTAGACCTGGGTTAGCCCTAGATTAGACCTGGAATAGTTGCATTATAGCCCTGGTTTAGATCTTGTGCTCAGAAAACCAAATATTTACATTGGTGGCACTTGGTGTGAAATGTTTGAGAGCCACTGGCCTGCTCAGACCAGAGCAAACGTCTACAGTGCGCTTATATAAGATCGGACTTTAAAGTTTGGTTGTATCTCCTAATAGAGTCTTCATGCTGTTCAGTAAATATAACTTGCCATATTTTCCACAAGTGTTCAGTAGCAAGTATACAAGCGTGTGTATAATTAGTTAATAGTAACATTTTGATATATCAGATTAAGCAATTTCATTATGCAGTCTACAAACCATAATGCTGATAAGCCATGCAAGTCTAAAACCCCATAAATCACCAAGTTAAATTACAATTATAAAATGGGTTCACATAAGGGCGCATTGAAATAAAAGCAACATTGTGCTGCCTTTTACCATATCCCACCATTAATTTTTCATGTTTTCCATTAGGATCTCGCAGCAGCAGCAGCAGTAGAAGTAGCAGGAGGAAGAGTGTGTTAAAATGTGCAAGGCTGAGATTCATCCTGATGTGGTTACAACACAAGGGGGAAGTGTCTGCTCAATTAAAACAACATGTGGGAAGAGTGTGAATAACAGAAACACATAGAATCAGGTTCAAGTACCCCAAATCTGTGCCAATCCACTGTGTTGCATTGTGTGGCATTATCGCTAACATTAAGCCTACTAATGAATTAGTATTTGTTTAACATTATCATAAAGTGTATGCCATAAAATAAACTGTCCAAAAACATTTTAGATGAACATGGAGTATAAACAATATTGTTTTTGGAAATGACATCCACTGGTGGATGTCAAGTGGTTCAAACTGTAGTGCACAGTCATAACCACTGGCCTTTCTTAACTACAGTCCTAATAACTTGGGCTTTATTAGGCTTTATTTGTTGGGTTATTGACTGGAATAGAAAATCTTCTCTGTAATAGAATATAGCAAAGTAAAGTAAAGTTTCTACAGAGCTGTTTTGTTCCTGTAACTGCAAAAGGACAGGATGTGCCCCCCTGCTCTGCCAATTACTGTAGGAGGAGTGACATACTGAGGTACAAGTGTATGGGTGTATTTATTGTGTCCGTGTGACATTCAACATTTCCTATAGTTTAAAATTACAGATTTGTTGACCTGGTTTATGGTTAAGGGCCTATCCACGTGGAACAAAACTGGCACAAAGTTCAACATCTGTGTTAGTATAAAAGAGAATTACTTTTTTCACAACGGCTTCAGGAACTGGTGCCAACTGAGCGACAGTAGCTCGGTTCAAAGACTGTTTGTCGACTGATCTGAAGGTTGGCGGTTCGAATCCAGCTCCTACAGATGAATGCTGTTATTGTGTTCTTGGGCGAGACACTTAAACTACCTTGCCCCCAGTGACTATGTGTGTGAATGGGTGAATGGTTCCTTGATGTAAAGCGCTTTGAGTGCCTTGAAGGTGGAAAAGCGCAACACAAAAATGCAACTATTTACCATTATTAATCTGACAAGGTGTGAATCATTCAAACCCAAACCCGTTACACATTTCTATAGTGTTTCTCTTGTATTGCTGCATTTTTAGTTTGCACTCCGTTTCAAACCTGCTATTTCCTCCTCATTTTAATCTTATTCAATGTGGAATATTTTGAATTTAGTCCTGGTTCAGTTACGGTATTGTGTGAGATGTCAGAAGTTTCAAAACCACTGTATGGACAATATAATGAAATGACTGAAATGTTCACCCCCTTTATTACACCATGATCACACTCCATCATGTGCCTTCATCATCTTCCAGTAGTGGGCTTTAGATGTGACTCAGAAAGCTGAAGTCAGTGCATTGCTTTAGCTTCTGTGCGTCTTCGTTCCTGGATCCCTGCTCTATGGCGATAAGGAGGTCAAAGGGCGCGGCTTGTGTGAAGGGCCTGACGGGGGGGCTATAGATCACCCCTGAGTGACCATAGCCTTTCCTTGTTTCTGCTGAGAATGCACAAACACAGCAGTCTATCACCTCGAACCCACCTTTACAACTGGCGCTATTAAAAAGAAGGACATAAGTCTGATATGTAACAAGGCAGAAATGATTGTCTGTATGGAAATCTACAAATCTAATTATTTTTTAATTGTCTAGTCTAGCTATTGAACACTTGACGAGCAAAGGGGAAATAGGACGCTATTGATCTCACATGCAGGATTAGATTTCCGATAGCAAATAGGATCCAGGTCTCTTTGTACAATGGGAGGAGTATGTGACAGAGTGCCCTATATATATCCCATAGCAGGGAGTCAATACCCACAAGAACAAATGATACTGTGGCTAATGGCGATCAGGGCTAGCTCTAGCTCTCAGCAGTCTCTAGCTTGTCACATGGAGAACTTAATTGTAAGATGGGACACAAATATATACATCTGATGGGTGATCCAATATGGCAAGTGTGGCATGATGTCAGTAAGGGCTTGACAGTTCACTACATAATGACCTTTTTCACTATCACCAGCCTATGCCTCCTCTCTTGTGATATGGCTGTAGCTTGTATTGGCTACATTTTATATCAGATGCCTTGCCATGAAAGAAATCTTTGTTTTCATTTAGGAGTAAAATGGCAAAAGTGAAAGCGATAATGTGATTCCTCATGATGGCATTGATAGACTGTCATGAAAGGATTACTTGGACCAACATCCAAACCATGGATTTGATTGACACATGGGCAGATTGTGTACAAAAGTCATTACTTTGATAGACGGACTTGGCTTGTACAGACCATGACCTTAGCTGTTGGGTGACTGTAGCTGTATATCAGTGGGCACGAGGAAACTACTTCCTCTTGCAGATGAAAACAGATGGGTTGGCCAGCAGGGTTGGCAGTGGACTACACTGAAATTATACAGTCAGTTTCATTAGTCAGAAGTGTTCCTGACATTTATTAGTCTGTGTGAGTTCTGGTGAGGGGTCCATCACGTGCTTGTCTCAGTTGAGATGTTATTGCTTTTCCTGAATGTTCCGTATTATGGCATCATGCAATCTATCTTATCTTTATTATTCAGTTGTTATTGTGATGTAAGAATGCATGTTCCACAGTATGGCATTAAAAGCATCTATCTCTATGGAGACAAGGAGGCGGTAGACGCCGCACAAAAACTATTAGAGTGTCTTTTCTGGTGGAGGGTTGCATGTAAAATAAATGCTGTTTTTATTGCACGCCCCCAGTTGCTCTCAGTGTCTTTTGTGCAGAGACAGGTATTCTCTGTGACAAACTGAAAATGCCACAGGAATGAATGTCCAAATGCATCTGGTTTGCATACGGTTTACACAATAATTCTCAGAACAAATAAAAGTGTACTGTGTGAGTCATACATTTCCAAACATGTGGACTGGCAACATGGCTTCAACTGTTGCAATAATTATTTAGAGAGAACTTAAATAAATTTAAAAAGCTGCTTAGATTCAGCATGAATTTTCGCTCGTGTGTGTTTTTTTCTTATTTCGAAAGAAGAAAAAATGTGATTTAAGACTTGATGACGGTCTTCTTTTCATACTTGCACAAATGGTTTCAATTTCAGCTTTTATGAAACATGCATAACAAAAGTAACCACATCTGGGCACAATAAATTATGATTAGTCCTGGATTACAATGGACAATGTCAACGGTTAGTGTGGGTGGTCCTGCGCATGGGTCAGACCTGACTGACCCCTCTGTTGTTTATCAAGGCGTAATTCGCTCTGTTGGCGTCTGGTCATCACCACCCTCCTTATGAGAGCAGAGAGGCTGTAGACCGCTATGTCCCAGGACAGATCAAGGGACATGGGTGGGTGCTCATTGGGTGGGGCCTGTCCTAAAAAAAGACCTATCATAGTCCATGTCCTCCCCTGGCCGGACCATCCATCTGGACACAAGTGCGTTCATTATTGTGACATTCCCAGCGTGGGGCTGTCTGCCATGGGCGAACCGGAGCGGCCTTCATCACCTCCTAAATACTAACCATAGCTTTATTAAAGAAGCCCCTTTGAGCCTTTCACACAAACAAAAACAAATATGCATTGTGCTACTGTGTGTGTTTTTCTATGGTCTATTAGTATGTAAGGAAGAGTTATATATAATGGGAGCTGAAGCTTTATTGATCCAACTGTAATTTCCTCCACAGCAATCAATAGCCTCATCTCTTCTATTATTTGTCTTGTGGCATACAGAATATTTACTGAATGAGCATAAACTAATCAAGTTGCCACACAAGGAGAACACATGGGAATCAAATGGATGCATACAGTATATTGTTTATTTTTATACACTTAAAATGCATAAGATAAAACACAATGCAACTTGTCATTCAATTTTAAAATATCTGTCAAGAAATCAGATGTTGTGTATTGACACAAAGCAGAATAACAGGGCTGGGTGCAGTGCTATATATATATGTGTGTGCGTGTGTGTGTGTGTATATATATATATATACACACACACAAAAGAGTCAACAAATTAAGATTTCAACATTTCAACAACATTTGGACATCATGATGACATTTCCCCATTAAAAAAATATTATTATATTTTGTTATGAATTGTAAATTGACATAGCAGCTGTACAAATTATTCATTATTCTGAAACCCACAGATGAAAAGTTGACCGTATTTTCATACACTCAGAAATCTTTCTCTAATTTTCTCTGGCTGGAGTGCATGTTTTACATTTTATCCCAAAAAATGATTGAAAAGTTTCTGTAAACAATGATGCTTCAAATATGTTTTAAATACTTGGAATGTGTAATTTACAAAGTTAGCATTTTGGTGCAGGATAAGCAGCATTCTAGCTCATATCAGAACTATTCTAAAACAGGAAGTAATTAAATCTGACATCTACAAATTGTCTTTAGTTTTTTAACAGTGCGGACCTTTAATGATGCTTGATAGAGAACAGCACTGGTCTCCTGCAGCCCTGTGAAGCTTGACTACCCATGAATCAACCTGATACTGATGGGAATGTAACTCACTGGCACATTGTGTGAATGGCCAGTGAGTGGGACATTATGTCATAGACTGTATCACACTAAATGTTTTGCATATTGTTGTTGTTTTCCATTTGAGTCAAGGCACATCGGCTGCTGAGACAGGTCCAGTTGCCTGGTTACGGGCACAAGACGCCATATTTGAGTTTGATGACCAGCATGAGTCAATCATTTTCACATTTGGATCATCTGCCTCCACTTGGACCATTTATACACTCGTATCTACTCGTCTGCCTCTTCTCTTTGGTCTTCCTCTCTGCCTCCTGTATCTTTGCTCATATTTATCATTCCTCTCTGTACTTCATAATCTTACATTTATAACAAATACATTTGGGGGCTTAAAAGTGCACTATGTAATTTTCTATGTGGAGAATCCACAATCTAGCTTGTTTCCATGGCCTTGTTATTGTTTTGCATAGAAAGTTCCACAGTAGGACATCAGTGTTCTCTGTTTTGCTTTTATTCATACAGTTTTTTATTTCTCCAAAATACTGTGAAATGATCTGTAATACTCAGATGCATTACCTGTTTAGCCTCATTTCACCTGCCTGAAGTGATCTGTACGGCCCTGTTTGAGGGGTCCCAAGCAGACCACTGGAGGTGATGTGACTTATATGTTGATCTGACATGCTTCACAAAACTAACCTAACCAGCTCTTTCCTGTTTATCAATGCACGCCATTCAAACTATGAAAATAAATATGAAAATAAAGATTACAGATTACATTTGCAGTGCAATGCAAATGTAATAGTGGTATGTGTGTAGCAGTTTTGAGTTTACGCTAGCTTTAGCCTTGTCTACCAGAGCCACAAATATGGAATCATTTAATGTGTTTTTGCGAAACGCTGAGATCGGCCTCATGATTAAGTTAAGTAAATATCAGATATGTTTATGTGATGCTAGTTGCTCTGCACCTGGACCCAGAATCACTCTCAAAGCAAGAAAACGCTGGAGCGAGCCGCACCTAAACAGACCAGCACCAAGGAGGCCCCAAGTGAACCGTGCCAATGGGAAAGAGGCTCTTGTCTCCATGGGTATATAACAGTAACATCTCCATGGAGACAAGCAGGTGACCCTGACCCTGTAAAAATTGACATAGTGCACCTTTAAATAAATGTAGACATCATGTTTAGAAATGGTTTGTTAGATAAATAGAAGTTCGATGTCTAAATGTGCTTGTGCTTTTCATAAAGAAAACTTGCTACTTAAATGCTCTATAATAATGTGCTGCAGCATAAGGAAATTTGCCATTTTAGTAAATAGTAACAAGCACCTTAATAACAGAAGGCACCAAATATAAAAAAATATATTTCAGCTGTGCATTTCAAAATTGCGTGCGTCAGCAGTGGACATAGGAATATTCTGTAAAATGGACATTTTTTTTTAGTGATAATGGATCAAACCAAAATAATATGGGTTATGTTGAACTAAAAAGGTGTAGGGATGGACAGTAGCAATAAGGAAAATGAAAAACAAAAATAGTTTCTTAAAATACTGATTTATTTATGAATTTACACTGATTAGCAATACAACTAAAGCAACTCCATTAGATTAACCATTTATATAGGATTTTCACAGGTCACAATGAAGCTTGGCTCAATCTGGCATCCCAAAGCAAAAACATGGAAAGAGGCATTAGTAAAAGCACGGTGCAAACGGCAAGAAACTGAAGAGAAAAATTACAATGGAGTATGCACATTCAATTCATCTGGGAGCATTTTCAGCTCGAATCAAATAGTCAATAAAAGAGCTTGCTTTCTCCAAACTAAGAAAAATGAAACAAATGTGATGACGATGACAGAAAACAGAATTAACATGGTGTGCTGCTAGTGTCAGTCTGTTCGTACACTTAAGCTCATTTACCCTTGTTTTAGTTCAGGGACCAACTGCCCCTTCCTCTCTTCCTTCCTCCAAATCCAATAGTTCACATTGCTTGCTGGGATATTGGTACATCTGGTTACGCTGTAGGGATTGCCAAGGGGGAGATGTGGCAACCCATCGCACTTTGGTTTACAGAGTTCAGCTGTAGGTCACTGGACTGTTACACCAATGATCGTGTATAAACCGCCCAAAGGGGGGCCACTACCGAACATTGTGCTGTAGCTTACATATACCCAATATTGTGGACATGTGCATGACAGGGGTGGTATTAGTTTTATGGTATTATTACTGCCCCATTAATATAGGGTGACCAGATTTTCAAAATAAAAAACTGAGACATCTCTAGTTTGGGTTGGTAATAATAAAATTGTGAAATGAGTGCGTAATTAAGGAAAACCGATATGCACTTGGCACTAATGTGAGTCAGTATTTCTGTATTTTACCAAAACAAATGACAATGTATTCCTCTCTTTACTGTTGGCAGGTTTCAGATTGGTCAAAAATAGGGACACCTGGGACATTTCTTGTATAAAACTGGGACAAATCAATGGGTTTGGATAAATTTGCTGGGACAGGGGACACAGGGCTCAAAACTGGGGCTGTCCCAGGTAAATAGGGACGTCTGGTCACCCTACACTAATAGCAAGCAGCCCTAAACACAATTAATTACAATAAGCTCTGTGCACAGTGTCTCAAACTTTTACCAGTACTCACTTTTATTAAATTCATAAAATACAGATTATACTTCTTCAAATTATAATTAAGTCTACCCAATTATTTTTATATGTAAAATACTCCAGTTTGTAATGTTGTTCTAATATTTATTATACCTCAAAGTTAGCATTAGTGTTAGCATTGAGACACAAACCTCTAACTTTCTAAATACAGAAGTGTTCTATAGAGAAGAATTCATTTGTTTTGTGTAGTTTTTAACATGCTGTCACTGTCCAATGCCTTATTTTTTAAATATTTATTAATTTTAGCAAGACTCAGCGCAATAGATATAGGCTACTGTACTGTGCAATTGTGCATAGAGCCTATTGCATTGACAAGAACCAGCTTAACTTCCGCAATTTAAGTTACAGTAATTCATGTTTTCTTTAAAGGATTTTCAATAATAGATTTTAGGGCTGCACAATATGTCAAAAACAAATCAAAATCTCAATTTCAGTTGACAAATTTATCAAATCTTGTTGTACCTTTAATTTAGACCTCTATAAACATGTTCTGAAATCCATGTTTTCTTGTATTGTCTTGTATTATAGTGTAGCAGTTCATGTTTGTACACTTTGAACAAACTCTTACTTTTTAAACATATATTGCAATTTGATTTTTTCTAATTGTGCAGCCCTAATAGATAATGCTTCGACCCAGCTCCATAGTCCACTTACAAACAGATGTACAGCCTTAATGAAGAGCTAATCTGTTATTATCCTTGCCCATTAGTGGTCATTAAAGTACGCCTAATCAGTGTGTGTTACCAAAAATACAAGGCAATTTAAAATATAATACAATTTGTATATTTGTTGGAAGCCTGAGATGTGTCTATGCAGTCCCTGGGGTAGTATTTGACACCAAAGCAGGAAGAAAGTTAACCTTTGTCAAAGTAAAGGAGTAAAACTACAATATGGCTTTAAAATACACTCACAACAAACGAAAGACTTCAATCGTATAGACCCATTTTAACAAGTGACTGTATCTGGACATTACTGAGAAAAAAAATCATGTGACTTCTAAATCCAACTTCCTGCCCCCTGATGAGTTAACTATTACTATGCCTTACATGCTTGCACAACCAATCACTTCACATGTCCTTCACTGATGAAAATACCTGTAGCTAAAATGTTAATGCCGTCTACCACAAGAAAAGTGCAGCACAATAAAAATATAATATAGTTAAAATTTATAGCCAAAAATATCCAGTTTTATAATTCTGTGTTATATAGTAGCTCTGTGTACATGATGCTAGCAAAAAATAGTCAGCCATTCCTTTCTTGGAAACAGAGATGCTTAACAAATGTAATATACAAATGGAGATGACTAATACAGAAATTTCAATCAATAGAAATTAAATTCATTTTCAAACAAAGGCAGCACAATGAGATTGTTTTGTTCTTTGTGTCAGTTTGTTTGGCAAAAACAAAACATTGAGATGAAGAGATGAGACAAATGCAATGCTACACAAATGATAAGAGATGTTTGTAAATGCTAATAGAAAATCTCTGGCAATAAAGCAGAGACTATTATACTACTATATGTGGCTATAGTTTTGTTAAAGCAGTTTCCAGTGTGACTATTTAAATGTAGATTTCATTTTCAATAAAATAATACAAAAATAAGGGAGATTTTGTTGCAGTTGTGCAGTCATTTTTCAAAGTGTTTTCGAGATGGGGTTTCAGCCTGTGAAACATGTTATTCAGGATTTAAATGGCCTCAAGTGACACTTTTTGGCTTTATACAATGAGCCCTATTGGAGTACTGCATAAGTAATCAGGTGCGCGATATCCAACACCCACTGAGTTGCACAACATCTTCTGCAACTTCGGTGACCCCACCAGATCATTTCCCAAAGTCTTTAGGACAAGTTGTAACATAAACATATTTGTATGTAATCCTTTCTTTTTTCCACATAAATCTTTTGTTAAAAAAGTCAAATAACATTAAAAACAAAACGATAAAAGCTGAGACAAAATGACATTAACAGAAAAGGCGACACTTGCTCGGGATCGGCTCTCACGCCTCTGTCTTCTCTTTCTTCTTGTTTTTCTTGAGGAAGGACGGGGTGCGGAACTTCTTCTTCTTCTTGGTGTTGGGTGACTTGGAGGGTGAGCTCTCCTGGGACAACACTTCTTCGATCTTGTCTCCGGGACGCACCAGGATCTCCACGCTCTCCACGCTGGTGGTCAGCTGGCTCACGCGGTTCGACAGCTCCTCGTCCAGGCTGTGGTGGTCTTTGCCGTTCATGAGGCCCGTGTGGTTGTCTAACAGAAGCAGGAGGGACAGGTTAGGATAAGGCAAACTCAAGTATTTCAGGTAGACTTGTATACTGCTAAAGGTACACTATGTAAGTTTTCTGGTCGAGTGCCTGCCACCTGCCTGTCCCCAATGGAGATGTCATAGCTCTGCCTAGAATGTCCCACAGTAAATATCTTATATTTATTCAATTACAGGTGTTTTCAAATGCTCAAAAATACACTCCAAAATGCATTCCTACTGTGAACATGATTGCCTCACCACAGATCTGACCTATAACATGACCTGATTTACCTCCATGAAGTTTCTTTCCATTTTAAAGTTCCCCTATATTTGGTGTGTAGAGCGTAACATTATGACCACCTTCTACTTGCTTTAATGAACTGTGAATCGACATTTACTTGTTGTCCAGATATATATTGATTAGTTCTTAAGGTTTTCTGTTGAGTTAATCCTAACATATCTTGATACACACACAATGATCAACTTACACTGGTATATGAACTCTTCTTGGGTCACTTAACCAACAAAACAACTCTACTAATGTGTAACTATTTGTGAATTTATTAACAACATCAATATTTCCCCATATAATCTTGGGCTGTACCCCTCTGTGATTGAATAATTTACATTTTTAAAGTTTAAAAAGTGAATTTTCTGTTGCCATACTCTTATGTGGCTCAAATATTAAATCAATTACTGTCATTCCAATACAGAAAATTAAACATATTTGATTGCGTGCAGAGAGACCCACTGGCTCTGTGCTCTACATCCTTCATAATATCCTGTCATAAACCTCAGTGACCCGCTGGCCCAGAGTATGGCCTCCTTTCACCTCCAAAATGAGCCTTTTAAACCGCTGCTGCTGCTCCCCACTCACTTAATGAGTGTTCACGTAACTCACAACAGCTCATTCCCCGTTGTAACTAACATATTAGGGGAATGCAGGGCAGCCCTATCAAATTAGTACTCTACACCACAAAAACATGGATATCTTCATGGCTTCATTTTACCTGAACACAAAACATGGCCACGTTAGCTAGACACTTGTATAACATCTGACCTGTTTTTTTTTTTTTTTTTTCTTCAGCATAACAACTGGGTGACCTCACTGCCATGGCGTCAGGAAAAATATGGGTTCCCAGTGCCAGTATGTTGTCATGGGTTAATTGTTACTTATTGTGCGTGGTTTGAGTTGCAAGGGAGCGCACAGGAAGTCAATGCCTCTGTGACACACTTGTAAAGTCACTGCTATTATCTTTTGTCTTACATGGAGGCCGGCCCACCTTAGATGATAGGGATTTTTACAATAAGTGGGTTCCTGGTATTTAAACCTGCTTTACTCAAATTGCCACAAAGCTGGGAAGTCATCCAGTTGGCTTCCCACTGAGAACTATCAACACTAAATATACTACAAGATAATGTGAACGTAAATGATTTCTTTTTCAAGGCTCATAAGTAGTAGCAAGTAATAATTTTGTACTCAGACTTTGAATTTCAAGTACTGATAATTGAGAGAGCTTGATATGGGTCGGATGTTCATAAAGGTAAAAAGTAGCTGTAAACTTGAAAACTACCAAAACATGACATCACAAGGTGGAACAGGGCATTTAGAGCTTTGGAGATGTGGACAAACTAATAATAAAGTATTACTCAAACGTGTGTGAATAAAACAAAACACAACTCCAGGTATGTTTTTGAGGAGGTAACAGCGTTATAACATGTCTAAAAACTCACAAGAATCATTTTGTGTAATATAGGGCCTTTAATTGGTTTTACTAGGTCTGTTAATAGGACTGAAATTCACTACTGAAATTTTAGTATCATTACAACCTAGTCTATGGTCCAATAGTTATCCAAATGATCCAGTGGTAAACCCAACACTGTTTAAACCTATGGGGCCAGGGAAAGATGCCTAGTTTTAAATACACATAAAATGAATAGTGAAATATAAGAAAGTGGTCACAATGTTATATTTGAACAGACCTTTGATTCAAACTCATGCAAACACATGTTAAATAAATAATAAAGTTAAGACATAAAGCATTCATGGTTAAGTTGTTTTGAGATACCTTCTTTGGCCGGAGTGCTTTGTGCGGACTGGGTTACAGACAGAGACTGAGACAGAGTAGAGCCATCGTCAGAGGTTAGCTCGTGCTCGCCATCTGCAGGGAGGGAGGGAGGGGTGCGGGGTGAGGGGGGGTGATGAAAGGATTGTACAGCAGCAGGGGTAAGTGGATGAGAGGGCCGGGGTGACGGGGGTAGTTGGAGAGATTGGGGATGAAGGGTTGAAGGGGTGAGGGAGTGGGTAGAGATTAGCAGTAACACAGACATGTTAGAATCAGGCCATGCACAGCTGCGTCCACACACAACTAACAAAATCCTCCAGTGCTGCAAATGAGAGGGTCAAAAGTCACTGTCACTCTGTTATGTAGCCGGCACAGATCCGGCGGGGCAAGTTTGTACAACAACTTGCTGTCAGTTTTGTTTTTTAGGGTTGCTGCTTCAAATCCTTCGCCTCTACAGTGTGGGAAACTCCTCTTTTGTGTATTAATTTAGCAAAAGTTTTAGTCAGATGCCCTTCCTATGTAACTATCATTCATGAATACAATGGCACGTTTCTCGTTTCACTTTGAATGACGTGATGTTTTTATATATGGATACTTCGCAGTGACACCACACTGGAGGTGTTCTACATGTATGTTTATGGTGGAATGTTCAGCAGTTAACATCTGAAATCTGAGTCTGAAAACTTAAGGTAACACATTTTCAGGAACCTGTGATAAATGTGAGCATTTGTGATGTTTAGGTGTTTGATTTTCAACAAAAATGGTGAGTGTAACTAACTGCTGACTAGTGCTAGCTAGTTTGTAACTGTAATAAATGTGTGTTTAGGCTTGTGGAAACAGCACAAATCAGATCACATTTTGTCGTTACAGCTAAATCAGTTCTTTGTGTTAAAATAAAACTCAGATTAAAGTCTAACAAAGCTTCAGACAGATTAGAGCCTACAGTTATCTTCACATCCCCAAGGAGTGATGACATCAACAGCAAAATATGAGTAGATTGACCATAGTAGTTTAATAATGACCATTTAAATCATAATTTGCTTTACAATCTTGGTGACAGTTTATTGGTTAGATGACGTATATCTGCATACCTGCACATAATGGTCACATCTTGCAGCAGTTACAAACACGTGTTAATGTATAGTTTAAAAACAGAAAATAAAGTGTGCATTAGACTGCAATGCTGATGAGAGAAGCAGTGACATTCCCATATCACTTTATTATCATATTCATTAGCACATTCACTTGGCTGAGGTGCCACTGACAGTTCATTCATGCAACACTGTTTAGAGCCGTCTGAGTGAGGCTCTGTTCTACAAAAGACCTTCGTTCATTTTAAGGCCAAAGTAATGTTATGTAATATTTGAACTGAATTTACACTAACTATATTTAAAGGTGCACTATGTGATTTTTCAGGGGAACATTTCGCCACCTGCTTGTCTACACGGAGATATTATTGCTTGGCCTGGAATGTTCCACAGTATGGCATCAATCTAATCTGTACCATGGAGACAAGAAGGTGCCGCCATAGGTTCAAGGTATAGACAAAGAAAGAATGCATTTTTCAAGGTATATTATTTAGCAAATATAAATATGTAATTGAAGATAAATAACTTTAATGTCATAACCCCCCTCTCCTGAAAAGTTACATAGTGCACCTTTAATAAAAGTTGTCTACATTGAAATCTTGGGTTTGGTTGATAGATAAATGGTAGATTTGACACAGAGTAAGGAAGCTGTTTTCATAAAAGATACCGCACATACCACTAATTCCTGTGAATACACCAGCCGCATAACAACTTTATTATCTCAGCTACTCTGCCCAACAACATTCCTCTTTTTCTTATTTATTATTTTATTAGTTTTAACAAAATAGTAAGTTAGTAACAATAATATAATGGTATAATTGTAGTGTTTTAAAGAATGGAAATGAAATAGTGTGTGTACAATATAGTGCCCCATAGGCTAGTATCAAGACCATCTCCAGCTTGTATCCAGATTGGCCTCCTGGGAGTCATGGGGCTGTGGGGGCAACAGTGTCATAGCAACGGGCTGCGCTCCTGTGGCGGGTGTGAAGACCTGCTGTTTGATCAGTCTGTCATCTTACTCACCCCTCATGTACATATGCACACCGGTGGTGTACCATGGATTTTCATAAGCAGGCAGCACATTGAGAGCTTATGCATTAAACCATCAAAATGACATCTTCTTTCAAATGGGTGATGGAGATTAGGAGACATCTCTATCCAGTCTGTTCATTATTGATTTTGCCCATGCCCCTCGTAAAGACAATAGGGCAAAGGGCTAATATGATTATAGCATTGACTTGACTGTGTGGTAGTGTGGACAGAGAAAGAGAAGGGAGCCATTAAAGACCTGTGCTCATGTTTAAAGACCTAAGCACTACGTGTGTATCCAAGGTCTTCAGCTTTACCCTCTGGGATGAGCTAAGGCAACAACAGGGTACACAGAGTCACATATTATGTCATACTGGTCCTACACCATAGTGAAGGAGCTGTTCTTAACAAGGATAAAAAGCCTTGATGTTACTTGTGGGATTTAAAGGTTCAACATGTGAGAGAAACACATGACACAGCGCACTTGTAACTTTTCTAGTGGCATGTCCGCTACCTGCTTCTCTCTGAGATGTTATTACTTTGCCTCGAATGTTCCACAGGATGGCATTAAAATGATCCATTTATCATTTATTTCCATGTGTTTTTATTCTCCAAAATGCATTGAAAAATCTAATTCCAACTTGGCCTGGTGATGTCACTTGTTTGACTCCATGAAAAGAGATAAGTTTATTGCCACAGGGAAAAGTCCAGGCAAAGCAATAAAATCTCCTTGGGGACAAGCAGGTGGCGGACCCTGCCTCCACCAAAAAAACAAAACAAAAACAGTGTTCCTTTAAAGGGATTGTATTTTGACCCATTGCACATACAAGCTTTGTATAAAATCTGTTTGGGAAATATTTAAACATATTACATTACTCCATTTATAAAGATTTATAAGGATACAAAGCTTAACAAATGTTTCTTAAGTTGTTCTGTTGTAAAATAATGATGGTGGAGTAGACAGGTTCTGCCTCTGTGTGTGTCCGTGCATGTGCTGGGGCCATATGTCTCACACTGTGACTTGGCTTTTGTGCAGTTTTGTCCACTTTGATCAAACAATGGCCAACACAAAATATAAGAAAAGCATTGGCCAATTGAAGTTGTTTTACTGAAATGAACTAGCAGTTAAAATATCCATAAAATGTAGTAACTATAAAGCCACAATAGCGCCGCAAATAAACTACTAACAGACCAATGAAATATATAATAAAGACGCCTCGCCGTTTTTTGTTCTTGTAGAGTTGTCAGAAAAATAGAAAATAAAACACAGCTAATTCATTAAGTTTGGTGTTAATATTTTCATTTGTCAGGACTGTGTGTGTTTTGGTGACTTACCACTAAGGCCCAGTTGTCTCCTCTCCACATTCTTGCGGTACTCTTCAAGTTCTTTCTCTGACAGTTCACTGAAAGGGTTGGGAGGCAGGGGCACCATCTGGTCCTCCTCTGTGGGTACGTACGGCTGGGGAGGAGGCGGACACGGGAACACGGGTGAGTTTGGTAACACACTAAAGCCATAAAAGAAAATCACACTCACATGCTACAAAACACTGGATCATAATGTAATGTGATCCAGAGCGTATTTGAGATAATAAACCACATCACACAACGGGGACTAGGAATCAACTAATGCCCCTCCTCTCTTCTCAAGTAATTAGTCTGCAAACCATAACGTGTTCAGACTGTGGGAACCATCACAAGATTTATGCACTTTACAATAGAGAAACCACAGCATCCAGGGCCAAGCTTCAAGCATGCACACATGGTACACACATGACATGTATGTGCTTTGAATGACTGAAGAATGATATGTGGACATCTTTAGGCTGTCATGCTTCAAAAAATATTCAAAATTAAAGATTAAAATTAAATAAATTGCAGAATTTGTGTGACATCAGATAAAGGTGCACTCTGTAACTTTTCTGGTGGGGAAAGTGTGCCACCTGCTTGTCTCTATGGAGGTGACAGCAGGCCAAGTTCTGGTTTCAAGAAGTCCACACTCAAAGTTTTTACTTCGAGCAAGGGAATTTTGAGCATTTTAACAACTGTAATTGTGTAATAGTGTTTATATATTTAATTTGTATAGCTTGATTGTATAATATAGAACATGTCAAACAACATCATCATGGAGACAAGTAGGTGTCTCACTCGAAAAGTTAGATAGTACACACTTATTATTATAATGACATGCACCGTTTATCTTCAGAAATGTTAAAATAAATGACAAACAACAATGAAAAATATCACTGCAATCCACTGTGCATAGTTACCAGGACATTGATCTGCAATGTGTCCTTTAAGACAAGACATCAACCAAAAAGCAAAGCGGTCATTTGTTTCTGTTTAAATTTAAGCAGTTGTCTCCCTCTAGTGGTCAAAAGGTATTTAGCATGTTCAGTTCACTATTTCCTGCATGTTCAGTTTTCGTTTACCCACTCATCTGTTCTCACTTAATCATCAGTACTCATTGTTCCAGGCTGTAGGTTAACTATAGCAATTATATCATTCACCTCTTGTAACAACACCTTATCTGTTTACAAAAGTTTAAACATAAAGTAAATAAACTATTTCATCAAATGTCAAGACAGGACTTGTGTGTGAAAGAAATCATGTTTATGTCATTATATCATCATTTTTTGCTCAAAGGTATAATAATGACAGTTACCTTGCGCGGTGGGTCCACTGGGATTCCTGCAAGATGCTGAGAGACGGGCCCAGATGACTTCATGTCATATCTATTCTGCTCCCGTATCTAAAGAGACAAAGTCCACACTTAATATAAAAATAAATAGAAATAAAAAGACCACCACAAATAAAAGATTAGCTTCAAAACAACTCTGTCTTTTTAGAATAGATAGATACAGTTTTCATAGATTACAAACATTTTAGGTTGGATTTTATACTGTTGCAAAATGGAGTGACATTCAGTTACAATGATTCATGGATGAGTAACTCATAAGTAACATGACAGTTTAAGTAACAGCCTGTCAATCTGGCCCCCATGAAAATAAAACTGAGTACTGTATAAGTATCTAACTGACCAGTTACTGAGTACTAAAAATAGCTTACTTTGTTCCTCTTTTCAAGCACTTCACTGGGGTCTGTGTTGAGTGGGACAAACTGATTTGGATCTTCAATTCTGATTGGTGTGCCCACCTCATCTGCCTTCATCCACTGCGAAAGCAAATAACACACATTTAAAAACATAATTTTAGTTCGCTGAAGCCATGCTGACAACTTAAAACTACATAGAGAATACTCAAGTGGCACTGTCATATACTCCATAACCAACAGATGGTGGTGTGGCATAAAATATCAAGCTATCCAGTTAAAGGACTCAAGACTCCACATTAACTTCACAGGTTTAGGTAGAAAAACATCCAAATGCACTGCTTTTTGGGAAAAATACTAAAATACTTTGATTAATTGCTGAGAGAAGTAAAATCTCCCCATACCACTCAGATGCTCTGTATTTACCGTGGTTGTCCGGCTGTTGTAGCGGTCCTCATTGTTTTCCACATTGACCTTCGTGTAACTGTTGGGCGAGTTGAGCCAGCGCGTCTTCTCTCTCTGCTGTCGTTGCTGGAGGAACTTAAAGGGGAGTCTGGTGGCCATGTCTCCGTCCTCCTCGAACGTGAAGGACGTGACTGTGGCCGGGATCTCCACTTCGCTCTTGTGCCTAGGCTTGTCCCGCATAATGGGCTGGCGATAGGCGTACCCCGTCCTGTAACCCTGCAGCAAAAAACAGGCACACTTTATATCACTGAATTACATGCGTCACAGCATAACATAAAACATACTATCCCTAAATTAATTCAGTACACATAAGCTTTGGGCATCACAGATTTTGTATTCAATTGTCTCTTTCATTTGTCTTCATCATCCAACCTTCTCAAATGTTATGTCCATAAAAAATACCCGCTGTGTCCCCATTTCCTCAGAGTTTGGCAGTTTTCTTCTTTTGTTTTTATGTCAGCGCCACTGCCAAAGCAGAGGCTGCATCCAAGCAGGACACTGAGTTCTCTCTAACTCCACTTACATGAGCACAATTTAGAATTTTTAAGAAATATGCTACATGCATATCTTTTATCTGCCAGCAGGATACATCATGGTAACATCTTATTGAGCTCACCATGTTGTCAAGCATCCTCATGAGAGACTCAAACTCCAGCTCTCCCCTCTTCCACCTGTACAGGCCGCTGTGGTTGACCTCATTTATCCCCACTCCATGAGTTCGACTCTTGTATGCCTCCTGGTCCAGCACTATTAAGTTGTCAACACTTCCTGCACAAGAAATCGCCTTGACCTACAAGAAAATGTTTTACAAAACACAGAAAGAAAAAACTAACACTACAATGCAAACAAATGTATTTGATGCAGAGATTACTGTTGACATTGGCAGTGGATTTATTCATAGAAATTAAGCTGGGCTTTACATGATGGATTAATGTTTCCTTTTGCCAATCTAGTTTGCCTGACAGGGACAGAGAGGGGACCATCTCCAAATCCTACCATGCTACAGAGAAGAGAGCACCCTTCTTGCTTTACCTTCAGGGATGTTCTGGTCTATTTCAGGGTCTTTCAACTGAAGTAATAGAAGAAGGGAGGTTTTTTTTAGTATGGTAAGGAAATAAAGGCCATAGCATATTGTTTTTTTTTTTTGTTAAATTGTATGCATTTTGCATTTTCATTCATTCAGATAACTACCCCTGAAACCTTTTCTGCCTAATCATTTTGCATTTATTACAATACTATATAATATGGCAAAGAACGCAGAGTGATATGTAATGTGTACCTGGATTTCACAGGCAAACTGAGCATTGAACATGTTATCAAAGGCCTCTTCGACAGTCTCTCCCAGAGTAAGGACTCCATGATTTCTCAGCACCAGCACCTGTACACACACGCAAAGTTATATTTATATTGTAAACTCGATAACAGCTGACAGAAGCAGGAAGTCCTATTAGGAACACACCACGCCCTGATAATTAGCTCATTTCCTCTGGTTGACCTCGAGGAAGGTCTATAAAAATACTGCTTCCTTCAACCAAAATAACTCTGGGATATCGTGACATTAAAAATAGTTTGGTTTGTACCTTTGTTGTTGGGCCCAGGGCCTTCTGAAGCTCTACGCGCTCCTCCTGCTCATCGATGCTGCCATGATAGTTGTAGTACGCAATGTCTCCCAGAAGCAAAGCCTCCTGGGAAATTGGCAGGAGCCCACACTTCATGGATGACACCTTAAAATGGAAACAAAAAAATAACATGCAGCAGCTTTTTTAAAAATAATCAGGCATGTCAAAATGTCCTCACACTAAAATATGAACTTGGCTGTTTTATGCTGTCTTCAAAACATCACTCTTGAGAAGCGGAGTGTAGCTTCTGAAAGCTCGTAGACTATAGATACATGTGAGATACATGTGATACATGCAGGTGTAAAAGATGAACTTACAGCAGCAGTGGCAGGACAGTGCACATGTACAACACAGCGAATATCTGGTCTCATGGAGTAAATGGCGGCGTGTGGGCTGAATCCCGACCGATTGATTCTCAAGTTGGTGGACCCCTGTTCAATTACATCGCCAATGATGTTCACCTTAACCTGAAGAAAAGAAGAACAATGTTCAAAAAAGAGGCCAATGTAGCTAATAGGGATATAACAGTATCCAAATCTCACGATACACATCTCAGTGCATTTATTGTTATATTTTGTGGAGGCTGAGCAAATTGTGAATGCCCTACTTTTTTGACTCGAAAGGCCTTTGGTCCTTTTATAATACAAAGAGGGGTTCATAGGGGTCGGGTGCACAGAGGACTGGGTGGCAAACTGCTGCCCCTGTGACCCAGATGGATAAAGCGGAAGATGGATGGACATTATACAGCATTATACTTTCATTGCCTACATAACTCATAGTCGTCATTTGATGTTTATTACATTCACCGTGGCAGAGAAAAGAGAAAGGATGAGGAAGATAAAATAGCTTTGTAACTTAAGACTATAAAATGTCAGGTAGATGGAGCTATAACAATAAAAGGCAAGTGGAAAACTAAGAACAGGTGTGTTGTCCAAACTGATAAAAGAGCAGGACAACCCAGATCTCACTTCAACATTTCAGCTCACAGCAGACACAATTTAATCTGAAGCAACAACTACTTTCACATAATACTATAAAAGATTAATGTAACTCTATGTAGACCGTTATGGTTCAGTAAAAATCCCACTGTTTTTAGATGTTACATATTGACGTGTGGAGGGACAGCTGCATTGAAATGGTACCCAGCACACACACAAAATATCTACAGCTCTAAATAACTATGCCTGTGCATGCCTAGATTGATTTAATATTGACAATGTTATGCGGCATGTCAGTCCAGCACAAGTTCACTCTGGGTCTTTGGCTGTGGGCAATGTAAATCCATTAAGTGTGGAATTAATAGTCTCAAAAAAGAATTACATTTGTTGAAGAGGACATATTATGCTTTTTGCTGTTTTTTTTTTTAAATATTGGACTATAACAGACCTAGTTTCTTATTTTAAATTATGTTAATTGCAAAATTCTAATTAAAATTAAAACAGCTTAATAGTGGAAACTGGTCAATTGACTTCCTGGTCAAAACTGCAGAAAAGACAAACCTGCCTCCTAATAATGGTATTTAATCATAGCAACAGCAGGTTTTCATTTAAGTGTGTTTAGTGATGAAAAAATCTACATTTTAGGGCCCAACATGCAATGTCAGGAGTCTGAAATGTAATAAAAACGCAAGTTTATACAGAGTAGTGGGTGGAGATAGGGGGTGGGGGTAAACAGACATTTTCAGAACATTCAAGGCTTGAATGTTACAGAAACATGCAAGAATCCATTTTAATACACCTTAGAGTAAGCTAATGGTGAGGAAATACTGTTACAACCTTATATAATCATAATAATCATAAAAGTTGACTTTACACAATGCACACTTTTACTCACTGGCTTTGAACACGGTATGAGAATTGTGCGGTCGTCTGACTGTTTTTTATTGATTTTATTTGCTATTTTTGTATTTGCTCATTTTAGTATGTTCATGTCATCTTCATGTTTTTTATTGACTTGCTTATGTATTTTATGCTTTATTTTATTTAGTGTTAATTTATATTGTGCCTACTTTGTGCAGCACTTTGGAGACTTTGTGTTGATAAAATATGCATTACAAATAAAGTTGGATTGGATATGATTTTCTCTATAAAGAAGTATATTTGTGTGTGTAATTGTGAACTTGTGTAACCCTGATCTCCCAGAGGGAGGAGCAGAAGAGAAATGACTAGAGCCAAGTCCGATCAGTCTGACACAAGCCTCCGCTGACCCGTAGACTAACTCAGACATTTTTGATTCACCACATTTTTGATAATGTTCCCGAGTCTAAAGCACAACTACTTAAATGTGAACAATAAATAACAATAAACAGTGAACTAAATTGTGGTTATCAAGATAAAAATTAAGAGTTATTTCACATTTATTATATTGTAATCTTTTAGACTTTACAGTTTCACTGTGGCCAATTATTATGTTCTGTCTAATCAGCGGTCAAGTTTCACAGTCTATTAGAGTTAGTATGTTTGTACAGGTGTTAGCAGCATGGCCACTCATAATGAAACAGGTTTTTAAGAAAATACCCAGTAAAAGTATTAGTCCTAAATCACAGAGCCATGTTTAACAAAGATTAAAAATGACAGGCCAAGTTTGTCATAAACTTTGCATCCAAGATGCTGTAACATACAGAGCGGTACTACCACCAAATATTGGAAAGAGGCAACATATTAAGCTTTTACTTCTTACAGCACCACAGTACTTTTAGTTTTTGTCACTTTTCAACTTCTTGAGCATCTTACCAGATTTGACGCAGAAGCTTCAGCAAAGGAAAGCCCTCTAGGTATGATGAGGATGTGGTCTTGCTCTTTGCTGACACGAGCCTGAGGAAAAAGGATAAAAATATAAATTACAAAATTCCACAAGAAATACGAATAGATTTTGCCTAAGCAAATTTGCTCCTCTGTATGAAGATGTTATTACTTTGCCCCATAATGTTTCACAATATGGCATTAAAGTTAGCTACCTTGCATTTATTTCATTATAGGTTTTTTTATTACTCGCCGATACACACATGATTACTATGAGTGGGCTTGTGCCTCCATAGATCTGACCTGTAACTTGGCTTGGTGGCGGACCCTCCACCAGAAAAAAATGACATAAAGCGCTCACTGCACTAAAATATATCTGCACTTAAATTTTACACAAACCATTATTTCTACCTGCACAAGAAGTACTACTTTTTATTAGGCCAAAGATCATGAGAAATATGTATGGTCTTATCAATATGAATGAACTTGATCACATTTATGTGCTGAACAAGTGCCACATCCATGTAACCACAGAAACCCTTACTGTGACGTAGGAGTTGGCGAGGTGTGCCCAGCTGAACAGGTCCATCAGTCTGTAGACACTGGCCAGTTTACAGCGCATCTGCTTCTCCCCCTTCACCATCGCAGACAAGTCCGCTCCGTACAAGTCATTGATGGGTGTCACCATTCCCAGACCTTTAGAAAGAAAACAAACAAAAGGGTCAAATTAAGGCTCAGTTGCACCGTTGAGGCTGTATGGTCGAGGACCCCGGTACCGCACCTGTGTTTCAATCTCACAACAACATTCCAGTTTGTTGATGCAGTCTTGAACATACTCATTATGGCTGTATTTTTAACTATAGACTAGACAGGACCGCTATAGGAGTTTTGGACATGTAATTGGGCATTAGTTGTGCATTCCTACCCTGTGATTAAAACCAGCTCCACATATGGATTCATGGATTGGACGACAAGATCAAAACCAGGGAAAAATGCGTGGCTCTTCCGGAGTCTGGGACAGGGTTGTCCCACAGAATACAAGACCTTAAGCACAAAAGGCTCAAGTTTGGTAATGGATTGTCCCATGAAATAATGATGGTCTGTGTCTGATAATGGTAATGGTAGAAATGTCCTGCTTTTGGGGGGCATTTAGTATTTAACTATATTAAATGTAGTTTCTGATTTTACATTTTGTTACAAAATTTTGTTATATTTGTTATACATTTTAATATAAGTCTAAAATCACCTCGTAATAGAAGCAGATCCATTGACTTCCAGTTCAAAAGTGCAGAACTTTTCATTTTCATTGTAGTAAGTAATGTTTTTATTTTTGAAAAAAGCCTATGTGACAAATGCACCCTAAGCATCACTTTTATTGGACTATATAAAAGATTACATTATTTTTTCCATTCTTATTTTAATGAGCTCTTTTTTGCGCCGTTTTAAGATATTTGTTAGTTATTATTAAAAAATATAACAATATCATTCATAATTTGATATATAAACTAATTGTACTGTACGAGTAGTATTGTGAGGGAAACTATACTGGGAACGGAAGCTTTTAAATTTAATTAAATCACCATCCACTTTTTGCAATAATCATGATTAGCAAAACATCCAGCATCTTTAGAAAGCCTTCCTAATGCCAAGAAATACAATCAACTTGAGACTATTGACTGAAATTTTGTGCTTGGATGTCGGTGACTTGCAACATTTTCCCCACTATGGTACAAAGGTTTGTTTGTTTTGGTTTTGTTATATTATCTTTTTTGATGAAATGTTTGTGTACAGGGTTGTGTTATACACACTGAGAGGGGAGGTGCTGAACCCGGCCACAGAGCTGGTCATGAAGAAGTCTGCGATCTGTCTGAGAGCCAACAGCCCAGACGGGACACTGCCTTTCCTCTGCTGCTCCGTGATCAGGCTCTCCAGCTCCTCTTTGAACGCCTGCCACACACAGAGACCCAGACAGTTATTAGGACTGAATAATCAGACAAATCAGAATAATTACCACAATAATTCAAACTATATATCAACATAATATTGATAAAATACATACAGTTTTGTTTATGTTTGCAACTGATCGAAAACAAAATGTCAATATTTCAAATCAGCTTTTTTGGCTTATTCCAGTGTCAATAATCAGAGGATATTGAAGCAGTCCTTCAAAACTGTGAATGTAAATGGTTAAGGTTCAAGTATCATAAAATCACGTGTACATTTCAACAAAAAAGCAAAGAACTCTCATCTTATATGATTGTTTGGAAGATCACGTTGTAAATCTTTTTATTTTTAATCATCTGACAGAGGCTCAAAACTTGCTGTCTGATTGGTTGTTTTGGTGTGACTCAGTTTATGGCTAATCCCTGTGTCCAGTTTAATACAGGACATGCTAAAATGATGTTATGCAAGTCCACAGATATGCACTAAGGATTATCTCATAGGATGAAGCATGCAGTTTTATCCAGTCAATCATAATAAATGTTTGTGCTCAAGAATCAAATGCTTATCACAAGATAGAACAAAACATTACTGTACTGTACACTCAGTCAAAAGGACTCACCCTCTGCACCCTCTGATGTTTTCCTCTATCTGTTTACTGCTTTCTACATTTGTTCTACATATAGAAGACATCAAAAATATGAAGATATAGGGAATTATGTAGCAAACTAAATAATTATATATATATATATATATATATATATATATATATATATATATATATATATATATATATATATATATATATATATATATATATATATATATATATATATATATATATATATATATATATATATATATATATATCTTACTTGCTATTTGATATCTTCTGTATGTATCTAAAATGTAGACAATAGTGAGAAAAAAGAAACAAAACACTGACCAAAACCAACAGCAAGACTATTCAATAGACTGACTTTGGGTCCAGTGAAGACATGGCTCAGATAATCTTTATAAGGCAGTTAACCACTTCGGGGGGGTTTTCATTCGGCCTACAGGCTAATGTCATTAAAGCCAACAATGCAAAAGGATCCAGGAAACAGACTACAGGAATTTACACACTTTTCAGGCAGGTATTTGGTCATTTCATATCAGTATGGAAGGAATGCCTGGGATGGCCCTGTGAATTCTGGTCAAGGTAAGAGAGTAGTCTCTCTAAGTAAACCATGTACAGTAATATATGGTCCTACTTTATTAATCAGGAAGGAAATTATTACGTCAGAGAGCATATAATATTAGTACAAAACATAAATCCTATTTTTGCATTGAATAAAACAGAAACAAAACAATACTTAAGAAAATGTTTGAATAAATACTATATATAGCTAAAGGCTACCGTATATCAAACTATTCAATAATCTTTCCCAATATACATTTAATTATGAAAGATAAAGTCGAAACCTGTGTAAATTATATGCCCACACTGCACTGACATGGTCGACAGACAAATCAATGTTTGATGTCTGACTGGTAAAAATGAGAGGGGAAAATAGGCCATGGCACCATTTCCCCCTCTCTCCTCTTTACCATTCAATATTCATGCATTTCTTTTGCAGTCGTCAGCCTGATCCCAATAGACTTTTGTTTAGGCACACTCAACTTCCCTGTACCCCTCTGGTGCCCCATGGGACCCTCCATTACTGAGATGTGAATAGATTTTTGGCCCATTGGTTTTATGTCATATTGAGTGTTTTGTAAGAGCTTGTCCGGACACACTACTGTTTCTGAACTGGGGCCAGACATTCCTGTTTCTATGGAGAGGTCACCACGCAACCTCAGAGAAAGGGGCTTATGCAGTGTTCAAGTGACTCTCGGAAACTATGGACAGCAGTAGGAATGGAAAAGAAAAGAAAAAAATTGTAGGTTTATTTTAAGGTGTGCAGTATACGTTTTCTGGTAGGGTGTTTGCCATCTGCTGGTCTTCATAGAGATGCTATTGCTTTGCATGGAATGTTACATAGTATGGCATTACAAGTATATTACATTTATTCAATTAGAGGTATTTTATTGCTAACAAAAATACCTTATGAAACATTGATTCTTACTGTGAGCATAATGTATCTTTAAATGTAAGGGGAATACCCTACTGAACTAATTAATTATTCGACCCATTTAACAAACACCAACCTCAATGAAATTCAAAGAAGTTGATATTTTGTAGTTGTTCTTGGTTTAGAGAGTCCGGCCCCTCACTTTGGGGGAACAGTTTGCTGGCTCAGATCAGGGCCAGCCTGCAGTAAACTCAGAGCTTTTCTCTGAGGTGGTGCAATGATACAATGATGTGGCTTTTTTTTTACACTGACAGAGTGATTTCAAAAGATCTGCCTTGTTTAGTCCAGCACTGAGCGATCTCCTTTAGACTAAACAGAAAACTGTAGCCAAATCAAACGGCCAGCTCCAGGCGTCTGTGGAAAAATTCACCATAATTATTATATTGTATTTTACTTAGTCACAGTTTAAAAAAGACACTAAGACTTTAGACAAAAGTAAAATAAACAAGGTTGGACGTGAATTTAAACTGAAACATTTAACATTTTTTATTGCACATTAGAACTGTGTAATAAAAATGACATGCTACATTTTATAATAAAAAAACAAAAAACAGTTGGCATCTGCTCCACATGTGTCCAAAAAGATTATGACAGTTTATATTCCCATCACCGACACATTAATCCAGAGGCCTTTAGTAGACCATGTGATTATTTCACAGAACCTTCACATTTACAGCTACAAAAAAACAACAACAGCTACAAAAAAACAACATCAGGTTGTTGTTATCAGGTAAATTATTAGGCTTTTACAGTAGTAATACAGGCAAAAACAAAGATCATGTTAATCCAAAAAAAAAAAAAACAGATTGCTACCTCACCAGATTTGTGATTTTCTGGATAAGGAAATGTGATCCTTTCTCATAAATGATGTTATCAGAGGCTCCTCAGAAACCACTAAAAGCTAATCTGTTTCAATGGAAACAAAAGACTTGAAGAATTAGGTCAGCACACACAAGAGCCTTTTTTAATTTAATGCAAAATAATTATTTATGTTATGTTAATGCACATTTTATAACCCTAGACTGTATCCCTATATGGTTGGCAACAGCCTTGCTTCTGTCATTCTGCCCCAGGACGCCTGTGGCTACCAATAATAGCTTCTCCTCAAGAGTATGGAATGAATGAATAATGCACAAAACAGTAAAGCATCATTGAGCATCTGGATAAAGCTCTATATAATGTAATAATGTATCATTATTATTTGACAGTATGCTGCAATAGTTGGGCCATTATTGTCCACATAAACTCATATGTGTTTAAACTTTCAGTTCACCACTTCATGGGCCACTCCAAACCATCTCTGGTTATTACAAATGCCTGACTCATAAGTCTTACTTAAAAGTTCATATCACTAGTTTATTAAGACATAAATGATTGTGAATAGAAAAGCACAGTTTACATACTCATTTAGCCCACTCTAGTTCTATACTGCTCTATACATTTCATTGTGTATATAGATTTCTGTTGGTTTCAAATACCAGGAAGTAGTCTGCATGTCCTCCTGTGGGTCTGTAAAACTCTGTGTTGTTGTGTTGACCCTGTTTAAGCTGGAGTTACGGTTGAACATTAACAGCTGCACGTCACCTTTAGGGGCGGCAGATGAGACCTTTTACAACTGTTACAACAGGTCTGAACCTGAGTTTGAATCAGAGCAGTGTCTGTGAATCTGCATTACCTCACCTCTCTTTGAATCACTACTTACAATGATTTATATGAGAAGGCCTGAAAACAGAATCAACGTTGAACCTAAACGTCACAATGAATCACATGTCAAACCACCACCAGTACAAGGCAGTATCCAGCCTTAATGGTAAAAGGTCAATACATTTGTCTCAAAATGCTAAACAAAAAAACAAGAGTGCTGAAAAATGTGCACAGCTGCCTTTGCTAATAACAACTCAAAATATATTATCTTTTAATAGTGAAAAGTACTCAAAATGGCACCCATACTTAACAGGAACCTGAATAGGACTGCTTAGTCAGGTTGTCATGGTGATTATGTCAAGGATGTTTTTTTTATGAATCATGTATTTTCAAAGCTCGTGGCTTCAGAAAGTTTTCAGACGCCCATTTAATTCCTTAAGCTTTATCATGTAAATTTGATCTAATACTGAATACTACAACAAAGCATTGGGGCCATTCATGAAGGAAAAAATAATTCGACATTAAACTCGAAAATGTCGAGAATAAAGTTGAAATCAAGTCGACTTTAATCACGACACTGATTTCAACTTTATTCTCAACATTTTCGAGTTTATTGTCGACATGTTTAAAGTCGAAACATCAAGATTAAAGTCGACATCTAATTTCAACTTTATTCTCGGAAAGACCTACAAAGACACACATTCAAAGTACTATAGTATAGTCCCTGTACCACATGTTGGGAACCAACGCTCTCGCTGCTCCATATTAAATGTTGTGGTTCTCTTGTGTGAGTGAATGGTGTGTTTTGGGTCACATCCCCTGGCTGGTTAGGATTACACTCCCACTAAACTGCAGTTCATGTGGAGAGCACAGAGGCTGGAGTTGTCATAAAGAAAGTTAAATCAAATAAACAGATATATGCAGGGCAGTAATTATAGTTTAACTTTTCTACAACCATGCTTTTCTTCTGCACAATACTGCTCTTTCAGGCCAAATCTACACATAGTAAAAGACCACTAAGCTAGAATGTACTTCAAATTCAGACTAAGATATAAAAAATAAAATATAAAAAATCCTTCCTAGAATATTAAATGCAATGCTATGAATTACTGGAAATTATGGTGTATGTAAGTATTGTAGGAGAAGGATCTTCACAGGATGTTATTGTCTCAAGTCTAGTTGACCCACTTATGCAGAAACTGGAATAGTAGCGAGACTAATTTAGTTTTTCAAGGTTTTCTCAGCAGGCTCTTCTTGCTGTGGCCCAAAGCAAAAGTAATTTTATACTCAAAGTCAAAACAAGTTTACATGACCAACTAATCATCTTAGGTTAATATAATATAAGTAACAATACATATACGCAATTCTTATATAGGTATTTTTTATAAAGATCAGAATTGCATCACAATTTTGTGCATAATTTTTCCATTCTATACCTGGTGGTAGGAGATTACTGCAGTCTCAGGTACCCTAGGGCAGACTGATAGAAATGAGGCCTCTTTCCAACATCCAGCATACCAACACCTGGTATTCCCAATGGTCTCCCATCCAAATATTAACTGCCCTGACCCTGTTCAGTTTCCCAGATCAGATAAGATCAGAAAGGTGCATTCAACAAGCAGGAGCTTTTATTTTAAGTGCAAATACCTGAGCATGTAATGTGTTATTTGACGTTTCATTTTGAGGAGCCTCAGTCGTACTTAACAGTGTTATACTCCACTCCCGAGGCTAATTCTCCACTGCAGGAGCTTTCAGTGCGTTACTACTGGAAGAGAGATGTTGTAAAAAGTCAAAGTGCAAAACCAGCTGCTGTGATATGGAACAAGTGGGTTTTCAAAAAACCCAGTGGAGCGATTTGAACCACTAATGTGTCTAATGAGACCTCCACAGGTTCAACAGTGAAAAGTGAATACACAGACAAGCAGCCATCTTTAAGGGAAAGACCAAATACTCTACTCTAGAAAGGACTCGCTTGGGATGCCCTGTATTATCATCAGTAAACAAATGCAATGCTACATTTGGACATGAGGGAACTGGAAATAGGGCTGGGCATTACCAAGTACCTCAAAATAGGGGTCCAGGGTCCATGATACGATACATTTCCTGATAAATGAATATCCCTTACAAACAGTGTTAAAGTTTACTAAGTCACTGTTTTGATCGTAGATTAACAAAATGCATAGCAATTTCATGTTTACAATGCCCACACAATCGATTTATGAAGGACTCACTTTGTCATCTCTTCAGGTTAAGCCTTAATGCAGTAGTCAGGTAGTTAAGTCAGTATTTAACTCAATTTATGAGGAGTTTATGTTGTTTAAAAGTATAACTATGCACATTTCTGTATTGATACATGTATTGCCAAGGCATCCGTCATGATTATATAATCCTCAATGACAAAAACACATTTTTACTGAACTCAGAGATGTCCAAGTCGCACACAGTCAAATACTCCTCAGTGTCTAAAGTGCACGTCTGCTACCAATGTCCAACCGCATAAAATTGTAAACTTAACCAAAATTGTCAAACTAGGGATAACTAAGCGAGATTTTTACATTTTTGTGGAAAGTCTAAACTGTCCAACTATCTTCGTATTGGTTCATTTATTTTACCATGTGGTCAGATACATTGTTCAAAAATATCTGCTGATGAGTACAAGTATCTAAGTTAGTATTGGTTAGTATGTGGGTAGTGAATAGCGGACAACCCTACATCTGCAATCAGTGAGGAGAACATTGGTGCAAAAACAACACCAGCTCACCAGTCAAATTCAATTCTATCTAAATTCAATCTGATGCATCTTCTGACCCTTTGACTTTTTTGTACAGAAACCTGATTAGCAGCACAGCAGTCTACAGTATAGATAGTGTGAGAGGAGCAAATATAATGTATGTCTAACCATAGCATTCATCAAATTAATCTTAACATCTTTGAGTAACCGTGACATCATGAGACAGAAACCAAGAAGCTGCAGAGCTCCTTGGGCCAGTTACACAAACCAGTCTTTCTCTCCAGTGCCATAAAGAGGCTCAATTATCCCCTATATTTACACCGCTCTTCTCATATGACCTTTAAGATACTGAGGTCAATGAGAGGCAAGGAAAATAAACCATAAGCCCAATGCGTTTGCACAATATTAACAATGATTGATGACGAGGGCAGTCTTGACAAAACACGCCTTCAAACACAAAATGCCTTGATAAATAACATAATGTTGCGGAGGTCTTTATGAAAGAATGCTGTTGCAATATCTTGTAGCTACATGTTTTATATTATTTAGTAAGCTATGATAGTTATTACTGCTTACAATGGTCTAATTTGTACTAATTGGTCTGAAGATTTTATAGGAGGAACTTCAGGGAATGACTGCAGATTCCACCCTCTGACTGGAGGTGGGGAACATAAAAAAATCAATAAAAATTATGATAGGAGTTTTGAAGACATCCGAAATTGAAATAAAAGTTACATTGTAATGAAAGACTATTAAAATCTGCAAAATAGCTGATAAAAATAAAAGAAATTTGCAATGTAATCTTTGAAGTAAAGTTAAAAATGGGACAATTTAATTTCTGCACTTTTGAGGTAAATTTTGACAATTTTATGTAATATACATTTTTATTGTACCATCTTCTCCACATCCTACACTACAGTTGTCTCAAAGAAGTAGTCTCTGGCTCACATCAGTATATAAAGCCAAACTTGCCTTTCACTGGAAAACAAACTGTTCTCTTCTTCATTGCATTCATAGAATGGACATGCGTGTGGTAAAATTGACTAGTGCTCCCTGGAATTTCTGACAAAGTTACAATACATCATGTTCTGGCTTGGTTTAGGAGAATTATTGTGACTCGGGACAGACACAACTGTGATCACAACTACACAGCCTCCTTGGCCTTGCCTGTTATACATCTAAGGCCATATACATGGAAAATGGTGTTAAACTGAACTTTGAGCACAATTAGAGGTAGGCTTTTTGACTAAAATCTTATTTTTTCTCTTATAAATCTTTTACAGTTTAAATGTCTGTAGTTTTAATGTTTATAAACACATATATCATAAGCATAACTGTAAGATTTTCTTCTTATAGCCAATATACTCGATTTTGTAATTTAGCATTGCCTTAACACAATGTCGATATCTTAGGCAATGCCCATCATTTTTATTTTTAAATTATTGCTTGTGTTTGAGTACAAAGGGCATTTTATGCTCTTAATCCACCAGATTAAAGTAACATGCAGCCTCCCAAATACAAACATTACGTAATTTTAAATGATCTAATCCTTCATTATGTGAGCATTAACTCAATTTGATGATTGGTGGTTTTGTAAGCACCAACGTGCTGGTATCCAGAGGTGAAAATTACTTGAGCTGGCTGTATAAGAAAATCAGATGTCCCGCCTGGTCTATATTGGTCCAACTTTAAACACAAGCTGCCATCTGAGTAACATGTAATCTTCGACTGTGGCTGGTGCCCCAACACTGAAACCAAAACAAACCACGATGAGAAAGAGGCGGGCACATGGGATCATACCCACTTGTTATTGCTGTTGTTGAAGCTGAATTTGGGTAGGGTTAATGCACCCTTTATGACCTTCACGGGGCCACCTGTTACTAGGGCGGAGCAAGACTTGGCAACTGTTCAAAAGCCACATCAAGCGAGGAGAAAAATGCATACCACACGAGTAACACACAACTTGAAGCACACATGCTTTGAGAGCGCGGTAAATAAGAGCCATCAGTGACCAATTAAGTCAAATAACTGCATGCTACGAGCCATGCAGTCCATGTCAGAGAGAGAAGAATGAAGGAGTAGAGCCATAAAACAGCTGCTTGTGAAGTAAAAGATAATGCATTTGGTGATAAATTATAACTCAGAGACAACATGTTCTTGAAGATTTTGATACAGTTTTCTATTTTTATATAGACCACAGGAGTGATAATACATAAGTCAACCTAAGATAAATAATAGGCCTGTCACGATAACACATTTTGAAGTCCGATATACTGCTGAAGTAAATGTAGATGATAATCAATAATATTTAAACCAAGCCATACATTTTTTAAACAATATTCTACAAATAACTGTACAATATTGTTAAAAAACAAACAAACTGCAAATCACAGAGTATACGATTTGAGTATTTTGTATTTGAATCATAGTTCATAATTCTACCTCTTACAGCTCAAATCTCAAAAATATGAAAAAAAAACACTAGTATAAATAAAGACCCCCAACAACTATTGTTCCATCCATCATGTATTGAACGATAAGTCAATACAGAAATTATCATGACAATCCATGACAATCGTAATAGTTTGGAAGATATGAGTGAATATTTTGCTACCTTGCTAAAATCTTCTTTCTTGCAGTTCCAAAAACACATTCACTCCACATATCATGTGTGTGAACTGGGATCAGACCTCCTGCTTTGACATCTGTGCCTAAATACAACGTGCCACGCTAACTACCCTGAGTATGTGCAGAATGCAGCTCACATTAAAGCCCAAAAAAGACCAGGGCCAAGCAATCGGCACTACCCAGTAATCAATCACACACACTTGTACACTTATATGACTCCATGTACTACTGTGGGGCCGCCATTCAAGACATTTATGGCTTAAAAGTATCGTTAAACCATAAATCTATTTGGAGTAGGTTTCAGACTATATGTGTATTGCGCATGGCGACTATGCCCATGCGTATCAACCTAAAATGCAAACAACATTGGAGCACTTCAGTTAGAGAACAACCTTAAGTCAATACAAAAGAGCAAATATTACCAGGAGACTTGTCATAAAATAGGGAACCGTTCAAAGGGCAAAGAAAAAACAGTACTTCTGTAACAATAGAGTTTTTTATGTGCCACGTCCTCAGGTAAGAGAAGTGCTCTAAGTTGAATGGTAACAAAATAAACAAGCAGCAATACAGAGGAATCCAAAGCTCCAGGGGACTGCTACAACAACAGGACTTTGTGTTTGTTTCAGCACAATCTGAGCCCACAGCAGAATCACTGGATACAGAGCACAGGAAAGAGGGTGAGAAAAGAGAAGAGGAGGAGAAAGAGAGAAAGAGAATGAGAGAAGAGGAGAGAGTGGAAGACAAAGGAGTGAGAGAGGGTGAGAGAAAGGGAGAAGAGAGAAAAGTAGTCAGGAGGAGGAGGAGAAGAGAGGATGAGAGAGGATTTTAAAACAAGTATGAATTCTAATCTTATATTAAAAATAACGCTCTATTGTATTCAACTTGTGCTGACCACTGTTTATGTTCTAGTACTGACCTCTGCAGTGATTATCCTGTGAGCTCCAGTTTTAAAAACAATATGAAGCAACTTATTTGCCCATTTAAATCATACCCTAGTCAAAGTCTTCATGCAGACACATCTTCCCTCTTATATCATTGGAGCAAAATGTTCACCTGTTGCCTTATATAATCCTAGCTGACCAGTGTTCAAGATGAACCTTGTATTTTCACAATGTCACATCTATCCAATAGACAGCATTGCTATAACTCACGGGGCTTTGCAGGATCTGTGTCACGCGTTTCTTCTGCTCCAGGATGTTGAAGTCTTGCCGTAGGTCAGGAGACATGTTCCTGGCTCGGATGTACTCAGGGTCATTCACATCAATGCGGTCGAAGTAGCGCTCCTTGGTGCCTGAGGCGGGAGGAGGGGTCGTGACCACCTCCTGGTGACTGCTTGTGCTCATACTGGCGTCAGCCCGATGTACTCTATGGCTGCTTTTCTGTAAATCACCTGCAAAAAGACAACACAGTGGATTAGAGATATAATCAGCCAGTTAAAGAGGCAAGATCAAAACTTCATCAAGGATAGGGTTGTCAAACAAATTGATACTTGCATATTTACAAAAATTATATTTTAGTATGGTCTTCATATATCATCAGTAAACATGGTAATATAAGAGTGAAAAACTGTGTCCATTTCACCACGGTATTGGAATCGGTATAGCGTATCAAGCATTTCCTTAGTCATGGAAAAATGGAGCTTGACATTTTAAAAAAAATAGTGTGTACATTTCTGCTAATGATATATACATGTATATGATGTATGGTGTATATTTCTACATTGGGATCATTCAATATAGACCTACATGTTGTGCTGCCTGACAACGCATCATCATTAAGGGAACACAGATAAATTGGGTGTATGAAAAATGAAACAAAGCCATCATTACAGTAATAAATTGCATCATTGCACAGAAATAGGCAACAAAAAGCGGAAATTGCTGAGTAAACAGGATTAATGAGATAATGGATAGCTCATTATTGGCCGCAGTGCTTGTCAAACAGGAAATGGACAGTTGTGTGATCTCAGAACGTCATCTCAACAGTGACGCAGGTAACAGTATTTGTTCCACACCATACACCATGGACATTAGACACAGCTATGAAGAGCCACTGCTTCCTCAGTCAAGTTTAAAGGAGGACAGATTTGTTTGACCATGAGTTTTAAAGTTTGCTCATTGGGGTTATTCTCAGGTTAAGAGGCAATGGATACAAATGGTTCTGTCATTGTAGAACTGTCAAGTGTCTTCTGCCAAGCAAAGTACTCTCTTGTCATCTCACAGTGTTGAAATTTGGGTTCACTGATTAGTAAAAAAGGTGTGTTATGGTTTACCTTTGTGAGGGGTAACTGAGCCTGTTAACCAGAATCTAGATCTAGGTTTCCATTAAAAGAAAAACACATTTCAAAAGCAAAATGAGCAACGTCCCATCAATGATGGGCAGGCAGAGACAGCTTTAAACTCTTTCTAGGAACCCACTGACAGTGTCCATGAATCACAACCAAAGACTAATATGCCTGGACTACAATGTTGTATTATTTTAAAGGATCCTTACATAACTTTCTGGTAGAGGGCTTGTCACCTGCTTGTCTTACAAAAATGTTATTGCCGTGAATTACATAAAGTTATCTGTCATTGATTCAATTACATAATTTTTACTAACAAAACCACCTGGTTTGGGGGAGTCACCTGCTTGTCTCCATGGAGATGGCAAAACTGCTTCATTGAAACATTTTGGGCCAACCAAGAACACTGGGGAATTGAAGGCCCTCCACCTAAAACCTCCTTGTGAATGGGAGAAAACACTGAACCAACAAGAACCTGAGTTAAATGCAGAGACACTCCATTATCTAGAATGCATTGCAGCACTGTCCATGTCTTGTGTAGTGTCTGAGGATAAGCTGGGGTCACATTAAGGAGAGGCGGGGCTTATGGGCGCTCCAGATGGCGTCTTGGCTTTAGCGAGTGGACAAGGACGCCTGTGAGCAAAAGGGATCCTCCTGCTTTCCATCATTAAAAGCTCAATGATCATTTGACATGGGGCCAAACCAAACGAATGTCCCGCTGCCAGAATATGACTCCCGCTCCACAGTTAACTCTTTAGGATAGGAAGCGCAGGAGGAGGCGCAGGCTATGTGATTCTGTCCGACACATGCTGGTAAGAGGGGTCAGAGGGCATGCATAAGATGGGTGAGGTTACCGAGCAAGTGCATAGGTCAGTCTGAACAGTTCAGAAAGGGTGGACCAGGAAAACTTCAATTAAAAGTCAACTGAAAACCATTGCAGAATGTAGTAATGAATCGAAATGTAATTGATCTGTCTCACAATGGGTGAAAGAAAACCATTACCCAGATACCCAGTTACTAATTGATCTTAAATTTAGAATTGAAAGTACCTGAACAAGTAGTACTGAAGAAAATCACAATATATGACCAAATTGGCCCTTTCCTGAATCATTTTGAAATGTTCTTGATCTATATTGCAACCACATGGTAATATTAATATTAAGAAAATCCTATTATATTGTGCTGAAATTTACATTTTAATGTCTAAGAAATGTTTAAAAAGTATTATCATTGTGCTATCAAAACTGGCATCGAATACTGAACCTTTTCCCATATATTGAAATCAAGTTCGACATTTTTGGATCATGACAAGGGATGCACCGATCCAATACTGGTATCAGATATCGGCTTGATATCTGTTCAGCTGATATCCTGATTGGATATATAAATTGATGTAATAAGTCTATTTACTGGTGGTAGTTGGCCCAGAAAGTCGCTTAATGTTTGAAATTTTATTTATTTTATTTTGTTGTGTATTTACTTGAGAGCTAAATAGCAGCTATATGGAACATTAGGGTCAGTTTTGTCTTATTTTATTTTAGTTTAAAGGAATTAGTTTGTGCACTGGGTATTATCAGATACTTAAAGGTACAGTATCAGATTCAGTTTTGGAACGGGAAAAGCCGGAGTCATGCATCATTAATCATGACCACACTAATAAAGAAAGATAAAAGCATAGATCACAGTGGTTTAAGCTAAGCAACAAAGTCCAGTGACAAAGAATGCACTCAACTTGCTCTAGTGGGGGCATGTCCTTAAAAGTTATTGCTTCAGGACAAATCAACTGTTGAATGTAACCCAAACCTGGTACTTTCCATTGCGTTATCAGCACAAACAAGCCCAGAGGATCACTGAAACAGCCTGTTCCAAAAGCCACGGCTCATATGGGGAAAATGGATCAAATCTTAGTGAAATCCTCTTTAATTGAAAACAGATGGACAGAGTGGAGTTATGTAATTATGAATTTATCCTGCGTGATTCTGCACCACATAGAAAGAAAAAATCACTACACACAAATACAAAATGAAATGCAAATGTGTTTCTGTCATACGTAAGTCCATCCGTGGCTACAATCGAATGTACAGTATGTGTGGCATTCGGTCCAGCTGTAGCTCACCAAAACAAGGTTACACTCCCATCAGCTACACAGCGTCGCTTCAGCCCAACAGCACACACCAAATTGGGGCTTTGTAAAGAGATCATTGTCCTCACCACTACGGTCACGTCCAGAGAGATCCACGAGACCACAGAGAGTTCAGAGTGGTGAATTCTAGATGCATTTTTGCTTCAAATACAAATGTAATGGCATTATTGTGGCAAATTTGCAAGGAAGAAAAGTGAGTGTCTGGCACTTGACTTAACAATCAAAAGCCCAACCTTTGAGTCTTATTTCTGCAATTTAGCCCTGGTTTAGTTCTTATTTGCTCCATCTTATCCCTGGTTAATAGTCCTACATTACACAAAATTGACTCCTTTGAGGTTTAAGACATGTTGGAGTGTTGTTACCTCATCAAAAACATCCGCAGTTATGTTTTTGTTTGTTTGTGTTCTGTTTCATTTACATGTGTTTGAGTGATCCTTTATTTATTTATTATTTATTATCTGTCTAAATCTCCAAAGCTCCAAATGTTCCATCTTGTCATGAAGCAGTCGATTTTAATTTAACAGCTCCTTTTAGCTTTTTTCAGTAGCGAATGGCAATTCCAGGGCAGAAATGATCCAAAATGATTCTATTGAAGGAGTATGGAGTTTAAAAACACAGTGGAGCACTCCCTGTACATGGCATCAAGGTGGAACACAGTGTTTTCTGTTTGAGAGAAGAGCTCAGACTAAATATGCAGGATTAGTGTGTTAACACAAACAAAAAACAAAACAACTCCAGAGATGTTTTTGATGCACAAACAAAAACATAGCTCAGCAAATAGCGTAATATCTTTAACCTTTAACTTTTGCTCTTAACTGGAATATGTTTCAGGCTTGAATTTGTCCAGTTTAGTCCTAGTTTCCTTTTAAAATGCAGCTCATCATTTTTTATTCAGTCATTTCCTCAAATTACTCATTATGAAGTCCTTAATTTAGAGTTTTATCTTTAATTATTTGTTGGCTCAAATGTGTGCTGCGATTCATACATGAAACATCTAATTAGATTTAGACTGAGACTGAGCTGGAAGGTAGTTGCCCTTTTTAAGAAATGGCACTACACAGTGATTGATATAAGCCTTCATGGAGAGACTATGGCCAGGGCTGCGAGACTCTAACAGTAGCCCCAGGCAAAGGGGTAGTGACCTTTCACCTCATGACCTTTGGACAGCAACTGGCCTTTGACACTTTTCCTACTACTCAAAAACACATGCTGCATCCATCTGTGGGAAGTCTATTAAAACTTTCACCACCTACAAACACTCATTTAAAGGCTATTAGTTAAGCTGTCCCTTACAAGCTGATGTGTGTCCAGAGAAGGTTACAAAGTTACAGTGAAAACAAACATAAGAAACAATATTAAGTCTAAGACATATACTTAGACTTAGAAGGTATTTGGACACATTAGCTCACACATCACAATATATTATAATACCAAAGTGCAAAAATATAAATTGTAATAATAAATTCAAAATCAGCAGCAAAAATATCAAGAGAATGGTGTCAAATAATTGTTCAGGTACAATGAGAAACTGTGATGTGTTATATCACTATTATTATATCTCAATGGTTGGTTACCTAGGAGATTACCACTGCCCTAAAACTTTAACTCAGGTTGTAACGTTTGGTAATTGTCAATATTTCCTCAGCTTTATGCTGTTGTTTACTGTAATCCCCAACAGCAGTCACACACATTGCCTCACTGGCACTTTAACATTTCGATAGAGCCTGCAGCGGTGACAACACAAACTCCGACATTATAAGGACAAGCAGTTCTTATGTAAGCCTACCCCCATATCTGCAGCTCATCTTCCTGGCTGGCCTTGCCTCATATCACACTACATCTCGCCCTGCCCCACGAATTACTTTATATTTCAAATAAGGGCTACACAATACATTGTAATCTGCAATCTAATCGAAAGTGCAATTTGAACTGCCAGAATGATCAAATCACAAAGCCCTATTTCAAATGCTGTCCGGGCAACACCATAATTCACCAAGCAAAAAGAAAGTGACACTGTCCACAAGGGGAATGCTACAAGCTGAGACAAGCCTTCACTGACCATCCCATGGACAGCCACCCACTCACACGTGCAAATATCTTTATCATGGCTCGGGGGCGGCTTTAAAGTGTGGCTCCTAGTATCTCTCTGAGCACCACCCCTAAAAATAGACAGTCTTTGGGATTGTGTTACCATTAAAATGACAACAATGCCAGGAAAGAATCTGAACATTGGCTAAGTTTATCTACCACTGTAAAAGGCAGTCACAACATGCAGATTAGACACAAAATATAGTAGGGATGCAATTTTGTGATCTACTGTGACAGGAGTTTAGAAAAGATTTATATCATAGGACCTGACTGCTCAGTTATGGCAAAAAAATATAAATATTTGTTTCATATTTGAAAGGACGTTTGTTTCAAACAATTACTTCTACTGTCAAGATTTACCTGTATGAGAAAGTATAGGCCTTATATATTTTATTAGTAATGTTTTGTGAAACTTTTGGTTTCAAAGTCCCTGTAGATTAGCAAGATTTGCTCCAGGTTTTGAGGAGCAAACATACTATTTTTAATTTGATTCATTTTCCTACATTATGTTTATAGAATTAAAATAAGAATCACTGGTTTTATCTTACAATGGTTAAGATACAACATTCTCTCACACCCAAAAAGTTCTAGTGAGCAAAAGAAAAAAAAAAAAAAGTATATTTCTCAATTATAAAATAATTTAATTCAGTCTGGTTTCATTTTTACTTTCAGTACTATCTTCAAATGATATTTAGATCTAAACAGTGATCCACCTCGGATACTTAATTAAACCATGTGTTTTTACTGACCTAAGGTAAAATATTCATCACCAGAACAAGCGCTGTATTGTTTTTGTTATTCACTAAAACCTTTGTACAGTATGCAAATAATATCACAGTGCCAAAATGCAAACATTGCTGTAACCATTGCTTTTGCTCCAGTTAGATCCTGCTTCAATTATTAAATCCTTCTTAAAAACACATACCACACGCTTTAGCAAGTGTACAGCAATCTCTGCGCACATACTGTTCCTCCTGTTGTCTACATTCAAGATAACGTAAGCTAATCTTCAGCTAAAGCCCACATTCACTGCCCTGCTTCTGCCAAGTGTGTCTATCAGTGCCCCTGCCTCTGTGTGTGCGTGTATCCATGCAAGCACGCCTAATACTCTGGAATTCCCCCTTAAAATTACAAATCACATTTCGGTACAGTAATCATTAGTGTCATGCCCTTTAGCAGCTGGCGGTAAGACTGTGCACAATGAAAAATCATACTCAAATAATACTAACAGACCATAAAACTACTAACCGTATTCAGATTACTTCCTCCTCAGTGAATGGGAGACAGCAGGCAGTAGTAGCAGGCGTCCATAGCAAATCACATGTCTATTCTGCTCTACTGATGGTTGGATTCCAGAGTAGAAAGAACCCAGGAAAAAGAGGGAGCAGGAACAAGAAGGGAAAGTCACAAAACAAGTCCGTCCAGGTGTTTTTCATTTATTAGCTTCTTTTAAGGGAGAGGTGCTGCCAGCAGATTGAGATCCCCAGATTCAAGTGAGCTCCGCTGTGTTGTGCAGATATGTATCAACAGCTGTGAGTGTGCTGGGAGCAGTAGCCGATCTGTGTGTTTGTGTAGAAAAGAAGCTAAAGGAACCACGTGACGCAGCCTAATCCCCCGCCCAATACAGACACACACATACACACGCACAGACCTATGTGTGTGCAGACCAGTCAGAGAGCAGAGCCATGATGAAAGCCCCTCCCCTTCTCCTCCACCTCTCTCCCTCTTTCCCTCTCCCCTTCTCCTCCACCCCTCTCTCTCTCTCTCTCTGCCTGAAGAAGTTTTTTTTCTTTTTCTTTGATCCATTCACTTTTCTCTTCCACATTCCTCACTCCACTCTTTTGGTCTTTCATTCAGCACTCCCACACCAACAGAGCCACCCCACGCTTCCCCAGTATAGACCATACCAAAGGACAGGCGGGTAACAGAACCTCCTGCCGCTCCAATTCACAGAAAACAATCAGAATTAAAATTTTCCCTACATACATGTGCTGATACAGTAGTTTCTCACACATAACATAATTTTGAGCTAATAGAACAATTATCATGGGCAGACAATACAATGCATTCAATGTTCAAAAGTAGTACACACCAGGCTTATCTACTGGTTCATCTAAACCTCTTTTGCACAATAAAGATAACACTTATAAAAGTCTGGTCTTGTAAAAGAATACCAATGAAACAAAATGGTGCCATCACGTGTTACATAATGATCACCAACGGGTTTATGCAGCGTGCATAAACCTGTAAATGATTCTGAATGACAGGTTACAAGAACAAACTAAAACCGAAACTGTCAAAGTTTGCTCGGTAAACATCACAACCAGTCTGTATTAAAACGCTGATACAGTTTTAGCCTTGAAGCCTGTTCTAGGTCTCAGTCGTTACTTATAATGTACACAGTGTCTGCTATTAAATACATTAATTGGTTCAAAAATTCCATAACAAACAATACTGGAACTATCTGAACACTGAAGTTAACAACACTAAGATGATATATTTACTTTAATCACTGATTGAAAATAAATATAACAAAAAATATGCACTAAACAAAGCAAGCTTGTATTCTCAACCTCAAAAATCTGCAGTGTTGATGTGGTCAGGTTGTTTTGGTGGATTTACAAAAACAAGTTCTTCTAAAAGGAATCATGTGGAAGACACCAGTATTTGCTCTCAGCGTGAAACTTGTTTGTAAAACGTACCCCCTTCACCGCATGATAATGGCCCAACAAGGGAAAGACTGATATATTGAGTCTATATTTGGACTTAAATCTCCAGCATAGACCGATATTTAGTTTTGGTCAATCTGTTTCCTAAAAAAATACCCACAAAGCTTTATATTGACTCTTTAATACAAAGCGATAACTGCACAAAACGTAACTACTCAGCTCTCTAAAAGTTTTTTCAGTATCGGCATCAGCCATGAACAAACATCAGTTGATCTATAGTCTCTGTTGTCGGTCTATGAAACTTTATTATCGGCATGATTATGAACCACAAGCTCCGTAAATCTGTGGTCAATAAAAGTGACAGTGTGAATGGCCGCTCTCACCTGCAGTGCAGCGATCACACTCAGTAATAAGACTGCTCTCTCCACTCAGCATTTTCTGTCCAATCCCCTGGACACTGGGAACGCCAAGTCTGACTCAGGAAATCAGCACAGGCCTAACCAAGCACAATATCAACATAACAAAAGCAACAGCAGCTACACACTTCTGCCAAACAGCATACAGAAACACAGTTAAAAAACAGTGAGACATAATGAGCCTGTATCAGTATGTGTGATTAAACATTTGGACATGTTTATAATGTTCCCTCTTTGATAAGCTACAATGAACAGCAAATCTTATCTTCAATTCACAATAGGCAATAAAATACAGTAGATAGTGTCAAATGACAGTAAAACATTAAAGGGAAAAGTGCAGGAACAAGTTCATTCATCATTGTCTGCAAAAGGAAGGGTAGAGTCTAGGGCTGGGTGATAAGGTGACAAAATGTAATTGTTTTTCTGTGTTTGTAATTCCTGTGATGATCTGATGTAAGGCTATTTGAGAGGGACTTGTTTAACAGCACAAATCAGCTCATCTGCACCAGCTAAATCAGATCTTTATTCTCAGATTGTGTTTAAACAAGGCTCAGATTAAAGTTTAACAGAGCTTCAGACAGAACAGTGCCTCCAGTTTGCATCATCCTCGATATGTTGGTGAAACTGCTACATCTTTCAGTATTTCAGTATAACTCAAACTCTGAGTTAGTTACCAGGTGTGAAGTTTAAGAAGAAGCTAATGATGTTATTTACTTCTCAAAAAGACAACAAAGTGTACATGACTCGTAATAAAATTAAACTTGTGATCTAGTTTAAAAAAAAAAAATCGAGATATTCTAATTTGCCATATTGCCCACCCCTCGTAGAGTTTTGCCTTCTGTTTATTTGTACAAGATGAATCTGATTATGAGAAACAATGCCAGCGTCAAGCACACTATTTGCTCAGTTAAGTGCATGTTGTGGTCTAATGACAGCCGATCATGAGTGACTGAGGCCATAATTACTGTTGTTGCTCAGGGTTGCCTCATGTGACACATTACAGACATGGCTATGAAAACCCTGGCAATTGTCTCTACTCTACTGTTATCTAACCTTATCATTAAGAGGCCTAGCCCACCGCCACAGCACTACAAAGGACAACCATTTACAAGCATCTTTTTCCCTCTGTAGGCTTAATTGAAAAACGCATACGATCAAGCAGGATTCTATGTGTATATCTTTGCACCCCCTACTCAGGAATGTACACCACATGAGCTAATTATTAAGACCATAGAGACCAGTTTTAGGCTCTGTAACCCCAAGAAGTGAAAAATGGACATCCAGAGCGTCCCAGAGGAGCACATACGTCAGATGTGGTGGAGCTTGAGAAAATATAACCCAGGTTGCTAATGGTTGTTAGGCAACCTCCTGACATGAGAAAAGCATTTGCTCTGTTTTGACTATGATGACTTGTAATGACTTTTGTCCATAGAGCAGGAAGGTGAAATGGTACCCCTGAGGGAACTGTACCGACGTACCGAACAACGTCTAAAATAACTCTTGTTAATAGTCTGACACTGTATACGCACCAATACTTAAGTGCTAAGATGATGGGGAACAAGCACTCTGACTTCAGCAAGGACAACATAAAACTTATCGTAAGAAACCCAGGGACAACCACCTCTGTTCCACAACAGAAACATCTGATATTTCAGACATGGCCACTTAAGAACTATGCTCTGTTTACAGCTGTATCTACGTCGAGTTTGTGAAATCAGGAAGATTTCTCTGAACTTAGAAGTGCACATCTGGTGATGATAATACTATTTCTGTTGCTTAACCTTATCCAAACAGACATGTGCCTATAAACCTTAAGGCCAACCTTTACTCTTGCATTTCATGTCATAATACCTGTTTTGACACTGAACACATGACGCTGTAAAGACCTGTATGTGTCACTCCACGGTTTTCCTGCACTCACAGACCTGTCTAGTTTTACACTTGTCTGACGGTGATCCTAAATCGGCCCTAATCCCAGTTTGAGGGCTAAAGAGTGGCTAATGTTTAACGTGCTTGTTCAACAGCGCTGCAGGCAAACAATACAGTGTGTGTCTGTGCAGCTGGTAACTTAGCGAAGAGAAGAAACACAGGGAAGGCTCTTTACAGTGTGGTCTGCTGGAGCAGCAGCATCACAGAGAGGGACAAGAGGAGACTGGACAAAGTCATCAGGAAGTCCAGCTCTGTCCTGGGCTGTGCCTTGGATTCGGTGCAGGAGGTGGGGGACAGAAGGGTCCTGGCCAGATTCACTTCTATGCTGGACCTGGAGTCTCACCCTCTTCAGGGCGCCCTGTCTGCTCTGGAGAGCAGCTTCAGTGACAGACTGATCCACCCTCGCTGTGTGAAGGAGAGGTTCCGCAGGTCTTTCCTTCCTGCTGCTGTCAGACTTTACAATGAACACTGCTAACTCTGCTGCCTGTGCAATACTGGGACCCTGTGCAATAATGTAAGATAGTAATTTATTGTATATATATTTTGATTGCAATTTATTGTATATATTGTGTATATATTGTCTTTAGATCCCTATAGTGTTTGTCTATTTTTAACTTAACTGTACTCTATTGCTGCTACTGTTTCTTGCTGTTCTCTTTACTGTGCGTTGCAACACTGAAATTTCCCCATTGTGGGACAAATAAAGGATATCTTATCTTATCTTACAGTGGCCATAGAGGCAGGTACAAATAGAGACACTATAAAATGTGTTTGTGCTGTGAGGAGGTGCAGAGTGCACTTAAACACCTCATTTATTCTGATGAGGAACAGGAGACCATCTCTTCAGCCCTGTTAGTTAAACCTGTAGTCTTCTGGTTTTCTGTTCAGTACAATTCTACATTAAATACATAAACACGAAATCATTATCCTGGGCTGTAATGGGCTTTGGCAGTGTGCGCAGCATACAAATCAGTTTGGTAGCTAATAAAGTCTGCCTTGTCTTATCTGACTCGTGAGGCATTTGACCTTATTAACTGAGACAAGCCTTTGTTCAAATCAAAAGCACATTTAGGTAGCTTCATTTAAGAGCCACATCTCTAGACTCATTCAGGCTTAATAAAAAAATTATTTGTACATTGCAACAAGCAATTTGGTCTCTTCCTTAACTGTATTAATCTTGGCATGATCTGTTGGAGCAGCGCTTCTGTTTGCCCTCATATCAGATAACAGAGAGACTTTAACTGCACCTGCCCACTCCCTGGTTGGAAACAAGAGCACACACCCAAGTTCCTGACAAAAGCAGGACAAAAGACAGCAAATCCAGCACTTCCGCAAATAATGGCCATGTATATCCAGTGTTCAGTTTGTAGACCTAACCCAAGCAAGTCAAATCCTGAACGGACTATAATATTAACATAAAGATTAATAGCCATTAACATTGCAACAGTAGAAATGAAGTGAGCTATAGAAATCGACTCCAGAGGTGGTGCTGCCAAGCGCTACATTTCCAAAGCAAATGATTTCAGATCCACCTTGTGTGAGCTGGTTGCGTGAGCTGGTTGAATAATTGGACAATCATATCCATTGAATTATAACCTATTTTTATCAATAGACTTTAACTTGATTATTGACAAAAGACATTTCAAATTACAACCCGACTTTTGGTGATAGCCCAAGCCTGGTTAAGAAAGTTCAGAAATTATTGGGAAGGCCAGAAAAAAATTTGAAAAACAACATAATAAAACAAAGACTGACATTTTAAATTAGACATGCAGTGTTAAGGTGATTACATAACACTTGTAACAGCTTAGATGTAACAATTTTTTCCAAGATTTATTGATAATGATCTTCTTGATGACATCGGTTTAGCCTGAAAACACTGATTCAAGGCTCTGAATAACGTGTCTTAAATCATGTGTTAAATCATTATTATCCTGTATAACCATGCAGAGTAATTGTCCAGGAGCAAATAAATAAATCTACCATAATAAGTAGACAATGTCCTCATTGAGGTATTAAGTCACAAAAACGCCTTAACAGTTGGCCCATGTCTGGCATTTTACAATGTCTGAGAATAACAGCTTAGACGTGTTTGCCCAGGCAGATAAGGTGGGAGTAAAATGTGATGAAATACAGGAGGATAATTAATTAGCCACAAGGAATACAGGGCTGGGTAGGTACCGTTCTTTTTATTAAGCAATATCTAGTATACAAAATCTGTGCTTGAACACTATTTAAGGAGCCTGTAATAATATTTATCTAGAAATACAATACAAAGGATAATTGCCCATGTTATAGTGCTGCCCTATGGCAACAGCATATCACAGAGCGCCAAATAAATCAAGCTATCAAATGATTCCTATTACACAATTTGTTATAATCCTCTGCCTGACAACTGAAACAACTGTAGGCTACTCCCTAAGCTAACATCAGTACGTCACACTTTCAAACTCTATAAAATATATCACATTGTCTGCTTTGTAAATTTGTAGGGACCCCACAGCCAAAGTGTGGCTTAGGACTGTGGACAAAAAAAGGGGCGTAGGCCAAATAAGTGGGCGGGTCAAGTGGGACAGACCAATTATGCAACCCAGTGGAGCAGACACATCCGATGTCCAAGTCTGATGAGGTCATGGTGCACATTTCCAGGCTGCAGCACATCACTTTTACAGAACTCTCACCGGTCACCACAGTTACGCCAAACAAACACCAAGAACCCACCCCCGAAAAGAGGTAGAGTCTAAGGCTGGGGAGTGAAAACAAACATAAAGTCTGATAAATAGTGCAGAGATGAGCCGTATGGCAAATTGAACTTTGGTACATGCTTTGATGACCACAATACCCAGAATTCCTGTATTAATTTTAAGCAGTTTCAATGATCAGGGACTGAAATGACCAATTTCTCTCCTAGGCCAATAAGGTAAAAAACAGTACAGTACAAATACATACAAATTATAACAGCTAACATAATAACAACAGTGGCTTTCATAAAAATGTGACCATAACATACAACCATTAAAAACTGCACTTGTTCATTAAACATAGTCAGTTGCGTAACCCTCTCCCTCTCCACCCAAATCCCCTGTACCGTCTATGAACAGCCTGCTGCACAACTCTTTGAACATAAATGACCACACAAGCACCAAGCAGGTCTATTCAGAGATCTAAGAGCTGTCAGTCAAAGACTACAAGGGACAATGCTGCTTTGAATTGAAGTAAAAGCAATTTCTGAGACTGAACAGCCTCCAAGGGCCACCACAGTCCAAGACGCCCACATCCGCAGATTAACAGTGAGCGCCAGTGAGGAATTTTACTTGTGAGGAACCACCTGCTTTTTTTTGTTCAAGTTTATTAGCTGGAATTCAGTTTAACTGCCTGTACATTAGAAGGTCCACAGTAGATAAGGCAACATAAACAAAAATACAGTTTAATCCTGAAATTGTTGGCTGTATATAATTATGTTCCTCACTCACTTTCAGGCCAGTAAGAATTAAGTGAACATGCTATAAAAGGAAACCAAATCAGATATACAATAGAAAACATTTTCTCATATTTGCTACAGTGAAATATACCCATATGAGTGATGCAGAGTAAATAGTAAATGTAGAGTAAAATAAATCTCTATTCAAGGCTGAGTTATACATTCTGCATTTGTCCCACCCATCATCGCTGCTGGGGCAACCAGTCACGACCACTCAAATAAACAAATTTCTTCCTCAAACTGATCATTGATTATTATAAATAACTTGCAGCAAGATTAGCCTTAAATTTAATTATATTTAAGACATCTCAGATAAAAAAATTGCATCATAAACCATTTTTTCCTAACATAAAATGAAGTTCAGATTTGATAGACTCTGCTGACTTTTATGAGCCTGCTGAACAATGGAGAGATTTCTATGAGGCCCATGTTGGCACATGCACTGTACATCAGAGGGGTAGCCTCATCACAGTGGAGACCAGCCTGGGCCCTGTGATAATCTTTTGTTTAATGTAAAAGAAAATCCCAGCATGTTACTACGACAACAGGAAAGTTTGTGCAAGCTCTTCCATGTTACCACACTGTGCAATGACCTCCTCTGTCCCAGCTGACCGCTCCGTGACATGTTTTCAACGCTCAAGGCCAAAAGACTGTCTCTCAGCACAACACATCCGGCCCTGTCACATCTCCCAGCCCTCCAGGACTCAAATTCAAATACACAGCGTTGGTCGGGGAGCGGAAAGTGGCAGCGAGAGGAGCCGATGATCTATGCATAAGGTCGGCCATCTTGTAGCTGGGAGACAGGGGACTTCCGCACTCAGAGAGGATGGACACACATGAAAGGAGACAGATTTCTATTTATTTATTTTCCAGTCACACAATAAAGAGTGAATAATAGAACTGGGTTTTCAGGATTTATGATTTTACAGTCAAATCATGAATTCACTTTCATTCACATTGTTTAATACTGTAAAGTAAAGTCTGTAGAGCCACAGTCCCCTTCTTTATCCTAAGACTGCACAGGGCTCTCCCAATAATAATACATGCTCATGTAATGTTTTCCTCTCAAATGTTAACATGTTCACAATAAATATCAGAATATCTATGGGCTTAATACTGATTTAAAGTAGTAAATGAAGCAAATAAATTCTGTAATGTTAATTTCAATCACAATTTTCTTTTATGCTTGTTGTGTGGACGACCTTTGGGGGGCCCCCCTTCAGTGCCTGGACCTCACTTTGCAACCAGAGGATAACTTTCTCCCTAAATTCTAAATATTACTATGTGCATGTGAAAATATGGAGATACTAAACCAACACACAACCCTTTGGCATTCATCACCAATTATGTCAAAATGAAGTAACATCAGTCAGCAGAAGTTATTGTTATTGTACTGTATGTAGTTATTTTAAAACCAAGGATAGTATGAGAAACTGACAAAGCACAAACAACCTAAACAAAGAGAATAAATAGCAGCAATAACTAGCTGCAGTATGTATGCTTAGTAATATGTATTGTACACACATACATCACACATATTTTCAACACACAAAAACATATTATCATAAATGCTGACCTAACCCATAGTGATGATGCATTTTTAGTGTTTGATGTGAAATAGATTTAAAATAAATCAATAATATAATAGTATTGTTTTATTAATAGTAAGGTGAATAGTTAATTTCTAACAGGTTTTGTAAAACTATGGATAGTTTCCTTGATCACTACAGAGATGATGTCACATTTAACTAAATATGTTATATGCACACTTGGATTACAGTTATGCTTTAAAACCAAATTAAATATGGCTAACTGGGTGTAGACTAGAGCATTTATCCGTATATTTTTTCGAAGACTGTAAACTACCCCCACATAACAATCCATCTAAGGGCTTAATACTGATTTAAAGTACTAAATGAAGCAAAGAAATTATGTTAAGTTCATTTCAAACTCAATTTTCTTTTTGGACCCCACTTTGGGAATCACTGGTTTAATAGATAATTATTCCTCAAGCATGTGACTAGTTCAATGACAACTTAAACTTTGTGAATGGTACATTTAGCAACACCATATTTAGTTTTATTTTTGTGGTGTATATATTAAAATTAGTAATGAAGCAATTAATCGCAACATCTCTATCTAACTGTTGCCAATATGTACGGGATTTAAAGTGTCGTAAAGACGTGCATGAGTAGTTTTACAGCCTTTAACAAAATTAACTTAAACATTTCACGTTCGGCATCTGTAAATTGTCTTGAACGTTTAACTAAATATGGGGGTCAGGCCACTTTAACAGTCCCAGTGATATTCAGGCTTCACTTCCTCTGTGGTAGTTAGTGAAATTAATCGCATCTCTGATCTGAGTCGGTCACAGCCCTTTGGCCCACCGCACTTCAGATAAACTGTGTGTGTGTGTATTTGTGTGTACGTTTGTTTGTGAGTGCGCTTAAAGAAAGGACGGGCTTCCTGACGGATGTAGGCTCCGCAGAGGGGAAAAGGGCATTATGCCAGAAGTCATGAGATTTTGGGTAGTGGTTTAGCGCATCAATTTGTGCTCGTTTACCCATGTCCAAAGTCGTCTGATAGAATCTTTAGCCATTATTTAGTACAAGTCATGGGCAATTTCATTCCCCATTCATTTATTCTAAGTCACTGTCAAATGGACAATATAGAATCTGACCACCAGGAAGGCCTCTGGACGCTTTTGTCAGTGCTCTGCTCTTATACATTCATCTTTATAACTGCCATGCATCCATCTACCTTCATCCTTGATATAAAAACACACACACACACACACAAAATAATATAAAATTTGAATTAGTATAAATGTTATTTTCTCCATCAAAAAAGGCAGTGTATGTAAATTAGTGTTATGGGTGAATTATTGTCTATGTCAATAAGACCCATGACTGTAAAAACGTTGGGGCAAGAAAACAAAAGGATATAAAATGGTAATGTCAAAACGTGTTAGGGAGAGTAAACTTTTTGTTTGGATATGTCTGTAGCTGTTGGCTGAATGGCTAAATGTGTACGCATTTCTGTCTCTGTTTTTGTTAGATTTACACTTTTTGTTTATTGTGAAAAAGAATGAGACTTGCATTGGTAATATACAGCTGAGTTTACATGACTTCAATAACTCAAGAAGATGAGAATAGTTGTCTGTACAAAACGCGCCTTGTTCCACTGTATAGCTAAATTTGTTTATTTTTCTTTGAGAGACGGTTGTATAAATTACCCATTTCTTTGATGGTGTTTGCAGTTTGAGTTCAGCTGTTTCCTCACACACCCTCTGCACACTGTAGCACAAGTCCAAACACAAACAAACTGTCATCAGGAAGACCCACACGAGCTCGAGTGGGAAGAGGCCACCATTATGGAGACTCATTGTTTCTGATGCCAACAGACATGACCCAGAGTGATGTCACCAGGAAGGAACAGCTCTCAGCAAAGGAAGAGATTACACAACTCAAATCCTTATGTTATTTTTGCTACACATGACTTGTGTTTAAGGTCGGGGATCTGCTTGTATCCATGGATTATTAATATATAATAATTAAACTGTGGTTGTTTTTATTCGCAATATTTTGTTTGTTTGTTTTTTGTTTGTTTTTTTCTTTTAGTTTTTTGTTTCATTCATTTAAGGTGAATTATAATGTTACATACATCAATGTGAATGAAAAGAAGGAAGCGTAAACTTGTAATATCTGCCCCCTTTTTCACACAAAAAACATTAACAGTACCAACTTGATTATTCTGCAGCAGCTACATTTTTAAGCAATTTATTTAAGTGACATTACACAATATTAAGTACTTATTAACAGAAAAAACACAGTTACACTGTCATCTCATTTTTAAAACATATTATATTTGACATTTCTGGAATAGATTGTGAAATTTTGTTTCATAGGCTGACACCTTTGAATGAAGCACATTTTTCCATTGTTGCTTTAAACCTGCTTTTTGCTTGTAGATTATAATGATTACATTCTCTCTTTGTAAATTTGTTTTGGCAAGATTTGCTGATTTGCTATGTATACAGTTGAATTTCAGTGTCTTTAATTTGTAAAAAAAAAAAAAAAAAATTAGGTTTTGAAATATTGCCTCAAATCCAAAACAATAATTCTGCCAAAAGAGTACACAGCTAAGGTTGTCAGGCAGGATAAAGAATCAGGTGTAAACCAGAGCCAAGCCAAAATGCAAATCCCTGCACACGCTCAGGAGGAGGAATTTGCTGGAATAGTTTTAGAATGTGAGAGGAAAGAATAAGAAAATATTTTAAATCTGTCTGAGGCTATTGGGGCCAGTTGATCCATAGTATTCAAATAGTGTTGCCTATTTTTATACATGGCAAAACTTGAATGGTCTGACAAAACATAGAACTTTTGTTTTCCATTTATTGTTTGTATCTGGTCACACTACACCATTATTTAAAGGGCCCATATTATGCTATTTTCTGATCTGTTGCAATGCTTCCTCATCACAAACAGACCTGGAGCTTGTTTTGTTTCATTTACACATGTTTAACACACAAACCCTGCATATTTACAGGTTTGTCTCAAACAGAAAACACTGTTCCACCTTGTGATGTCATGTGGTAATACTGTAAGTGCTACACCCCTTTTTAAACTCCATACACCTACACCAGAATCATTTGGATAATTTCAACCATGGAATTGCCCATCTCAACTAAAGTAAAGGTAAAAAGGTAGTTGTTAACTTGAAAACTACCACTACATGACATCACAAGGTGGAACTGAACCTTTTGAGCTTTGGAGCTATAGACAGACTAATAATAAAGGGTTACTCAAGCATGTGTGAATGAAACAAAACACAACTCGAGGTATGTTTTTAAGGAGGTAACAACATTCTAACATGCCTTAAAGCTCACAAGAGACAATTTTGCATAATATAGGATCTTGAAAGTCATGTGAATGCTGACACACCATTTCCCCAAACTAGCATGCACAAAGTTCACTAATAAATTAAATAAAAACGTTGACTCATTAAGATTACAGTTGAAATATTGTATAGCCGACCTCATTGTGAAAACCAAAAAGCATGCGTGAATGAGTTAAGTCAGATGTGAACACGCAGCGTCTAACCTTACATCTCAATTAGTCCATGATCTACTGCGGACACAGAGGAACAGCCCCGGGCTACACATAGCAGTGTGTCACATCAAATTAGACTGATCAAGCAGGAGGAAATGGACCCAAACCCAAATAGTAAAATGTAGAGCACACACTGTGAAAAATATCACATTAATACATTTTTCAGCTGTGCAAGATGATACTGTCGCTATGCACTGGGATAATTCTTGGTCTCTGTTCTTTTACTTCAGTGTCTTCAGTTTGACAGCATCACCATCGCCCCTCCTCCTCCTCCTTTTGTTCATATGATCCCCTGAACTATTACCTCTGCTTTCACATCAAAACAGACAAAAGAGGTGAGGAGCTGAATGAAAAGGAGTCACATCAGAGCAGTTAACCTCACTAAACCCTGGTTAAACTGTAGCAGACATCAAGGAGGAAAGAAACAAAGAGACAACTTTCTCACACATAGACAATCTTACACAAATCGTCCCCTGGGTATAACTTTGCACCATGATCCAGTTAAAGTCTGTTTGAGCAATCACAGAAAGCACCGTCACAGCAGACGCATCTTAAATGAAATCTTTCCATGGATGAAAAAGTTATCATTGCAGGGAAATTTTGTTATTAAAAGGGAGTTTTAACCTTTTGAGAGTTTGTAGCTGAACAGATTTGTTAAGAATATTGATAGTTTTAGGAATAAATTGCAAGGACACTGCGTACAATGGAATATAAGAATATAAGCATCACTTTTCTCAAATAAGGAAACAAAAGTTTTCATTCGTGGATGTATGTAAAAATGGAAAAGAGCTTTGATAAATTCCTAATCAATAAGTCTAGTTGTGTGATGCAGAGGTAGCAAAGATATTACATAATGGTTTAGATGAGTACGGTATACAATTCAGGGGAAGTAGGAAGGTTTTGAGCTCTAGATGTTCATTTTGTTTAACACATTCTTAAGTATTGTCAGTTTATCCTCCTCCACCTCCTCCTCCTGCCGCTCCACCCCTCTCTCCTCTGCCTCCCTCATGTGTCTGTCATCTCCACCTCTCCTCTGTCCACTCTCACTGACTGAAGAACAGTGCAGCGTCCTGGCAGCTCTCCATGCTCCCAGCCTGGGCGGGAAAATAAACAAGAGACCACATGTTCCCATGGAATTTTAATGACTTCCATAGTTCATTTTTTTTATTTATGAACTTCAGCAGACATACGGGGGACAGTGAAGGGGCAATAATAGCAGCAAGAATGACATGTGTTTTATGTGGGTGCCAGTGGAAATGGTTTTGTTCAATTTGAAAGAAAAATTAAAAGGAGATGCTTTTTATGTAAGTGATGAGTACAGTCACCCAGACAATGATTCCATACTTTGAAGTGACAGGTGTTAGGACTGTCCCAGCAGACACCTCCTGTCAATGAGAGGCCTGCCCAAATATGTGATGGTGTATTTTACAAGGGTCATGACCCGCAACAGTCAGACCCAATACCCCAGTGACCTGACCTGGACATGCTGAAGACCGTAGCAAAGCTGTAAATCTATGTACTATTTTTACAGCAGTTGAGGAGGCCAGAGGAGGAAATAAACTACTCAACTGAATTTCACCTTTTTTTAACACAATGCTTCTATTAATTATAATAAAATGATATTATTTGTGGAGTGACCAAGCACTTTGATTTTAACGTAGTTGGAACCAAACTATGCCATTCAAAACTATATTTCAGATGAACAAAAATGAAAAGAACTTAAGAGTGATAATATAAAGCTGCATGCAAGTTTTCTGCCACCTGCTTACTCTGTGTATAAGTAATTGTTTACCAGGAATGTTCCAAGGTACGGCATTAAACTTATCTCTCTCCATGAAGGCAAGCATATGAAGCCACAAGTTGAAGTTATAGGTCAGATCTGTGGAGAGGAGGGTCTGCTCACAAGAATGCAGATTTTTTACTAAGCCATAAAAACACCCAAAATTAAACAAATAGAAGTTGAATGTTTTGCTGTGGAACATTCCAGGCAATGCAATAATGCAATCACATCGCCATAGAGACGAGCAGTTGGCAAACCCCGCAACAGAAAAGTTACACAGTGCACCTACATACCAGCGAGTATTATTAATATTATTGCTACAGAATGAGAACATCTGCAGACTGTCTGGCTTTGTCTTTAGCTTCATTAGCCGCCCATTATGAGCTCACACAATATGTTTTATTACACATGTGTCGGCAGCCCACGAGCATGACTGCTGTTTCACTTTAGAAACTATTCTGATGTTATTCTTTCCATCTAAACCTGGGACCAGCTGTGGAGGAAATGACAAGTGTTTATAATAATACAACAGAGATTAATAACGGTGCCCCATAATGTCGCCAGTTCTCTGCCTTACATCTCAATGCACACCTCAACCTCTTTCACTTCAGTAATGACCTAGAGAAAAGTCACAAACTCACAGCATTTCCACACCTAAAGATTCAGTTTATAGATTTCTCTTTCTTACAATTTTAGTGACAGCATGCACTTTACATAAAGCATATTTAATGCGACTCAGTGCTGATAAGAAACTATTGTAGCCACAACTGCCCTGGGGTCAACTGACAAAAGCAAAGCTCACGCACACACCACATTCAGACTAGGCAATGTTGGTGAACTGTCTTGCCAAAGAATACGATATCATCCAAGCAATAATGAGGCGCAATCTTGCTTTGCTTCCGAGTTATGTTGGCAGGTATGGTATTCATGAGTCTTTTGTAACCTCAAGGGTTTTCTACTTTATTCTATTCTTTCTATTCCATGTAAAAGGTATTTGGGTTTTGTTATAGATGGTCAGCAGCAGATTTGAAACGTTGCCCTGCAGAGCTGTAATACAGATTGCTTTTTTTTATGTTCAAGACAAGAGCATACTTTCAACTAGACTCATTCTCTGGTCTCTTCCTCCTGAGGGAATCTATAATAATGGCAGCAATAAAGAAACAGGCATGTCAAAGCTGCGTTATTAATTGATTTAAAGAGAGTTACATTCAATTTAGTTGGTCCAAATCTTAAAATTATAGCTGGCTGCATGACAAAGACCTCCTGTTCACCTCTGATGTAATTCCCCTGATATAAGGAGGGAGACGTCACACTCAACCCACACTCACAGGGCTGTGCACTTATCAGGCTCCGGACAGAGTAACACAAGACTTTATAAATGACTTCCAGGCTGTACTTCCACAAGAGAAAAGGGTGGGGTGCAACAGGCTAAACTAAAATAGATAGGATTTCAAGGGGAATTTATTTAATTTAAGTTCCCTCCCTCACTCCCATTGTCAGTATCTTTTACTAAAGTGGTGAAGGTTTTAATCCACAAGCAAAACTCACATTAGACACTATACACAACTATGCAGTTTACACATTTTTATGATTAAATTGTGACCTGTAATCATCATTATCAACTTACCAAATGATCTTGACACCCTTAATAAAAACAGAATATGTTAAAACAATCCAAATTAAAAACACCACATGCCTGGATTGATGTCCATAGAAAATAGCGGAGCTTGTCATATCCCCAGCCACAGCACTGACACTTGAGTGCAGTGTTCCCATGAACTCTGACAGGGCCAAAGCACTAATCTATAAATATTTTTGGGAGAAGTTTTCAAACCTTATTGCTCTTGCCCTGTGAACTTAAGCAGATTGAGTTCAAGGCACCTGAGAATATTCGGTCAAAGCCAGGCCAAAAGGTCAAGACTAATGAGTGAGGAGACAATACAGTAAAATCCAGTGTTTCCCACAGATTTATACTGAGACTATGGTGGCACAGAAAACCCTTTTTGGAATAATTTTACTGAAGACATTTTTAGTAATAAATCTCACTTTTATAGTCACTACAAAAAATTAACTTACTAGTAACTATATATTCATGATAATACAACAAGTAAAATGGAAAATTTTAACACCATCTTATTAGTCGGTTTGTTTTTAACTATGGGGACAATAATTAAACAAATGGGTCAATCATATGTATTGTTAGCATACTTTTACACTCTTGTCCATTAGGTACAGCCATTCAATTTCAAACACTGTAAACAAATTACACTGCGCAGCTTAAATGAACTGCAGGTGTCTCTGACAAAACCACACTGTATGACATAATCATAGACAGACTGGCCAGTCCCTGCAACACAAGTTTTATAAGTCCAGACTTAAAGAGAAAGAGCACAACAAGACCCATGTGTGATCGGCTGTGGTCAGAGAGTAAGGGAGAGGAGTCATCAGTGTTACACATAAATACATACATACATAAAGTATATAGGCGCACATGTGTAAAGAGTATCTATCCACCAGACTTACTTAAGTGGAAGCAGATGAGACACTGGAGAGTGAAGCTAGCTGAGTGAAGGAGCCTCCACAGACCTGTGCTCAGCATGGGATAAATATGATGTCTAGATGAATAGCAGGAATACAAAAGAATCTGTTTTGAATTTGCAAAAAGATAAATGTGAGAAAGACACTGATACTAGGAATAGCATGTGGTGTTGTATTCTGACAGATATAAGTCTCAAGATAAGAAGTCAACTGCAAATCACAGTCCTGAAGCACCAATATTTTTTTCCTCACAAATTCATTTAAAAATGAAAGAAAACCCTGAAAATGGCCAAGTAATAAAGTCAATCAAAAGCTTTTGCAGTAAGGCAGATTTCTGCTCCTTCAGCAAATATTTGGGGAGATCGCCATGGCAGCCAGTGCCATGGGAGCCACAAGTGTATGCAACTCTTGCACAGCCACAACACTCAACAACACAAAATACAAGTCACGGGATGGAGTGTCTGATACTGACAAAAATTAATATCTTGATATCCTTTTGGTTTATCTAAATAATATCAAGACAATCAAACTAAAATGGCTTGAAAAATGTCAAGTGAAAGTGCATAAATATCACTTTACCATTCATATACCATTTTGTACACCTTGGACTTTTTTTTTTTAATTTTCATTTTTAATCTTTTTTTTTTCATAACAGACACTATACTTGGTATTGAAATGCTGCCTACCTTCAAAAACTTCACAGTATTATATTATAATAGCCTACAATATTTTTTCAATCTGCCCAAGAAGCATATTATAATCTAAAAATCTATTCATAGCAGCCACTTATTTACATATTTACCCCAATCATTCTCAACTGTGTGTGGTTTTATACCATTAAACCTTGGTTTAAGGTCTGGCTCTCTATCTCAAAGAAAACATTACAACAAGATCTGACATGGTGATTTTCTTCATTTGCTAATCCTATAGACGCCTGCAAGTCACAATGCACATCAGGGGATCATGGCGAGTGTGTGTGAACTGCATGGAGACAGGAGCCTGGTTAGAATTGGATTTTAAAGCTATTCTTATCTTCACAACAGACTCCCATAACCGTGAGATCTGGTATGCTTACCCCAGTCATGCAAAACACCCTGAAGCAATAAAAGTGGCTAAATCAGATGAACTTAACCGCAACTCTCTATTAGTTACACTGCACTACATGAGAGAGTGCTTTATAAGCTCTCGCTCAAACCTCCAAACTTTGTTATTTCAAATCAAGTAAATGACCCAAATAATTGACATCTAGATACTTTGGTATGAAAATGCAGTCAATTCACTATATTGCATGGACATGTCAGTATTGTTTTTTTCATTGTTAGCCTAGTTGGTGACGTAATCTGCAGTGAACGCTGAAATTGCCTGGAGAGTTTTGGGAGTTTGATATAAAGCACATGTTGTTTAGTCAGAAAGAAAGTAAAAACAAAATGGAAATCCCCCTTGCTCCAAAGTTACCATTGTTTATCATCTATCATAGCACAGGGTCACATTTCAATGCTGAAGATGATCTTAATAATAGATAATAGAATGCTCTCAACAAAGAACACAATATCCATTTTTTTATCAAAATATGTTGTCTCTGTGGTTTTAGACCTCCGCAAACATGTTCTGAAATGCATGGGATTCTTGTATAAGTTTGTCAGTTCACATTTCGTCTCCCAACTGTTAATGCTCCTGGGGTTGTTTGCAATGAGCATCTAATCGTAACTGAAATTCTTGTGTGAATTTTTTTATATATTTTTTTCCAATATCCTGCAGCTTTGTGATAAAACATAGTGCCTATAAATTCCAATTCAAGAGATGTGAAGAATGCATGAAGCCCCCACATTACCACAGCACCCCCACCCTGTGAAGCATGCTGACACTTGAGAGGGTGGCACCTCTCTCTCTTACGCACACAGAAAGCTATCAGCCCATTCACAGCTCCTATTCTTTTCTCCACACTCAAAGAACTCTCCATTTAAAAAAGGAGGGAACCACTGCAATGGCAACTTGGAAGCAACCCAAGGACTATTTGTTTTTTGCCCTGATTTACTTACTTTCAAATGCAACTCCCTCTGCCAAACCGCTGTAACTCAACACTGAATGGAAATCATTTTAGCGTTTAACAAACAGCATTCCTGGCTTAAACATATTTGATTATTATAAGAGCCCAAGACTGCAAGGACATTAAAAGTTAAAACAAACCTGTATATCAGCCTCTAGAGAAGTTTTTTTTTTTTTTTCCAGTTGATAAATGCTGTGAACACCTGCAGTGTAGCCACTCCAGTCTCATACACGGCTTCGCTCGGTCCGTCTAGCACGCCTCTCCCATAGTCACTGTAAAAACTGTTGCTCCGTCACTCCACACGCTCTCCACGAAGCTCCGCCCACTTGCCTTTTCCCTCCAAGGATATCCTCCGTACCGCTCTTCCTTCCCAGGTCCTTGTGCCTTATCTGAGCAAAGTTATCTGCTGCATTGGCTCACAAGTACGCAGAGTGGGGCGCTGCTGTAGGGAGGTGTCAGTAGAAAAGGAGGAGGGGCCACCCTAATTTGAATTCACATGGGCTGACAGGGTGCCTTAGCCCCCAGGGTGCCCCAACAAGCTATTGTGAAAAGCACCTCAGATCTGCAGGGGTGTTTCGGCATGTTGACTAAAGCACACACAGTTTAAAGTGTGAAAGAGAAAATCAAATTGAAAAGGTGCTAGAAGTACACCTTGTTCCTCAATGTTGCATCTCTGTAAACATTTCTTTTTATGCTCCACAAACTATTTTAGCCACATCTCAAGTAAAAAATAAGCAAACTGGTCATGGAAACAACACATTAAAAAAAATAATTTAGTTTTCATGTGTCTAAAAATGGAAAATTCCTTGTAAATGATCCAAAAAGCACCACATAGCACTGCTTTTCTTTTGCTAATCCCAAATTGGAATAGATAAATGGTGTTGCTTGAGTAAAAATACTGCAGCAAGTAACTCTACCTTAGCAACACATTTTAAAATTGCATAATGAAAAAGGTTTAAAATAAGTAGTGGGTGAAATGGCCTTGTATTCTTACCCATGAAAGCAAATAATCTTGATATCCTTATATCAGAAACCATAAAATAAACAGATTTTTTTTTTTTTTTTTGCAATGTACTCCATAGTCCAAAATAGCATAAAGGTTCACAAAGGGCACTCCAGCGAGCAGTCACAACACTGCAGTTAGGTCAATTTGTAAATTGGGCCCAATATAAAATAGGACAGGAGGTGACATTAGATTAGCATGTGAAAGGAGGTCTTCAGTCACATACAATTCTTTAAAGCACCTTAAGTGCAAATTCCAAACTGATAAACAAGAGCACCGCATACAGTCCATTAAAGCTATTTTAGTGTTTTATGTTCTGCTAACATGGAAAAGCCAATGATACGTGGTAATTGTTTACAGTTAGACAACGTAATAGATCAATCTAAAATCTAGGAATAGATGTTTAATGGCGTACATTCAGAGGACGTATGGTCTTCTTTATTGCTGACTCCACAATGCTCAGAGTAATTACAGGAGACAAAATACATCATCTTCTGTCTGAGATATGCAGGAAATGGTCCAGCTGAGCCCAGATCAATTTGCGATCAATTATTCAACTTGGATAGTGGGAGACAGGGGTGCTGCGTATGTGGTCATGCCCCCAGCTGTCAGGCTCCGTGTGCAGGGATTTCCTCCTCTGTCTGTGGTGAGGGGGCCTGGGGGCTAAGGGGGACTAAGGGGGGGATATGGGTTTGTTTCACTGGTTCTGGGGAAGAGGATCAATCCCTCATCGTCTCTGATGGATGGTATGCTCCTACACTGGAAACTAAAATCTACAGAGCTGGATTTAGTCTGCATAAGAAACAGTTATTTAATCTGAAAAAATAAGATAAATGACATAAGAGCCTCACATGATGGTTCAAAGTGTGAAGCAGGTAAGTGGTCAGAGTGTTACATTTTGTATAAATATCTGGAGTCAACATTTACTTGCTGCAGAATATGGATATCCAGTACTTAATTAACCAGGGCTGAGATACAAATATATGATAGATAACTAACCTAAATATAATAGAAAGTACATTTACTGTTACGCAAATAGCATCTTTTGCATTGCATCCAAGCTCAGTTGGTTGTTGTGATCCAAAACAATATACTAAATATGAAAGCTAGACATGCACTTTCTTATCTGATATCTGAGATAACAGATTCGTAACACACCTCTGCATGCTTGACATGCCACTTTCAAATGCATGATAATTTCCCAAAGTAGGCGTAGTAGTAATAATAATAGTAAAGCGTATGATTGCCACTGTTTTGGTAAGAAGAATAAATGTTGTTGTGTGCATACCTGTCCCAATATAGTGCAGGGCCTGTGGAGTCTGCTCTAACATTAGCACATACTAGTATGTGAGTATAAAGTGCCTGTCTCTGAGGGCGAGTGGGTTAAAAAAAGACACACATGCCGATTATTTATGAGACTTGAGTGTTTCTCTGGACTGACTGCTTTAAGACACATGGAAAACCATCTGAATAACTGTGGGTTAATAAGCATGTACTTCACAGGTAATTATAGGGTTTCCATGGAGCTGGTATAAGGAGGATATAATGTAAATCTAATCGGTTTGGTAATTATAGCTAGAGAAGTATTCAAATGTCCAAGATGAGAATCAGCACTCCATTCTTCTTTGAAATGGCATTTGTGACAAACATTACTACCCTGAACCAATATGAACTACAACAAAAGCTAAACCATACTAAGGAATCATCAGCTCACAAGGACATACATTTACTTTCATAAATAAAACATGCAAATAAGGAACACTGTTAGGCCCATATGCACATAGATTAACTTTTTGGTTGAAAATATTCACGTTTCTGCTGCTTTGTGACTGTCCTGGGGTGACCCGGGTCCAGCGGCGCCCTCTGTGGATCAGGAGTCTGGGGTCAGGTTTGATAGTAACTCTGTGTGACAGATGTAAACATAGACTTAACTAATGATCCCAAATGTGCCCCAGGTTAGGAACTGCCCATTACAGTGCACTGTCTGACTCTTGTGTTCAGTCAAATCATGTTGATGGATCATTTAATAGCATCTTGGTGGTCACACGGACACAGAAGTGGAATGTAACTCAGATATATGGTAACGATTATAGAATTTATTGGTTCTGAGATATTATGTATTTTCCTCTGCCCGGTGAGTCTGGAGTTTATCCAGTTTGACAAAGAGCCTACACACAGATATACAACAGCATCAGGCATCAATGCACCCACATAATTAGACAATGTGGAAAATACACATGTTGTTTGTATATTGTTAGACAGAATTGCTTACCACCCTGCCACAGTCCCTCCAATACAAAATAAACATTTAACAAAAACAATCCATTTATCATATTGCAATGTCTTCAAAAGAGTTTTTCAGAGCTTTACACTGTCATTTTGAGCCTATGCCCAAAAGGGAGTGGTCCAGTCCAACACCCTGCCACACTGTTTTACTTAGACCCCACTCACTCAGCTTCAGCACAGGCTGCCAGCTGCAGTAATAATGACATTAAACAAAAGCGACCTTTAAAAGTCCTCCAGTACAAATTAGATTCATTTAGGATTAGTTCTTTTAGTGTGTGTGAAGTGGGAACAGAAGGGGAGATTAACAAATTACTGACTGGTAACTAAGTCGACATTGTGTGACTTTTAAGGCCATACTGTACTTAAATGCTACTGACATTTGTAAACATAGGTTTATTGAATTTATAAATGAACTCTGAGAAGACTCGATTCACGCATATGTTGACACTTTATATGGCCTTTATTAGGTAACTGCAGCTATGTTCTTTCACTTTCAATGTTCACCCTTTATTGTGATTGGTCAAATTCACCTGTTACTCAGAGCTTGGCCAATGCCGATACCGCTTGTTTAAAATCCAGACAAACCGATGGCCAGTGAGTAAAATAACATCACAGGAATCAGATCAGAGTGTTTACTGTCATCACCCTGCCCAATGAATAAGACAACAATAACTATACATTTCTCCTATCTTTGTATTAAATCACATTGCATGTGTTGATTAGCTCTGGGCCTGCACACAGTGACCTCCCCTCTGTCAGATCGTGTCAGATGCCCTGCCCCACACTCTGCTGGGCTTGTCCTCATTTCTCTGTCTCTGCTCCAGTGTCAGGAGGAGGCTCTAATGAATCGCTCTTTGAGGCAGACAGCCGAGTGAATGTGTGTGAGGCCCAGAGCTTTCCCAGCAGATACAAGCACAAAGCACACGATTGTGGACTCCAGCACGACAAAAGGCAGACTTAGATTTAGTTACAGGAAATAAGGCAGCGCAATATATGGCAAAATTATCGTTAAGGCAATATTACATCAGGCTGTATTATAAGAAACGGATTGTATGTCCGTAATAGTCTAATTCGAATAGAAATTAGCAGGACAGAACTGTTGTAGTTTAATATATTTTAGTTTAATCTTACAGCTTTGCCCTGGTTTATTGAGTAAATCTTATGCAGTACAGTTTGAGTTGTGAAGGACTTTAAATCTTAATTTAACTGAAAATAATGTATCAAAATTATGATCAAAATTATATAATCAAAATATAATTTTGATGATAATTTTTGCAGATGATGATGGTGTAAACCCATGTGTAGAATTACATTAAGCCCTAAAAGTTTAAATGAGCTCAAGCATCCTTCCAATTCCACATGTCAATTTGACCATGTGGTTGAGGCGTGACCACATTTTAGTGGGATGTGCTTAATGATTACAAGATACATGATGAGAGGAGACCACAAAACCCACACACATGGACAAATGTGAACTGTGAACTGAGATATTCAAAAAAGTCATCTTTCAAGCTTCACACTTGGGCAGACTGACAATTCATACTACACAGTAAAAACAAACACTCAACACTATCATTAGTGTTAGTTACATGGGAAACACCCATTTTGACTCAAATTGAAACAATGTGTTCAACCCTCCATGATAGAGAATAGGAGTAGTTTGTGTTAAGTGATGCATATTTTAAGAACAACAAGGGTTAAGAATAGTACTGTCTGAGTAATTTTCTGAACTAAACTGAAAATACAAAAGGATCTCTCCCAGGCTTTAGTTTTAAGCCCAATAAAAAGCCGCAGTGCCTAAGCCAGGGCATTAACATGAAGATCTTCCACTTCAGGGTAAAATGCACTTTCAATACCCCTAAAAAGACAAGTTTAGAAACCATCTTATCTCAACAATGTCTCAAAATGCTACAGAATCCTTGAAATACAAAAACAGAGATCTCTTCAAGATTGCTTAAAAAAAAAAAAAAAAAAACTTTAAGTATTAATATATTTTCAGATATTGCTAAACCCTTTGCACAGCGTGGAGTAAAGTCCACACCTATATCAGATGAGCATTAAAAACCCCTGTATCAGATGTGCTGCGCTGAAGGGCTAACCATCTTTATACACAAGAGTGTCAAATGTGCTCAGACCTTTATGATTTACACTCAAGTGTGTCCAAGTAGAGCACTCTTTACAGTTACACCCTGCACACAATCCAGTCTGGATCTGTGCCCTCTGCTTTTCATTCACTCTGTAACACTGCCATGCCCCACAACTGCAGTCCACCTGCAGTACTAAAATCAGAATCAATTCAAGATAGAAAGGCTTGTCTTTTATATTTTATGAATGAGCATTTTGCAGTAGGGCTTTTGATCATCAAGATTTTGAAAAATTACAAAATTATGAATTTGAGGATTGTTATGAAACAAGTTGACTTTTTAGTCAAAGCAGAGATATTGTTCAATTAAACAAGAAAAAAACTATTTTGATTACAGATCTATACAAAAGTAATTAAAGGCAGTTTACATTATCCTAAAATAAAAGGATATGATAAAAAATGTACAGAGCTTCCCCCATTTGAAAGAGTAGCACTCCCAGCTTTGACTTTGATTAAATAATTGTACGGTGTGTGTAAAGAAATTGCACATACTATTTTTTAGTTATACACATTTAATAAAATACTGATGACAAGTGCCACTAGGCAGAGTTGAGATGTGAACAGAAAAAACACCATGTCAAAAGTGGCAAATAACATGCATAAAGATGGCTGGAGTTGCACCCACATGACACAGCATGCAAAATAAGGCTTTTAAGCAAGAGGTGACTTTGAATGCAGAAGAAATGCTGACGTATCTGAATTAGGTAAGAGGGTGTGTGCAGCAACACACACACACACCTTTTCTTCTTCAAGTGAAAGAAGAGAGGGAAGATCACAATATCATCTCCACAGTGTCAAACAGGTGACAGACTTCACCAGAAAAAAGTTACATAGTGCACTATTATTTAAAATATTGTTTTCTGCAATACTGTGCACTTGGAGCGTAAATGTGCTTGCCGACTGTTTGGCTTCCTTCACTGTTGTGCGCATTAGTGTCAGGAGACTGGTTCAGAGGAATGACTCAGGCTCGTTCTTGGCACAGCAGAGAATGCCATGTGTGCTAAGATTTCAAGATTTCATGTCAGACCAAATGATTATTAAATGTTAAATTACATCAACATTCATAAATCCATAACGTGTCAAATCTGATTCAAACCTAATGTAATTATCATTTTCACTTGAAAAGTACTCATCAGAATCCCAAGTTAATAGTATAATAGTTTGGATCAGATACAAAGAGATTCATAATACTTTTGGGAGTTTTTGCCACGCCCCTTTTTTGTTAACTAATGGATCAGCAGGGCATGTCTTTAGTTGACCAAGAATTTCTACAGCCCAGGAGTAATGAACAGGAACTGATTAAATATTGAGATTTCTTTTGATGACTGTGGAAAATTGCCATATGTTGAATGTAATCAACATATTTCATTTCTATATTTGAACAGTTGGCATGGCAAATAACCATTTTGACAATACCATTTTTCAAAGCCTGTATGCCATGCGTCCTTGAAGGAACCTGAGGTATTTCAGTAGCAAACTTTACACTTTCACTCAGTCTGAGATCACTCTTGCTGCATGCCTCTGAAGGCTAACATGTTGACTCGATGGGCATATGCAATGCAATTCCTATGTATGTGTACAATTTGTGCTCTATAGTTGGCTAATTAAACTTTGAACCTTGAACCTTGTTAAAGGCTATATGAATAAGGCTGATTCTTTCCACAATGGCTGCCTCAGAAACATCTGCCATAACTTCTGGGAAAATAAAATCTCCAATAAGGCCCTGTACAAGAAAACAAGAAGCCAGAGTGTGGCCCAAGAGATCAAATGCCAATGCCTCCCTTGGCAGGGACATGTTCTGAGAATGGACCAGGGCTGTATACCAAAAGTAGCTCTGAGATGAACTCCACCTGGAAAGAGGAAAGGAGACTGACCAAAACCAACATGGTGAAGTACAGTAATTGCTGAGCTGAAGGAGATGGAACTGACATGGGGCGAGGCATAGCACACAGCTCAAGACAGGCCCACATGGAGGCAACTCATTGTCTCCTTATGTCCCAACATTCCCAACATTTACATTTTATTTCCAATTCCTATGAGCTCATAATATAAAATAAGTCTTTGACAACAGAGGCTTTTTGTTCAAACCATAAACATGTAATAAAAAATAAGAACACATCCAGTAAAATCATTTCCTAGTCTTTACAGTGAGGATTAGTTATTTCAGTTGAACCATTTCAGTGATTAATGAGAAAGAACATCACAATATTAATACATACAATTATATGTTATCTAAAACGGTCCATCATAGCCAATTCAAAAGTGGGTCTTAATTATGAGCAAAAGAAAAACATAGAAAGGTACTGCAAACAATGATATTGTGAGCCCTTTCATTATGGCTTCTGTAATTTCAGTGCCAAGCAAAAAAGCCAATTTCTCAAACTATAATCTCTGCCATTTATAACAAACATTTAGGCTATTGAAATAAAGTCATGCAATGCAACATGTTTTTACTGGTATTCTCAGTAATATGTCTATTCAGTTCTCTTTAAAATACTCCTACTAATGTTTCACAATGTTAGAAAAGGGAAGTATTCTAATAATACTGTGCACATTTTAGTGAAACTACCAAATTCAAACCCACTTTATTTATAGAGCACATTTTACAAAGAAAGCAGTTTCCAAATTGCTGCACTGAGATCATAAAAAGAAAGCAACAAAAGGTAGAAGTGCTAGAAATTTGATTATACCAGTCCTAAAACAATAAAACCAAACGATAAAATCAAATGAAACCATAAACCCATAAATATCAATAAATAACTAAAATAAATAACAATAAATAAAAGACACAGAGAGCCAAAGGCCTCACGTGGAGTTAAAAGCCAGAGAATCAAAGCGGATTTTAAGATGAGACTTAAAACACTCTCCAAACAAAGCATAGGGTTCGTTTTCCCCAAATAGTCAGTCACATTCCAAGCCAAAATACTGCATTTTACTACAATAAAATTTTAATAGAAAAAAAAAAAAGCAGATGGCTTTCACCCACTCTGATCCTGCTCTGCTCCTCGAGGGGTGGTATGAGGCAGTGTCCGGTCACTTGGTCCTCCATTAGAGCCACCTGTATCAACAACAGCCAGCTTACGTCTGTCCAGAGCCAAGCACGTTGAGGCTAATGTTAGCATCGCAAGCATGACAACAATGGAAACTGCAATAATGAAACAGTAATAAGTGTAGAGGATGCATAAGTGTCTAGAATAATTGGGTGCAGGAGGTGACAAATTAAATAAAACAATGACAAAACACAACACAAATTTGCAGATGTTGCGATTGTCGTTACGCTACATTCCAAAGATTGCAGAAATATAATCCAAATACTGCATCTACTGTATCTACTATATCTATTACAACTGCTACTACGTCTTACTCTACACCTGGCACTTCAGATCAGATCAATAACACAGTAGAGACAGGTTAAGCCAGGCACTAAGGTCTGTGAAACCAGGAGTGACGGTTACTCCTGGCACAGTTACATAAGTGTTTTTTGCTGACCACCTTCACCACACTGATTTTATGAATGTGATAGCTCTGACCAGTCCTTGTCATAGCCTCCTCATCCCTGTTATATAAGTGATACAATTATGGGCTTATTACGGGAAGGCAGCTCATTCCAGTCAAAACAGAGTCTCAGTCTCAAGTCTCAGCAGCTTTAAGGTCTAGGGGACCAAATCATAAATTATATATTAAAGGTGCTTTGTCTGGAATGTCCCAGGATGGCATTAAACGTATCCATATTGCATTTACTCAATACTTTTAGGGCTGGGCAATATGGGAATAAAAGTTTTCCTCACATGAGCCTGTCACAATAACACATTTTGAAGTGTGATATATTGCTATAGAGATATACTGCGATACTGGTAATATAAACTTAATGGCATGGATACCATAATAATACAAGATGCTCACAGTAAATAATTTTTTTTATAGACAGTATCATTCAAAAGGCCTGAGCTGCAATAAATAGCAGAAATGTCAGAACTGACAGTTACAAATGACTGACATTTTTAAAACTTTATTAACAACCGAGCTCTAAATAACTATTACACAAATGCATTATACTGCGCACTCATGTGACACAGCTACTGTTTCACATTTTCTTTCTGTTCATTTGTTGCTTCAAGTTAATTTTACAAGCCAAGCCTCACCCAAACACCAACTCACAGCCCACATTTTCCGTACTGCATCGCAAATTAAACCACACACATGGAAAAGGATTGGACATTTGAGTGTGAGCTGGGCTAAGATACCTGTTGTCTGTGATTGTCTTGTTATTGTGGTACAGTGCAGCTGTCATGCTCCACGCACACACATACAGGCACACACCCACACACACGCACACACACACCCACACGCACACACACACACACACACACATACACACACCCACACACACACACGCACACACACACCCACACGCACACACACACACACACACTGACAGCTGTATTAACAAACAGACACTTGTGGTGAAAGATGAGTTCACACAAAGTACACTGGAGAAAAGTGCCATTAACCACTCACTTGGTTTATCCTTTCTCAATGAGTTCATCACTAATGATAACAGCTTAGATAATGACACATAGTTTATTCTAAAAATACAAAGTTTAATGTTTAATGCAACTAATCCAGGGATTGGGGAAAGTTTTTTCTAATAGGATGTTGTGTCATCTTTTTGCTTATGCAAACTTAGCACCAAGTATAAAACCAGCAACAACAGCTAATAAAATAAACATAAAGGTAATTGCAGAGTCATCTTTCATTGATTTCTGTACTTTTGTGGTTAATTTCCCATTAACTTATTTGTAATAGAATATGAACCAATTGATTTACGGTTATCATAATTGAGATAATAAAAATGTATGAAAGTACCAGGAATGCTCTGATTTGGACCTTTAAATATAACAGAAACACAGTAACTGCACTAACCCATTCGTCAGGCTTTCCTTTTGCTCTGTACAACGCCAACAAATATGAGGTGGAAAATATAAGTCACTATATTTCAGGCATTCCACATCAAAACATGTGAGGTCAGTCTATATTACGTAATGTTGTGTTTAAGCTATTTCTTGAGTCCACTCTACTCAGCACACAGAAACTTGATATAAAGTCACATGACCACCAGATTATCATTGTACGTCTGTGTGTCTGCACTCGGAGTGTATCAGTGACAGGGACAAAACAAAGAGGTTAGATCCAGTGACTTCCTTTTGCCTCCCCATGCTCCATAGAGACGTGACTCTGATATCTGTACTTCAACCAGATACATCCTCAGTGGAAAGAGAGTGCAGGACTAGCACAGGGACACAGATAACAAAGTGCCATGTGTTGTCAGGAATCACGAGACTTTATTTGAAGCTCAATTTGATACCGAGTAAAAAGACTGATATTTGCAATACCACAGCGAGAATAGAAAAACATGATTTGTATTTCATGAAAGTGGCTCTCAACACAAAATAAATAATAGCAGTTTTTAATATATATTTCCATTTTTTTACTCAAGTTCTGATATAGCTCTATATCAGACTATTCCGTTGTTTTAGTATTCAGGATTTATTTATAATGCTTATAGCATTTATTGTTTGAGGATTAGAGACAAAAAAGTAATTATCCTAGGGGCATTTTTGCAATAGACGTAGGCCCGTAGCAAAAACAGATTTTGAAGTGAGGTAAAGTGCTGATGATAAACGATAATATGGAACTAATTGTGTATCGAAAAAAAAAAAAAAACATGAGCTGCAATAAATAAATAGAAGAGTGAAATACTTCTGTAGCTAATTTATATCTATAATAATTATGGTATTCAACTCTCTACAGCTCAAATCTTATTGTATTACAGAAAAATAACAAAGCTTTTCTGTTGTGAAAGAAATCAAACAGAAGGATATGTGGTAACGAAACATATGTGTAAGAGAAACTGCCGGCCATTTCTTTAAGCGGCATGCGACATCTTTGATGGACGTGAACCCTGTTCCTCCCTTCACGTGGTGTTTGTTCAGGCTCACCTGTGCTCTCTGGTCTTCTTCTGTCTGGCCACAACTGGCAATGCAGTAGCAACTAGTTTACAAATTACCGCTTTTGTAAAAATAATAACAAAATGTATTTATCTTAATATTTTCACTCATTAGTCAGTTCAAAAAGACAAATCGGATGCACTGAGATCACTGATAAACCATCCCCAGTAATTGTATTGCCTGGAATATTCCACACTATAAACATATCTATCATTCATTGATTAGATTTAAAAGTGAGTTACAGGATCACAGGGAATTGACTGACTTAAAACATGTGCTTGAAAATCCATTGCACCTCCCACTGGGAGCATATTCGATAGTTGTTAACACATTAACCACTGAAATTGTGAAGGGGTCTGACCACAAAGGTGTAATGTTTACACAGGATGTACTAACAAAAATGAAGTGACACCAGGTCCTGTCCTAAGAGAAATATTTGATAATATTTATGCTCTGTTAATAATGCTCTGTAAAGCGTCTTTTGGGACATGTGTCTGTGAAAGGTGCTATAGCTGTTGTTGTAAGGCGACCGTGGGTGTCCAGGAAGGCGCCAAATAAATAAATAATTATTATATTATTATTTGTCCAGTATTATTATCTGTCCAGTCTCGCACTGCAAAGATCAATGCCTCAATCCAGAGTCCCTTTAACCAGTATAGTTATGTATTCTATGAATGGGAAGATGAAAGATTGTAGCCGGGGGAATCTGTCCTGTAAACACACATCTATTTGTGGTCGAACAGAGGGACGAGTTATGAACGCCGGATTAGGAACAAGGGGGGACTTTGGATCTCATATCCAGAGATCCTGACAACAACATGCCAAAATACTGTCTATGATTAGAACGATCAGACACAGCCAGGGCCAACACCCAGCTCAGGGAGGTGTTGTAGTAAGATGTTGTGATATAGAGATTTCAACATGATGAAGAAATCAGAACCTATAAGTGAACTTTTACTTACACTCCTCTCCCATATCAAGCATGTTAATATAAAATACAAAATTTTACATGCTGAAATATACATATTCAAAATGTGTCATCATCTTTCATGGAATTAAGACATTTATTAATTTTAAAGTAGAAGTGGGACATTAACACATTAATTATGATTAATTAATTGCAAAGAAATTAATGCATTAAAAATATTAACGCATTTTATCACAGTTTGCATGCCAAACAACACGGAACTACAACAACAGTAGCACATGAAAGCACTCTGGGTCTGCTGGACGGTAAACGACTATTCAAAAAACTACCCGATAAAAGTAATGACAAAGGCGTTGTTTAGTGCAAACTGTGCAGAAAAGAGTTTGCACATCACAGAAGCAGCTCAACTCTACGATACATAGCCCAAACACAAACAAATGATGGGCTTCAAGAAGAAAATGAATCCACTAAATTTCATTTACATCAAATGCATTTTGCTTTTGGGGCAAATATTGACTGAGAAACTGAGATTAATGAATTACAAAGTGGGTATGAATAATGAACTGTAAAGCGCTTTGGGTGTCATGAAAGGCGCTATATAAATGCAATGATTAATTAATGATTCAAAATGAAAAGCTTGTGATTAATTTGATTAATACTTTTAATTAAGCCCCACCCCTAGTTTAAAGGTTTGCTGCATAACCTTTCTGGCCCGGAATGTTCCACAGGCATTGAACTTATTTATTCTGCATTTTCCAATTACAGGCTAAAAATATCTTGAAAAACACATATTCTTATCACATCACCTGCTTGTCTCCATGGAGAGAGAGAATGTATTAATACCATACTGTGAAACATTACAGATAAAGCAATAACATCTCGGTGAAGACAAGCACGTGAACCATACAGAAATGACATACTGCTGTAATCAGTCTTACAAACCACAGCAGTTTGTTTATGGTGGGTTGTGTTACATTCTTCTTATGTGGAGGCAGGTACATTACAGGGCCAGTGCCTCATTATAGAGCCCCACACTGATACAGCATTTTACCTCCCGTACACACAGGATTAACGCTCAGGCTGACCCAGATCCAGACCAAACACACACAGTTTATACACACACCAAAAGCGACAATCTATGGCCAAAAACGCCTCCAGAAATGATTTGAGGTTCTGTGATACACGAGCAGCCATAAACAGGAACAATGCCAGGGTGTGGTAAATGATGATGCAGTCAACGGCGCATGTTTCCTGGACATTCAGAATAACAGAAAATAGGGTTGGGCAGTATTGACAAAAGAAAAAAAAGCGGAACAGAAATGTGCCTAAACACGCTTTTAAATCATTAGTTGAGTTTTATTATGTGAAAGGAATATAAAATTACCCACAAAATGCAGGAATATCACTTTAACCCACTGTTGGAAAGAACGTTTGTCCTTTTTTTCATTTTTGATCCACTTTTTGCTGCATTATGTGATAGTTTTTATCTTTTTTTTAATCAAATTTACCTGATATTCAAATTTTGTGTATCTTCAAAACAACATTCACAATAGTCTCACGATTTAGATTTTGATATATGTCCCCCCATTAAAAAACACCACACTTGAATGCATACTTTAAAGGTGCACTGTGCAACTTTTCTGGAGGAGGGTCTGCTACCTACTCGTCTCCATGGAGATGTTATTGCTTTTCCTCAAATGCTCCATGGTATGGCAATAAACATATCAATCTAGCATTTATTCATTTTGGGTGTTTCTATTGCTCAAAAATGCAATAATTTCTTCTGTGAACAGGAGGGACTCTCCACAGATCTGAACTGTAATGTACCATAGTGCTCTAACCTCATGATAGATAGGTTTAATCTGTACTGTGGAACATTCTAGACAAAGCAATAACATTTCTATGAACACACGCCGGTGACGGACCTTCCACTAGAAATGTTACACAGTGCACCTTTAAATATTAGAAAATAAAGGTATCATAACCACATTACAAAACAATATTATCGTCAGTTTATATTCAAGTAAATTAGCACAGATATAATTAACAAATATGCTTCAAACATCCAATCAGCAGAAATGGAAAATAACTTTGAACAACACAAAACCAATAAGGCCTGCCTCTATATAAAGTGTGTATGGGGTAATTTGACCTTTCCATGTGGCATCGCACTCTCAGATCCTCAAACACTCAGGGATCAACAGCAGTAATGAAAGGGTCCATAGACACTGGTCACATGGGCTGACACATGCACAGCTATAAATGGACTCAATCCATCTCACATGAAGAGTGTGAGACAGGGGACTTGGTTCACAGTGACCACGAGACAAACCAACTGTATGTCTTCACATGGTCCAGTTGGCCTGCCCTGTGAAGGTGCAAAATGAGTTAATGAATATAATGCACTGGTGACCTGGAAGACTGTAGCTTCATTTGCATATTAATACAGCGCCCAAAGAAAACCAATTAGCAATCCCCCCATCCTCAAAAAACTGGGGTCTCGACACACTTACACTTGGCAAGGCTTAAATGCCTTCCATCTCATATAAAAGTCAGGCTAGGATGGATAACTGGCATAGGACCTATTGCAACTAAGAAAGTGATTGGCATTCTATAGGAAGCAGAAGACTTACATCTACCACATGAATATGTGGTAGAATGAATAATGAAGAGGACAATATATGGTAAAAACAAAGAAAGACAGACTGAACTTTGGACTCTGCCAGAAGTGGTATGGTGAGATAAAATATCAAGTAGTTCAATTAAATAAACAATGTTTTCTTCCAAAGTCCAAGTGATACCAGTTCTTCATAGTCCAAAAGCCAGTTGTCATGGTGATGCCCATTTGAGCAAACACACCCTTTGTGTGGGAGGTCCCACAGCTGGGTGCACTCTGTACCCCTTCACCCATTCTCACTAAAGCATGTATCACACTATGATCTTCAACTACAGAGCTTATAGAAGCTCTTTTAGAAACTACTGACAGACAGAAAGACTGAAAACAAACATTTGACTTGCAGTCAAAAAAAAGCCTTGTGTTAATCAAATCATTTAAGTTTTCTGTTCAAATGGACCGTCTCACACTGAGTGTGCACTGTGGAGTCATTTTGCAGCCTACATTAAAATAACCATTTGGTAAACATAATACTACGCACCAATGTTTTTCATTTGGTTTCATTGGGTGTAACTGATCTACGATCAAGCACTTAGGCATGCAGCATGTCCTGCCCAGTTCCGCGCCTGTGACCAAACAGGACAAAACAGGCCAAATAAATGACAGATGTAGTTAAAGTCTTCAGAGAGCAAAGGAAATTTAATGTAATAAAAGAGACACACATGTCTTAAACAAAGGGAAACACTGCAGTCCAAAAGCCAATCAGTGCGCAGGGTGTATGAGAGTGGAGCCACATGTTTTTGATAAGTCCTCCAGCAGAGAGTGAGGTAATGATGAAGTCATCTGTGTCCTCTGGACAGGTTCAAATGCACTGAGCCGTGTGCATTTTAAACAGCCACAGACTCGTGTTTAGCACTACGCACCTAAATTGCTTAAGCCAAACATTCCAGTTACCTCTCGAAGAAAGCAAGACTTTACAACATATAATCACCGTACAAAACTATATTGTTTATGTTTCATAAGAGCACTGTCTGTAAAAGAAACATTTTTCTAAAAGATTGTGTTCGGTCATTCAGAGCGTGCAATGTTAGAGAATCAAAGTGTGTAGCCTACAGCAGCACTGCACAGTATTGTCATGTTGTCTTTAGCAGCTACAGGCGGACTCCTGTGGTGCTGAGTTAGATTTCTTCATACCAACAGTCAGAGGAAAGTAAAATTTGTTTTTTCATGTCCATGTGGCCACTGGACAGCGGGGAGTATATTATGCTCAAAGCAATAAAATGATCAAATCTGGAGATTGGGCAATTGTGCAGACAACTAAGGCAACTTTTTTGTCCACACATTCAGGATTATCTGAGGATGTAGTGGGTTATTCATATTCCCAGAGGTAGTGCACGTGGGACATAATTCACCTCTGCACCTCTGTGGGGCTTTTGCAGCATGACTCTGCCCCTGAACCACGTGCAGGCTACTGTCACCATCAAGATGATAATAAAAGAAAATCAGAATGACAGTGTGTGATCTGAGTATTCACCTTATTACTATTGAACACATGGCTTGCGCATGTGGCATGTCACTCACCTGCAGCAGAAGATGTTGTCCGAGACTTTACGCTGATGTTTGTCCTCAGGTACATGTAGCTCAGGTCCACACCTCCTGGACCCCCTCTCTGTCCGTCTGCACTCTTCAAATATGATCCTTTTGTGGCAGGAAGTACGGTTCAGCCCTTTTTTCATCCGTAGCACTTTGCTGCTAATACCCGTGCAGCTTTAGCGTGGGCTAGTAGAGACCATGCTCGAGACAGACACGTGTGGTTTTGATAAGAAATGTCATATTTATGTGTTTTCGACCGAAGCTTAGCAATGTCCCGTGTGCAGAATAGCCATAAGTTAAAGGCTATGCTAACGCCAACGCATACGATGCTAAATTTGCTTGTCAATAGTGCACAAAAATGTACTTTATTTAGTTCATTATAATAAGTGAATAAGTGCATTGTTTGACAGACTGTTATTATATCATATCATCTATAGCGCAGGAAAGTACAAGGACTAAAATTCAAACTAAAAAAATAAATATTATGAGCTTCATACCTGTCTACCTTTTTATGCATAGTGGATTTAAAGTAACAATAGCGCCATCTAGTGTTTAATATTACGTACTACACCAACACAGGGTTTGGTGTAGCCGAAGTAGGTCGTTATAATAAACAGCCAAGACATTTTGATTATTCCCGTGGCCATGACCAGAACATTGGCATATGGTGCTGGTTTTCAGTCATGCAACCTGCCATGCCAAATACATGATGTCACAGTAGGCCTATTCATTTTTGTCATAATTATTGTGAGAGTATTAGAAACCTCTCATTTCTACAATTGTTCCTAATTATTTACATCATGACCAGTCAACAGTGAAATCCTAAATTCAGTTTCATTCAGTGTCTAACAAATCATGAGATTATATCTTAATGAAGCCAAAATTAAATGAAAACATTTATATAATTTTTACGGTTATCATTTTTATTTTATGGGTATACTATTATCTTGTAACCCATTATATTATGACATGAATAATCTTGATTATTTATTAATTGCATAATCTTGACCTCACTAGTCACAACAATTTGACTGAAACCCTTGAAAGCCAAAACATTTTTATGGTCTAACCAAGGGAATTAACAATTATTTTTATTTGCTCACGCACATTAGATTAGGACACAATGGAAAAAACATGCACAAAGCCACACAATGCTGCATTATCATTACAGGTGCAATTCAATATCTGATTATGTTAAGACATTATTGGTCTTATTATAAAAGCTTCTTACAAAACCCCCATCACCATTTGAATTATATATTACTTCACCTCTAATTTATTTCTTTTCTTTGTACGGATTTATTTTCAACAATTGTGAGGAAAGAATAGCCAAATACTAGGGTTGCAAGATTTACCATAGTTTAATCAAAATGAGTGGACATTTTAGACGATTCACAATACATACACAATAAGAGAGTGAGGCGGAAAAAGGAAGTCATCATTATTGGTCAAGAAATTGATCATGAGTGTTTTAATGAACATCAAGGTTACACTAGATTAGATCTCCCACGGTTTCCTGGACTAGATAAATAGAATCTCAGATTATTTAAAAAATATCTTATTGTAATAAATCTGATGAAAATCCTGCCTAACCCACTCTCAGGCCAGTAAAAATTGTGTTGCTTTACCGTTCTGTCTTGTTTATGGAGATGCTTAAGGTTTCTGCAACGAAGGACACGTTTACAATTATAGGCGAGCTGCAATCAGTCATTTTGGACCTCTGCCACTTCAAAGACACTCCAAAATGTGTAAACAGTTGTGTGGTCTACCCGAAACAGAGCACAATAATGGGTCATCATCAGGCTGCTATTCTTAGAGCAAGTTACTACTTCTTCTTTACCCTGTCACAAGGTCGACTAAGGTGTAGTTATCCAAGGAACAGGAAGAGGCTAAACATGGGTCTCATAAAAGCAGCTGAATATAGTTTTCCACATGTCCTGGCAGCAGTCAGCATCAGCTTTTTGGAAAATGCCTATGAAAATATTACTAACAGGCTATAATGAGAGAATCAGCTCACTCTATGGCCTTAATAAATATAACATAACGCTTTGGATGTCACAAAATAAAATTCTAGTGTTACAATTATTGCTATTGTCACAATTTTACAATTATTTAATTCAGGCTTACATTTTCAGAGTATAAATTTGTCTGAAATGTTATTGCTACTAATTTTATAACTCTGGTTATGGGTTGAAAAATATTGTTATATTGCTGTAAATGCTGCAGGACTATAATTTATTTGTCCAAAAATGCCTCGGATCCCTCTGCTTCCCCTGTAAACTGCATGAGAATGGCACCCTGTCGACCAATCAGAAGCCAGCAGAAACAGTAGCTCTTCCCTGTGTACTGAATAGGGGAGACTACACTGAGCTGCACATGTCAGGAGACAGTCAGAGGTGCACAGCTCTCAGACTCCACAGATCAGCACTGTTGCTTCTGTTAAGTCTTGTTTTTATGAGCACATCTTTTCGTAATCCTTTTACCTTGGGTGTCTGTCTCAAACTTAAATGTCAACATGGGATTTCTCACTGCAGCCCTACTGTTTTTAATTTATGGTGAGTTGATGATTGACATGATTTAAAACAGTATTCCTTGATTGTTAATGTGTAAACTATATCATCTTTAAGGTCAATGTGAATGTTTAACTTCTTAACCTGTTTAGAAGTACTACTTCTTTACTTAAGAAAAATGCCGGTATGATATGCAAATGTAAATGCAAAATGTACTCAAAGTAAAATGTTTTTAAAACAGATTTTTGTACTACAGAGTTTAAAATTGACAGATAATTTGTCAATCTTGTTGTCTGGCTTTTCTTCTGAACTGTATTTATACTGAGGCAAATCACTTTGAAAGTGTTGTAGCTTAACCCCTAGACTCATATTGCTCTTAAACTAAACTTTAACTTAAAAATACTACAGTTTAAAATGTGCGGAGCTGAAAGTCCATATATAAACATGCTCTAAAATGTAGTAACATAAATCTAACAGGAAATTAGGAAAATAAGTTCATTAAAACCATGTGACAGCAGAAGACTGTAGCCTTGATTATGCTAAATTGGGTTTGGCCCTGTACTAACTTATTAACAGAGGTTTTAATCAGCTCCTGCAACAACAGAACTACAAATGTTTCATTCTTAATTTGGACATATTATGTACAAATTTTAAATGTCCCATTTGTTTAGAGACATTGCCCATGCTGTGGATATAAAATGTATTTCTGGTTCCTTTATTGTGATAGTGTTTTATTCTTGCTTCATTCTCAGAAAATGCTTGTGCTGTTCAGTTCCTGGCTCCTCTGAACATGGGTGGAGTAACAGGACAGGTGCAGTTTGACTCCGCATCACAGACGGCCACCCTCAACGTCTCAGGTGCTGGTTCCTGTTCCTCTTTGAACCTGTATGTCACTGAGTTTCCTGTCATGTACGGCCACTTCGCTCACCCCTGCTCAGAAACCCACATCGGCTCCAGAATTTTCAACTTCTCGGCTGACAGCCCAAACTCCGTCATTGATGTCTCAGGGCTGTTTTCACGCAGGTCAAGCTTAGATGACTGCTCACTGACCATGCACACTTGTGATGGCACTGAAGTCTGCACTGTTGTTAGTGGAGGTCAGAAGCTCTTGACACGCCAGGCCAGGGTCACTGGATCCATAGCTGGAAATGTTTATTTACGCCATAGTCAAGAACTACCCAACCAGTGGCTTCTCTTAGATCTAGTTAGAGTTGACCAGATTGAAGTAAGTAGTGTCATCATTCATGGCTCTGTAAGAACTGCTGCAAACTGTGAAGAATTTCTTGAAAACATAAATTCTGCGTATTTAACAAATCTTGGTGAAGTAGCTCTCTTTCCTACTATGCAACCACAAAAGCTTCGATTGGATTTGAGAGATTTTAACATAAAAACTAGCTTTTTTATTCTCTCATATGGAACAGGTTTCCACTGTGCTGAAATCTATGATCTACCAGAGAAGCGTGTTACAGCTGTGGTCAATATGAAAGGCATAAAGGGGAACTTTAGCTTCCAACAGGCTTCCCCTTTCAGTGTAACAGAGATGGCTGTCAGTTTGATTAACTTAAAAAGCGAAGTTGGTCCATACCATGTTCACCTATTCCCCGTCCCCTCTCTTAAGAATCCTCTTTCTAGCACTTGCTCAAACGATAATGTAGGTGGACACTGGAACCCTTTTGGAGTAGATACTAAGGACCCAGCATATCCAAAAGGCCCAGGGTCTACTCATGACAAATATGAAATGGGGGATCTCAGTACAAAACACACGTCTTTAGCAGGTAAAACTGAATTTGAAGCTGTGTTTAATGATTATGGCCTCCCTTTGTATGGACAGAACAGTATTGTAGGTCGTTCTGTAGTTATCCATAAATTAAATGGATCAAGGTATGTTTGTGCCAGTATTAGCTATCCCGAAGAGGTAATAGTGGCTAGGGCTAGATTCTTAAATCCTGTCATTGGTGAAGTTTGGTTCACTCAACTTAAAAAACACCCTTTGTCTGATGTGTCAGTCTTTTTGGATTTAAGTTATGGAAATCCAGCTACAGCGCCGACCAAAACCCACAACTGGCATGTCCACACCTACTCTATTAGTTCTGAACGGGATGACAGTGATGGGCGATGCATTTCTACAGAAGGGCACTGGAACCCTTTTAGAGTAGACACAGAACATTTGAGCTATAGCACGTTCTGCAGTTCTGCGAGTCCTCTATCTTGTGAAGTTGGAGATTTGTCTGGCAAACATGCCCCAATCAACTTGGGTGTCAATGCAGGTGCAGTGGAGGCGAAACATTTCTTCACCGATGTAACTTCATGGGTGCCTGGTATTGTTGGGAGATCTTTAGTTCTTCACCAAGCTGAAAAAGCAGGCCCGAGGATAGCTTGTGCCAACATCACAGTGGTTCGGATGCCCAAAGCAAGTCTGGGAACCTGGCACGGGCCTGGGACATCAAATGGACAGATTCAGTTTACTCAGTCCCTCCCACTAGGTCCCACAAAGGTCAGTGTGTCTCTGACTGATCTAAATTCACAGGCAGGGGGCTATCATATCCATATACTTCCCATCACACATGGATATCCTCAACCCTGCTCCAACGCAAATATTCACGGACACTTCAACCCTCTGGAGTGGAATGTCCTGAACTCCCCTGATCCCGGGATGGGCACCTTGGATCAGTACGAAGTGGGCGATATAAGCGGGAAATTCGGGATGCTGACAGGACGTGATAAGATGCAGTCTGTTCTCTCAGATGCCAACCTGCCACTGACAGGTCCGTACAGTATTGTGGGGAGGTCTATGGTGGTCCACTACACTAACGGATCAAGGTAAAAATATAATCAGTCTTTGAATTTGAAATACAATGTTTATGGATTTATTTATCAGGTCAGGTTACAGAAAAAGATGCAGTTTTTTACACCCCCCCTCCAGTGGTCGAGGAAGTACTCAATTTTGTTACTTAAATAAAAGTACAGATACATTTGAAATACTATTTGAGTCAAGTTGTCAGACTGGAACATGTATAAGGAATAATGCAATTGTGTATGACTTATTCCCTGAAAAGTTACATTTAATCTTTATTTTTATTTATTTGATTCAGGCAACACATATTGTTGTATTTATATATGTTGTTTTGACGTTAGTATTCTTTCAAATATTTTTCCTTTTTTGATCCAGAATGCGTTGTGCTGATATCACAGCAGATAAGGACACAGATGGGCACTGGGCGATGGCCAAGGCAGTTTTCAACAGTAGTTTGACAGGAACTGTGGTGATGGTAATGCTAGTTTTATATTTATACTTTTCTTACCCAGCATACCACTATTATATTATATAGATTAGAACTAGTGCAATGTGTTTATTAATAAGTTACAAATTTACTGGAGGAGATGGTTTTCTACAAACTTATTTCACCACGTACACAAAACATTGATTATTAGGTCAACTGGATTTCATTCTTTCTTTTTCTCAAAATGTTTCAGTGATCACTGAGCGGTGGTTGAGAAAAATAAAGAACTAAACGAAGTTAATCTGATTATAATTCTTTTGTTTTGAGTATTTTCTTACCTGGACGAGTAAAAAATGAATCTTAGGCTGTTAATGATGCATAATGCAGCGTAATGATTGACATGCGCACCATATTTAAAACTCAACCCACACTCAAAAAAAGAATTCTTTAGATTTACTTAAAAGCCTTGCGTCAAGCGGTTGCATGCAATCACATTGAGTAATTGTTGTAAAGCGTGCTTATATAGTATGGACTTAACATCTTCAATTGGATCTATGTAGATGGATTAAATATATGCAACATATTTTCATTACATAGTTAATACTCAACCTTACTGATTACAAAATACATAACTGTATTGCGCAATTCCTTTATAAACAATTTTATTCCATAACTTCTATTCAGTATCAAATGCTTGGATTTATAAAATGTGTATGAACATGGCAATAAACAGCCATATATAAAGTACAATACATTTTAATATTCAGCAATATTACACTTAATTTGAAGACTTTCTGTAGTGGTATTCTGTAACCATCTTTGAACCTTTTAAGTGTATTAATGTACTGGCTAGTTGACTAATCACAAAAAATCACTTCTAAATTTGATAGCTCACGCTGTACAATAATGAGCTTGAACAAGCAATAAACTTGACAAATTAATGTTTATACTTCTTGTAAAAATAATACATTGAACTTATTGGAATGTAATAAAGTTTAATTTACGTGTTCCTTTTTTAGGGTGTGGATTTCTGTAATGCCTAGTATATTTTACATATATAAAAATAAAATTATTGTAGAATATGGTAAAGCCAATCTACTTATAGCTTATTTTTAGAACTAGAATTTTGTTAGACATTTTCTTTTTATCAAGCTCCATCAACACATTTTTGAAAAATTCAAAAGTGTACTTGAGATCCCGCTGGTAGTTAAAGTTGAGCACATACATCAGTCCAAAGAGCAAAGGGAAGGCAGAGGCAACATCACGAAGCTCTTGCAGTACAGTGACTTCCTCAATGATGATTCCCACGTCCTCTGGATCTTCATTGCCACCATCATCCCCTTCATGCAGGATGGCATAAATGCCAAGGCAGTCTTCAGCATTTACTGCTGGGCATTACGGAAATCCACATCCTAAACAAGGACACAAGAAAGATTTTACTACATGTTTTTTCCAATAAGTTAAATGTAAGAGGTATAAACGTTAATTCGTCAAGTACCGCTTGGACCGTCACTAATTATTAATTTAGACGTTGACAAGTCGGTGATGATTTTTCACAATTAGTCAACTAGTCAGTACATTAATACACTTAAAAAGGTTCAAAGATGGTTACAGAATGCTACTACAGAAAATGTTTAAATGAAGTGTAATATTGATGCAAATTAGATTATATTTATAAAATTGCAGAAATATTCTAATTATATAATGAGATCACCTTTGTTATAAAATACCTTTTACATATAATAGAGTCTGCATTGTTAAGTTGAAGATTGAAGTTATTAAAAATTGCAATAATTTATAGTAGACTAATTAAAATTAGTAGATTAATCAGGACTATTTTTCACATAAAAGGTTACAAAAGTGGTTGGTTAAAGGAAGCCAATAGCACAAATGGCAGCAAATCCTTGTAAATGTTGTAATAAAAAACAAATACAAAAGTTAAAAATAATTCCTTGAAAATGAATATTACACACTTAATGCACAGCCCAAGCCTTCTATAGTCACACAGTGTGATGCACTGAGCGAGCTGCAAAGCTGCACTTTAAGTGAGACTTGGACTGTTCAGTTATGTTAAGTTCAATGTTTCTTTTCAGTGGTTCAGGTCTTAACTAACCAGTGCTTGGGTCCGAATCCAGACCAGTCTTTTGTGACCTAGGTTAAATTAATGACCTACTGGACACTGATGGCATAAATATGTTACAAAAATGACCTCCCTGGGACATTATGAATGACATGATACTGGTTAATCTATGCATTTGCTCATTGCACATTAAACTCAATAACACATTGCATTTTTAGTTGCAGCTATGGACATGAGTTTGTAGAGGGCTCCAATTGATAGGGTTAGGGCCGTGCATGTGCCCCTTGCAAAAGCAGCACTGGGGTCTATTTTAAGTACAAAAATATTAAAAGTTGGTCCCCCTGTTGAAATGTTGGCATGTGTAAAGTTGTACTCGGCAACAATAAAGAAAGCTATAATATAAAAGAAAAAATATTTTCAATCTTGTACACATATGAATCAAATGTACTGGACACAAATAATTCACTACATCCACACATACTTTAAAACCATTTGTTATTAACAATAAGCAAGTAAAATTCTGATATTTCCCTCACAGTTACTAACATTTCATACGATAAACTTACCACGTATTCTTTTATGATGTTGCTTGGGTCTTTGTTCAGATACACAGCAAGAGCCTTCAGGGTAAAATATCTCCTTGTGTCAATGGAGTCTCTCTAAAATAATAATAATAATAATAATAATAATAATAATAATAATAATAATAATAATAATAATAATAATAATAATAATAATAATAATAATAATAATAATAATAATAAATTGGGGTAAAACAGAATATGTATGCAGGGATTTCATACTTAACGCTACTTTATTCATTCTATGTGCCAAAAGTGAAACCAATTTTATGCTAAAAAAAAAAAAATCAATTATATTGTGACTTAAACTTAACATACATTTTTAAAGTAAAAATTTAAATATCAACTTTTTTATATTTTATTACCCTGTAAGATTTTAATACAATGCAAGTGGTTCTGCGTTGTAAAATTATTCCCAAGTAAATTTAAAATGACAAACCTCATCCTGTTGCTGTCGTGCACTTCCGTCCACAGTCCAGGCAAGGCGCAGTTCATCTCGATCCAGCCTAATATAACTGCAGGAGTGACCGCGCATACACGAGCTCCACCGGGAGGATTTACACGGGAATAGCCCACGGCCTCATTCCTAGACTTCCCTCGTCACCGGGACACAGCGCGGGGCTCCACAGTCCCGTCCTCACGTCACCGCGGACCCGTCGGCGGGTGCGTGTGAGCGGAGACACAAGCAAAGCCGCAGAGGTGTGTGGGAGGCTGCGCACCCGCCGACGGGTCTGCCCCACGGTCACACGGTCTCCTCCACGGAGGGTCCGCGAACCTGCAGCGAGCTCCATCCCGAGTCACAACGAGCGCAAAAACTCTGCTGACTTAGGCTACATAATGATGGACGTACGCAATTCATAAAAGCCCAACACATGCTCGTGACGATTCATACTGTCAAAATGTCAGGATAAGTTACGATGTAAAGTACATTCAAAGTTAATAAATGGTAATTAAACCATTACCAATAAATCCGAGCGAAAACTCCAAAGACGCTCAGACGTCGCTGTCCGTTATAAAGTCTGCGCATGCGTGTTTGTTCACATTTGCATTCTACTCAAGACTGTTGCGTAATCCCTTACCAATAGTCTTGAGTAATGCCAAATATTGAATGTATTTCATAATAATTACACAAGCATTTAAAAATGTGTGAAAAATCAAAGTATTTAAATAAAAACAAAATACACTTAAGTAAAAAAACAAGAGCCACAATTCATTTTTCTGAGTGCAGCTGCCACAAAAACATGACTGAGTATATTTCTTTGCTGTACCAAGGAGTTGGGCATAGTGGGTTTATTAGCATAGCCGTAGCATTGGTGTCCGGGTTGGTAGAATCTTAACAGCACGAACAGCTGTGTGTGTCAGCCCTGTCCCAATGCCCCTACTGAGATGTGCATCTGTGACAACTAGTAAAATCAAAATATAGACAAATAAAACAGGGGTTTGGGATCCTTCATTGAATTAATTATGTTTTAATTTCTCTTTTTTCTGGATTTAGCGTCAGCAAATATTTTCTGATGGGAGCAGCATGGATACTACTCTTGAAGTGACTCTCCATTCAGCTACAGGGGTGATCAGTGTAAGTTTTCCACGCGTATGGACATTTGGCAGAAAGCGCTGATAACTAGAGGCATCACAGTAAATAAGGATTTTGCCAGCCCCAAATAGGTACAATCAATACAGAGATAAGATGAAAATACAATAGGTGATTGTACGGTGTGTTACAAGATATATAGAGTTACCTTATATCAATGTGGGCTTTGCTTTTACTGCCAAGTTTAAGTTCCTGGATTTTCTAAAAGGCGGCTCTCAGATTACAGCCTGGGCCACACTGCTAGTGCCAGGCTTGTATATCCAGAGAATGAAAGACACGCCTAAAGTTTCAATTTGGAGAAGTGAATGCATGTTTACTGTAGCCCAAACATGTTTTCCAGTCAGTTGTGTCAATGCACATCACAACTAACCGAATAGGCGAATATGGGTGCAGTGAAAATGGAGGCGTGTACAATCCCTTCAACATGGAAACCCGGGTAAGTTATTGTTATATTCCTCCAATACAGGACAAGTACAATATAATAGAGTTATGTCAGGAAAAGTACAATATAATAGAGTTATATCTTCATTTAATGTTGTCTCTCCTCAGAGCTCTACTTGTACAATGGAGAATCCGCTGAGCTGTGTATGCGGTGAGATTTCAAGCAGGCAAGATCCTCTCAGTCTGACCCAGAGACAGGTCTACACTGACAGCATGGTTCCCCTCACTGGAGACTTCACTGGTAAAATAGCTTTATAGTTTGATTCATTCTTCTATAGTATTTATGTGAACTGAATGGGTTGAATTGTTTTGTTTTAGTTGTCCATCGATCTCTAGTTGTAAAGAATGGGGACAGCATAATAGCTTGTGCAGACATCCTGCCAGAGTCCCCCTCTGCAGAGATGTGCTTCCCTACAGTGACACAATTCAGCAGGTGAGACTGTACTATATATGTGTAGCACTGTTAACCACTACAAAAAGGTGATTGCTTGTGCTACTATTAATAATAAACATGTTACCATGATACTTAACATAAATATATAAAATAGGGCACCAAAAGCCAACAGTTTTTGAGTAATAATTTGCACCATAATTCAATTCAACTTTTACAAATTATATGCAACATTTTAGGTGACATGAAAAGCAACACCTAACCTAAACAAATGTTCAAAAAAAAAAATATATATAATATATTTCTTCTTTATATTTCTTTCTTAGATATGACTTCAGAAGGAGAGTGGCTGATGTTTTGCAATTAGAAATATCACAAGTCACTATTTTGGCTGGATATCCTGAGCCTGCAGCTAATGGAAAATGCCAGAAAGTTCACTTCATGGTTGCAGGTAATATTTGCCAACCTTAAACTGAATATCCAAATGGAATGCTACTATGAATTAATAAAATGTATTGTGGTTTTTCTCAAATGATTAATATATAATTTTAAGAATGATAAGGATGTTTTATTCCAAAACCTGTGAATAAGAGATTTCTTGAAGAGAAACTCTTAAAGCCCTAGTCTGTGAGGTTGTCCTCTTTTCCTTATCACACTCCTATCAGGATCATGATAGCCAGGACATTATTTGTTGAAACACGAACAATTACACCCATTCAAAACTTTAGAAACCTGAAAAATTACTCAGCAACCTGATACGCTCACACATCTCTGGGGGGGGAACAGAGAGCTGCCTGTACACAGTATAGGAGCACTGGCACCACAAGCTGCAAGGTCCCCTACTGTAGTAGTTTTACAGTGCATAACCTATTATTAGCCATAATTGACTCAAATGAACATATAATTTTGAAAGTTAAATTATTATTGTGGAAAGACTAGACAAACCCAACTTATTATATGATAAAGCACCTACATGAATCATTGGGCTTTTGATAAGACCATGTTCTAGTTTGATAAGAACATGCAGTACTTAATTTTAATCTGAATTGTCAGCACTTTTGTTCACGTAAGTCACGATAGGGCCAAAATACAGGGGCTCAACAATTTTCGAACTGAAGTAGTACTTCAATGTACAATTATGGGTTTCCACATCTGTGTCTCGAAGGTGATGTTAACCCCACGCTCCTGAAGTCTGTCAAAACAAGTGAGAAGATGGGCTTGTTTAAAGAGTCAGCTCTGTGCTCGAGTAAGTGCGGGTTTTTGCTTTACTTTAACATTTTGTGCTTAGTTTTTAAAATAATAAATGTATTTTTGTTGACCTTAGGAGGTGCTGGTGTGCTTCTACAGCCGGGGAAACTTCTTGTTTTTGTAGTTGCTGTTGTCCTGTTACTGTGAGAATAAAAAAAATGACATAGGCCTATGCCTCAATAATGCTGATTATTTCTGTGGTGGACTTGTTGAAAATGTTGAAAAGAATGATTGCAATCACGGTAGAAACAAGCAACTACTGCTTTGTTTACTTTTTTTTTTACTTAAATCAATAAATGTACTGTACATTTTGATTTGTTTTCCACAAAAATTGTATTTGTGTAATATTTTGGTGTTTTTATTTTTTGTTAAAATTAGTTTGTCATGCACTGCCAAGGATTCTTTATGTCAAATTCACTGTAAATAAAATAAATCTGTGAATAAAATAGAATTATATTTCTACCTTGTGTCACTTTTCTAAAATCATATAGAAAGTACATTTTGTCTTTTCGTTGATTTACTGCTTATTCATGAAGTGATTCATTGGCACATTTGGGTGGTTGTACATTTGTAAACAGTGGAATTAATTCATTCGTACTGTTTTTGTGCGTGAGGTGTGCTCTATTATTCAGAGAAAAGAGGCGAGTCTGTAAACCTGGGCGTCTACTGGCAGAGACCGCAGTCACGTGACCAGAAACGTCAACAGCGCAATGGCAGCCTCCTGTTTGTAAATTAACACAAGGTCCAAGCTGCTAAAGGAGTGCACGTTTTATGCACAAGACTGACCATTTCGAGGTACAACGACTGGGTGTGTATTAAGGATTGCATTTGTGTCCTTTTGGGCTTAGTTGAAGTGAGCTAGCAAAGCTTTTCTATCCTAAATGTTCCGTCGTGTTGTTACTTCGTGGCGATGTTGTGTTTTCAAAGGCGAGACGATCCCACACCCACGCCTGTGACTACATCGTCCTGTGCAAAGCCGCCCGATCCTTTACTTGTCAAAAAGGGAGGACGAATGTTATTGTTGACCATCTTAACAGGGTGGGTACCACACCCACTTGTGTTATACACGAGATACAAATGGTGGTGCTGATGTTTTGTATGTGCAAACTAAATACTAATTATTAAACTTAACATGGACGGGCTTGAGAAAAATATTGTTGGAAGCATTTAAACATGCGTACTGAAATGAATGAATGAATTTGTTTCTGAATAATTTGTGACCAAGTTGTAAACAAGAATCTCATGCGAAGCGTCAGCCAATAGGAGAGCTGGTGGATGAATGCTTGAACCGGATTGGTCATCATTTATGAACGGGATCTGGCTGTTATAGTATCATAAAACCATATGACTAGGCCTATATTACTTCATCTTTTAATATTTCACTAAATGTGCGGTTAGAAAGTTGCAGACTCAGCAGATGTTGTCAGGTGATAGGTTCAGGTGGTGTCAGTGACTTTGAGCTCCACGTTATTAGTCTGTAACTCCTCAGCAGTCAGGACCCAGTCAACATGACCTCCGTTGAGCCAGGTAAAACTAAAGCCGTCTCAAATGGGTAGCCTATTGTTTATCGTTTGATAATTTATATGGCTTAATTCATTTTCTTCAGATCCACACTTTTCATTAGTTATGTAGAAGTATAGAATATTCCTGGTACTCCTTACTTATGTTAAAGTATTTGCTGTAGTACATTATTACAGTAATTTTTTATTTGTTCACAAATCATACAAATGACCATATATCGTTTGTAAATAATGTGACTTCAATACAGTGGTCAACTTACTGAAAAGAGCTTTGGGTATCTTGAAAACCTCTATATAAATGCAATTATTAATTAAAATGTATTTTGGTCATATCCGGTTCAGTCCACTGAGGCAACTATAGTATACAAAGTATATATAATCAAGCTGATTATTCTTTTCATTTTTCTTTTTTATAATGAGAGAAAGAAAACATGTTTGATTATAAGTAAATCAGAAAGGGTCTCGACTGCAAACTGGCTAATCAAATCTTTTCCAAATTCACTACCTGTAAGGCAACACTAGTGGGGCAAACCTGTCTTTCATGTTATGAGCCTTAATGCACTGGAATGTGCATCAAAAGCCTTTTAAAAGAGACAAAACACGACCATCACCAACTTCACTGCAAGAGGTAATGGATACTTTGAGCAGTAATAGAAATGTAGAAAGCATTACATTTATCAACCATAGTGGAGTGAAAGTAATCAGTTATAAGTAACTAAATAACCATAAACCACTCAAGTCCAGATTCTTCTCATAAATTGTACTTCATTACTGACCACCTCTGATTTTCTCAATCTTTTTAGATACTACAATGTCTCCAAAGATCACCGGAGAACTGCTTCGGCTGCTTCGCCAGGCAATGAAAAACTGTAAATACTTCCCTGAGCCAGTACACGCTTATATAGTCCCTTCTGGAGATGCACACCAGGTATGTTTACTCCTTGTTAAAGGTAGACACTACAGACACTAGGACGCATTCTTTTTTCTTTTCTTTTAATTTTTTGGGTAATTTTGCTCCCTCAACATATGGAAACAAGAACATTATCCAAAATGGACCTATAGATAATAATAATATTTCATTTTATGAACTTGCATACATTTATATGGCCCATTTGTCAAAATACATTCTTCAGCCATATAGACATAAGGATAACCCATTATAAAGTAGCGCCTACACCTAAAGTAGCATCTAAACTTTCCAGTCTTGTCCTTAAGATTTTGATGAAACATACAGTAGGATTTGTTTATAATTTCAATTTTGAGTCCAGTTTACTCAAATACTAAATAAGATATTAAAAAATCTCTGTATTTTTTTTTTTTTTTTTATATCTAATGTCAACAAACTGAAGTTGAAATATAAACCTGGCTCTGTCCATTTTTCAGATCTATGTCCCAAATATGATACATTTTGGTAATTTTTACTCATTAAATAACACTGTATTTTATATGAAAACATTAACTATGAAAGAACTTCTAATATATTTTTCTTCCATGTATATTAAACTATAGAAATTTCAAATTGATTTTTTTCCTTTTCAGCTGGTGTGCCTTGCCTTAGTTTTTAATATATATTGGCTGAATTTCTATGCAGTTTCTACCACCACTGTAGCTTTTCTTGGGGTAATCTTGATTAGTTTTGTCTGGTCTGACCTTCCACATTAATTACAGCCCCTGCCAACTGTTCCTCCCATTTCCCTCTTGATGCACCAGTCACGATGTGAGACGAATAGTAATCTGTCCACTCCTGTTTGCAGAGTGAATACATTGCCCCTTGTGATTGCAGACGCGAGTTTATCTCTGGGTTCAATGGTTCTGCAGGTATTGTCTTTTGTATTTGGTTTCTATCATATCCTTTTTAAAATTTTATCAAATATCTGTATTCAACCACTGTTTGAAACTCTATCCCCTTTGATGCGATAAAAATAGACATCAATGAGGTTATTATGTGACTGTCCTCATTTCTGGATGAAAAGGACTTTGCGTTGCTATTTTTTTTGTCTGCTGTTTCGCAATCTAGGAACAGCCATTGTGACAGAGCAACATGCTGCGTTGTGGACTGACGGGCGATACTTCCTCCAGGCCAGTCAGCAGATGGACAACAACTGGACTCTAATGAAAATGGGTGAATGTCTGATATAAAAAAAAGTGCTATTTGATTCAGCTTCATTATTCTTTACAACACTGAGGGTTCATTCCACCTGCTCGTCTCCATGAAGATGCAGTTGCTTTACCTGGGATGTCCCACAGTATGACACTAAAAGCTTGCACTGGATTTATTAAGTGGATTAACAAAAAACAAAACATGATTATTATTATTGTTGTTGTTATATATTTTGTGCACTATAATTGGATCATTTTTGTTACAGGCCTGAAGGAGACGCCGTCACAGGAGGACTGGCTCATCAGTGTCCTTCCTGAAAACTCCAAAGTTGGGGTCGATCCTTGGATTTATGCTGCTGGTGCACTATGATCTTTTTTTATCTTAGTGGATTTTCTCTTAATAATTTTATTACTAATTTTAACATAGTTATATTGACTCTTTTGTTTGTGTTTCAGACCAGTGGAAGAACATGTCCAAGGCTCTGACCGGTGCTGGACACTCTCTTGTGGCTGTGCATGAAAACCTGATTGACGTTATTTGGACAGACAGGCCTGAACGCTCCAGCACACAGCTACGCGCTTTGGGATTAGAGTATACAGGTCCATACACAATCTTAGTTAGTGGGGTTTGTATTTCAAATTATGTTAAATTACTATTATACTATTATTATGTGAGCTAGGTTTGTCCTGGCAAGACAAGATCACAACGTTGCGGGCAAAGATGACAGAAAGGAAGATCACCTGGTTTGTGGCCACAGCACTGGATGAGATCGCATGTATGACAAAAACAGTATTATTTTCACAACAGTTACATACTTACAAACTTATATGTGGCTCCTGTACACTAATGTAAGATATGGCAGTATAGTGCATTTGACTTTTTAATGTTTAAGAGTTAATTTGCTATCTACAGACAGTCAAAAACACAAAATAAGAACTATGAGAAATGCTTATCACAGGACCTAATTGACTCATGAGCTTTAAGCCATGTTATAATGTTGTTACCTCATCACTAGTCTGTCTACATCTCCAAAGCTCAAAAAGGTCTGTTCCACCTTGTGATGTCATGTACTAGTTTTCAAATGAACTGCTACCTTTTGTTCTGTAGGGTTTGGCAAGGGGTGAAATCATCCAAATGAATATAATGAACCTCCTGTGGGCTCACCACCCACAGAGGGGTTCATGGGGGGGGTCAGGTGCTATGAGGATTGGGCAGCAAGCTGTCCCTACGATCCAGCCGGATTAAGCGGGAGAAGATGGATGGATGGATGGATGGAATATAATGAAGGTGTATGGAGTTTAAAAACAGTAGAGCATTTCCTGTATTGCCACAGAGTGTTTGTATGTTAAACAGGTGAGTGGAACTAAACAACTCCAGTTCTGTTTGTGATGAGGAAACAACATTATAACATAGATCAGAAAACAGCTTAACATGGGCCCTTTAAGTAACAATTTAAGAGGTAATTTGCTATTCACATCTACAGACAGTTATCAAAAACAAAATAAGAACTTCTTATTAATACAATTTCTAAAGCATAAATGATAGCATTGTGGTCATTTTACGTAAGCTGGTTTTGATAGCTGATCACGATCCAAGGACCTAGGGATGCACCAGTGTTGTTGGAGAAGGCTGTTGGAGCACCTTGTCAATGGGACCTAATGAGCCGAGTTTCTGATTGTTCACTCTGAGGGGCTGTGTTAATTTGACTTACACTGATTATCATTGTTAACATGTAGTATTTAGCTAAGAGGGCTTTAATGGCCCTTCATTTGTTCAGGCATCTACGAAATTAGTTATACATATGAATTAATCATTAAAAGAAAATCACAATGCTGAAATTCTTTTCTTCTCCCAGGGCTTTTTAACCTCCGTGGTGCAGACATAGAATACAACCCAGTTTTCTTCACATACGCTATTGTGGGGATGAACACAATAAGGTAATTATTAAAGATGGGCAGCTAATGATACATAGAATTATTAACAGCTGAAGTTTAATATTTATAATGAAAATTGAAAATTGAAATACAAAAAAACACAGGAAAAATATAACATTTTGGCGCTCAGGTTTTTCATTGACCTGAAGAGGCTGAATGACCCTGCGCTGAGGTCCCATCTTCAGCTAGACTCGCCGCTCAAACCTGAGCTGAGTATCACGACGCTCCCGTACGAGTCTGTGCACTCTGAGCTGCAGGCCATCTGTGCCGCTCTCGGCCCCAAGGACAAAGTGTGGATCTGTGATAAGGCCAGCTGTGCCCTGACCCAGGCCATTCCCAAGGTATGAACTGTTGTAGAATAAATTGTAGTAGTCTGAGAGTTGAAGGGAAGAGGCTGGAAAAGATTAGTATTGACCATCCATACGGACTCAGCACCCAGAGAAATGAACCCTCATGATGGTGTTGACCATTCTAGTCTAGTCCAGTTCAGTCTGGCTATTATTCCGTTGTAGGGAGTATTATACCTCTGATGGTGCAGTCCAAGATAACAAGAACTGAGCTGGCAGTGAGAGCCCTCAGTACAGCACAGAAATTGAATTTCTCTAACACTGATCTCCTGCTTTTTACCAATTCTGTTCTACTGTTGTAATGTTATTTAAACTGAACCCTTTTAGAATCACCGGACCCCCATCCCATACACTCCCCTGTGTTTGGGCAAAGCTGTAAAGAATCCAACTGAAATCCAAGGAATGAGAATAGCCCATGTAAGTTTATTACTATTTTATAGATGCCCTTTGAGCTCAATACTTTAACACATGTATACTTTTTACACAGATCAAAGATGCAGTAGCTCTCTGTGAACTTTTTGCCTGGTTAGAGAAAGAGGTAGGTGTCATAAAACATTAAACATATGACATTATTATATAATGTGCTGAAGTGTTTGTGTTTCATATTTTTAGATTCCCAAAGGCACAGTGACGGAGATATCTGCATCTGATAAAGCTGAAGAATTCCGCAGGTTACTCTAGTAGTGATTGATTTGTTATTAAGAATTATTGCGCCATCTGCTGGTTGAATTAATCAGTTTTGACATTGTTGTCCATTAGTACTACAATATTACTAGTACTTATGCTATTATTTGCATTGTTATATGCATTTTCTATGAATATACACACCTTTGAGTTTTGTTTTTATTTCAGCCAGCAAAAAGATTTTGTAGGCCTCAGCTTCCCTACTATCTCAAGTGTCGGGCCAAATGCAGCAATCATACATTATCGGTGAGTCAAGATAAGAAAGCCTTTGTTTTCTTTTTGGTTAAAATGATTGTGGTGTATTACTTTGTGTGTTTTGTTTGTCCGTAGTCCATTGCCTGAAACCAACAGAACCCTCACCGTAAATGAAGTGTACCTGATTGACTCTGGGGCTCAGTACGTGTAAGTACAGAGTATACCACATTTATGCCACTAATGCCATAATGAGACTGTTGTTCATGTAGAATTACTGTCAGAAATATTCTTCCACATATTCCACGTGTACTTTTCTATTGTCAAATTTAATTATTTGTTTTTAGTGATGGAACTACAGACGTCACTCGCACCATGCACTTTGGGACACCCTCTGCTTTTGAGAAGGTAGTTATTGTAATATTTTGCCATCTTCACTGACTCAGACTGCATATCATATTGTGGTTATGTTTGTAGGAGTGCTTTACTTATGTACTGAAGGGACACATTGCCGTCAGTGCCGCAATTTTCCCCAATGGAACCAAAGGTAATTTGGGAGTCACTGTCAGTCTTTAAATAAAATATTCAGATACAAAATGAGCATCACCTTCTAATATGTGTTTTTCTATCCAGGCCACTTGTTAGATTCCTTTGCCCGCGCAGCCTTGTGGGACTCTGGACTCGATTACCTCCACGGCACAGGGCACGGTGTGGGCTGTTTCTTAAATGTTCACGAGGGCCCATGTGGCATCAGCTACAAGACATTTGCTGATGAACCTCTTGAAGCAGGAATGATCGTCAGTGATGGTATGAGAAACTTTACACATATTTTGATTTTAAAACATTTAAGCTGACATCCCTCATCTTTAGAGCCTGGCTACTATGAAGATGGCTCATTTGGCATTCGTATAGAAAATATTGTTCTTGTTGTGCCAGCTAAACCCAAGGTAGGTGTATATTCATTATTTACGTACTTGAACTTGTTGATAAATGTTGTGACTAAGTCAACTGAACAAAACTGTTGTTTGGTTTTGTTTAGTACAACTACAGAAACAGAGGAAGCCTTACTTTTGAACCCCTGACTCTAGTTCCCATTCAAGTCAAAATGATGAGTACTGAGCTGCTCACACAAAAGGAGGTAAGGAATCATTTTGTGCAGTGCTTTTCAACCTTTTGCACTTTACTTTTCCAATCTTGGATAACTAAACACCATAGAATATGAAGTGAATAAATAATGACTACAGTGTAGTGCTTTTACAAGTGCAAGGCATTATTATTTATTACTAAATTAATAGGATGATAACTACAATAGAATAATAGAAGTAGAAAGTAGAAAAATATGCCCACACCAAGTAATCAATAAAGTTCCCGTTTATTATGGACGATTACCAAACAATGCAAAAAAAAAAATCACTTGTTTTGCTTGTACATTATGAGTAAATTATAAAATTGTGTTCATTAGAATCCAGATCTTATAAAACCCCATATAAATCTTTTCTAGAGGGACTGGGTGAACGAGTACCACAGAAAATGCCGAGATGTGATTGGAGCAGAGCTGGAGCGTCAGGGCAGGAAGGAGGCGCTGCAGTGGCTCATCAGAGAGACTCAGCCAATCATCTAAGGACCTGTGTGTACCTGTGTGTACCTGTGTTTAACTGGACGATCGACCGCTCTGCAGTGATAATCATTTGTATTCTCTCTCACTCTGTGTCTCACGCCCAGCTTCTTTTGTAAAGCACATTGTATCTGCAGTTTTATTAAAGGTGAAAAAATTCCAAACCATTATCAATTGTTCTGTGCGGAGATAATGTCAAACTGTTTTCTGTTAGTCAGTGCCATAGCCAAATTATATTTCCATATGCCACATGAGTTTGCTCAATATAGAATGAATTATTACAGTTTATTTGACTTAGGACTATTTTACCACTAGTAAATTGAGAAGAGAGCGTTTTAAATATTTATGTCTTAAATACCATGAATAAGATCACCACTGACTACAAGTAAATCTTAAATCAACTCTATGAACTCCAATAGTCTGTAGCCCTAAAGCTGCATGTAGAAAATGGGTGGGTCCAGTACGACACCACTGTTGGGGTCCCTGGCATACTCCTCAAACGTGGGGCTGGTCTTCTCCTCGGGGTCCCAGTTGACTTTGGCCTCCACCTCCTTCTCCTCATCCTCCTTCAGGCCGATGGGCAGGGGGTTGCTGTAGATGTAGTAGATCCGGGAGTTGTCGTTGGCTCTCTCCGATCTTCTCAGAAAAGCCAGAGGGTTGAGAAAGCTGGTGGACCTCTTCACTGCTTTGACTGAGACTGGGTGATCCGTTTCACCCTGGGTCACAGCGCTCTCGTACACATGGGCCCTCTTGGACTGCCTACAACAGAACCGACCCACAACAATGATTAAGGTAGAGCAAATTAGGCATAACATTGTGCCTACTGAGAGTTGAATTTCTTATACTAACAATGTGATTTTTTTTTTTTTTTTTTTGTGTGTGTGTGTGTGTGTGTGTGTATGGTGATCCTGGGAAAATTGGCAAATAAGAGAAAAAATGTGTCCATCAATGGCTAGTTGCTGCATTTGTAGGATATGGTTTTAATACAAAGTGCTGAAGTTTCCACATGTAACGCTTGCAATATCTGGCAATAGTGTGAACCAATCCATTCACTCAAGTTGTTACAGTGGATCACAAAATATAGCCATGATGATATTCTTGATTCCAACCAGAGGTATGGGTTACGCAAACATGTACTTTATAGTAAAATAGTGGTTTGTTGAAGAACTGTGCCACAAATATCATTTAAACGGGAAAATATAATAATTTATCATTGACAATGTAATAGCAGTCGTAAAAAAACAATTATTATTTCTATTCTTGTTATTAATGCATTAGTCTTATGTAATGCTTTTCTAGCTGCTCAAAATCACAATTTGGTGCATTATTCATTCACTTCACACTTGGTAGGGCTAAGCTTCTTTAAAGGCTCATCTGCCCTGGGGTAGACTGGCAGAAGTGACACACACACACGCACACACACACACACACACACACACCACTTTCATATAATAAGGGGTATTCTGAGTGTAACTTTCAGAGTGTGAAACAAATGTAAGCGGTACCAGAGAAAAGGAAAAAAAGTTGGGAACCACTGTGTAAGTATGAATAAAGAATGAAAAGACACATTCATTACCTGGTCCGGTTATAACAAACAGTCATGCAGTAGACTCCTGTTACAGCAAGAATGCAAAAGGCCAGGACAATGACCACAATGTTAAAGACTTTAAATTCTGCAAAAAAAAAAAAAAAAAAAAGAAATGAAAAAGAAAATGCCATCTTAATATAGAAGCTACATTTGTAAGTTTAAACGTTTGCCATACCAAACAGTGCAGCACTTATCTCATTGTCTTCCAGCACCAGAGTGTCCGTTCCATTCACATGATTTTCCATAATCTTTGTTAGGAGTTTGTTGCTGATGTTGTTGCCATTAGGTTCTTCCAAACACTTTCCAACTCCAAATGCCTGTTCCCCCTCTCGCTCCCATTTGGCCCAATACATGTCCAACCCCAAATGATCCAAAGTGCTTGACTGGGTTGCCTTGGAAACACTTTCTGTCTCCCCTCCATGGTTTGAATGTGCCCTCCCCTTTCCCCCATCACCATCTCCACTTGTTTACTGCTCATTATTCTGCACAGCTCTGAGAGGGACACAGAGGGGGAGAGATGTCGGGGTCTTTTGTACATTTTAAATCAAGTGGTGAGCCAAAATTGCACGGGTCAGATTTGTAAGTTAATAAAACTTAACTATTGATTTTGACTTCAAACTGACAGATTTCATTTGCCAAAACTGTTTTATCAAAAGTGAATTAGTTATGCTCAGAGTGTTGGCCTACTTTTAGCTGTTGGCATTTTGCACAGGTACAAGGTAATCACTCACACTCCCAGACCTCTCTTGTACAAATTGTTATGGCCTGTATACAGTCTACTGGTTCCAGCTGGAAGACCCCATTCTGATCCATTGACAACAAAGGCACCATTCTTTTCATTTCATGGGGCATTATATAATTAATTGCTTCATTTGAATTACAGCTGCATCAACTCAACTTACAGTAGCCAACATTTTGCTCAAATGAGGATAGAAGTCAGCAGGCCTAAAATAGGCTACACATAGGCCTAGTTACTAATTGTCGATTTATATTGCCTAGGTTAATAACCAGTCATATTTTTAATAATAGTAATAGCAATGGCAATAGAAACAGCAGCAGATTAGAGTAGTGTACTTTTAACTAAGCCCAGGTAAAGCTTAGATAAATCAGACCCACGTTTTATAAAATAGATTTCAAAAGTAGGTTACAATTCAACTCATATGTATGTGTAGAATAAAAAAATTCAGTCGTCAACTTATATAACTGTATAACAATTCAATTGTAATTTATACTTTGGCTCGTTTGCCGTTTAATTTAGCACCAAGGAAATTGTTTTAGTGCATTGTGGAGCAATTGTATTCGTCACCACTAGATGCCCCCCTTTACCAAGCCAAGGCCACATTATCCCCATAATTTGGGCCTATCTGTGCTTCTCGTGTCTCGGTTCAGTTTGAGTGGCATCCAGAGCTTCAGTATCCGTGTCCGCGACCTCAGTAAGGAAAACAACATCGGAAAAAGATTGACTGATTAGGAAATGGGCCGTGGCAACGACTTTCACGTGTTTGTGTTGCCCTCTGAACGTCTTTAAAGCGTGGTTGAATTTCACATCTATCACAGTGTTTTGACTCCAGGAGCTTCTGGGTGGCATTAAGTTGGTTCAGTTTATTTGAATGGTCCAGTATGTAAACCGGTCAGTCTGTCGGGCTATAGCATGGGAATGCAATTATAAATACAATTTATTTATGTATAATGTATGTGTAATTACATACATTTTCATGAATGTGTGCTTGTACCAACCAGAATAGCAGATTAAAACTTATCAGTTTTGTATATTTGTTAAAGTATCAAATAAACACATATGCTGTATAATATATGTATATACTACCATATTCTCTGTAAATTGACTTGGGGTCAAATGGTCCTGAACTGTCAGCATAAACCGTTTTAATTCTCATTAGAAATGCCAAATAAAAATTAAATTGTTGGCCAATGTGAAAAATAGCCTCTGTCTGCACAGTCTATATGTAACCATCACCTTTCTTATTATAACACATCTCAACAGTGTTTGCACAGCTACATGATGTGTATTAAATCAAACCTTGAAAGCTTCTAAAACCTTGACAGAGTATGTGAGATTTTGCTAATTCCTTCCATTAGACAGACTGGCCTAATCTAAACATTCACCCTTTTATAACTCCCATTTTAGTTTCTTATCTTATCTAAATATATATTATAATGTTTATTTTGCTCTTTGTAGTCCCATTATGACTGAAATCTGTAGTTACACTCCTCCCATGTTGCTCCATACATTTTCACAGGAGTTGGTGGGTAATTAATTTCAAGTGATGAGGTTCAGCTCCACGGTCCGACTTTGACAGATGATAGTTGTCAGTTGGACCCGTGGTGAGCCTGAAAGTGCTGCACACAGCAGCACTCATTAATTATGGGTCCTTAGGGGTGGTTAATCGCAACTTTAAAATAACATCCCACCAAACATTCATGCTGTTTAGAGCACGGATGAACTTCCTAACTTTTAAATCTTCTTTAGTCATTAAAGTCTGTGTAAGTGGCTCCTAGCAACAGTTATATGTATATTATTATAACAAAGTAAAAGTAGTTAAGTACTGTACTTAAGTATAATTTTTAGGTATATCTGTACATTTTTGCAGTAGATACTTTTTGCTTTTACTTCACAACACTTCACTTCATGTTTCTTTTGAACAAAATTCAGCACTTCAGCAATTCTTTATCAAAATCAGTACAATTGAAGCTTTATTGCTCTCAAAATATTAATAATTTGTTGTTTTTCGCTCCACTACTTTCACATAGTCGCAAAATTGAGTACTTCTTCAACCACTGGGTGTTTTTCTGGGCATCCGTTATTTGTTAAGTGTATTGAATGACCCTAACGTGGCAGCTCACAACATTAGAGCAGTTCAAAAGAATCAAAAAGAATCCTGTTGTATGTTCTGCAATGATACCTGCTACATGACCCATATAGTATCCTGACAGTATCAAGCATGCACAGGAAATGTTTCTTCTATATGTTTATTTACTACACACAACAGTGGACTGAATTCTGAGTATACAAACCAAATGACCATTGTCTGAAGACTGTGAGTGCAAACTATACTGAATCGCTTTAATTTAATCTGGTTTAGATTTGAGAGGATTCCCACTGGCAATTTTTCTTTATTAGATATATTTTGTTCTCCAACCAGGCTGTTTTTCATAAAAACTCCACAATCTGTAATGTAATCTATGTTAAAATTGAATTCTTCAGGGATGTGTGTGTGTGTGTGTGTGTGTGTGTATTTAGTGATGAGCTGTGAACACACTGACTTCTTATCTGAAATAGGTCTAAAATTGCCAAAGCACAGTAACTAAATTTTCAGTATACATTAAACAGACCATAATAAAACACATGAGAAAGCGGAATTACTTTGATTTGTTGAGCTTAAACAATTATGAGGCAACTGGTCTTTCATGCTCAGTGTTTTAGGACCACTCTGACCTTGGACCTTCTGCTGGCTTCGTATGAGAGTTTGCTCATCTGAAGATGTCCAGGCCTCATCTCTTTGCCAGCTCCACAAACAGTTCTGCCACATTCTTCTACATTTGTGGGAAAGGTGTTCAGTTAGTATTAAACTATATGTGTCAAAATACATAGATTTGAACAAAATTAAACAGTAAATGCAAGGCTTTTGGTGTCCGGAATTTTTCTTAATTAATTTTAGGCAATGACAGCATTTAAATTGATGATTGAAGTAACTGAAAACGAAATGTTAAATATTTGTCTTGTTTCGCTTCAGTGTAACAGCCAGTTACAAATGGATATTTTTATTTTTATCAAAAACATCTTTATAGACAGAGTGACGCTCGCACAAATGAGTAAAACTAATGATGTAACTAATGGCTGTGTCGAGTGGTTGGGGTCATCTACTTAATAAATCACTGCTAATAGTTTATGCACACATCAGACAATGTTGTGTAATGACAACAGTGTGTATGTGTCCAGGTCTCCATTGGCTGTCATTGAATCTTGTTTATAGCCCCTACAGACCTCTGTGTAATCTGAGCATAGTTCATCCTACATGTTTCACTGTGTGACAGATAAGAAAGAGAACATGAGGAGCTTATCCCAAATAAACTGGACCTTAGGCATCTAGGGTCGTTTCAGGACACAGAGCTGTGTCCTGAGAGACTGGGTAGAAAGCACAATGTTAAGAGTACACTACTATGCACAGACAATGGGAGGTGGAATTAAAATTAGTTTTTACCATAAAAAATACAACTATAGAATTGATTGTTCTGTATTTGTTAACACATGGTCAATGTAAAATAACAATAATTACTGTCAAACTACTTTCACATGGGCTTTTAAATTATGTCATTAACAAAGATTTAAATTTTCACTTCATGCTTATTTTATATATTCATGTTAAGCAAACCATTTGTTTTGGCTCAAGCCCCGCACTGTCCTCCTGTGGTATTTCATGAAACCCATTCCTGTAGTTTTGCATTCACCTGCTGAAAGATAAACGCTGGTGCTCCCATGTTCCCCTCTGGGTCTGTATCAGATGGTCCCATAAAAACCTCCAGAACCCACCCCACACTGTAAAAGCTTTCACATCTCTGTTCTCAGGACAGACCGGAGCTGGGTTATTCACCATCACTGGCCAACTAAATGTCAGTTTCTACTTTGGTGTGAAGGATTTTCTTACTTGGACTTGGCTTCTCCTCTGACAACCACCATGTTAAAAATGTCTAAAAGCATTATTGCTGATAGGAACTCAAAATAAAGAGGGAATCAGATCAGCAACTACCAGAAATAATCTCCTGGTGAAGATTAACTTGAAACATTATATTTTAATGGTGGGACTGTTAGGAACTTACTGCGTTTTTTATGGTACCTCACAATATAAAACTAAACTGTTGAAGTTCTTTTTTAAACTGTAATTGAATAAATAATGCCACACATTTCAACATTTCAGCCAAGAATGGAGAATGGAAGACTAGGCAAAGCAATAACATTCTCATGGAGACAAGCAAGTGGCGGACTCTTCACTAGAAATGTTACGCAGTGCCTCTTTAAGGTTATTAGAATCAGAATACGAATGTGCATTGGCAGTTTGATGCAATCGGCAGTCAAAAATAAAATTATATTAACATGAAATAAAATGCAAAATATGCATGATAAAAAAATTGCTAAAGTTAATATAGTTGATCTGCATTTAACATGTTGAGTAAATTGTTATGGTAACAAACATGTCAATTCGAACACCTCATAAAACATTCACCTATATGCGTTATAACATAAAACATGATTTTAGCCAAAATGCAGCATAACATATGGGTGCATTATCTGTAAGCTCCAGCTGTTTAGTGAATCTGTGTGTGGAGTATCTGAGAGAGGCCCTGAGTCCAAAGTCAATGGACGCTTTGTGCCTTTATCTGCCTTTATATCAGCAGAGGAACGCACTCCTAAAACCAAACATCAGACTTCACATAAATATCGCTACACCAGGAAATAAGCCCTAAAGCTGTGTTCTGTTAAAGGGTTTTCAAATGTATGTCAAATTTAAGTAATGACAAACAATTAGGAGTGTACCTTAAAATGATGACTAATCAGCAGGCTATTAAAATCAGTATTATTTTCAATTATTTAAAACTATTAGTGCACCAAAAAATCTTTGCTGGTCATACTGTATCTTCTTACTTGGAAACTGAAAGAAAAAAAAGTTTTATTGACAAGACACTGATTAAAATAAATCAAATCATGATGCCAAAATTATTATTATTATTTTTTAATATGTATATAAATATTTTAATTTACTGTATTCTGCATTTCCTTTTGTTTTGATGTTTGGCTAATATTAGCTTGTATTTACTTGTTTAAGAGCACAAATCAACAACTGATGGTAAAAAATAATAATAATGAATTTGAGTAATAGAGCTTGAGACGGAGCAGTGCCTCTGGTTAGCCTTATCTCCTAATGGAATGTTGATGCTAGTACATGAAAGGTATCATTTGTAATATGTTGTTTAGATGTCACCTACATTTAATCTTGCATAGCAAGATGGGTTCTTATTATATTTGTGAGTTCACAAACTCAAACTGGAGACACTGATGACAGAGCAGCATGGAAAAGCCAAAGGCAAAGCACCCAAGCAAACCAAAACAAACGACAGACGTACTTCAACCTATTTTAGCATCAATATGGACTTTTTTGTTTGTGAAAAATGTGCAGAAGGTAAGTGCTTTGATGTCTGTGCTTTTGTCTCAACTGGATGTAACAAAAGTTTGACTTTTCATCTTTTTCCATGGTTATGATGCTTTGACCAATCAGATTCAAATATTAGTCATGACATTCTGCCTTTTCCCGATTGTTTTCAGTGAGAACTGTTCCACATTGATAAATGTCAGTTCAGAGTGCTACACACATCACTGTGGCATGAGCTGGGTTAACCTACATTCACTTTGCATCAAATCATGAGTTTGCCTGTTTTATCTCTCCCTCTGATCAGTCACATTCACTCCACAGAAAGTATGAAGTTAGTGCCAACATCACTCTGCAATTGCTTATCCAAGTGACACCAGATTATTTCAACCCTCACTTGAGCACAGGAGCACAGGAGCTACTGCTTCTGCCATCATTTGTATTGAGAAAAAGAGGTTGTACCTCTGAACGGAACCAGGTCCTTTCTAAATCTGGGAGACAATCCACCACTGACATCTGGAGAGCTTTTTAACTGTTTCAATATGCATAAGGCAATCTCTCTGTTTAGCCAGGGTCTGACAGATCATTTTATTTGGCTGCGAGTCATTGTGTATCCTGGATGATGTATGCCCTGCAGCACTTGTCTGGTTTCTCACCATGTTGCCCCTTGCACAGACACAGTGTCCTTGAGAGGGTCAAGGATAAATAAAGATGACCCAGGATACAAGCAGATCTCTGGGAACGCCGCTCTGGGGCCCTGTGTTTGTGTGGGACACCGGAGTTGCAACTAAAAATAGTTTGTGATTTTGTGTCGACAGGAATGCTGTTTTCCCCCTGCAGATTGTTTTCCAAACGGACACGGGAAAGAATTTCAAAACACAGTTTTTCTGCCTGGTAACTTTATCCCAATGATCAGAATTTATTTACTTGTGAACTTGAGAACTGCTCATGAATCTGCACCAATTTGCCACAAAATATGAACATAAAAGTTCAATAGTATATAGTGCATCATGGAAAAACATGGAATGCCAATTGAAATAAATAAACAAAACAGTCTCCTAATAGTATTTGTCATCATTGTACAGTAATGATTTGTAATGTTTAGTCTGGATGTGCTCATATTCAGAAACAATGTGTGAAGAACAACATTTCCTTTATCCTGCATTCACGGGCCACAGCTGTGAACATCAAAAACAGCACCCCCACATTATAATAACATGACATAATACTTTTAGAGTGTCTCAGCAAAGAGGCATTCTCATGACTCAAGTTCCCATTGTCTCTAGCCTACAATAATGTCCCAGGCCATTACACCAGCTCCCCTTGATAACCTTTAGTTCCGTATTCGACTCCCAAATCCTCCCAGACTGCTCAGGTGCCAGTAACCCAAATAGTGTAACTCCATCTCGCCCTGGTCCTGCTACAGTAAGTTTGTCCAATGGAGCGTGGAGAGAGAGGTCTGTTCTGTCCCAGGGACTCAGTGAGGGGGTGGGAGAGGAGCAGCTGCAGAGGTATTGAACGCACATGATAAACTGGTGTCGGGGATGGGGAGATTAGCTCTAGATATTTCCATAAATTTGTCTTCTTTTGTTGAGATGTAAATAGCACACTCAACGTATTTTTGTTAAGACCATTTGCATGTTGGTTGCTAGTCTGCTGGCTGGAATATATAACTAAAATGTTTTAACACTAAACTTTCTTTTTTTTTATTAGCTATTATTTTGCTGCACTAAAAAGGAACTAAAATGTTGTTCCTTTAGCTACTGATACTTTGCAGCTGAAGTCATCAGCATTTCCTGGAGGTGTGAAACTAAAGCTGTAGCTGTTACTCAGATTAGACCGTATATGGATTAGACTTTAATCTGACCTTTATTTTTAATACAATCTGGTCAGAAAGCGCAGACTTGTGAGATGATTTGTGCTGTTTTTGTTTGTCACTGTCACATTTTTGTTAAAAATCAAACTAACTAAACAGACCATGAACGTACATATTCATCACAGGCTCCTGAAAATATGTTGTTTAAATCCATTTTGTATTTTTTCTCGAGTTTTCAGAAACTGTTTTGGTTGTTATTGCCAATATGTACATTGTGTCACCATGGTAACTGATAAACATTCCACCAATAGAGACACATATAGTACACCCCCTGCGTCAATACAAAGTATGAATGATCTTCCACAGTACAGTATACAATATCTATCACTAGGGAGAATGTTCTGTACCAAACAAAGCAGCAAAGCACTTATTGGGTCGCTAATAGACTGGCTCCCTAGTCTCTTCTACAGGTGGTGAAAACCCCCAAAGAACAGATCAACTAGAATGAGCCAAAACACTCAAACAAATGGTGTCTGCACAATGTATGCGTTCGTCATAAATTACACTCAGATGTGGCATTGCAGGTTTCTCTTTCTGCATTCACACTTCACTAAAACAACACATGTAGACCAGGGGGATGACTAACTCCACTTAACATTTGTTTGGAGAAGCTGGGGTCAAATATGAGGTTATAAAGGTGAAATTCCACCATGAGCTCACAGGTGGGCTCAACAAAAATCTAAAATGTAAGTTGTGCCTCTATAGACCTTTTAATAATGTTGGAAAATGTCAAAATTCTGGAATGGAGGCAACTGGATGCAAAATTAAATCCACCATAGCACATTTTCAACATTTTCAATATTAGATGGTAATGGTTTTAAGTCTTAAAGTTGTATTATGTAACTTTTCTGGTAGAGGACCCTCCAGTTGTTTGTTTCCATGGAGACGTTATTGCTTTGCCTTCAGTGTTCCAAAGTATGGCATTAAACTTATCAGTCTCCATAGAGACAAGCAGGCCAATTTTCAGGTGAGACCTATAAAGAGGCGACCCCACTCACAGCCAGAATACATGTTTTAAAAGGTATGTTTGAGCAATAAACACCCATTGTTGAATATATGCATCTTACATAAGTTTAATACCATATTGTGGAACATTACAGGCAAAGCCTTAGCATGGTGGTAGACTCCCAACCTGAAAAGTTGCACCGTGCACCTTTAAAGGGAAACTCCCGCGGTCGAATACTGTCAGAAGCCAAAAAACAGCACAGCTCAGTGTTGCGTCAGCGGAGATCTCGCTGTGGCAGTGAGTCTGTCAAGACAACAAACTAGTGTAGTGAATTGGGCAAGATCTTAATTTCTATGTAAAACACCAATTTGCTTCACAGAAGAGGCTTAACACCACTTTCTAACCCGTCTTACAACATAGCCACGAGTTTAACAAACAAAACTCTCTGCCTGGCTCCCTCATTAGTGTTTGAAAATGTTATAAAACTTAACTTAAGTTAACATATCTTTATAAGCAGCTTTAGCCTTACCGCGTTGATTTCCCAATGCGCATGCGAAAGCCCAAAAGACTCGACTGCCGACTCCAGCGGCGGAGAGTGGCTCATAGCCGCCAGAAGCAACAAGTGAGAATCGACTGACGGTGAAGAAGAAGAGAAACTGAAAGTTGTTGAAAGAAAATGGGATTAGAAATGACATTGGCGAGCTAGTCTTTTGGGCTTTGGGTATGTGCAGTGGGAAATCAAAAAAGGCTGCTTATAAAGTTGTTTTATAACGTTTCCAGACAATAATGTGTGAGTCAGGCAGAGCATTTTGTTTGTTAGACTTGTGGCTATGTTGTAAGATGGGTTAGAAAGTGGTGTTAAGCTTCTTCAGTGAAGCAAATTGGCATTTTAAGTGGAAGTGAAGACCTTGCCCCAGTCACTAACCTACTTTGTTGCCTTGACAGACTCACTACCACAGTGAGATTTCCGCTGAGGCAACACTGATCTGTGCTGTTTTTTTGGCCTCTGACAGTATTCGACCACCTCTAGCAATGGACTTTAGCTTCAAATGTGCCGGAGTTCCCCTTTAAGTCTTCAGTCCAAGTTTCTCCATTGAAACTGTATTGTTCCATTTCCCTTTTGCCCCCAGTTGCCTCCTTTCCGGAATTAAGAATATACTTCTTTACACATTTTTAAAAGGTCTACATAATAGTATATTTGAAAAAATAAAAATAATGGACTGTAACTATACTGGTTTGAAAAGAACATGGCAAAGTATGATTTATTTAACTGGAGCCTTCATCCTAAATTCAAAGAGGCCTCCACGAGCTGCAGGTTTAGTTGAACATAAAACAGGACTGACCCAGAGCCTTCGAGGGCCCTCACTCCCTCCACATCTTTCAGACATGAGCACCATAGAAAAACAACCAGTCTCCAGCAGCTCTTTGAGACGCTGGTCACGCCACACATCACTACAGCTAAGTGCTAGCCCAAACATTTTTCCTCCTTGTCAATGCCCAGGCACGGTCCATGTTAGCTTTAGATTACTTGGACAGCGCTGAGTTTATTATTTCTGTGCAATTAAATCCAAACCTGATATGCTAAAGAACAACATTAAAATGCATAGGAAGAAATCGCAATGGGAGATAATATTTTTAATACTTGGCTTTTTTTTTTTTTAAATGTATTAACGGAGTAAAAATGGGAATAGATTGAAAGCAGCTACCTAAACAAAACTTGCTTATTAGACACAATTCTCCATTTAAGGTACTCCTGATCGGTCCTAGTTTAAGATCTGGAGATGGATTCCTGTTGCACCAAGCAGCACTGAATGAAGGGACAGTTGTAACCTTAACTTTATATTTTTTACTCAAGTTTATCCATCATGCGATAGCAGAATTGTAAAATTAGTATATAACTCTAACCCATATTACACTATTTTCTGATTCATGTTATAATGTTGTTTCCTCATCAAAAACATGGAGTTGTGTTTTATTTCATTCACACATATTCACACACATTTAACACACAAAAAATAATATATAGGTTAATCTCTCAAAAAGAAAACATTCTGTTCCACCTTGTGATGTCATGTGGTAATACAGGAAGTGCTCCATTATGGTTTTAAACTCCATGCATTTTCATTAGAATCATTTGGATAATTTTAATCTTAGTGTTGCCTATCTAGTGAACAAAAAGTAAAAGGTATCTATTAACCTGAAAACTACTTCTACAAGACATCACAGGGCGGAACAAAGCATTTTGAGCTTTGTAGATGTAGACAGACTAATAATAAAGGATTACTCAAACATGTGTGAATGAAACAAAATACAATTCTGGATATGTTTTTGATGAGGTAACAGTAATATTACATGGCTAAAATCTCACTAAAGTCTGCATAATATAGGACCTTAAATAATCACAAACCACAACCAGTTATATAGCTAGAGGCTGAAATGTTTCATGAAAAATTCAGTTTAAACCATGAAATCGCTATGTCCAAAATCCAGTCCCCAGATGTCCAATATACTGTATGTCAGAGGAAAAACTTTGACCATTACCTGTCAAACTCCGATATCGCTTTCACCACGCTTCACTGCAATTTCAACACCAAACTGCACAGGGAAAGATGGGAGCCAGCTGAGTCCAGAACATTTGGCACTTAATAGTTTAGACAAGCCTGCTGCCGCTAGTAAAAGTAGCCGTACTAATCACTAAAGACAAGTAGCGGAGATGTGTGGCTCCTAACCAACTTTGAAGAAGAATTAGAGGTGTTCTTGTAATTCTTGTAAATAGTGGGTAGGAAAAAAAATAACGCAGCTTGACTGATAAATGTCACATGATACATGGTACATTTCACTAAACTTAAATGTGGCTGCAATTTAAATTAAGGTCAAATAAATCAGATTTGTCTTTTCAAATTTTTGCAAAAAGGAAAATCAGTTTTTGTAATTTTCTTTTTTGTTTTGTGTAAGTGACCAAGTGTGTACAAAAGTATACTGAAGTGTGAGCACTGTACATGTTTTCATAATTCTACGTCACATGTCCATTTTTTTCCTCAAAATATCTCAATATAATATATAATTTTACCCATATATTCTAGCCCCGCTTTTTATTATTTTAATTATGCATCATTCTTATTTCTTTCCTTCTTTTTTATGATCATATTCATTATCATTCATACCAAATGCTATATTAGTCATTCAAAGGTGCACTATGTAACTTTTTGGATGGGGGTTTGTCACCTGCTTGTTTCTGTAGATGTTTATTAGATTATTCTTACAGGTGTTTTTATAGCTCAAAAATACCTAGAAAAAAACAGCATTTTGATTGACATTTCCATAGAGTAAAGCATTTGACAGACCCTCCATCAGAAAAGTTATACAATGCACCTTTAATTTTCATTGTTTAAAATGACTTTATCTGCAATGACAGAAAAATGCCTAATGTACAGACCGCACAGTATCTAAAGACAGATAGTGCAGTTATGAATATAAACTTGTAGCAGTTTTATAGGGCTCAGACTGATGCTTAGATAGAGATCAGTTTGAGCCTGACGTGATGGGGGTGAAGAGCTGCAGTGAGTCAAATGGAGGCATGAGGACAGCTCATGTCCAAGCAGACACAGAACACATGCATCATGCAGAGTATATGGGGGTGCTACTGTCAGACCCTTATCATTACTGCTCACACAAACAAGGGACACTGAGGCCAGCAAAACCTTACTGAGGAAACTGTCCTTTTATTTAAAGGACCCACATTGTGCTATTTTCTCATCTATGTTATAATGTATAATGCTTTTTCATCAGAAACATACCTGAGTTGTGTTTTGTTGCATTCACACATGTTTGATACATAAACCCTGCATATTTAGACTGAGTTCTTCTCTTAAACAGAAAAAAAACACTCTATTCCACCTTGTGATGTCAATGCTCCACTGTGTTTTTAAACTGTATGCACCTTCACTACAATCATTTGGATAACTGCAGCCCTGAAATTGCCCGTCTCTGCTGAACAAAAATAAAAGGTTGGTGAAAACTACCGTTTCATGACATCACAAGGTGGTACAGAGCCTTTTGAACTTTGAGGATGTAGATAAACTAATAAAGGGGATGAATGAAACAAAACACAACTCCAGGTATGTTTTTGATGAGATAACATATTTATTTACATACATACATATTTATTTATTTAATATTTATTTATTGATTGAACATTTAAAATGTAATTATGCAAATATTATAGTCAACGTGGCTAATTTCCATCTTCAGTCCCTTGACAGATTTCAGCTGAATAAGAATTATCTACCTTAAATTGGAAGAAATAAAATTGAAATGAAAATGAAATTAATAATTAATAATTTCCTACTTTCAAACCTAAAGCCATCACTAATATGATTTTTATATTAGTAATAATATAATAAAGCATATGTTTAAACACATTTTGATCCATAGAGTTTGATTCACATTAGAGACCCTCTCGGCCTGTGTGCATGACTACAGTGAAGACTTGGTTTCTCCTCTGGTGGAGTGGGTCTCTCAGCATTAATGTGATTGAGTCGATAAACGCTTGTTTCTGAATGAGGACCTCCTGGACCTGCTCCTCTAGAGGAGTCCACGGGGCCAGTTGGTTTTCATCTCCCTGACAGAGCAGCACATTGCTCTCCAGAGGTATTCCTCAATGAAGAATATGTTTTTTTTTTCTTTGTGAGAGCTACAGAACCCAGAGACGTCACATCAGTCTGGGTCAAAGGGACACATTTTGATGTTTAAGTGTTGTGTGTGAATTATCTTCTATTCCATCATTATGAGTTGTTTATGCTTTGCAGTATTTTGTTTAACTAGATGCCCAAATTTAGGTAAAACTGGTGTGTGCAATAATCTCTCCCACTCACAAGATTTAAGGCTATAATCCCTGCATGTTATAGCTCCTGAAGGGTGTGCTTTCATGACTCGTGGATTAAAACAGAAAAGGGCCAAAGACAAAGGTGAGTTTTATTTTCAACTAAGGATCTAAAACTGGTTCCAGTTTTAGGGAGCAGACACCCTCCCACTACACCCATAAGTGTCACATGTTTTCTCTTTTCTTTTGATTGAAAAAACAAATGTGACATGTAATTTTACCCAATCGCTCTCGATTTGACTAAACCAAAGCACATGTCCATGACACATTAAGGACAATAAATCATATTGAATACATACTAATAGTACATTTTGGATTGTAGCCATGCTGAAAGCTAAATGTTATTTGATTATTGTAATTCATCATTCTGTGTTCAGCAGGTGGTGGTCACACTGAGCCTGTTAAAGTTTGTTGACACATGTAATTTCCCTTATCTAAGTCTTTTATACATGTTCAATTCAATAATCAATGTGTTTAAACAGCTGAGACGGGAATTTACATTTATTTGTTAATCAAATAATCAGAGCCATGAAGTAACTATTGTGTATCTCACAGTTTAAAAAATGTGCAGATCTGAGGAGGAATCTTTTACTTAAGGCCTCACTCTCCTGTGGCACAGCATCACATTAATCTCACAGGCCTGTCGTCACGTCCATGAGCCTAATACAAATACATTTTACAGATTTGCTCCATTCACAATCTGCTCTTTAGACACTGCTTTTTACTGTTACCATAACAATCAACAATTAAAAACTTAAATGGTATTTCATCTGAATGGTTACAGGGTTATAAAACCATAATTTCCTTCACCACATGTATGTTACTATTTGGTTTAGTTAGCTTTACCTGTAGTCTAAATTACACTGATACAAAGTCCAATAGTAAAACCAGTACAAAGCATTTCTAAATATTTTGATGCTTTTTTAAGACCTTGCTGCAGAAGTAGCAATAAGTCTTTCTGACATCCTTCATCTGCTTTAAATTACTATGAACCAATTTCTCACCTTGATCTTTTCCACATGACATATTGAATAAATAAAGGGGTCACCTGTACTTCCTGGTGACCTCACATGGGCTGGTGACTTGGGTGGTGAGCAGCGTTAGACTTGGCTTGGGTTCAATGTTTGATTTTGTCAAATGATTGATTATCCAACATGAAGATAAACAGTGAAAATCTCCTCGACCACATCTGCTTTTGACACGTCACAGAAATCAACTTAACTCTGGTATCTATATGTCCTAAATGTGAAAGAATTGAAGCTATACAATAGTTGTTTTTGGACCTGTTCCTCTTGCTCACTGTGCAGTTTTCTGCTTAGGGAACACATTTAGTCCAGTTAGACAGTGTTTTCTGGCATTGTTTTATCTGTTTTCCTCAGAGGCACAAAGGCACATTAAGATGATGGTTTATGAAGCTTGAATATTCACCTGTACTGACGACATACTGTGTCAGGCAGTTGGCTCAACAAGACTGTTTTTCCCCATATGGAAATGTAATCCTGTATAGACTTAAGGTTACTACACAAAACATATTATATTATTATTATTGAGAGACAAACCCCCACAGAGCTTGCATAAAGAGTCTATATGACCTTTACAAGACGTTTATTGTTCTCCGCGTAAGAGGCTTAAGCAACTGGGCCTTCTGGGGTAAAAATGTCGAGTATGCTCAGAGTGGTAGAAATACACTTAATACTTAAGTACATGGTTTGTAACATGTGGAAATGGATAGTATATTTCAAAGCAGCAAATGTATGACAAAATATGGCAAATTAGGTGGTTGTACTATACTAATACTACAATTTGTAATTAAAAACTATGACATAATATGTACTCAGTAAAACTTTGGTCTGGGTGTGTCCTGTGCCATTTCCAAGCTTGATAAGATTGTAAGGGCATCTGGTTTAAAAGAACATAACACAACACAACTACAACAAAGAAAGTAGTAACAATTAAATTAGCAGATGTCTTTCTGTCATTTTTCTATTCATTGCAACAATACAGGATTAAAGTATGCTGTATATTTGTTTTTAAGTAATGAATTGAGTGAGAGTAATTGCATAATTGAAGTAAGAGTCCCTTTTACATGTAAACAGAGTTGTTGAGCCTCTTATGGAGCCTATGGCCTATATGTAACCCGCTGCAGTGCTTTTGCTCTTGTGTGATCATTAGAACTCCTCAGATCCGTCCTACACGTCCCATGAGCACCTCTTCTTTCATTACATCAGCCATCGCTGCCTCTCTCACTCCATTTGTTTCCCCCAAACACTCTACAGCCCAAATTAATTTATTCTCTAGGGGAGAACATGCACACATTGACCAAACTCACACATGACTGACAGCTCACAGCAGAGGGCTCCACTGAGAGATGGAAGACTCACCTTTGACCTATGGGAGCTGCACTGACCTATGGACTCACAGCTGCAGTGAAGAGACAGGAAATTACACATTATTCAAACTATACCTTCTGTGTTTTCTTTGGTCAGAAGTATTTTGGTCTCTTGCAAATGCATAAAGCTGCTAGAAATGTTTGGCTTTAGAAAATGGTCAGCATCAGCAGTTCAGTTTTCCCTGCAGCTGTCCTCCTTTATACAGTGTTATTGACTGCCTACTAGTGACTGCCAGAATCATACGCCTGTTACATGTAACTTTCAATTTGCTTCAATTTGGTACCACATAATTGTTTCTCCATTGTTTAATTGTGAGTTTAATACTGATTTATTACTCAAATGAGTGATGAACTCTGATGTTATCTTGGCCTATGTCATCAGAGGTATAATACTCCCTACAATGGAAGCAGGTGACGGTAAATAAACTTTTTCTGCATTCAAACTCCAGTCTCATGCCTCTTCTTACAACTCTCAATTCATTCTACAGCAGGCTCATGACTGTTAAGTTCACTGAATCATTTGTTTGTTGGTGCTAAAACATTGGAAACTTTCACCTCTGACCCAAGAACAAGTGAAAGGCTTTCAGAAATGTAGAGTGCATGAATGTTACAAGTATTCAGAAACTTTAAACAATTTATTGGCTTCTCCGTGATGAGTCATGGGAGTCTGTGATGTGTACGTTCATCTGGTGTCTGTGTCTGCCCCTTCATGAGGAGTTAACAGGACAATAAACATGCTGTGAGTTCACTCAGTCACACAGGGATGTCTGCTGGTTGAACAGACATAGAGAGAAATGTGTAAAAATAAATGTGAGATCATGAAGATACTATATTTGTCAAGGATGGCCTAGGTTATTATTGTACAGCAACAGTTTTACAGTTTTCATAACACAAGAAAGCTCAGAAATGTTTTAGCAAATTTAAATACTTAGTAACTGTGTAGTATTAGTTTCGATTGTGTATGTTAAATATGTTTCATATATTTGATAGAAAAGGACCTTTCTTTTATTCTAAAACTAGCAATGGTTCAACTCCCTGTTTGCAACATTTTGAGGACTTTTTCCTTTCAAAACATAGTGGTATTTTGTCTTAAATTGTTATTGGCAATTTGCCTGGCAAATCCAGAATATCTCTCTGTATTTTTATACAGATTGATATCAGTCTGGTCCCCACTGCCTAAATTGCATCTCAAGACCAGCCAAACATGATCATACACTCAGATTAGTTTTTTGCAGTGACACATGTGAAGCAAAGGAACTCATTGGTCACCTATAATTAACAAATAAAATCAAATTAATTTCACATCAGAGTAACAGATTTTAGTGCTTTGCTCAGCCCCTTGTGAATTTGTTTTTCCTTTATTGTTTCTGATGTGGACAGACCATGCATGTCCCCGATTGGCTCAGTCTCAGGATCTCAGGCAAATTTTAGCATTATGAAACCCCGTAGATTAATTTTTTTTTAATTTAAATAAAATAAATAAAAAAATAAAACACTTCCATGATGCCTCAGTGATGACAGCCAGATAATGGACATGCAATGCAGTCATGTGTGGCAGTAAACAGCCCTTCCTCTTCCTCTCTGCTCCTCTTCCTCATCAGTCACTGATCCACGTCCCTGCTGATCTCACTAGTTCTGGTTCAATAAGACCTGGTATTCACTGTCCACAGGAGGAAGAAGAATCCCCTCTGTCTGTTTTAACTAGACTTGTCATTAAACTGTCGCTCCTCTGGTATATCCTTTCACCCACATAGCACAGGGAGACACTCAGAGCATTCCCGGACGCTCTTAAATGTGACTTTATGACTGACCTGTCCACCCCAAGATCATCTGAGGTTTATGGGAGACCTGTAAAAACGTTACTGTGGATCAGAAGCTCCCTAACTCATGCTTTGACTCCACATCCCTGCCCCCCTCAGTGCTCCTCTGTCAGTGGAGATTAGAGAAGAACCAATAAAATCATCAGTGCTGGACCATTTCTTCTTTGTCTGCTCACTGGAGTGGAATGGTCACTTATCACTACATTAGGACATTATCTGAGCTTATCTAAATGACTTGGTTTGTGGGCTTGAGGTCGTCATTGTTCTAACACTGATGTTATCTCACTGTACAACTTCCTCCTCAATTATTCACCAAATCCTCCACATTGTGATCAAGGAAGTAACTTTTCACTGGTCCTTTTACAATGTGAAAAGACAATGGCTGCTATGGCACAGTGATTTGTTTTTGAACAAATTTCAGCTTCAATCAGTCATTTACTGTCTGCACAATGTGGATAAAGTGTCTATGTTAATGTGGCAGGTTTGGTTATGTAGGCCTGAATAAGACATATTGTGGCCAAATAAGACTGAACCTTTATTGAATTCAAACTATAGATGAGAGCTGACTTATCAAGAGGCTAAGTTATTAAATAAAAACCTGTTAAGCTAAAAGTAATAAAAACATAGCAATCTAAAAATACACAAAAGAAACACACTCAGCCCCACTCGTGCCCTCTCACATTAAAGCTATTTTACCAACCTTTTGCAAAGTAACTAAAACTCAGCACTACCACACTGGGGAGTGTGAGGTGCCACAGTGAGACAGCAGTGAATGTAGCACAACACTTCACCCACCTTGCCTCCATGTACAATGCCTTATGAATGAGAGAATGTGTTGAAAGCAAATGCAGGACAACATGTATATCATGCATATTTAACGTGCACTGTCCCGAATAAATTAACAAAACAATTGTGGGAAGACAGCTTTTTGTTTTAAAATGATGAAAATGCATTGTTTCATGTTTACTTAAAGCCGTTTAGAAGTCTGTTCAGGTTTTTTGTCCAAACATAGACTGTGGTGTATTGTGTTTTGTGAAGTTACTTCTTTCCACTTTAGTGGACAGACTTTACTGCGTCTGACCTCTCCTCGGTGCCCATCAAAGCAAACATGTGGGCTGTTTTCTTACCTGTGAGAGCACAAATTGAAGGTGACAGTTTTAACAGGGGCACCAAATGTGGCCAGGGTCATCCATAAAAGTCTGGACAAGGGTCAGTGAGACAGGTTTATATTTTGGAGTGTGGTTTACTCAACACATACTGAAGCCATAGCTAAATCAAGATGATATAGGCCTGGTTTGAATTGGGGCTTTTCTATTTGTATTGACTTCTGTATTTGTATTGTCCAACAAATTCTGTCTGATAGAGGCATATCAAATAAATGAATACACCTTTTGTCATTTACTATAGTCATCAGAATGTTCACCATTGTTTAAAAATAAATAAATAATCATCTGTTTTAAACTGCACAAAACACTTCGCCTGGAATGTTCTACAGTTTGACATTAAATGTATTTTGCAATTTTGCATTTAAGTAAATATGTCAGTTCAGTTCACTGTAGCTGTGAAAATCTCAGCCCTTATCTCTTCAGTTTAGAGCGCAGGCAAACCAGGCAATAGCGTTCAACTCTAAGATCCAGAGGGGACCAGAGGATATGACTTCCTCAACCAAAAGCAAGTTTTTAATCAGCAGTTAACTAGAAAACTCTGGTTGAGTTCATTCAACACTGAAATTCAGTGACAGAATCACACACCAATGTAAAAAGAGGTGTAGGTAATCCATAAAGCCACATGATACACACACATATGGATGCACACACACACATGCATACGCACACACACACACACACATGTATACGCACACACACACACACACACATGTATACGCACACACACACACGCACACGGACACGCACACACCACACACACGCACACACACACAAACACCACGCACACACACACACGCACACGGACACACACACACCACACACACGCACACACACACACACACACACACGCAAACACACACACACCATAAAGATGTTCCTATTCTCGTTTCCCTTTGGGTTTACGTTCAGTGTGCTGCAGCTCTGAGCCAAAGCAAAACAGATGTTGTAGAAAGATATAAGGAACAATGTATATGTATGGATGTCTATGACAACTGTATAAGACAAACTGTGCACTAAAAGCCTCTGCTCTGTGTCGACACAGTATATATATAAAGAGATGTTTTAAATGCTGAGAATGACCAAAGGACATAAAATCACAAAAGGTCACCTAGTCCATTTTATACTTTTTTCTCAAGTTTCCATTTCATGCATTGGTAGGGTTTTATTTAGCATAACAAATTCTAGATTTCCTTTGGGAATAATAAAGTATTTATCTTGTTTAATTTAAAAGGCCAATGCCAACAAAATTAAATGCTGTGGTGACAGTATATATCAGACATTATTTTATGAGAAGTAATTTGTCAAATGAGTATTATCACATACCATAATACAAATAGTAAATAAATAGTTTACAGTATGTTGTATGTAGATCTAAAGTAAAGTAAGTAATGCTAAGTGTTATTATGCTAATGTTTAGTTGGAGCAGAATGTGTATGTGGAAACTACACATTCACTTGAGAGATTTTCAACACATTCAGGTGTTAGTTATGGCAAGCACCTAGAACTGTGGTTATTGCAGTAATGCAAACCACATGTTAAAACTGTAAATGGCCTTAACAGGCACCTGTAGCCCTACTTGTGCCTCTGACCCCACTTAAACCATTATCTGTGAATATTAATCCTGATAAACACGTGTTTAAAATAATTGTCAACTTTTGCAGGAAATATTTAAGGAAAAAGTGGGAAATAGAAAGTCAGATAAACAATGAAAACTATTTTTTATGTTGCCAAAATCATATTGAAGTTAAATGATTTTTCAACTGCAAAAGTGCAACAACTTAGGAAAACTTATTTTTAAAAAAGTAAAGTCTTCTGGGTTTGCAACTGGTGACATACTTTATTGATAAATGCAGACAGCAGACAGCGTACACTCACAGACATGTACTGGGTTTGCATTTAATTAAAACAAGAAACACTGAGACATTTGTTTTTAACTGCACTGCCCGATTTTTAATATGATGCCTGAAACCATTTTAAAAGTTTGCATGGGTGACTTTGACAGAGAAAACATAAGGAAAACATTGCAATGATAACCTATAAAGTAAAATGCTATGGAATAAAGATTAGGAATAATTTGCATTAATCTGAACCTACATCCCATCCTTTGCACCCAAACCAAAGCTATTTACTGTTGAGAATGTTCAAATTTAGGAGGTCTGCTCTTCTCTATAGGAGAGGTGACCCAAACATCTTCTGCTGAGGACTGAATAGACACATCTTTGATGAACTTTGACCCTGTGGTTCAGTTCAAGACGCTCTTAATACCACGCATCAAAAGCCCTGAACATCCCCGAGCACCCATTCACAGTTCACTGCTCAAAGTCCAACCATAGACCACAGAAAAACGCTTTGCAAGTTTCTTTTCTGAATAGCTTTTGTGGCTCGGCCATTGGAACAAGATGGAATTTTTGAATGATGCCTGTCCCCCAAAATGTTTGAGTGAAAAGGGGGGCAGAGGAGGGCTCCTGTTTGCGATTTGCCTGGAAACTTCACAAAACTAACATCCTCTGAGTGGTTTCTATAGAAGCCAGAGCTATTGTGTGAAAGTCATGGGGTTAATGCTTCTTGTGGAAGGACTGGGGGTCCGGTTGGGATGTCCCCTAGTGGAGAGCCTCTTATTGTTGACTCTCTTGGTGTGTGGTGGGACTGTGTACACTTTTAGACCATCCGTCAGCCACACTGCGTATTTGGGGTGGTTTTAAAAATGGGGTGCCTTGTAACTTTGATAAAAAAAAAGAGGGCATTTTTAAAGGTCAAACATGGTTTATCTGCAGTGGGGACCTTTTGGGTTGATAGTAGAATTTACACAATACTGAGATTAAAGATTAAAGAGGTTAAAGGTGCACTATATAACTATATACTATATATAGTTATATAGTGCACCTTTAACCTCTTTATATATATATATATATATATATATATATATATATACACTGTATATATACTGTATATATACATATATATATATATATATATATTTATATATATATATATATATATATATATATATATATATATATATATATACACTGTATATATTCTGTATATATACATATATATATATATATATATACACTGTATATATACTGTATATATACATATATATATATATATATATATATGTATATATATATATATATATATATATATATATATATAGACACACACACACACACACACAAATGCATAGGTAATTTTAATGCCATATTGTGGAACATTTTAGGCAAAGGAAACAGGTGGTGGATTCTCCACCACTACTTGTTTTTGTGTATTTGACACCTATAGAACTGCAGTGCCCATGTAGCTGGACATGTTTGGGGTCTTTAGCTCTAAGTAAGCCCCTCTGTATTGACGTGGATAAAGGCTCTATATAGACGACTATAGGAGCCGTGCCTATGTATGCCAACACTGGTCTAATCCTAGGACGGGGCGGCGCATGACCAGACTCCTAACTGCCCCAGACTAAACGCACACATATTGACGTGGTGATTGAGACGTTTACATTGGTTCTTTGTTTGGGTGGATGGCGTGCTTCTGTCTGGAGAGATGCATTAGCAGTTTGAAGTGAGATATGCAGTGTGAGGTTTTGTCTCCAGAGGATTGAGATTTGAGACTCTTCCAAAAGATGACATCTGCTTCATGACCTTCAGATCATGATGATTAATAGATGAATGGCTGCACCAGAAAAAAGATCAATCAACACAATATCTGTAAATATCCCGACAGAATAAAAAAGGTAAAGTCATGAACAGGATCTTTCAACATGTTAATTCAAAACTACAAGCTTACGTCCATTTTCCCTCCAAGGATGGATAAATGCATGTGAGTTATGTCAGAAAACTCTCTTAAGTCTTAAGGATCTGGTGAAAACAAACCTGCCCAACTCTGTCACTATTCCAAGCTCTGATGAATAAGAGCAGTAATGGAACAATTTAAAACAATAGACAAATTTCATGCCAAATAAGGTTTTGTAATATTTCATACAATATTTCAGGTTATACTGTGGAAATACCAAGGTTAAGTTGCTCAAATATATGACATATACATCTGAAAGGATATGCAAAGAAGACCCTGCATATACATAAAATTAAACAAAAAAACTGACATAATCCAAAAAAGACACAAATCTACAACTCAAATTGACCTGTGTCATGTCTTTACACACAGTATCCATGTCCAAAATGTCCAGGGTGAAAGCAGAAGGATCCCTGAGCAGAGAAACGCTGATTAAAGCAAACAACTGAGAAAGTGAGAAAGTGCGTGTTTATTTTATAGAAAGCTGATTGGTTTTGACATAAATCAGTGCAACCTCAGTGTGGGAACATCTACTGTGCAAATAATATTGAATTAATTATAAACCAATCACCAACCACAGGAAGTAATGGAGGTGAAGTGTGTGTTCATAAGTTAAAGGACTGTGAGCCTGTAGTGATTAGGCCCATTAGGGGGCGCTGGTCAGATGTTATTCATGGATTATAAAGGCTCTGTAGGGTTGTAAAGTTTGGTCTGGGTTTTATTATGAGGATTATGGACCACAGCAGCTCAGATCAGCTCCGGCTCATGTTCCTGCCACTGAAGTTCAACGGAGGAACACATAAGGATTACATTCCCCCGGGACAAGTTTATGCATACACATATACTTTAAAGCTTAAAATTTTAACAAGCTGTTTGTATAATGACAGATAAAGCACGATAAAAGTATGTTGTTTTTGATTACTTAATTTAGGATGTGTGTTTATTGCACTGAAAAACATGCGTCTTTGCATCTCCACAAAACGGATGCCTAATTGACCAGTGAGTGAGCCCTGCTTCACCTTGGAAATGTTCTATTATATTCCACTTTATAGCATAAAATTTATCTCCATGGAGAATGCTCCAAATTATGATTTTAACTTTTTATTTCCATGGAATGATGACAGTGACGTGCCACCAGATACACTGCTTTAGGATAAACGCAATGAGTGGGATTTTAAAGAGAAAGGGTAAACTTATTTTATTACTCAGTTATCTTATAAATGAACATTCTTCACCTAGTAGTAGTAGTAGTAAAGATATATCTGAAGTGTCTTTCTGAAAGGCACAACAACTGCATGAATTAGTTAATGGGTGATACCCCTACAGCCCAACCCTGACAGTTCACAGCTTCCTCCCTGTAGTTCAAACCCATGTCTCTGTGTGTCATTATTCAGACCCTGTTGTGTGTCTGAGTTGTGTCTGTGTAAATGCTGCCGCTCACAGACCACTGACAAATGAGCTGGTCTGTAATAGAAACCAGAACTCCTGCTTGACGCCATGTTTTTTCTTAACCCTTTGCTATTGCTTTAATTAATCTCCCTAAACACCCACATACACACTCACTTTAGTCTTAACCCATTAGTCAGACTCTAATCTTGTATGCGCTGCTTTGAGGTGTTGTGGGGCCACGCGTTCAAAATGACAAATAGCACAAAGGGGAAAAACATGTACAACTGACTGGGGCTAGCTTACATAAATATTTGGGCCTATAGAGGCAGTTAGCGTTCACTTATAATTCATAAAACTTGTTCAACAGCAGTGTAAATAAACAGCACAGCAGGGCAGAGCTCTCCCTCAGTGCCCCTCACATAAGTCAGTTCAAACTCCACCTGGACTACACAGGTCAGTGCTGTTGTGTGGGCCCAAGGCATGCTGGGATACGAGAGGTAAAATCAGTGGGAGAGGAAGTGTGTCCGGCAGGTCTACAGAGACCTGCGCGGAAAAATACTTTGTCAGAGGTGATTCCTTTTACTGTTTGTCGTTAGGAAGGAGTTAAAGTTTATGATGCGTTGGTGATTTGCTCATAAACATAAGTCATAAGTCAAGCAAGCAACCACCCGCACATGTGTCTATGTGTATTTAGTAAAAAAGAGTTCAAATTAAATCTTGTTTAATAACAGGGGAGTCTGTAATGGTAAAAGTAAAATTTAACTTAATAGAAATCACAGTATTAAAATGAGCACTTACAGTAATTAGCAAGTGTTAAAGAGTAAATTGCTATTAAGTGTCTATGAGGATCTTGTGTGCTGCATTGTAAGTGGGATTAATTATTATTTTTATCAAAGAGCAATTATAAATACTGCATGTATGAATAGATTTTAAGGTGATCTTACGTTTACAATTTTACTTTTAGAAAATCACAACTATTTATAGATGGATATTTATGAGAAGACGTAATTTAACTTGTCTATCGCTTAAGTTTCCAGCCTGTGTTATGGTGTTTTGAAGCACACTGGTTCCTGTTACTGTCCCAGTAGAGTCGTCTTAGGGTTCATCCAGGGCCACACATGTGAACATATGTATGAGCATTCATCATGAGGACAGTTGGACTCACACAGTGACACTGATAAACTAGAGCAACACACACACAAGCACACACTCACTCACACACACACACAAACCTCTGTGATGGATCATGGACAATGAGATCACCACTGGACCTATAAGGGCTGCACACCACAGTCACATAAGACCATGCAATTACACACAGTAGAATTTTTATCTACAATTAATTTATAGCCAAAGTTTTGCAGCCAAAAGTTTTGCAGCCAAACTTTTACAGCCAAAATAGGTTATCATTAGTTCAAAAGTAAAGTAAGTTTTCAGTTTATTTTGTCAAGCCTTATTTGAGATTCTGTAGATGTTCTCAGTCTCCGCTTGCTCCCCACACTAAGTTACTCCCATTTCAGAGCGCTATCACAACATAATCAGCAGGTATCCTGCTAATAAAACTACAGCACATCAATTTGCATCAGGCTTGTGATGCTTAGTCAGTGTATTGTTTTGTACGCTGCTCTTTATATTTATGAAAAATGGACATGCATGACACACTCTAAATGCATTTATGAACAACAATTTAACATGGTAGAAAGCTCCATATTTGATTTTGCATAATACCCTAATCAAATTCATATAATACAACATTTAGACAATTGAAGATGCATATAACTTTTAAGAATACATGCACAGAAGTAAAAATTGTTTTAGTATGCAATTCAAACTGTGTTAAGTATATGATATAGATTAAAAACACATGAGAAAGCATTTCAAGTTAATGTTCTTACTTGTTTTTGACTGAACAATAACTAAAAAAAATACACAATTGGAGTTCCAAAAATATGCAAGTTCAATAAGAAATGACAAAGCCCTTTAATGTGAGGTATATTTATGAAAAGCCCACACAGTCATCTTGTTTCATTCCACTCTTCCATATCATCGTCACTCGGTACAGTTGGCTCTTACACAGACCTCCTCTGTGCTCCTCTGTGCTCATACGCATGTGTCCAGACATATACCTCTGCTCTCTATTTCACCCCGAAATCACTGAAGACTTAATGTCCTGGTGCAAATTGGCCTGTCATGATAACAAATATTGACATGTGATATAATGTTGAACTAACTATAAACCATAAATGATAATATTGAAACTAAACCATAAAGCAGAATTAGGAGCAGGTGGAGGAGGAGGACCTGATAAAGAACAGGACATTCTGTGTTTAAATGCTGATGCGTGTCTGGATCAGGATGGTGAGGACGTATGCAGATCTCCAGATGTCATCATAGAGGAGATAATAACGTACCTCGATGAGGCCTCAGTCCTGTGTGAGAAAGATCTGATCCTGGACTCAATAAGTCTGTCTCCTCGAGATCCAAACTTGATAAACTGGATCACAAGAGCAGGGTCTGTGTGAGGAGTCCCAAAGCCAAGAGACTGGTCCAGTGACTGAAACCACCACTTCTGGTTCAGTTGTCATCAGCCTCAAAGACACTTCCCTTAAGCCAGAAACTAAAGAAGTTATTTGTAAAGATAGCCCTGTTGAGGCCTGTGTCCCTGATAGTCCAGCTGAGGTCCTCAAAGAGACTGAGATGTTACATTTCAGTGAGGAAATAACAGGATCTGACCAGGATCACATCTCTGAACTGGACCAGGGCATCTGTGAGACTCCAGAGGCTGTTATAGAGGAGTGTAAAACTGAACCCTCCACTGATCAAATCAACATCATTGAAGACTCCACTGGATCAGAACTCTTAGTTCAATGTGAGGTTGATCCTTTCTCAGGTCTGTTCAGTCAGGTTGAGATTCTCCTCAAGATCCAGACTGGATCAGAGGAGCAGGATCTGTGGGAGCTCCAAGACCAAGAGTCTGAACCAGAGAGAGAGACTCATCAAATCACTGAGTGAAGCTGATATCTGCAGGTAAAAAACATAATCTATGTTTTCATTGTAATTTATATGTGACGTTCATCACTAGTAGTATTAATTAGTAAATTAATTGTATTGCAGTAATAATAAAGTTATCTTTTACGCCTTACAGTCAAAAAGAGTCCACCAGTCATCCCCAGACCCTGAATGGACCTTCTGTGACTCCTGCTTCATCATCACAGCTCTGGTCCAAAAACTGGTCCAAAAGTCCCTCTTCAAACCAGAGGACCAGAGAGAGGTGGTCAGGGTGGTGCTGGAGAAGAGCAAAGAGCAAAGTCTCATCCAGGACGTCCAAATCTCTCTGAAACACATGAGGGCGGTGAGGAAAGCTGCAGCCAAAGACCTAATGAAGGACTTTAAACTCCATAGGGCGCAACTGTGCATGAGGATGAGGCTTTCCAGGAGTTCACAGTGAGACACCTAAACAAATGTCTAAACAACTTCCTGTTTGGTCTAAAGAAGAAGGGATTTTCTTGGTCGTGTGTAGATGTGGGCAAGTTCTTCAGTGCCCAATTAACTTATTCTTTGCATTGTAAATAAAGTATAAAAAAGCATCATGTTTTTGTTTTCTTTTGTGCAGGATCAATGCAAATTTCTTGGTGTTAATGTGAGCATGTCATTAAATAATATGAGTAGTCAGCTATTAAAGTATTTGTTTGACTTTAATCAACTAATAAACCAAAGACCTACAGCCCAAACTAATGCTTGAGTAATAAAAATATTAATAAAAATGCATTCAATTTTTGGACAGTCAAGGACTTTTCATCGTGTTCTGTTATAATGTCCAAAAATTCCAAACAAGTTTCCGCAGATCTGACCTGTGTTGCTGTTGCTGCTTGTTTCCATGGAGATAACTAAGTTTAATGTCACACTGTGAAGCATTAGGCAAAGCAATAAAATCTCTATTGAGAAAAAGGTAGCAGATCCTCCACTAAAAAAGTTGCATAGAGCACCTTTAACCATTTTCTTCAAACTCCCATAATACCTACAATAGCTTCTGCTGTCAGTCAGTCAAACATTGCAAATAGAGAGACAATGGACCTGCACTTAAAGCCCCCTCCAAAAACACAAGGAAGCCCCCAGTGCAAACTCTCCTGGGGCAGAGGCATGTTGTCGGGGCAGGTATGGCTCCTGACTGTGGTATTGTTTGTAGGTGTTGAGCTGTTTATATGTTTGTGCTGCACGGTTGATGTGGCGACCTTTAACCTCTGTGGTGAGGGTCTGCTAAACCTAAGTGCCTGCTGTTTGTGGCTCAGTTGTGATAATGTGTCCCAGATTGTGCTCCTCTCATCACATAAAAGAGTGTACAGACGTCTAAACTGTTTACACGTTTTCTCTGATGGAGCAGGACCCCTCTACACGCAGCTGACCAAAAGACAACACTACAAAGAAATACATTGGATAGTTTGTGTTTTATTTGTTTGTGTGGAAACAGAGCACCAGTTTGAGCAGATGGCTGAAATGTTCATTTCCAAACCCAAACATCTATGTTTGTTTTATCTGGCCAAATATAAATTGGCATATTTTTGTCATATTGGCAGTGTTTGAATGCTATGCCCAGTCAATATGCATCAATCATTACATAATGCAGCATCATATCATGTGGAGTATGGAGCTCAAGGTCCAGAAGCAAATTTCCCAGGCCTTTTTCCTACAGACCTTTCCAAAAAATATTCAAAGATCAATATTTTTGACTTGTGATATAAACCATAAAGTTATTCAAACATTTTGTAGAAACATAAGGTGTGTGTTCATTTGTTTTTTTATTTATTCTTTTTTAGTAAATCAGCTGCATTCTCAACAACAGTTCCCAGCTTCTGTTGTGCCTTTATCCTCTTCAAAAGTCTAGTCTGTGAAACCACAGCAGGCTTTGACTGCCATAAACTATAATAAAAAGCAATTGCTACAGAAACCAACCAAGTAAAACAACATTTCCTGTTTGTGACAACTTTATAAATTCTTGGAATGTTAATCTCCAGGAACTAGGCTTTCCATTCTGATATAAATATATATAAATCCTAATTAACCTGTGGTTTACTGAAAATGGTTTATGGTTTACAGTATGGTTTACTGAACAAAACAATTAACTTTTTATGATGCATTAGGGGAAGATTAAAATCCACTGCTTTACAAGGACCTTCAAATGACAGTAACACTCACATATAGAGCACTATAACTGTTATTGTGTTGTATAGGGTCAATAAAACTGCTCTTGTGTCCAGTCCACCTCAGCTCACAGCATGAGGTGAACCATTAGATACAAAACTGTACCACTGATAGTTTGGATCACATAAGTTGGATTTTACTATGTGGGAATGGCTTTCTCAAGAGAGCTGCCAATGTCGTGGAAACTTGGTACCAATGGACAGAGCCAAGGTCACAGAGGCGAGTGGAACAGAGATGATGCATGGCTCCGGAGTCAGGGGTTTTCACAGATCTAATGGAAATTGTCTGTTTATAGAAGATGTTGAACTGAAGGATGGGAAGACAAGAATACCACATTTCTGAGATTTAAAATTTTATCCGTTGCCCTTTGACACTGAAAAATACATACTACATATGCTCTGGACTTTTTTCGTCTGACGTGGGTTAGAAACAGGTAGTGTTACAGTACAAGTCAGATGGTTTTATAAATGTTATTAATATTTTACCTGTAAAACAATATGTTAAAGAAACACTAAAGCACTACATGGACCACTGCATCTAAAAAAGTGGTTTTAGAAGGAGTCAGATGTTACTTCTCCATCAAGTTTTGTTCAGGTCAAATCTGTGGAGAGGCATCTAAATAAGAATAGTTTTTTAGTAATAAAATAGATTTTTTTTTAAAAATGAAACATCAATAAGTTTAATGTCACACTATATTTCTTTGCCTGAAATGTTCTGAAATGAACTCTCCATCTGAATAGTTACATGGTTCATCTTTAACATAACAAAAAGTCTACTGCTGTTGAAATATTTTTTTTATGCTCTTAACTAAACTAACAAACTTTATTACCCTTCCTTTGATTAAGACGATCTCTTAGGTAACAGTAGTAAGGCTCTTTTCACCTGCTCTGCTGCTGAAACGCCCAAGCTGTGGAGAGGCATCAAAGCCTCAAGCCCAAACAATAAGATCAAAGATGTCTGACACATAATCCTGGTCCTGCTCCTGGCCCTGTCCTGGTCATCTTCTGAGACCTTCTCAGACCATCTGTTCCTCTGCTCAGACTAGTCCTCGGCCTCAGGGGCTATGGAGAGCTGTGATTGGCTGAGAGGTGGTGGACGTTGCATGACCTCTACAGCACAACAGTACACTTCAAACAGTAGGACGGTAGGTCTTTTTATTGATCGAACCAGCTGTTTTAAAAGGAAAAGATAAATTGGTGTATTGTTCATATTGGCAGTGTCCATTGGCATCTATGTCCACTCTTTCAAACCAGCAGCATCTGTCAGGAGGTCATTAGGTGTGAGGCTGTGTACTTTCACATCTCTATCCATCATGTCCCTGGTCTAAAGGATCAGGTCTCTAAGAGCTGCACAGACCACACACATCAGTACTGTTCAGAATGCCCCTTCTCCCTGGAGTCCTCCTCAGTTTCCCCTGATCGATCCCCAAACGATTGAGTGTTAAAGGTCTGCCTAAGTCCTCTGAATGACTAATGTTGGGACAGTGAGCTGGTTAGCAAGGGTTTTCAAAGAATAATTTCTGAAATGGGGCTGTCTAACACTGATACTAATCATTAATACAACTATTGAATGATATTAATTTCACATTAACATTATTTGAAGGGTATAAAGAGGGAAAATATTCTACTTTATTTTGACTTGTACATTTACATTTATATAATCATGTCTTATTTGACACCTGTCTCTTGCTATCTTTTTGCTACTTATTTAGAATTTATGATTACCATTTATATTTTTTGCTTGTTATTATATTATATTGTGATGTGTGAGCGACTGTGTCCAAATAATTTCTCTAATGGATCAATAAAGTTTTTCTAAGTCTATAGGACCTTTCCTGGTAAGTTTTAGAATGGTCTTTTGTTGATATTAGAACTATAATACCACATGGTAATATTGAAGTAAGTACTTCAAAACTACAGTCCATTATAATTACTGTGGCATTGAAATCCATATCACATATAAACTTTGCCTTATCAAAAGTTTTTCACTCACTTTTGAACAGTTAAGGTAATGAACTGTTATGATCCTTCTGCTCTTTTGTGATGATTGATTTTCAGTTTCAGACTTGCTATGTACTAATCATTTGTAATGTTCAGTCTTTGCCATTGTTTAACTATCAAATATAGTAACTGTTAACATAATATTGTGTAACACAGTATCCAGAATATTGCATGTGTCTCCCTGGATGGAGGTGGTTTGTTTTAATAAAAATAATTGCGTCCAACCTGTGCCACTGTTCAATGCGTCACGTCACATTTAGTTCAAGGCTTTGGTGCATTCTTGCATCTGTTAACCATCTCACACTCGTCTTATCACTCGTCCACACGGAGGAGAACAGAAGGGAGAGAAAGTGATGTCCTGTTTTTACAGATGGCTCATAAATTGGCCATGCACAGATGAGGGGCTCATAATAACACTTAATGGTTTCTAGTAAAAACTCAGCAGCGAAAAATGATTTGAGCCTTGGCAGACTTTCAAAAAAGGACTAGATCTCAAATTATCACCAGTATAATGGGACCAAGATAAACATTAAAGACAGAGGAATATTTTTAGCTGTGGTAAAAATTCTTAAAGGTGCATGACGTAACTTGGAAAGCGCTACCTTCTTTTCACAATATTCCATGATTATTTTGCCTGGAATGTTCCACAGTATGGCATTTAAATATGTTTTTAGTGCTCAAAAATCACTATAAAACATGCTTCCATACTGTGAGCGAGGCTGTCTCTCCACAGATCTGACCTGTAATTTGACCTGGTGGGTTTACTTGCTTGTTTCCATGGAAACAAGCAGGTGGCGGACAGTCCACATGAAAAGTTGCAGAGTGCCCCTTGAGAGGGATTTTGGTACATTTAATCTAAAACATTACTTCCGTGTACATATATTTTGATGTCTGCTCATTCATATCATTTCTCATTACTCACGTCCTACCACAAGTTTCTCTGTACACCTTGCTTATAGGCAGCAGTTTCACTAACATCTGTGTTCAATATTTCCTCACGGAGCATTGTGTAATTTCCTTTGTTGGATCCTGAGTGTAAACCAACGAAAGCGCGGAATTTATCTTTGTCATTCAATATAAATTAGAGGCTGAGGGGTTTTTAATGGAGGCTTGACTTGGAATATTTATTCTGTTTCCCAGCTAAATCTGTCAGCATATAGTAAAAATATGGCTTTCAATAAGCTGTCGATGATGGTAGCGAGTTGAGGACATGTTATTTTAAATTTTATAGATGTGAAGAACATTAAAAAAATATATTGGAAGCTGAAATCTTTATATATATTGTTTGGCAGTCAATATCAGTTGTCAATCAAGAGTCTAATTAAATGGTGGGAGAACAGTTATATATATATACACATAAATATAACTCGCATGAGAAAGTGACCATAAAGTATTTTGTAACTAAAGTAACTTTGTAACTAAAGTGTTGCTGTTGGTGGAACAGCTAACCTAAACTAGTAGAGGCTTTAAAGACTCAAAGACTAAAGAAGTGAGACTCTAAAGTGGAACTAAGTAACTTTTCTAATGGAGGGAACATCACCTGTTTGTCCAGGGAAATGCTATTACTTTGCCTAGTAGGGCATTAAACTTGTATATCCCCATCTGTACTTGCAAGTAACACCACCTGGTTTAGTTTCAGATCAGATCTGTAAAGAAGCTCACAGTAAGAATGCAAGTTTCCCACTTATTTTAATAAAAATAAAATACTTGTAATTGAATAAATGTAAAAATATGTATCATTAATGTTCCAGATGAAGTCACAACATGGAAACAAGCATGTGCCAAAACCCTCCACCAAACATTTGATCAGTGGTGGATGAAGTACTCAGTTTTATTATTTAAGTAAAAGTAGCCAAAAAGTTACCCAAGTAAAAGTAAAAGTATCACATGAAAAAAATGACTCAAGAGCAAAAAGTAAAATGTTATTTTTTTTTAAAAGATAGTGATATTGATATTCATATTATACATATGTTGGTTTACAGCTGCAATATAAATCCATTTCTTATTTCACATTTTTTCATTTTTTCTTATGAATTTTGTGTATTTATTTTTGTTTGCTTAAAGCTGAAGCTAGAACTGAAAAACTTTAGAAATGATGTTATCATGAACAATGTAAAAATAACCCTTAAATATATATCATATGAAAGGTACTTTTAGTTTTCATTACAATTCAAAAATATAGTGGAGTAAAAAGTACAGAAAGTACATGGTCTCAAATGTAGTGAAGTAAAAGAAAAAGTATCCACTTCAAAATGTACATACGCAGATACCTAAAAATTCTACTTAAACAGAGTATTGTAATACTTGTAGCCACTCCTGTTTTCCATCCTGCCTCTCACATCCAATAAGAGCTGCCCAATCGTCTTCATGCCCAGCCCCTGTCACCCCTGTTTGGCCCCAACTCTGGCCCAGGTCCCACACTATTTCTTGTATTGCATGTTCAGCAAACTCCTGTCTTCAAATTGTATGGATGTGTGGGGCATGGGCTGTGTGTGAGAAGGCCAAAGCTAGCACATTTGTCCCTGATGCCAGACACTCTGCTCATTAGACCTCCTCAGACCATACATAATTACCATAACAAAGGTTCGCATCCCCTTTCCTATTCAAGCACAGCTTTTTCAAACCTGGAACAGAATAAAAGATTTGGTAAAACACAAATTCAATTTTCAGTGAATTGTTACTATTTGAATCTATGTGCACAAAATCCTAAGAAGCTTTGGTTTTCAATTATGTGTGAGTCAAGGATTCTAGTCAGCAATTGCCAAACTTGGAAATGAAACAAATACCTGACCAGCTCCATTGATCAGCATTGCCATGGGAACCAAATATACATATATAAAAAAGGAGGAGCAAACACTCCCAGCGTAATGCAACCTGTTGCATCCAAAAACAAATTCCAAGAAAACTGATGGTAAATAGAGCCATGGTTTGGATGTCTCTGGATACATTAAGATTTTACTGGAAACTGTATTAACGAGAACAGAACAGGTGTATGTCAAAATTCTGTTTTCTTTTCTTCACAGTTCTGTGAGATTTTTGCATTTATTTCAGTGCTTATGCAAATTCTTAATCTGATGCAAAAGTCATTGGCAAGTTGACAATCCAAATAATGTAATGCACTATACAAACACTCAATTTTTAAAAAACAAACATTGTAGAGGAAACAGAACTACAATTGTACTGAACAAAGGCATTATCCCACCATGTGCAACCCTGATAGAGACACACATAGAGCCAGATTCTACAGTGCTGCAAAGGCTTAGTAAAGGCAAACATACTCAATGATTCCAGGAGTATTGTTAGGATAAATAACTAAGCTTAGCTATTCTGTATAACTGCTGCTATATTTTATTATTGTACCGAGGTCATGTGAAGATAAGGGCTCTGATCACAGCTGTGAGACTCATAGACTCACTGTATGTCAAGACAAATGTATGATATTCCAATCTATCTAATAGCAAACTAACTAAATAGGACAAGAACTACTGATAGGGATGATGCCATGACTTGTTGGACAGATGACACCGGGATGGAGTCTGATTGGACTGTGTGACGTGCCAAGAGGCCTGGCTGACCTGTGCACCAACGAAGAGGTGCTAAGTCTAAAACACGGTAGCCTCCCACTATAGTTTGCGTATAAAAATAATTGTATAGGCGTAAATATTCAGTCTCTGCATGGTAATGTCTGCACAGACTCCTTCTACAAGTTTGGCTTTCTAATGTTTGAATAAGTAAATTATCTGGACTTTATTTCTGTTATTTTTGTCTAGCAGAAACTAACAAACACGCAAGGGAAAACCTGGGTTCGTACAGTATCTTTAACCCAATTTTGCCTAACACAAAATGTTTTAGGCAAAAGATTTTAAATGTAAAACCTGGTGGAGGCCCGCCACTTGCTTATCTCCACTGAGATGCATTAACTTTGCCCAAAATATTCCACAGTCAGGCATGGGCTCAAGCAGGTGACACAACTATGGCATTAAGTGGTCAGATCTGTCAAGAGGCAGCTCAAGTCACAGTGAGAATTAAAGTATTTTTGAACAATAAAAAATATTAAATTTAATTTAAAAAATGAATAAGTGGAGGAGATAAGTTTAATACTTTACTTCAGGCAAAGCAACAGCATCTTAATGGAGACAAGAGTAGACTCCCACACCAGAAGAGTTACACTGTGTTCCTATACATTTTTATTTTTTATACTGTTTTATTGTGTAAAAAAAGAATGCACTCTATCACTGTCTGCAACACAAAGGTGACTGAGGAGTGCACTGTAAAGCACAGTCTCTTGTTATTTTTGCTACTAATGTTGAACATATTATTACCATTTACATGCTTGTTCTTTGTTATTATAATATATTGTGATATGTGAGCTTGTGTCCAAATAATTTCCCTAGGGATCAATAAAGTCTCTCTGTCTGTCTATCATTTTCACATACCATTTGATGTACTGCACATGCCACAGTCTATACAATCCAATTAAACTTGTCCTGATAATTGTCTAGTATGGCTCCCATTAAAACCACTTCATTCACTGCAGCAGATACATAATAGCCTAAAAACTCAATGACACAAAGTTTCCCTAAAAGACACAGACCTCTAGACCGCCCTCGCTATTCTCAACATCCCATACATACAGTATACACGCCAAGCCTCGTGAAGGAGTTGAAACTATGGCAACGGGGTCAGGTAGAAAACATGCTCTTGACAAATATATGAAAGACGACTGGGATTGAGGGAGGAGAGGCGAGGAGGGGCAGCCATTTTGTCTTTTGTTCGGGAGAAGCATCTATTGAGTTTCTCTTGGTGTCATGCCAAGCTCTCCCATCCACAAAGTAAACTGGATTATTCACAGAGGAGTACGTGAAAGGAGTCGTGCAAACTCAGATTCAGATGGAAATGCCTTCAACATGAGAGCTACGACTTTCTGACTGTAGGTGCTGTACCATGAGATGCACGCTTGAGATTAAAACAGTCAAGAGGAGGACTTCATGAGGAGCACTGTGAAGGCAGAGCTGTTTAGTCTGTGGGCAGCGGCTCTGATGAGACATTATTCTTTTAATATGTTTGTCAAAAGTCTGCTTCAGTATTCAGCTCATTTGGTCTATAGGTCTATTTGGTCTATTGTGTGTGCTGTTTGAACCGTAAAGGTGCAGTTTTCAACTTTTTTTTCATATCTGATGAGATAGTATAGTATATATTACTTATGAATAGAAAGAATAATTTTGGTTTATGTCTTTATTTTATTATTTTAAAATTAAGCAGTATTTTTTACTCTGAAAGTTTAATTCTGTCTTGATATCTTTCACAAGTCTGCACAAAATGTATTAAAAAATTAGCTCATTAGTTCTTTGTTAAAGCTGAGACTCCACTAATGTTTAAACGTTTCCTAGATTTGAAAGATGATTTGGATGATATAGACAACAAAATTAGAAACAAAATTAGAAAAAGCTTTATTAACAATGTCAGTGAATGCTTCTCATTATTCTGGGTACGATTTAATTTTGCCACTTTAAAGTTATCTCTACTTTAAGTCATGTAAATATCCCCACAGTTTGTAAGTCCTCGTGAAAACAGCCGAGACTTGGTGGAGGACGTGTTAACTGATAACAGGACCCCCCGCACCCCATTCGAGGTGCAGCCCCCCGTTTATCCCAGCTAAATCACTCCCATAAACACATAGACCACTCTGGAATATAATATGCTCTTAAATCTGCAATCACAACCACACTCAACACTTCCACTTCATGATCCTTTGGTGGCTCCTAAGTCCCTGTGTTGATAAACGCATGTTTATATGAGTCAATTTGGCTGTGGCCGTGCTACTACTTGTTTATCTAGGCTTCAGTGGATGGAGAGCTTTCATCTGCCACCGTAAAAATAAAAGTGATCTCCAGACTCAAACTGCTGGACAAACACAATAAACTCCTAAAAAGCAATCTCCTCTAGTACCAAAGACCTGCGACAGGAGAAGCCCAGGTTGGCCATAACATGAGAGATTAGAAGCAAGATTAGATGTGTTTATTTGGATCATATTATACACAGACAAGCTTCAAGAGGGAAATGGGGGCTATATATGGTACACCTGTTAGTGAAAGATGAGGGGCAGTCCGGGGTTCATATATAGAGCGTATACAGGCCGTTAGCTATAGTTATTTGAGATTTTCAGTGTGCTTTCATTTGAATCTAACTTATGACAGAACAGAAAGGTGGTGGAAAATTGTATTGGAAGACAAAAGTCATATTTTAGTCAAAGCAATGTCCTGAGGCATCCAGATATTTCCAATTTCATAATCCAATCCAGTCATAAATAATCATAGAGTCAAAATGTTTTAACTTACAGGGTAAGTGAGTTTTTTTTTTCTTTTTAGTTTACATTTTTGGTTCTATGGCATGGGTTTCAGCTTCTTGTTATGCTCAACATTTTGAAGACTCTTATTCAGAAGATATAAGATGTAGTTTTAAATTGTTAATTGCTATGGCAAGGGTTCTAATTTTTGTCTTTCTGAAACCCATAGTTATTAAAACCGTAAACCATGAAACAAAAGTAAATTGTCTTTCCAGATCTATATATCTATGATTGAAAGCATAAAAAACATTTAATTATTTCTCATCTAACAGACACCAAAACCTGTTTCCATCTTGCTAATGACTAATAAACTCATACCAGTCAACCTTTTAATGGAGGAGATAAAATGTAATAATGAAACAAATCTTCATAAAAATGCTGCATAAGAGAATTGGTATTTATCATTCCTCGTTAAAAACCCAAACACTTCTAACTCAACCGCATCCTGTTGAGATCAAGTAGACTTTTACTAGCACCAGTCTGTGTACGACTGGAGTAAAAATGCCTTTATAGCAGCTAATGCGTCTTCCGTGGCTGGTTAGCTTGTTTAAATGGGCTGGTTTGCATCTGCTCTCCGCTCTGTCCATCAGCGCTGGAGTCATTTTGGTGAGTCTGTCTATCATGGCCAGGCCTGAACAAAGAGCTGGCAAAACTCCACTGTAACCCAACACAAGACATGAAACGACGACCTTTGACCCCGCATGGGCGCTGCAGTGTGAGCTATCTGAGCTGTAGGATGTGAGCGCTGGGCCTGCTAAAGTACTGGTGACATTAGTCTTCACTGGTAAATGCAATTTGGTGAGGTGATGATAGGTGTGCATGTTTTGAGTATAGGGGGAATATGGGGGTTGGAACATATATGTTACAGAACAGAGGAAACCAGTCATTGTGTTTTAATAGGAGTGACTGAGTGCCTCACTACTTCACATCTGTTTTCCAGCTATGTGCAACAAGCTAAGTAGAGCGTTTACCAATTTGTTAAAGCTATCCAATTTTGTTTTTATGTCAGGGCCAATTAATCCAACCAAAGAACAACATCACATCAATATTTCCTTAATTAAAAGAAGAGACAAAAGTTGTCCAAATAAGAAGAGAGCGTGGGCGCGGTTCTGGCTTCAGTTCACTTTGTATTAAAATGTTGCTCCTCTCTCCATAACTGCTGCTACCAGGCTCCTCATTTTGGTCTTAAAATGTTTATATTAATCTGCTCTACATGATCCTCTTTTTTTTTTTTTTTTTGTCCACAAATCAATTCCTATTCTTGATATGGAACTCGGCTCTATATGCTCGTATTATTGCTGGCCTCGATGAGCTTCATCTGTATGAGGCCAGATGCTATGGGTGACACCACACTCCTTTAGTCCATTCTTTATACAGTCTATGGGGATGAAAACATTTGAAGTTTTAAAGTGAACAATAATTGCCTGTATTAAGCTACTCTAGTACACAGTAAAATTGTAAAAATGTTAATTTGGAGTGCACTGCAGATCTACTAAAAACACATGTTAACTAAATAAATGAAAAAATATTAATAATAAATATACTCCATTGTAAAGTAATGATTTAAGATGTAATAATTCAAACCATGATTCCAATTTGCAGAAAATTTTGTAATGGTTTTCCTCACAAAAATAAAAATAAAGAAACATAAAGTGTATTTATAACTTGAGTCAATGCTTTGACTTTCTTGGGACATAAACATCAGTGAAGATCCATTGTTTGTGTGAAAAGTTGAGTAAATTGGAGCGTGTGAGTCAGACAGAGCCTTGTTTCATGTGTGCAGTGTTAATGGCCGTTATACTGAGGAGTTTGTGGTTCGTAGTAAACTGATGTCTTTACGACTGCTCCACCTGTGAGGGCAGCAGCAGCATGGCGCTGGTGGTGGTGATGGTGATTCGGGCTTTTTAACAGTGAGCGAACCAGAGCCAGCAGACTGTGCAGAGGCTGCTTCTAATAGTGAGAGTGAGTGTGGTGACAGGAGGGGGAGAGGGGGGTTTGAATGAGGTCCAGCAGGCCTGCATCCAGTTTTGGCATCAAGAATATTTGAATATGCAGCTGTACACACTAGACACATGTTTTAAGTAATTTCAAGCCTACAATAGAAAACAATACTCTGATTTTCTAAACATGTACATTCTTAGGTGGGATGTAACCATATAGTGATGTATTTAAAAATCAAAATTGTCACTATAATTTCAAGGAGAGTTATACAAGCTTGTATATGCCTAGACGTATTGTTTTGTTATAGGATGCAGAGAAAGCAGAGGATATCATGATCCTCAATACCTTAGAAAAAACTCCATAGCAAAAAAGGCCTATCAAAAATAAGGGGGGGGGGGGGGGAATCAGTTTTGAGGTAAAAATGCCCTATTTTAAGTGCAATTATCTGTCAGGGCAGTAAGAAATTTTCACTTACCAAGTTTTCTTAAAACAAGACAAAATACGAATCTTGTTCTAAGCAGAAAACACTAGTTTCAAGTATTTATGGAAAGATTTTTCACTTTATTATTAACCCTAACCCTAATCCTAACCCTTTGAGAAGGAAGTTAAAGAGACTTAACCTGGCTTGATTTAATATAAAAAGTGCTTAGAATAAGTTGTAATATCTAGATAAGATAAATCAGGATGAAATATCTTGAAACAAGTCAATAAATCTCATCTTATTAATGTATCTTCTTTTAAGATGAATCTGCTTAATTCAAGTCTGTTTAACTCTGCTTGAAAATCCTTTTTTGCAGTGTCTGTTTTGTTGTGGTCCCCAGCTTTTTGCAGAGTGAAGTTATTCTGGACTTCTTCCACAGTTGCCATTTGTTAGTATGACAGTTTAAAAACTTAAGAGACATGTGCATGTCCAAACTTAAGTCACTTTCACATGGGGATGGACAGTAATCATAGTGAATGATAGACTAAACATACACATATTACAAATCAATGAAATCACTGGACGTTTCTAACTACATCCATGAGGCATTTCTTTGAAGCCTTACAGACTCTGTTGTTAAACCCACCAGCTTTTCAAGGATACAATTTTGGACAACCTTCTCATCTGGTCATAAGTGATGGCAGAGAGAGAGAAAGGGGGAGACGGAGAGAGTGAGGGGGAGAGAGGGAGAGAGAGACTGTTATCCTCTGTAAATACTCTAAAGTTTTATCCAACATTTAACCTCCCTCATATTTTAATATAATTTTAACTATTATTCACCATGGGAGACAGTGTCCTAAAAAGGCTAATAAAGACATAGAGCAGGATATGAATGGATGCCAGATGGGACAGGGCACAGCGAGGGCACAAAAATACAGAAAACCTGTGAATTCCAAAGGCATACATTAAGAAGTTGCACAGTGTAATGGAAGGGGCACGGACAGCAGTTACACACTCAAATGGACAGAAACAATGCGAGAATTCCCCCCAGACTTTCTCCTTGATACAGAGCCAACACATTCACAATCGAGGAAGTCCCTGAGACCCCTCCCCTCCTCACACTGCGACCCCCCTCCTCCTCCTCTCTCTCTCCTCACCCCTCCCTCTCTCTCTCTCCCCCTATGGGCCCGTCCTGAGAAAGTGGTAGGGCTCCTTCCTCAGTAGATTTAACAGAGGAGAGTGGGGCTGCAGGCTCAGTTGTAGTCGGGATAGTACCAGACACAGACACAGAGCTCTTCTCACAGTGACCTGACGACATGGATGTCAAACTGCTGCCGCTCGTGGCCCTGCTGCTCCTGGCCACCCACACGCCGCCGACCACTGGTGAGTCAAGCAATTACTGATACTAATATTAGCTGTAGGAAGTTTGTGAAACCTTCAGTAAAGTGTGGGTGAAAGGTTGGAACATTAAGTGTTTTTTGTAGATTATGATGAAAAATAACACCAATATTTTTGTGTAAAGTAGAAGTTGCAAGTTTCCAAAGTTTACAATTTTTGCTTTGTTACTTTTCTTTTTTGTAGATAAAGTGCACAATTTTGAACACAGTTTGCAAATAAATGCTAATGTGTAAATGTAGTTACCTGAATATATTGTGGGAATTTGCAAACAAAATTTTGTTTTCTATACTGATGAATTCATTAATTGGAAACAGAATGCACTTTTGGCACAAGTGGAATTTCTGATCATCGGCATATGAGATTTATGATAGTTGTCACTGCATTTAACCACTGCATAACTGCATATTGTAAAATGTTTACAATTTTACAATTTCATAACTATTATTCAACAAAACCTATACTAATTTCAAAAAATGTAGTTAAATTTGCTGGATGGCTTCAGAGATCTTCATGTCTAGAGTGGAATTTCATCAGGTGAGAGTATTAAACCCTTTGTGTATGTAATGTGCATGATTTCCTTGTATAAATCCAAATGACTCTTAAATCTCGTGTTAAGTCTCAGCTTAAATCTCTTGGCACTGCCCCACATTTCCACCTTTGCGTGTGTCAGCTGCCCACACTGCCTGATGCCTTATGCTAATCTTGTTATTTTGGTCCTGTGGAGTCCTGCATATTTAAAATATTTAACCTGTGTATTTGTTTTGGTTTAATGACTTTCTAATTAGAGATAAACAATGTTATCTGCCCTGATGCCTTGGTGTTGCTGCATTTTATAAGGATTTGCTTTTTTGCATGAGAATGAAGCTGTGAATAGGCTGGTATCATTAGTGTGATGTAAGTGAGGATTTACCATTTGTGGAGGGAAGTAACAACAAAGATATATTAGAGATTCTGGTGAGGCTAAAGTGGGTTTGAGGACGGCCATGAATTAATCAATAATGTCCGAAATACATGAAATGGGAGTCTAGTATTTTTCAAGTATGAGAAAAATAGATTGTAGTAGCATTGCTGCAGTAAAAGTGAATTCAGGGATTTCATCTTTCACATTTCAAACACTGTTTTCACATTCAGATAATAAAATAATAATAAAATGTTTTAAGTTGTTAATTGCTATGACAATATATATTTCTATAATTTTGATACCTATGAATAGAAGTAGAAACAGAATATCAGTACATTCATTATTCAATTTGTTACATTTGATTGTACTTTAAAAAGCTGCTCTCTTTGAGATCCAGTCACCCTGATATAAGGCAGAACGTGTAATTTCATCCTTTTACTTCTTCTGGCAATGGGATTTCAAACAGCTGGAAATGCAGTCAATCTTTAGGCTAAACTTTGCATCAGTGGAGATATTCAGTTTGTGAATCAAAACCCTACATGCCTAAAACATCTATTGACTGTTATTACTTTACAATTAAACCTACATTTAATTTAATTTTGTGCATTGCATTTCACCACTGCGCTCTCTGTTGTGAGGACGCATCCATAGAAACTCTGTGATAATTTGCACTAAGTTGGCTGAGTGGTATTTGTTGAGTGGAGGTGAACAGGTTTGGGGCTCGAGTGCCTTTTACAAATCAGACTAAAAATTGTAGATTGCATGTGGAGGGCCCTCGTCTACGAGAGGGCAGTGAATGCCCCGTGAATGCACAGAAAGAATAGGTCTAATCTCTTTTTAATGAGCGCCTTGTTGTTTGGACTGGAGAAGGTAAAGTCATAGGGTCCCAGGTTTTGAAAAGAGGATTGAACACTTAAGTTTGTCCATTATCTGTTTTGTTCAAGTGATGCAGCATAAGATCATATAAAAAATAAGTAGATTTATATATTTAAAAACAAAAAACAAACATACAAAGTGGGAAAATCTAATAATATGGTCCAACTAAGCCTTAATAAAACACAATGAAATATCATATATTGCCATAGGAAATATCAAAATTAACTACAATATTAAAACTACTAAATGCCACGCACTCATTGTTTTTAGATTTTACCCACACCATTCAGTTCAAGTTTCAAGTGTTTTTGTGTAGCATTTTTTTCTTGTTTAGTTAACATTATATATTGCATTGTATTAATTTACTCACTGTGGAATTAGTTAACCTGGTCAATTAAAAACATTATCTAAGAATCAACATATTTTTCCACATTGTCCATAACATTGTGTGTGTTTTGTGTCTCTCCAGCGAAGCCCATCAGCCTGGTAGAGCGCTGCTGGTGCCGCTCCACCCTGAACACTGTCCCACAGAGGAGCATCAGAGAGCTCAAGTTTCTGCATACACCCAACTGCCCCTTTCAAGTCATGTGAGTCCTCTGCACATCTCAACCTGTTACCACACACAAACACATGGGCACATGCACACGCACACCCTCACACACAGGATACAAAAGAAAAAAAAAGTGATAACAATATATTTGACAATTTAGCTGCTTAACAAAGGCGTTTATAATATGTGTACTCAATTGTTTCAAGCTATTCAAGTTATAGCTATAAGTTCTGATTCCATTCCTCACATATTATCTTTTTCATTATTAGTTAATCCTCTCCAGAGCCTCCGCGGTCAATGTTTAAGTCACTTCAGGTTTTATTGATAGAAATTCATCACAATCTCTTGGCGTGAATCTGAGCAAATGTCAAAGACAGAGTGCCTCAGACCTTTTGCATTTTTGCCTCTTTAGTCATAATCTCTGTTGGCTTCCCCTCACAAATAAGAGCAAGATAAGCAGCAGCACATGCATGATTAGAAAGACAGAGAGGTTCTTTATAGATCCCAGGGGAAATTCAAGTTTTGCTGAAGCAACATTTACACTACACTTCTGTCACCTTTGTGTCTCAGTCAAAAGTCTCTCTCAGTTTAAGAGGAGGGTGAGCAGATTTGTGTCAGGGCAGTTTGAGGAGAAGAAGAGCCAAAAGTGTCTCTCCTCTGTGTCCTGCAGCATCACAGCACTGTCCAGGGAGAGCCAGGTGAACATGCCATCCAAATACCACTAATATTATCAGAAATGTGATATGGCTCATACATTTATTTCCTAGACACTGATAATAACCTTAACTACAGTTACTACGTGCCTAAACTTATCCTAAACCTTAACCTCAGTCTTAACCTATTTTAACTCAGTACTTAATTTTAAATCATGTTTTTGATCAAACAATAAAGCATTTACGTCATGGGGACCTGATTCTTGGCCTCATACACAAGGCAGGTCCCCATTTTAATCCCCACTGTGTGATAAATACTCACAGACCACACCCCATACACAAATACCTGGCCGTACCCGAGCGTGGCGTCTTATTCACACCTCATGAACTGGAGTTCGTTCTGACAGAGAGTTATATTAGGGTCATATCACTTTGATCCATCTGCAGATATGAACGGCAGTTAAGAGGGGCTACGTGCAGTTTGAGGCATTGTACTGCAGTCTCAAATATTTATTTCTCGATCACTGGTTTCCAAATGGGTTATACTTGAAAATGTGAAGAGTTCATTTGCAAAAGTAGATAAGTGCTATTTGAAAAAGTAATTGGAGGCTTGTAGTTTACTTCAAGTGTAGTTATGTTTTCAAAAGTCAAATGTATTTTACTAAGTATTATTCCTTCATGATAAAGTATTGTATTGTAAAAGTATTGTCATTGATAATATATTAGAAGACGATAACAAAAAGAAGAAAGAAAAAAAAAACTTCAGGCAATTTCTCCAAAAAGCTGGCTGTTTTTCCTGTGGTCATTGATAGATAAATAGATTTAATATGTTTAATTCATATTCATAGTATATTTTGCTGGTAGATTATTTAACAAAATGTAATGCATGTCTGTTATATCCTTCCATTCTTTTGTGACATTCCAGAGAAAGTGTTAATGGCCGGAGCTGGGTTTGTGTCATGAAGGAAGCAATAACCATAGGTCAATGCAATTTTTTTTTGGCTCACGAGTGACCCATTGTGCCTCATAGTTGCCTTGAGACTGTACTGTACTAAGAGAATACCTCAGAGTATTACGTACAAGTACATATCTGTTTTGTACAAGTTGTAGTGCATTTTAGTTTCACCACAGTATTGGTGGTTTCAGGGCAAGAGCACGGTTTCCTTATTGATTAGACGGCATTCTTACGTGAAATATCTAAAAGCCAATTCACAAATGTTGAACCTGATCATTTCTATTAGTGACTAAACTCTAACTTGCTGTATAACCACAGAATTCTCCATTTTAACAACATAAATTTTAGCTGCCTCCGTCTGTATTAACTATTATGAGCCTATAAAATGGTGTGATGTCATGTGAAACCCAGAAATTACATCATAATTGTAACTTTCCTACATTTCAGAAAACATATTAAGGCATTGGTCATTCATTTGACATAAAGGCCTCTTGCAATCTCTCAAATTTCCTCTAATCCAGCCAGACTTGGGACTCGCACAATTGTGTTGACATTTTATATATTCATACCATTATTTTCTATCAAGCCACTATACTTTTAATATATTTTCTACGCTGCTACAGTATGTTTGTTTCTATGTAGCTGCTGCTGAACTGTGAATTTCCTTTGGGATCAATAAATTATGAATCTGTCTTTTTATCTATACATTGCACAATTCATTGTCCAAAGGCCTGTCACGAAAACACATTTTGAAGCATGATATATTGCTACAGAGAAAACTACAATAAACGATAATACTGAAACTACATTATGCCACTTACACAAAGGAGGATTATCCCAGTGAACCAATTTTTTTTAAACATACAGTATCAAGGCCTGAGCTGCAACAAATAAATAGCAGAATTATCTTCTTTATTTTACTTCTACACCTCAGTTATTATAATATTACATAAAGATGCCATACATCTCTCACAATATCACAATATTAGAGAGAAGATATGAGAATTTGAAAAAGAAAAAAAGTTGAAGCTGTGGTTAAACGCAAAAAGACAATTGAGTCATGTATAGACACACCTATCCACAGGAGGCAAATCTTTATCTCTCTTTAGGACAGATGAAAGACAGGCCTGTAACACTACCCCTGCTCTCTCCCACCCCCGTGCTCCCCGACCCCATCCCATCACACTCTGCCATCCCAGTATGTTGTTGGTCTTAACTCGCTGTCAAGTAATTACTACCTGCTGCTAGTGGAACCCCAGTGCCCAAATTCCAGCCAAGTCAATTAGGGCAAAGGGGGGGTCTGTGTCAGCTGGTCCAGACCCCTCTCCCAGACAGGCCAAACAGGCAGACACATCAAAACACAAAACAGGAGGAGATGAGCAGCCACCCCAAATAAAACACAAGCAGGAAGGAGGAGGCAAAGGTAAACACTGTTATAGAGATGTGGGACTGCAGGGTTGAGTCTGGTTTGTGTGTCTAAAGCTTACATGTTAAGGCCTGAAAGCAAGAAGTATTAGAAATGTAAATACCTGCTGTGAGGTGTAGCTTATATGAGGTGTGTCTTAAAGGAATATTAGGATTTAAGAAGAATTATAACAGACTGACTCTAAAAACGAACAGAACCAGTCAATTCTAACAGATAAATATAATATACACCAAAATGACAAAAGATATTGACTAAGATTAGTGAAATACCTAAAATTACACACAGTACAATAAACAAATTAGATAACGTTATTTATAGTACTGTACAAACTGTAGCCACTGTTTTCAGATAGCAATTTATTGTATATAGAATTTTATTTTATTTTATAATCATTATCTTTATAGATCTTTATAGAGTTTGTCTATTTATTTCTATGCTGCTACTGTTTTCTTACTGTTCTCTTAACTGTGCATTGCAACACTGAAATGTCCCCACTGTGGGACAAATAAAGGATATCTTATCTTAGATAGTTAAAATAATCAGAAAATGCTTTTGCCATTCTCATAACATAAGCCACAACTAGGAATTAATTTTGTTAAAATGGTTCAACATAAAACAATGAAAAGTAATAGTAAATGTAACACTAAAATAAGCACATGGATAAAATAAGATTTTTGGAATAAAAATATACTTTGGCTGAATAGAATGTAATGTAAATACACAAATGCAGACAGTAGGGACACCAATACTAATAATTTCAATTAAAAGGTTTCAAGTAAGATTAGACAAAGTTTATTGATCCACAAGGGAAATTATTTAGACACAGTAGTTCACACATCACAATATGTTATAGTAACAAAGAGCAAAAAGATAAATGGTAATAATAAATTCTAAATAAGTAGTAAAAATAATGAAAGTCTGGTTTGGTGTCAAATAAGGCAAGGCAAGTTTATTTGTATAGCACAATTCATACACAAAGTGATTCAAAGTGCTTTACAGAATAAGAAATACATTAAAATCACAATACAAACAAATCAAAATATAAATAATCATCATAAAATGTTAAAATAGAGCTGGGGCATTAAATTAGAGAGAATTAGAGAGAAGTGTAGAGTGCGGAATGGAAAATGAAAACCTTTCAGTCATATGCACAGCGAAACAGAACTGTTTTTAGCCTGGATTTAAACAGAGTCAGAGTAAGTATGTACAAGTAAAAATAAAAATATAGACAGATAGACGGTAAAATCCCTCCCATTTATTCCATCATATAGTAGAGAAGTATTGAAAGGGTCTGTCTATATTCACAAACACGCTACTGTTACATTTAACTTTGTCATTCGAACAATATTACAGACATCATAAAGCAGTGTAGGGAGCAGTGGATCTTTTGATGGTTTGAGGAGGACAGATAGACCGGAGGTGCCAGGCCTCGCACTCACTCACACCCGGGACCTTTTGCCACCGAGGCGTCACAGCCACATGTTTTTGAAATGTGTCAGATCCTCCAAACTCCGCTGGTCTCCCACTCAACTCCTCATCTGAATCGTCATTCTGATAACACACAGGTCATCTCCTAAATATTTAGCTCAAAACCTCACTCACAGAACGGCTCCTGTGAGGCGCTGCATGAGACAAGGCCTCTGTGTTCTGGAAGAAGGCCGCTCAGGCACTTAAACGAAGCCGAGATGGAAAAATTTCAAGACAGTTTGGGAGTATTTGACTGTCCTTTGAGTAGTAAGTAGCTGAAGTCTAATATTAGTAGTGGTAGTTTTATTGGTGCCATTGTAGATAAAGGTAGAGGTATTGATATTAGCTGGAGTACATACGAAGAGTTCAATTGCAGAAACAAATCTCAGGTTTGAAAATGTTGTTTTTATTACCATTTTCAACAAATATTATCACTGACAATAACGTGCAGTGACTTTTATCAAGCAGGGATGGAATAGTATTTAGATTCCTGTAAAATCCGTTTAGATTTTGACAAACATTTCTAGACAAAGGGTAAACTGTAAACCTCTGAACACTTTTTACAAGGGCACTTTTTGCAAATTAACTCTTCATATATCAGTTTAAATGTACTATTCTACAATAATAAAATGACTTTATTTGGCTTAGGCTGTTTTTCTCACACACACACACACTCTTAAATTTATCCAGGCTTTGAACTGGCATAAAGTTCACATAACTTGTAGTGGTTGATGAATAAAAAAGACCCAATTTATTCTGTATTTCTTCAATTGTTTTGGTTTTGTGGTTCAACAATTTCTTTGATCCTCAGCTAAACTTTTTTTTTTTCTTTCAAAATCATGATCAAAGATGTTCACCAAGTTGTTATTTGGGCAGCTTTATGAGGAACTGTCCTTGAGTCTGAAAACAGCCAGCTGGGATTTACCACCAACAGCCCTCTGAAATACTGTTAAACTCTGTGATTCCAGGATTAAGTTTTGACATATAGTAGGACGTGCCTCATTTAACCAAGGCGTTGGTGAGATTTTGAAAACTAAAATAAAAGTTTATGGGTCTAGTTCACGAAACATAGTGACAGCTTTAAAGTGGTGATCCTTGGACTTAGTTTTTGATGTGCTGTAGGAGTTCAGTTCACATTTTTCATTTCTGTTGAAGTTATCTTGGACCAACATGTTTTATCACCCAAAGCTTGTGTAATGTGTAAATTTAGAGATTAAGATTTAGTGAATAGAGTTAAGCACTTCCTGAAATCATTAAATATTTGCTAAGTTGCTCCAGTTACCTTAAGTGTCCTTTTAACATTTGGATATTTCGTGGTTTCTTCCTCTACAGAGCCAAGCTTAAGAACAACAGGGAAGTGTGCATCAACCCGGAGACCAAGTGGCTTCAGCAGTACTTAAAGAACGCCATTAACAAGTAAGAAAGTACACACTCGCACCTCACACTGCTCAGGCATAAATCTAGTGCTTTAGTCGACCCGAGTGCCACTTAAGAAAACATAAACCTCTGGAGCTGCCAGTTTCTCTTTGAAATGTACACAGTGAGTGAAGGATTATCTGTGAGATTATTAGCACAAGGCTAAATCTACAGGCTGTCAGCGCAGTCTACACGAACTGACCATTTGTAACGTAGCATGCACAAGCTGGATGTGAGAAATGTCAACTTGAGAACTGTATTTTTTCTAGAAATTAGTCAGAAATGATAAAGTGAATGAACGAAAAAAGTACAGTAATTAATAGAATGTGTTAGACAAATTTCAATGCTCTACATGGCTCTTTTTCATCAAGACAAAACAGCCAATCCTGTGCCGGTAAAAACACCTGGATTAGAGAGTAAAGTTTGGACTTTCAAAGGGAAAAAATCAACTTCTATTGTTAAATTGCATGATTAAAGCTCTTTCTTATTTGTGTTTAGGAAATGATAACACTGAAAAACATTTGTGTGTGTTTTTGGTAAGAAAAAAATAAAAATTAACTCAATCCATCAATACTAGGAAAAATATTGTGATACATTATTGCCATATCACACAGCCTTTTTGTGTATTTGTTTAATCAGATTGTTCAGACTAGGTTTGGAAATACTTTGTGATGATAAAGATCTTAAAGTCACTTTTTGAAAATGTATGTAACCACTGTGAATGTGAAACATCAGAATTTGTGGCGCCATCAAATTCTTAATATGTTCAAATACTCATATTCAGCACCAGAACAAAAGCCTTATTGGCACATTAGCAGTGCAGAACATGTTCACAGTAAACTGTTCCAACTTTAACAAGCAGTGCAGTTAAAAATGGTGCAGGCCTTGTAAAATAATGTGAGTATAATTTGCCTGGAGGTGATTATGGCCCCACGGCACGTCTGTTATTCACTACATCATAAACACTCGAGGTGGTACATTAGAACTGAAACAAATCAGAGCATTTACATGGTTCATTATTGTGTTTTATGGTTAATTTTTAAAATATATTTGACGTAACATATCAATATATACAAGACAAAATATGTGCAGAAATTGTTGCATAATTTCATGCAACTAGTTTATGTGTACACAAAAAATTATATGGATTCATGTAGCACCTTGCAAAACACCCAAAGCACTTTACAGTGCACAATTCATTCACTATAGCCACAGCTGCCCTGGGGCAGTCAGATGGAATCAAGGCTGCTAACCTGCATCAGCCCCTGAGGGAACCACCAATTACTGGTTCACCACATTCAGATACTGGGACAGATGGTAAAGTGTCCTGCTTAAGGAATACACTAGTTCAAAGCCGAAATGGCTCTTGTCGTCTCTTTCACATAATTATTTTGAAACAAAGTCAACCCACCAGTATTTACGATGAGAATAACATATTCCTTAATCCAGTGGTGGACTTGATCTGACGTGTGTAGAAAATACTGTTGGACATGTTGAATTATACTGTAGGTGTGAAAGTGAATAGTTGGGCTGTTATTGCCCACAGTTCAACACAAAATCGCAGTAATTATGAAAGAAACAATGAAATCTTTCAATTTCAGGGTGAAGAAGTCCAGAAGACGCAACAACAAGAAGCTGTAACTTCAGCCTAGTGCCTCGGCCATGGTTACTCCAGGGTGAACCCTATATACCTCCTCCTCCTCCTTATCACTGCTATGGATGTATTTAAACATGCTGTATGCACCACCACCTCTCTGCTGAACTGCCTTCAAAACAGCACTTCACCATCAAACTCTACTGCCCACAGCCTTAGCTCAAGTCTAACTGTGAACCATGAAGAGACCTGTAAAATGCTTTGTACAGCTGCTCTATACTGCTACAAAAGCAGGAGTGACTGCTAGCATCATGCTACACAATGAATGGTTAGGCCATTAAATGTATAGTCCTTTTTTCTTTTTTTAAATTTCCTGCCGTTTTTGTGTATATTGATGGAAGTTCAGTTGAAAACAGTTTAGATTACTGTTTTTTTTTTCCAGGCCTGGGACCGATTCAAAGAGTGTAATGGCTAATATTGTTTTCATACTAAAAGACATGCACCACTAGAGGCATGACTGCCCAGTGGAGCTCAACAGTGACTGCCCACACTCTGGTTTCATAACTAAATTTCCCTTTCATTTTTCTCATATGATTTCTGGGGAAAAAGATATTAAAAGATTGAAAGCTTGGGGCTAATCTGAGATGTGGTAACAATAACCAGCTGTCCTATAATTTTATTTAAAATCTGTTGCTAAAACTAAACATTTCACAGAATCTTGTGTTTTAAACTGCCTTTTTGGACTTAAAACAACCATGTTACGGATATTAGTTACCACACAGCTGGTAAGTCTCTGCAATGTCTTTGAACTATTCATATTTTAATTTTAGGAAACGTCTATAGTGACAGGAAATATATTTCCAGAACCAGAGCGTGCAGTCACTGTTGAGGTCCATGATAAAACAATTGAGATTTAAAAATGCTGAATACTTAACTTCAAACAAAAGTGACACAATGTGATAAATGTATTTACCAGTAACGACCAGCAGCATATCAGATTATTCCTCTACTCTTATGCTTATTTTACATTGTTCGTGAATAGAGCTCTAGGGACTTTTGCATGTTTAATACCAATCACAGCTGCTTTGTATCTTCTTTATTCTATTTCTTATCTACCTTCATTTTACAACAACCCAGGTTTCTAGTATCCGAGGGCCATAGACAATATCAGGGAGACATACTACTACATGTCATATACTTACTGCATACAAAGTAGTTAGCATGGTTATACTAGGCACTGAACTTGTGGTGCTAAAATATGCAGTTTATGTACTCAGTATGAAGAGGAATTCATTATGTTGTACTTCACTTTTGTTTGATAATTATAATGGTCACAGTTTTTGAGTTGTGATCTTGATTGTGAATTTGTTTGATGAGGTGGAAATCGCAGTTGTTACGCCACATGTATTTGGGAAAGACAGACTAAATATTTATTCAGTGAAAACCATTAGTCTGTAATACAGCTCCAATTCTAACATTAGGACAACCTGTCTTTTGTTGATGGGCGATATTATAGCTGATTGATAGACCATTAATATTGATTATGTTTATATAATTTAGGGAATTGACTTCTTTATCAGTACAGTTAAATGCAGTATTTTCTTTCCAACACCGGTCCTTGGTAGGAATGTAAAGCTATAGATTCGTAACAGCTGCATGATAGAGATGACAAAGGGACTATAATGATGGAGGTGAGATTGGAGTCTGTTTTTATTTTATTATATATATATATATATATTTGAGCCACTTTATTATGAGATGTTTCTTTGATATGTAATTGTTTATTTTTATATTGTGAATACTCTTACTAAATGCTTTCTACTCTAATACTAAATGCTTTCTAATGCAATGTACAGTAGATGATAGCAACTAAATGAAGGTTATAACTGGGAGGATGATCTGATAAATTTGGTCAATATTCAAAGATCATCCTCTTCTGAAAGAGCTATAAGAGCTAAGAACTCTATTGTGATGTGATCAGTCTAGATCTTATTGACTATAAAAAGTCTCTAACCAAATTAATGATTAATATCAAGAATTTAAATTAGACAACAAAAGTTATGCAAAATCTTAAATTCATAATTTCAATCATTATCATTGTTGAAGAAATATGCTCTAAATGCAATTTTACAAAAACAAAACCTGTGTTGAAACACTGGGGCTGTTGTCACAGTGCAAAACACTATAATAATATTTTTTTCTCTTTCAAAAGTCCTCAAAATTGTGGCATGAATATATTGCAAGAACATGCAATTTATTAGTCATTTTTCAAATGTAGAGACTTGAAATCACAATATTTTGACACATTTTTCAAAGGAACAAAATTAGGAAAATGTGTTTCTGGACGATTAACCACACAAGACATTTTGATTGTATATTACTACAAGTCATAGCATTCTTTTGAGTCATTGCATTATTATTAACTGTGGCTATGATATACTTTATAATAAGCAACACGAGGAATAAAATGTTTTCAGTCACATTTGACGTGCGTTTTTATAGTCTCCACTCACTCACGCTGATGTGTGTTCGGTCAAAGGTCCACAATTCAACCTTTGAGATGAATCCAACATGTGCTTTCAATTGGGACACTGCCGCACCCAGCAGGCTTTTCTTTTCACATCCACTGAAACTGTGCCTCAACTAAATACTTCTGCATCTCTGTTACCGTGAACTTGGCATGGAAGTCCCACTGGCTGTGGTCTTTCTTATCAGAGCTGTTACAGTTATTTATGTAATCGGTCACGGCTAGCTATTCTATTTTTATATAAAGATCGTCAAACTGTCTAACCTCACCTGGTCATGTAAAAAGTTATACCTAACCCTGTTGCCAACATGAATGCAGTTTGCTTAAAAGGCCCATATTACACTGTTTTCTGATCTATGTTATAATATTGTTTCCTCATCAAAAATATACCTGGAGTTGTATGTTTAACACACAAATCCTGCATATTTAAGGCAGAAGATTAACTTGAAAACTACCGCTACATGACATCACAAGGTGGAACAGAGCATTTGGAGCTTTGGAGATAGGTAGGCTAATAATAAAGGATTACTCAAATATGTGTTAATGAATCAAAACACAACTACAGGTAACAGTATTCTAACATGGCTCAAAGTGTAATATAAAACCTTTAATGTATAGAAATTGCTATAACTAGATAGACCAACGAATCACTACTAACACTATAAGTTTCTTGTGAGGCAGCTTCTGAAACACGTGTATATGTAAAATGTATTAGCCCTTTTGTAAACCAAAGTCAGTATTTTTGGAAACAATACTCTTTTTAATAAAGTTGAATGCTATCAAATTGCGGTGTGGCTTCTCTTTTGTATTGTAAGATAATGAATAATAGTTATGTTTTAGTTATCCAGGTGATACAAAGGTTAAAACATAATATAAATATCTTCTGAATGGGACAAAGTTCTCAAAATGTTGATTATTAACATGAATTAACCCATATGTTTAAAAGGGCAGTACATTTCAATAAAATGACTCAAAATATCTTATTCGTAAATACAAAAAAAAATCTAAGTTACACATTGTGCAGTGGTGGTTAGGTCACACACTGCGTATTCATATCAAGATTTTGGTATAGACGGAAAGCTCTTGGTAAAATAAAGCGCTGTCAACCCCTTTGTATTTCAAATCAAAATGTAGCTGCAACAAATGGAGCCACAGCTGAGACAGATCAGTGCGGTTCATAGACTGAGTTAGGTTATTTGAGTTGAGGTTAATAAAATGTGGCTGTACACGGGATGAAGAGCATTACAAACCCAAAACAGGACTCCCCAGAGACTTAGTTTAACAGGTATTCCACTATTAGGGAAACCTCTTGCATCATGAATAATTTAGTGTCACTTGTCATTTTCCACTAAAACATTTCCAGACCACCAGTGAAAACACGCTGTGGTCCAGGTCTTTGTAAGTGTGCTGAAAACACATAATGAACTATTAAGGAGCTATACTTAAAGCAGCACATTAGTTACTCTTCTGAGGTCACCTACTTGTTTGCTGTTCCACACTATGGTATTGGAATGATCTTATCTTGCATTTATTCAATTACAGTTATTTTTTGTTGCTACGAAATACGCTTACAATTGTAAACATGTACATTCTTATAGTAGGCAAGGTCACCTCTCCATAGATCTATAACCTGTAACTTAGCCAGGTGGTATCACATGTTTAAGTTTAATGTCATAATGTGGAAAATTGCAGGCAAACAAATGAACATCTCCATAATGACTCCACTTGAAAAGTCAGTGCATCTTTAAATAAAGTATGTCTGCAAAATAAAGAACTTTGATCTATTAAACTTCAAGTCTCTAGGTGCGTGAGTCAGATGTACGACCTGACATCTCAGGGATACTGTCTATATGTGTAAAAAAAATCTGACGTGACACATATGTGATACATTGCACAGAGCTGGCAGCATCTTGATTTGCTCTGGTGTTTGCTCAGCTCCACAGAGAACATGCACAACTGTAAAACTGTCTGCTCTAATAATGCTGAACCTTGGAGATGGGATTCATTTCATGGTACAAATCTGCACTCTGACCCATCTGTGGATAGGTCCAAGAACATGAGACTGGCTCTGGACCGGGACCAGGGGTTTACATGGGTCATGGAAACTTGTTTGGGCCTTTTGAGCGCATTCAGAAATGATTAAGGGATTTCTACTGGTGCTTACTCAGCTGAGGCGGTGATTGAGCTCAAGTTGACAACTGGACTGAACCCATTTAAATGTGAGTTTTGTGACATGAAGCTCTGATCCCGTTCAGGGCTTTGGCAAACAAGAACAATTCTCTACAGATTGATAAATATTATGAAGCTAATAAAATAAATGTCCAGTGGATTGATCCAAACTTGAGTGTGACAAGGCTGAGAAGGAAATGTTGTTACAAATGGTGTCAGTCGATGTCAGTAAAGAAGGTCATTAAAGCAACATTAAAGCAATGTTTTAATGCTTTTAATACCCCAATTGTAAATCATATTAGATATTACATTAAGGAGTCTGTAGTTATGGGTTTTAGAAAGTGCACCTAATTTTGGGACAATATTCAAAATTAGCTACACATTAGCTCTGTCTCAATAAGTAAAAACTTTCTTTAAGTGGAAGCATTCAAAAAGAGCAGTGTCAAAAACCTTGACCCTGTTTAATGATGGTTAAGAAACACTGAGTTAATCAGAAACTGAATCATGTATCTTCTAGTTTCTTTAAGCCATATCAGTTCAAAATAGCGAAGAAAAACATGGGATGCACAGTAAGTAAAAATGACTGAAATTACTTACCAATAAGAAACAAGAAGTATTAAGATGTATTGACAAAGTAACACTTTTTTCACTGATGATACCATCAGTAATTTGCCACAAGCCTCTAAACGTACTGACAACCCAGGACCATCAACTCTGAGGACTTTAGGCAGAGCCAGTTGGACTACAAATTGTCCGTTGGTGCAGAGAGTTATGGGTAATCCTCTGTGATTTTGGGTCCTTTACTGTACAATTGAAACGGGTTAATATTAGGCCTCAGTACAGTACAGTAATAGGAAACATGTTACAGCAACATGAGCGCACTGTGTGGTGTGTGTCAGTCACACGACTGAAGGATGTCCGACTCAGCCCAGGGTTATTTAGACAGAGCTCTACAGAGTTACTACAATAATCCAGACTACTACAACATGCTTTTACATTACAGTAATCCAGTAGTTCTAATGGACACAGATCATTAAAAGGTAGAGGAAATTATTTCTTAGCCCATTACAAATTATTTTCAGAGCTCATTCATGTATTCTACTAATATCCATAATAATCAATGTTTTACGTAACCAAGCAAAAACTGATTTGCTGAATTTCTAAGAAAATTCACATGGTGTAGTGGCTGCTTTATTGAAGCAAATCAGAATGAGTTTTGAATTGATTTTATGGTAAAAGTTGAGCTATGCACTGCTTCGCTTACTTTACAATCTGTGTTTTTCCTGCTAATTTCCATGCTACGGCCGAATGCCCTCATCAGTCACATGTGTTTGAGTGGGTCCCTCTGGCAGAGCAGTGACCCCTGGGTGCCCCACGGCTCCCTGCAGAGGTCCTGTACAAATACCACCATCATCTAAATGCAAATGTGGCACTGATTATGGCAGAGAGTAATAAAGATGGACGAACCACATATCCCATAATGCATCTCTTTCAGTATGGGATATGTGAACAGCTTAACAAAGCTGTGAACATTCATCATTTGGAGACTAGAGAGACCAAATGTATACAAAGATGTACAATATTCATAATAATTCAAATGAATAAAACACAAAAAAATCTTGCTTAATGACTTCTAAATCATGGATACTTCTTATGTTGCCTTGTCACTTTTGTCAGAAAAAAAAGATCTTAGAAAGTTGAAATATCTCTTGAAATATGAAATAGCAGAACACACATTTTCCTCAATTTAGTGTCACATTTCCTTCCAAATTTGGGTAGCAGATACAGAATCAGTGCTGTGATGGAGGAATGACAGAGGGGGGATACGGAGGGCACATGTGGAGGCCATCATTCATGGCTCATTACAGCAGACGTCACACACAAAGACTGGCTCTGATCCACATGTACTCAGGCCAATCTGAAAACCCTGCTGCTGCCCCATTACCAGGCAAGTTCCACTAATATATTTTACAATCATACATGCATATCTACAATACTACTGGGGAACAATGAAATCACTATCAAGCTGTGTTTCTAAATGGAAATCTATTGTTTTGTGTAAAAACAGGAGTGGCGTCAATTTTAGGCTACTTATTTACTGTTCATTTAGTTTTAATAACAAGCAAACACCACTCAAAATCAAAGAAATCAGTCCAGCAAATTTCACTAAATTAAGTGCAGGGTATGTAGAGCGTTGTGTTAGCAGAGCATATAGTTCACATATTTGACATTCCAAGAAAAAAACATTAATTTTAACATCTTACCATCAAAACTATCTGAAGAATTCTATGCTTATACTAAGAGAAGAGTTCACACAAATCCACATTTTCCAAAGCACATAATAATTCACTTTCTCTGTGGACAACCTTAGTTACAGACACTGCTTTTGCTCAAAGGTTTGAATGTTTAGTCTTATTGCAAGTGGCTTTGATGTGTCATGTTGGGTCTATATGCGACATGTACAGTGTGTAGGGACCCTCCCCAGACGCAGGATCTTGTCTTTCTCAAGGAAGCTCTCCATCACAGCACCGAATAAACAATGTCTACAGTTTTATAGTATATTGTTTTACACTGCCTTTTACATGTGGTCTTTTTGTTTATATTTAGTATAATAGATGCATTCAAAAATTATATGTATGCTTTATATGAGTTTGTGGAGCTTAGCCAATATGGTCACACTTTTATATAGCACTTTCCCATCCTCAAGGCTCAAAGCACTTTACATTAAGGAACCACTCACCCATTCACACACACACATTCATTACACCCATGTGCACAGACACTAGGGGCGACACTTAATTGTCTTCCTCACACTGCAAATTCTGAATTCAAAAGATTTTAAAACTTATATCAGGTTATTCATCTTGTTTTCAGATGTATTATCTACTCATTGGAGACTGAGAGACTGAGAGACTGATGGTTACTCAGACTGCTTAATTCTAGTCTAGAGGTAGTTTACTTTAAAATAACTTTTCAAGTAAAATTATCAGAATCAGAATCAAAATTACTTTTATTCATCCCCGAGGGGAAATTTTCTTTGTTACAGATGCAACCGACCAAGTAGTTAGAATCAAGTTTTCAAAAATAAGATAAGAATAAATACAATAAGATAAAAGATAAAAATAGTTCCCTCTCAAAAAATGATTTACTTCAGTGACATATTTACAACTATATACATGTGTGAGCAGGGAATTGGATATTACAGTAGTTTGTGATTTAAAGTGCAGAGTTCAACAGTTTGATGGCAACAGGCAGGAAAGATTTCCTGTGTCTCTCAGTGGAGCAGCGCGGCATGGACAGATAATTTCACTACTTGTAAGTCATTTTCAGATAGATTTATAGATAGTTAATATCTTGAATTTTGGCCCAGCTTTTTTTTTTGCAGTGGAATGACACAACAACAGCATTCATCTGTGTGAGCTGGAATTGCACCACCAACCTGTCCGTCAGTGGATCTGACCACTCAACCTATGACCGCATTCAAAGTGTTTATGTATATAGCACTTTTCACAGACAGATGTCACAAAGATGCTTTACAGAGGATTATTTACAGAGCATTCTTAATTCACTCCATGGTAAACTACTGTTGTAGCCACAGTTGCCCTGGGACAGACTGACGGAGGCGCGACTGCCAAGCCAACCGGCGCCAATGGTCCCTCCGACCTCCGACTAACCAATTGAACTACTGTTGCCACTATGTGTATTTTATATGGAGCCTGAGTCTGAAATAAAGAGCTGATGATGGCGGTGATGATAATGATGAGGATTATAGTACATCACGATGTGATTGTGAATGCATGTCCATATGTTTGCTATAGATTTTGAGCCAGATGCTCTTCCTAACATTATCCTCATTTATACAGGCTTAGGGCAAGCAATCTGCATGCTTGACCCTTGTGGCTGAACTGAAATAACTGCTTAAGTAATTTCCAAATGCAAACCTTATTGTGTGGTCTATGCAGATGTAACTCCAAGATAAATAAGTGATAATGTTGCCAAATGTGTCAGTTCAACTTAAATACGAAAAGAAATAACATCAGGCTGCATCCCCACAGCTCTTTTTATACAGTTTTGGCTCATTGTTAAAAAACATATTCCCCAAACATGGAGTACATTGTATAATTTGATGGGACATTTCCTGGACTGAGCCACAACGGGATAGAGTATAGTCATAAATGGTGTGAATAAGTGATATGTTTTTGTTTAACTGTAAAAAAAAAAAAAAAAAAAAAAGGGCTAAAAATGTGTTTCAGAAGACCAATTTTGTAAGGGTAATTTTCAGAGTGTTGCACGATTGACTGGATGTAAACACATAAATCTCTTTTGGATATAATATGCAGGTGACTGTTATCTATCATGTTAAATTACATGTTCACTGCTTGAGAATACAATGAAAGACTTTTTACTGAAACTTGAATCCTGCTCTGGATACATTTACATTTATATTGCTTATACTTTGGCCAATCCCTATAGTCAAAGGTTCTAGCAAATCAAAGGTTTCAAGTGATTTAGAGTTTGAGTTTTTAGGCCTTCACAACCTAGCCTGATTCATCAGCCGGTTTCACTTGGTGGAAACCGTCTGACCTCACAGCATTAGGATTCATTCGCTTGGCCGTAGGGGATACTTTTTTTTATCCAACCAATCGCTGCTATCTGGTCGTAACATATGTAATGTGCTGGAACGCTCAGTGGTGTCCAAGTAATTGCCAGCAGAACAGCAAATCCCATAAGAAGAAGGGCAATAAATAAAATTCACCAAACATTCTCTTTGCTCCGTCTTTAAATCCTCGATGTCGGGAATTGTTGCCAACACAAAATGTTCGACTTCATCTACATCCATCTCAACCTCTTTGTTTCCTGTTGTGCTGTACCACAAAATGTCCCAGAAAGGTGCTTGAGTTTAACCTCATGGATTCACAGCTCTTCACTGATTGACCAGTGCACCGACTACAACTTCCAGGGTTCTTGCAAACCGCCGAGTGTATTTCGATTCCTAACTTAGTCGCTGGAGGGAAATGAAATTGAGCGGAGGCACTAGGTGGCACAAGCCTGGCTATTCACAACCCTCCTCATAGCCAAAATTGTGACATGCAATTAGGGAAGATTCAATTGCTAATCACTATTTTTGGTCTTATTAACCGAAATGTCAACAGTCAATTGTCAGTAAAAGCATGTGATTTGGAGTTCATTTGACTTTTTGGTATTACATGGCATTAACTAAAAGAAAAATAATACTGAATAAAAATGTGATGAATAAATTTGAGGCATAAAAAAGTGATACGAGAAGATAATATGATTAGTTATATTACCCAACCTTACTTGCATTGAAAATATCTTAAGCTCCTGTTGTTTAGTTTGGCTTTCAAGAGGGCGGGCAGAGTCTCCTGGCACACAGCTCTGCATAGCTCTATATACTCTCACAATATTGACACTAAAATAGAGACACCTCCTTACAAGGCCTCATGTAATTTGGCTATAAATACTGATACATTTTATCTGGTTCTCAGGCCTTAACCTCATGTCAGAAACAGAAAATGTCTCATGAGTGATGGCTTGACGGCTTTATAATGTTGGCCTTAAACTGACAACAAGTGACTTACATTATATAGCTACATTGCACTATATACTGCAGGACATTTGACCAAATAAGATGGAAATCCGGGTATTAAAAATAAAAGACATGGCCATTAAACAGCTGGACAAACACATCAGAAAATAGTACTAGACTCCATGTATTTTATAGTATTATGGAAAAGACTAATAAAACTGTAATGCAGGACTGTGACTGCCCCCTGTGGTGAACATGGCATGTGATTTGACAGCGTTAAGCCAAGTTCAAAGGTCGCGGAGGTAGCTTGGGTGGTATGGTTTGCCTTTCCCGTGCACATGCGTCCTGGGGGAGCCATGAGACTTATTATAGATGTGAACGAGGACAAACTCATATAGATATGTTAGAGCCAGATTATTCCCCTGTGTACGCTGTGTGCACTGGGAACCAGATGCAGACGAATGGGCTGATATACAACAAAGAGCAACAAAAGTGGGTATGTGTGGATGTGAGATAGACATCTGCCATAAAATTCACATAGCTTAGACAGGATAAGAGCACTGTGACACATCTTATGATTTATGAGAAGAACTGATGTGCTTTTATTTTCTTTGGGGTAAACTGATCCCAGCTACAATTTGAAAAATTCAATAATTCATTAAATTAGCGATATGATTCTTGATACTAATAAAAAGAAATTGATGTCCTGATGATTATTTCACCAGTAACCTGACGTGTAATGATTTTAAAGGTTGTAACTTTTTCTGCTGGAGGAGTCCAGCACCTGCTTGTCTTCTTGTTATAGCTTTGCCTGAAATGTTCTCAGGATGAGATTAAGTATGTATTTTGTATTGCAGGTGTTTTTATTCCTCAAAAATACCTTGAACAAGAGTCCTATATTGAGCAGGGTTGCCACTCCACGGATCTGATCTGGTGAACCACTCACCAACAAAGTTACATGTTTAAAGCAACGCAGCTCAAGTTGTGAACTGGTTTTTGCCTGATTTTCACTGAATGTCATTAGTAGAACACAATGTGGTATTAAAGAAAAAACAGGATATAAACAGCATTTATCAGATGATCTCTCTGATTTGTGGGAGGGTGTAGATAAGGTACGGTGGCCCGGAGGGGATTTTAGGACCACATGGGACCAGTAAACCAAAATAAGTCCTGGTGCTTTCCCCAATGCTTCAGTTGTATCTCACTCTTCACTACATGGACCAATAGTCGCCAGTCCACAGCTGCTACATCCATAATGTGTGCAAAACGTCCCTAAAGCGAGTCAGGGCAGGATTAAAACAACTCCCTTTGATTAATTTGATTATGGCCAAAACTACACTGGGGATTATGAATAGAAATGTAAATTTGAAAAATTATCTCACTAAAACTTCATGCATTAAAAAAAGTGTTGAGAAAAAACAGGCAACTTCATTTCAAAATGCACAAATGTGTTCTGTATCAGATTGTCCTCACACTATGTTGTATTTATCTTGGAAGATGGGACTAACATAAATATATTCTATCTACTGTCAGAATAACCTTTAGAATTAGTATCAAGGCCTAAGAATATAATAGCTGAAATAGGAAAGAAATCAAAGTTTTTAATATTGTAATAGTTCTTTAAAGATGCATTGTATAACTTTTCTGGTGGAGGGTCTGTCCCCTGCATGTTTCTATGGAGATGTCATTGCTCTGCCTCAAATGTTCCACAGTATGACATAAGTATGACAGTATGACAACAGTTCTACATTACATTTATTCAATTACAGGTGGTTTTATAGCTCAGAAATACTTGAAAAACAGGCATTGTGACTGTGAGCGGGGTTTCCTCTCCACAGATCTGACCTGTAACTTGGTCTCATTTGGTCTCCATGAAGATAGAAAGGTTTAATGCCATACTGTGACACATTCCAAACAAATCTCCACAGAGAAAAACATTTGACAAATCCTCCATCAGAAAAGTTACACAATGCACCTTTAAATTAAAATGTATGAAGCATTTCTTGGCAGTAAAACACAAACTAAAAACTGCAAATGACCTGCAAGAAAAATATGAATACACTTGAATAAGTATGTAAATCTATTATGTTCAGTCTATGGTTAACAAAAGCTCTAGCAAAGATAATGTATTCATCTCTCTTGTGACGACTGTGCTTCCCAGAGCAATTATTCAGTGATTTGTGTCGTCTTAAGTTCTCAGACAGTGACCTCCGTTGGTCTTGCATGTTCTTTGCATATCACTGTGAACATGACAGGAGTATTTAGCCATCTGCTGGCTGTGTGCCCAGACCTGCGCTTCTCCATAGACACCCATTCAAAGGGACGATTGTAAAGGCTGCAGTATTATCTTCTCCACCGAGGGCAGAGTTCAGCAGACTAGTGTTAAAAAGCCATTAGTCTTGATTAGCGATCTTTGTTCTTCTGCGTGTTCGTGTTAAAGGACAAAATGTTGCCGTATGGCCTGGCAGGCTTCCCTATTGCACGCTAACAAGGCCCTGAATCAAAAGTCAATAGCCATAGACTGCTGTTATGCAATGTCACTACGTGTAAGTTAGAGGTTAAACACATTGAATTGGAAATGCTGGAACCATGTGTCAGTATCTGAAATTGTACCCAGTGAGAAAATGAATGTGTATAAAACCAGTAAAGAGATTGCACAGCTGATGTGGTGAGGGACTTGAAGAGGGCAAAATTCTACACCACACCAGGTCCAGATGGCATTTGTACAGACACACAAATGAGATTATCAATTGTCAAAATGCCAACAAAGGCAGTATAAGGCAGTAACTCTTAAGGAAGCTGAACTCCTTCAGTGTAAACCAATACATAATATCTCTTCCAAAATTATTAGAGTCCTTGGAAGATCTCTATCCCCTGTCCTCCTTTTATGAGCAACAGATTGTGAGGAGAGGCACCAAGATCCTCCAGGACGCATCACACCCCATGTTCCCAGAATTCATCTGGCTCCCGTTGGCCGCAATGTCCAGGCCACAGAGGAGGAAGTGCGCCTTTGTCCAGAAGGCGGTTTCCCTCCTCAACCAGACTGCCTTGACCACTTGGCTCTTCGCTCCTGATGCTGACCCTTTCTCCCATTCAATTCTGCATCAAGACTACCCAATGTGTTTAAATTGCCCCTAGGGGATAAATAAAGTTATATGATTGATTTGATTGATTGACTGAATTGAGAGAGAAATTTCCCATAAATTCTATACATTCTTATATGATGGATTAATAAGAAGTACTCAATTATAAGCTTATTAAATCATCTATACATGACAAGAAAATATCACTCAAATGGAAAATGTTTCCTTTACTTTAACTAACAAAAATTTGAGCCAAAGTAACCATGCTCCTCTGACATGGGGCTTGTAACTACACTGTGGAGGGGCCAACTCAAACTTATTGCAACTTTAACAAGATTATTTTTTCTAAATTCAACATGATTTATGAGTTTTTCTTGCCTATGCAATATGGAGAAGTCCAGTTTGATGCAATTGTTAAATAAACCCTTGTGGTGAAGCGGGGCATTTAGTGCAAATGTTTTCTTTCTTTTACAGAAAACTACTACTATTACGACTGAAAAATAGACAAACCGATGTTCTTGCAATGTTTATGAACTAAACATGAACAAATGATTGATTCACTCATATAGAATCATTTGTCCCACTAAAATAAAAAAATGAAAATTTGTATACTTCATACTTAATGATTTATCGCACACAGTATAGCAGTCAGAAGTAAGTTTTTTTTACCAGTCACAAATACATAAATGGAGGGGACCTTCAAGAAGGTGGTGAGAAAAATGTTAAGAAAACACATAATTTGATGTGACTAAAATAACTTTCCAAAAAGTGATTAAAGGAAAGGCAATATATTCTTTTACAGTAAGGGATCCACTTATTTTTACATACACAACAGAGCAGTGTGAATATCAAAAGAAGAACAACATTGTGAAAGTGTGTATATATTTAATAACACATTAAAACCAGTCGCGACCTCAGACCTCGTGTTCACATCTGCTCAGTGATTACAGGAGATTGGTCATATTTAATGAAAATAAATCCAAACTTATCACGATCCTGATCTATGGTTCACACTTTGCCTCTGTTTGGACAGTCTCCCACATCCCTCTAACTCAATATTCAACTGGCTTTCAGAGCGCTTCCTCTGCTCATTTAGTCCAGATGACATTGGACATTAGCGAAAGAGTTGATCCCTTGTGGAAAATGTGGAATTACACAGTCAGAGATAAAGTTCTTAACATCTCGCTACCTATAAGTGATGACAGTGTGATACATATGGGTGTGTCTAATGGTTGTGTTTTGCTAAAAGGAAATCCATGGCCTGCAGTGTTTATAATAAGGCCTTTAATCATTGGTAGGTCAGTGGTCTGTGACCCTAAGCCTGGAGGCAAGTTTATTTGGACATGCATGAGTAAGCACATTAATGTGAGGTGAAATTAGCTTAATATGTGCAAAAGATGTCAAAGTTTACATTCACAGAGCCATGAGTAAAGTATGTGTGTTAAATAAAAAGGGCAAATTTAAGTGCATCAGATAGTGGAGGTCTATGTTTATTTCACTTTTGAATACTTTAAATAGCATTAAAAGTGATGCGACAATGATCATAGCTGAAAAGATAATAACATAAAGACTTCATTTATTTCATCATTTGGAGAAATATTTGCTATTGCTCCACCCATTATAATTATAATATCAGTAAGTTACAAGGTAACTTAATAATCTAATATCTTAGTATTGCAGAGTGTGAATTAAATGCAGTGGTTTAGATATTTAGAGATTCCTTTTATTTAATATAGCAAAAAATTTGAACCTTAAATTATTGCCTAAAGGTCCATCCATCCATCTTCTCCCGTTTAATCCAGCTGGGTCACGGGGGCAGTTTGCTGCCCAATTCTCATAGCACCTGACCCCCCCATGAACCCCTCTGTGAGTGGTGAGCGCACAGGAGGGTCATGGTCCTTGATGTTAGTTCATAGGGGTGCTGCATGTTTTTGGTTGATGGGGGAAACCGGAGTGCTCGGAGGAAACCCATCCAGACACGGGGAGAACATGCAAACTCCACACACAGAAAGGCCCGGGCGACCCGGGGATCAAACCCGCAACCTTCTTGCTGTGAGGCATGAGTGTTGCCACTCAGCCACTGTGCCTAAAGATATGAACATATCACTATGTGTAGACTAGATTGAGTGAAAGCCATTTCAGATTTCCTGAAGAAATCCTCCCATAGCACTTATCTTATTATATGTATCAAAAATAGGATACTAGTCTATGTTGAACTTGGCTTAATACAGTATTCAGCTGTAAGCTATTTTTACACAGGATATACACTAGATATGTCAAAAGAGATCAATTAAATTTTGTATTTTCACATGAGAAAAAGCACTGAATAAGTCTACAAATGTCATGAAATAACACGTCAATGAGCATTTGATTTGTGCCTCATATTCCAGTGTATTGGGATACCTGGTAAACTCAAAGCATGTCAACATATCACATTATGTAGAGGATTAATTCAGTAATAGTGGCCCCGTGTAAAGATTTTTTTTTTTTTTTTTAAATCAAAATGACTATGCAGTGCTGCTGAATCCTATGCATATCACAGATTAAGAAAATAAAACTGGAACACAAAGTAAGTACTGAGCAGTGGGCATAGGAGTGGGAAAATAAGTGATAAGTGCTCAGACATGCACAATTTACTCCAAATACAACTTCAGGTGAGTAAATAAAAAGGGTAAAAACAACTATAGCATGGTTGTAAGCTCTGAAAAAAATTTACATTATAGGCTATAATGCCATACTGTGTAACATTATAGACAAAGCAATATAGAAACAAATGAGTGGGAGACTCTCTGACAGAAATTTTATTAAGTATTTTTTAAGTGCACATCTAAATTTTTTCTCAATTTCTGAACATCTACCAACAACTTACATTTCATCCACATTTACAAAAACATGCACTGACTATCACATTGCCTCAGATCTATTTCACACTCGGTATGTGTGGTCAACAAACCAGTTTAAGTGGCATTTATAAATAAGTTTGTATTGGTCCATTGTGTGGCCTAAGGCAGTGTTTACCTGATGTTTACGACAAACCTGGAATCCCCCTCTTCACAACAAAAGGTGGACGTGCGGCAGTGGATGGGCCCAGACTATGAACACTTCTGATAGGACTGGGTGTGTCTGCCCCTCTGTCATTGTCCCAGGGTGGAGACAGGGGGCGCTCTCTGAGGAAACTGTGGCGTCGCAGCTCGGAGGTGACAGCGGGAGACAGGAACAGGCACAAACACAGGAACCCTCCATTCTGCCAAAGAGAGAGAGAGGCGCAGCATGAGAACTGAAGGCACCACAACCAGGAACTCCTATGTCCTCTGTTAACCAAGCTGCCGTGCCTAACATTGTGTAATGTTGATGCAAATCCCTTGACTTAACCTCCAAAAATCTCTCATCAAAGTTCTGTTTTGGGCTTGTTGGTACACAATGCTAAATCTTTTCATATCTTTTTTTATTTTATTTAAACTCTCAAAGCAAACACAACACTGAAACTGACGTATTATGTTGTCAAAGCTGAATAACCCCTGAATTAATGCAAGTTTTTGTAATACAACACCTGCATCCATGCTTAGGACTAGCACAACTAGACACCCAACGTTTTATTAAAGGGGCAATATCTCAGTTTCTGGTTGTATAGCATTAAATAGCAAGTATCTCCAAGAAGACTAGCAATTGAAGTCACCATGCCAAGTTGCAAGTCAAATCTGTGGAAAATCAACATCAACATTTTATGGCTCATATCACTCTCTTTTCTGATCTATATTATCTAACTGTCTGACCTATATAAATGTAACCTCATCAAAGACAGACCTGGATTGTTTTTCATTCACACACATGTTTAACACACAAATCCTGCATATTTAGGATGGGTTCTTCTCTCAAACAGAAAATACTCTGTTCCACCTTGTGATGTCATGTGGTAATACAGGAAGTGCTCCACTGTGTTTTAACACTCCGTACACCTTCTAGAATCATATGGATGATTTCAGCTCTGGAACTGCCCATCTCTACTGAACAAAGGGTAAAAGGAGCTGTTAACATGAAATTTACTGCTTCATCACCATAGACCATTATGTTCATCACAAGGTGGAACAAAGCATTTTGAGCTTTTGCAGATGTAGATGTAATAAAGGAAGGCATTTTACAGAGCATTATTCATTTATTCCACACTTAGTGGTAGCAAAATACTCTTGTAGCCATAACTGCCCTGACGCAGACTGATGGAAGAGAGGCTGCAAATCTGTGTCACAGGCCCCTCCGACCACCACCAACACGCACACACCACATTCACACTAGGCAATATGGGTGACGTGCCTTGCCAAAGGACACAACAACAATTTTTGGCACTGGCGCCCCACTGTCGCACCTGATTTTCCCAATGATCTCCCATCCAACTAGGCTCAGTCTTGATTAGCTTTTGAGATCTGACGAGATCAGGCTTTGACAAGCCGGTATGTCCACGTGTTTAATAATACATTTACATACATTAATTTGACAGCTACTGACAGCTAAAAATGGGTGTAGCCCTTTACAAAATCGAAATACCTTAAAATTGTAAAGAAGAGGCCAACTTTCTGTCTTGATATTAACCTGCAGCTCGATATGATAAGCAGCTAATACATAACACTGTACCAGACACATAACATTTGTCCATTCCAAGATTTTTAACAGTGTCTATTAGCTTACTGGGGTCAACAGGCCTCCAACAGCTCTGACAATGAAAAACCGCAGTTGTATTTTTTAGTAATTACCACAATCAGTTAAAATGAGCTACGGCCAATTTCTGCTCAATTAATCTTTCACTGTTATGGGGAGTGTACACATTTTTCATATCAGCGGTTAATATATTACCTTGATAGATTTGGTCCTATAGATGTCATTTTCATCATGTTGGAGAATGAATATCTGATGAGGTCATTTTTTTTTTTTTGCACAAATGTTGAAACTGTGGCTGTCCCTGAGTTTTACAATCGCCTATTTTAAGTGTCCAGTGGCGTTTTGTCAGTAATGACTCTAATGGGCTGGTGCATAGTTTCCCTTACGTTGGCTGTAGATCAGAGGACATACTGCACGGTGTATTGAACTTCACCAGTGCCAAAAGTGGACTTATTTTGGACTGTAACAGAATAAAATATGGCAAAACTACTAGAGAAACAAATGCTGAGAAGCCAGAAGTGGTTCTGTTATGCACAACCAGTTGGCAAATGTTGAAAACTAAAAATGAAATCTGTACAAAATGTTAAAGAGGTTATTAAACAAGCAGGCTCATTTCACACCAGTTAGTTATTTTTGGTCACACTGAGTGGTAACTTTAAGGGTGGTCTTGGTTTGAACCCAATCCTGTTGTACTAGACTTGGTTGGGTCCTGGTTTAGTCCTGGCCTTTTCCATGTTTAGTTCTGGGTTCAGTTTCTTCATAGTGAGGAGTTGCTTCATCTAACGATGTGAGAGGAGAGGTTTAGAGTTCCCAGTCACTCTTTTAGATTGTTACCCCAAATTTAGTTAGGAGTTATGAGTCTTTGGGCAAGAACTCTGCAACATGACATATTGATCACAATTTTTGCTTTGATTGTATAGTTTCTTATAAAAAAAAATATAAATAAATAAATAAATGAATAGCTTTAACATAACGAGGCTCCGACATGTTTTTACTGAGTTTAGCTGTTTGACAGAGTTCAGTTGGATTAGGATTTTCAATTCATTGCACAGCCTTACATCTGGCATCTGTCTAATACATAAAACAATAACTCTTACTCCAAAACCAGTTGAAACCCACTCCATTTATCAGTCAAAAACCATTAGGCTACAGTGACACTATTCATATATAATATTACTACAGTAAAAGCAACAAAGATGTACACAATGCAGCCACTAAAACTTCATAATGGAGTTGTAAACCTGCCGGGCACTGATACTCTTAAAACATCCTGTTCTCATAGCGCCATACCTATAGCTCACTGTTGTAATTTAGCACATTTACCTAGAGCAGGACCCCTCCCCGGACCCCCTGTCCAACTCTTTCACTGCTATTGTTGGATATTGATGGCTTTGACCTTGAGGAAATCCCCTGCAGTGTTAGTATGGAGTCTGTCAGTCTGATGAGCTAACGCTAACCTAAACACAGCTAATTAGCCAATCTCCCACCTCGGGCCCAAAGTGACAACTGTTTGTTCTCACCTCCATGCTGTTTGGGCCTAGGACACCACTGAGGGGGACACTGGGGCAGAATGTTGGGACCAGACAGGCCTTCCTCTCTCCACTCTGGTTATTGGTGTACTGGGATGCTTTTAAAGGGAACCCCCTGCAGAGGCAGGACCTGTTTCCAAGCAAATGTGTAGCTAAAAAAGGGTTTATCTATAGGACAAGTGTGAGAACAGGTCATGCAGTTTGGCCTTGCTAGGTTTTGTCAATATGTTGTAAGACTTGACCAGTTAGAAATTGTGGAAAAGTATGACTTTGAAAACAAACTTACTCCTTGAGAGCTATTAAAAGTAAACTTTTCCATGGAGACAAGAAGATGCCAAAATAAAATAAAAATCCAGGCCACATAAGTAGTTTTTTATGATTTAGTCACAGATTATCATGGCTTGGATGCTGTGGCCAAGGTTTCCATGTTTTGATTCCCTGATCCAACAAAGCAGTTTGATTAAACAAAGAGTTTATTTAGGCTTCATGACTATAACCTTGAGACCTTTCAGCTTGTACACAATTGATGTTGTGATGCTGCTTTATATTGTCCATTGTCCTGTTCCCTCGGCCTCACCCTGAGTTACCCCATAACACATGCTCCAGGCGCTTACTGGAAGAAATAGAGCACCCAAACTGCTTTGTGTTGTCCCAATAGAAGAGACTTGGACAGGACTTGGACCCTCCATGGGGGTGTTGGGGCTTTTGTAAGATGAACAACTGCGTGAATACAAAGGGTGTCTAAACCCTGGCTGTAACAACTCAAAGTCTGAACAGCAACTGGCACAAGGGACTATGTAACTGATGTAGACCACACATTTTTTATTTCATTAGAGTAAGAGGTCTTGGTGAGAAATTTGATTACTAGCATTTGCATGTCTAATCTCTAAAGTATAAAAAGATGGATCCAGGGCTTGACTGTTTTAAAAGCTTTTGGAATAGGGTAGCAGACACAACTGAGCTCGAACAGAAGAAGTGATCAAGTAGAAGTTCTTAAGTAGGACAAAGAATAAAATAAAAGAATAAAATCCAAATTCACAGATATATGTAATAAATATACCCAACAAGAACAATAAGCAACTTTCATTCACAGTACTTTAACAATCTGTGTTTGACTTGTGAATTAAAAATAAAAATACAAGTGAATACAGGGCTATAGGGGGTTGGTAAAAACATTTTCTGAGAACTAGAGCCTTTAATGCAAGACAACACAGTAACCCTGTAATATTAGTCTGTCTGCATCTCCAAAGGTCAAAATGGAAGAAAGCATTTTCTGTTTGAGAGAAGAACTCATCCTAAATAAGCCGGATTTTTGTGTTAAAAATGTTAATGAAATAAAACACAGCTCTGGGTATGTTTTTTTGACAAGAAAACATTATAACATAGATCAAAAAATAGTGTAATATGGGCCCTTAAATAAGCAATATCAATCTAATCTAATTTAATCTAATAATGTCATTACTAAGCACCTGCTCACACTGCACTGGTCGGACCACAGTGCAGCCTGATGCCTGCCTCTTGTGGACATTTTCCTCTCTTTGTTAACACCGTGTCCCAGGCTGTTTCCTGCCAAATGAAGGAGGCGTGTTTCCAATTATAGTCGTGATGCAGAGCGTGGTGTACTTTCTCTATAGGCAAGAGGAATTATGGGAACAAGCTTTGATTTCCCCCAAACCCACTAGAGACCAGCGCTGTGTGGTCATATATCACAGGTGTATGGCCGGTAGCTGCCACTCCAACCTCAGCTCTAGCAGCTTTGTGCAAAAGGTCACAGTAATCGAAAAAGGTTAGAATAATAATTAACAGCTTTCATGCTACTTTTTCCTATAGATCTCAAAAATATTACACTATTCTTACACATTTCCAACAAGTTAGCAATAACTTCTAGTCATTATTCTTGGCATGAAATGAAGCATGTCTTATTGAACTGGAAGACATTTGACCTTCTCCACACAATAATCCAGAACTCAAAAGACAGAAATCTCAGATAAAACTTCTGCATTGGCGCCAAAGCTTTGAAAATAATTCAATATGTAAAGATTGAATGTGTTGTTTTAAGTGCAAATAACAGAATACAGATAAAAGACAAAAAAAAATCACCTTACCCCCCAAGAAAGATGAACTTAACTCATATTTATACAAAGGATAGTACTCCCTGTCTTGCTTGTCCAAAACTACTCCAACACGTTTATATTTTTCTAGCAATGCAGCAATGCAATCTAGGGGACACTTGAGGTGAATAGCACCTTCAGAAACAATATTTAATCTGCAAATAAGAACACGGTTCAGCACTGATGCTTACAGCGATGAATACTAGGCTCCACACTTAATTATTAAACTATTTGAAATCAGGCTTAGGGTTATTTTTCACTTGTGCAGTTTGATTATTGGAAACAAGAGGAAATCCTTGTAGACAGGAAGGTTTCTCTTTTGTATAATAAAGATTGTAAATAATGTGCCAAAACAATCAGGAATGTTGTGAACAATAAGAGCACAAAATAAGTCCATGACAAATGTGTGGTCACCGGGACGTGGCATTAAAAAGGCCTTCCTCATCGCTCTATCAGGGAAACTTCAGGGAGTTAACGGACTCACCCAGCTACTCATGGGGTGATGCAAACGCAATGGTATCCAAGTTTGCATATTACAAGCCTTACGGGTCACTTTCCTATATATTGTTTTTACCTAATGAGTCAAAGTAAACCAGCCAAAAGTGCATAAAGACAGGATATTGTACTGAATTTAAACGCCAAATCACTTGGGGAGGTGCAGAGTCAAGGTCAATGTAATATTGTTGATCATAGGAAGTGTGTCTTGTTATTAACAATGCCAAAAACAAACAGAGGTGGGTCTAGATTAGGCGGTGGGGAGCAGTGCACAAGTGGGGCTTTCCTAAGGCAGTTCTCCTGAGCCCTAAACACATGAAAGACGCACTTATGGCTGCCAAAAATCTGACCACTTCACAAAGAACAAAAACTTACAATACTTTTGTGTGCTCTCACAAAGTCATAGATTTGGCTACCTCAGATTTAGGATACAAGCCTCTCGGCAGGCAATTAATAAAACAAACCTGTAAACGTTAAAGACACCCTGCGCACAATATTGTGGAACATTCGAGACAAAGCAATCACATCTCCATAGAGGCAGAAAAGTTACTTCATGCACTTTTAAGATCTGGCAGAACAGACAAATAAATATGGCATAGACAGTGTCTAGTCAGTCAATATCAGGTTATATGAAATGTTATGTCACAAATAGAAGAACTAACAGGAAACCTACTGTATGTAAGTTGCGATATGATATATTCTTCAACCTGAATAATGTAAGAGAAAAGTCTGCATTGCACTTTTGATAAGTGTTCTTTTAATGAAAGAAATCTTCTTGAAACTAGACAACATTTGTATGGTGTATAGTGACACCTAGTGTTGTAAAAGAGTCATTGCAGGTGTTCAGAAACTTCTGGTCAACTAGTAGTCTCTCAATTTTTATTTATTTATATCATCAAGAGCCTATGCAACCTTTAACAGATTTCTTTACTTTGGTAAGTTGTAACCAGCGAATTAAACTATTACATTTAGACAATGTAAAAAACAAGCCCAGGTATTCAGCAAATAAATTATATATAAAAAAACACATACACACACGCAAAAACAAAAAGTTTAAATAAAAACAATCATGATTTTAATCTTCCAAATACTTTCTCAAATCCCTCCAGGTCAACAATGCGTCCATAATAAGTGGAAAAGTAAAATGTCTCTGGGCTGCTGTACGTCTTCAGTTTGAGTATTGTCTCACTTGTGGCATCTCCTGTATCTGCAATAGTCATGACATCTGACACGGGGAGGAACAGGTCACTGCGCTTCCCCCAAAATGTCAGATGGGAAACTTTAAGTGTAGTCTGTGAGGGGTCTAGATACATCATCCCAACCACCCTTCTGAAGAAATAACTGGCAGTGTACAGCATAAGCCCAGCAAAACCAGCTATCCCTGTGGAGTAACCTACAAGGAACAAAGACAAATCCCCCTGTAGGTAGAAGTAGTAGACGGGCGGTAAAATGACCACAGTGATTCCAGTTTGGAGCAATTTGAGTCTAGACACAGCCCTAAGAAGCCTGATTTGTGGCAGCCTATAGATCATTGTATAAGGTTGTGTAGAATTATTTGAGTATTTGGCCGTTGTTCTGAGTTGAGCTGTAGATGGTAAAAAAGCATGGATACCACAGAACATCCAGGCTGGGCCAGAGCAGGGTCCTCTGGAGTAGGCCAAGAGGTGGGGTAGCAGTCTCTTGAGCACCAGTGACCCCATCTGGAAAAGATGAAAACTTTGGTAAAAACAAAAAAGCTCAGGGCAAAGCATGAAGTATTTTGAAGTTTTGTGTCATAGGCTATATACTATCATAAAATATCAAATACACTAATTTAGCTCAGTGACTATTCTAATAGCAAGCAGCAATATTAGGGTGAATTTCTAAATAAAAAAACTGGGACACCCCTGGTTTGTGGTGGTTGCTAATAATACAACTGTGACTCAAGTGCATAATTAAGGCCCATTCACGACTAACATGTGTCAATATAGTCACATTTTCTTTATGATTCGGTCATTTTTAAGCAGCTTTTCTGTATTTTACCTAAACAAATGACAGTTTATGCCTCTGTTTATTGTTGGCAGGGAACAAATTGGCCAAATATTTGTAAAGTATTCTTGTATAAAACTGGGACAAATCATTGGCTTTGGATAAATCTGCTGCAACAGGGGACACAGGGCTCAAAAATGGGACTGTTGCATAGGGTGACCAGATTTTCAAAATAAAAAACTGGGACATCCCTAGTCTGGGTTGGTTAGTAATAATAATACAGTGAAACAAGTGCGTAATTAAGGAAAACTGTTACGCACTCACCACTAATCTGAGTCAGTATAGTTACATTTTCTTTGTGTTTTGGTCATTTTTAAGGAGCTTTTCTGTATTTTACTTAAATACAAATGACAACTGATGCATCTCTTTACTGTTGGCAGGGATAAAATTGGTCAAAAATAGGGACATCTTAGACATTTCTTGTATAAAACTCGGACAAATCAGTGTTTTTTGATAAATCTGCTGCAACAGGGGACACAGGGCTTAAAGGTGCACTATGCAACTTTTCTTGTCTCCATAGAGCTGTTATTTATTATTCCTGGAAAGTTTCCCAGCATGGTATTAAGTGTATATATATGAAGACGCCACAAGGACAAGTTACAGGTCAGATAATATTGAAACTACTTTGTGAGCAAGCATAATCCCCCATTTTTAAATAGACATCATTAAAAAGGCACGAGCTGCAATAAATAATTGAATTAATCTTACCGTATTATATAAACAAAAATCTCCCACTTTTGCAAAGAAAATATACCCACAATAAATACTGAATCTAAAAATATATTGTTCCAGCTTTCTTATTGAACGATAACTCAATAACAAGCCTACAAAACTGGGATTGTCCCGGGTAAACAAACAGGGACGTCTGGTCTCCCTATTGCACCAATGCCAAACTAAACCAACATCATATACAGACATAATTACAGCTAGTTACTGCTAGATATCTATAGTTACGGAAAAGGGCAAAACGACTTACCATGTTCTACACATACACTTTAAAATGGTTATACATTAAGATGAACTGCAAACGGGAGCATGCTCTCTTTGACCCGGAAGTGTAACACAGGGTCAATTTAAACCAGTTGACTTGTTTTGCCTTAGCGCCATCTTGTGGTTGAGGGCGGCGACAATCAAGCGTGTATTTATCACAAAATGTAATAACAGACAGAGCCGTTCCAGCACATTTTTTTCGACCTCGCTAATATGAAAGAGTGGGAATACGGCTGTGGTGTTTATAGTCACGGTATGAGGCAACTGCACTGTTTGCTCAGCAGTTTCACTTCTGATTTTCAAACGTAAACAGGCGTCACTCCAGGAGTTATGGCTCGATATCTGATCGCGAAGAGGCTGGACTTTCCAACAGATGGGCATATGGCAAGCTAACATTAACGCCGGCTGAACTAGAATAGACTTGGTACCAGGCGGCAGCTGGGTTTTTGACCGGGGTAACATGCTGCAGCTGGGGGATGAGGTGACCCTATACTCGGTCATCTTCGTGGTGGTCCTGCTCGGGACTCGGAGCGCGGTGTGGACCTCCGCGCTCACGGTGGCTGTGTACGTGTTTGTGGCTGTGTTTCGGTTCCCTCAGGTGCCTGCTGACAGAGCCAAGCAGGTTCTCTATCCATCCAGGAGCGAGTATGGGACGGGCAAAGTGTCAGCCATCGCTCATCGGGGTGGAGGACACGACGCGCCGGAAAACACCATAGCGGCTATAAGAGAGGTACTGCGGATGGGTATGCCGGGAGTGTGGGTCTACTGTACTGAAGAGTTTACTGAAGAGTGGCCAGGCTGGTCAGGTTCAGTGAATAGTGAGATTGGCTATAAATGACCTTGGTAATCTGCGTTAAAGGTTGTATTAAGGCAAAATGGCTTGTTGGCTTTAGTAGTAAAAGGAGGGCCACACATGTGTCCTCATGAATCACACTTAATACTTTAATTATCGAAATGCATATTGCCATTTAATAACAGACTACACACTGTTGTTCTCTGTCTACTAATAATTTTGTAGGATTATAATGTAATGGGCATATTTCTACTATGTTGTACCTCCACTTTGCAGTACCCACTAGTGCAGGGGTGTCCAAAATGTATTCACTGAGGGCCGAATATTGAAACATTTTCAGAGCGGAGGACAGACTAGTGTTCAATACAGTAAGTTAGTCTGACGTGTGCATTTAACAGAGCTTTGATAGAGCTACCATACCTAATTATAAGGCATGGTAAGGCTTGAAACATACATTTTAGGTCTATATTAAAATGCAGTCTGATGCTTTTGATGTATTAGTGGTTACTTAAGGTTAGAGTAAAAAGTTTAGTCTATAATCAGTTGGGCCAGTGCAGTAACAAAATTGGGCCTGAGGGTTGCATTTGGCCCCTGGGCTGTAGTTTGGACACGCGTGCCCTAGAGTGATTTTGTGCTCGTCTGTTCCAGGCCAGTAAAAATGGTGCAATGGGGGTGGAATTGGACTTGGAGTTTTCAGCTGATGGTGTCCCGATCCTGATGCATGATGACACCCTGGACCGGACCACCAATGGGTCAGGACCACTCACAAAGAGCAGCTTCTCTGATCTAAGGAAGTTGGATGCTGCTGTTAAACACAGACTCAGGTGAATGAGAGATTAAACAATTGTGTAAACAAAAATGTAAAATTTATGTGAAACATGCTGCTTGATTCCCACAATTTGCTGAATGTCTCTTCTTACTCTTCACCCCCACGTCATCTTATATTGTCCTGTGAAAAATGCTAAAGTTCTTAAATAATCTAATAAACAAATATATAATGGGAAATGTTTTGTTTCTAAAAGGAACAAATTTTCTGGAGAGAAGATCCCGACACTTGAAGAAGCTGTTGAAGAGTGCATCAGACTTCAGCTCACCATTTACTTTGATGTTAAAGGCCACCCCGATGAGGTGTGTACTTTGCCCTTTTCATTGATTGTATCTACATTGTTGTATCATTGGAGAGGCAAGTAGCAGTAAAGAGTATGTGGTGTTAATATTTATTCATTCTGTACTTTGGACAAGAAATTGTATCCCCTAATCACACATATTTGAATTACTATTTTTAAAATGCACAATGGACTCTTTAGTATTTCATCTTCTTGGTTTCTGTTGGATCTTTGATCTCTTTGGGGGGTTTTGTTTGTTATTTCATTCTGTGGTATTTGTGAGTGTTGGACCCACTTCGACCTCCAGCTGTGACAAAGATTATGAACCCAAAACTAGTTACAAACATTTAGCTGTTTCTTTTGTTCCCTTACAGGCTGCTGCTGCTCTAAAGGCATTATACAAGAAGAACCCAGTCCTCTACAACACCAGCATCGTCTGCTCCTTTGAGCCCAAAGTGATCTACAGGGTGAATTGATTGGTTGAACTCAAACATGCATTTCAAGGTTTTTTACAAAACAGTTAAAGTAATCAGCCTTACAGCCTGTGCCCAAACACTGCAAAATAAAATGTAGATTATCAAAAATGATTAGAATTCATCCATCCATCCATCTTCTCCCGCTTAATCCAGCTGGGTTGTGGGGGCAGTTTGCTGCCCAATTCTCATAGCACCTGACCCCCCCTATGAACCCCTCTGCAGGTGGTGAGCCCACAGGAGGGATTAGAATTCAGAATTAATTAATTTGTCTTTTATTTTATTAAACATAATCTTAAAGAAAAATAAAGAGTAGACAGTGCATGACTGGGTTTACTATATTACATATGTATGGTTTATTTTTGACTGATCATGTCCTCTCTGTGTGAATGAACTGTCCCAGATGAGGCAGAGCGATCCTGCGGTCGTCACCGCTCTGACACACCGACCCTGGAGTCTGAGTCTCTATGGAGACGGGTCACCGCGGTTCATGTCTCTATGGAAACACCACTGGATGACCCTGATGGACATAGTGTTGGACTGGGCCCACCATCACGTGCTGTGGAAGTTTTGTGGTGTCTCAGCTTTCCTTATTCAGAAGAACTATGTGTCACCGTGAGTTACTGAAATTTACACCTTATTTTAGTGAGTTTACAAAAGTTTGTCATTTTTATAACTAAAACCTCTGTACATCAGAGGAATGTTTTGAGAGCTTCTGCACCACTCTGAACAAAAGACTAGGTTAAAAAATACACATAGTGAGTACAAACTGTTATTAAAATTTATAATTCCCTATAAATCTGTGTATGTATTGTTTCAAGTCTTTAAACTGTGTCTTTGCGTCTCTATTTATTGAAGGTTGGACCATGTTCACTGTTATACCATTGTTCATAGATTCCTAGTACTGTGTATTATCAAACAAAATTAATCATTAATAAAAATCAGTGTAACTTTAATGGAAGAAATGCAGATCCTGAAGAGTTTATTTTTATGTATTAAACGTGTTAATATTTTTCTTTTCTGCCTTCAGGGAGTACGTGCAGTACTGGGCCCATAGAGGCGTGGAGCTGGTGGCCTGGACTGTCAACACCCAAGTAGAGAAGCAGTATTACCAAGAGTTTCTTAACGTCAACTACATCACAGACAGTCTGGTGGAGGACTGTGAACAACACTACTGATTACTAAACACTACAATAACTTCCTTTAATACTCAGTCTTTACATTTATTTGATCAGGTATCGCTACTGACATTGTTTATGTACAGTATTATCATGCTTTCTTACAGGGTGCCATTTAAAGGGACAGTTCAGTATTTTGGACATAGGGCCTCATTTCCTACTGAGCCAGAGTGTTGAAGACGTGTGGAGACACTTTTTTAAAATATTCCATCCAGTCCTTATATTTCGCCAGTCTGCTCCACAGTGTAGCCGAGGAAAAACAATTATAACAGCAGACTGTCGATATAAATGTCTGTGTTGATACAATAATGTTTGAAATAAAACTAACCTCGCATCGCATGAATCGTTGCATGTTGAGGGACTATTTTCTCATATATCACTCCGCCACTGCCAAGCTTTTTATCAGGAAGTACAACTCACTGCTGCTCAGACATAAACCCTTCAAAAGCAGGGTTGGATTTACTTCTAAAATTATTCTGCTGACACAGACATTCACATCCACAGTCTGGCGTTATAAATAGTTTTGCCTCAGGTGCTCTGTGGAGTGTGTAAGACTGTTTTTAGTAGCAGGACAACTAGGGCCATTGCCATGCACTAGCCTAGCACCAGCAACCTCTCCAAATACAAGGACTAGATGGAATATTTAAAAAAGTGTCTCCAACACTCTGGCTCACTAGGAAATAAGGCCTTATGTCCAAAATTGTTCCTTTAAGGTTATATATACTACTTGTACAAAGATCTGTATGAATAGAAAGTTAGCATGCAGCAATGTAATGTACTGTAATTTCCAACTCAGGACTGTAATATTTGTGCAATTGTGAATTACTTCGTTAAATGTTCACTTAGATTTCCTAGTCTTAAAGATTGTGAAATAAATAGAGCAATATTGCATTTTATAAATGAACACTTAATACTGAAACTTAAGCAAATATACTTTTGTTTTATTATGTAGCTATTGCATCATATTATGTAGAATTAGTTAGTTTCTTGAATTAGAAATAATTTGATCATATTTTTGTCATCACTCCAACTGCTGGTAGTTTGTGGGTCCTCACACGTTCCCTCGAAAACAAATTACAAATGACTTCATAAAGCATATCTAGTGTGCATAGTTTGATGCTGTGGTTCACCTGTAGTACAGTTGAATGGGGATAGTCAGGAAGTGTAGTGGTGTTGGATATCACTGGGATAAACCTGTCTGAGCTGCTCCTGCCTTGATCAGCAAGTGTAGAGGCAGGTTCAACAACTAACTGTCTGTGCTGTTTTTTGATCATTTGACACACTCTTTACCTGAGGCTCTTTTAATTTTTCCCGCCTCTGTAAATAGACTTATCTAAACATTTGTTGTAATGGGTGAAAGGTTGGTTGGGGGGCGTGTTGCAAGCGTCACTGAGGTCACGCTATACACGCCGGAAATTGAATCTACAAAATATGGGCAGCGTGAAATAAATTATTGGTCATTTTGTTTGGCCTACAGTAAGAAGAAATCACTACCTAGTCTTTTATCCTACAGCATCCGTTTACAATTATAACTAATTCACACCTTCAGCTTTTAATCATTAAAATGTATGAAATGCATAAGAAGAAAAAGAAAAAATGATTTGCTCAGTGTTTGGTGACAAATACAGGTCACATATAATTCTATTAATAAAATTTACAGAAGGTCTAAGACTTCCAACTTTATATGAATGCTACTAAATCATAATATACAATTTTCACTCATAAAAGCCACATGATCGGTGACCAATTTTATACTGAAAGGTTATCCGGAAACGCACAATTAAGAGACAATGGCTTAACACATCCCAAACGCGGTCGCATTACGCGCTGATGTAAATATCCAAGTGTCCTTATTATCTGTCCATGAACTGTGCCGTGGACAGTCAAGCCCCGGCAGCAGCAGCAGCGGTGGAGCGACCCGCAGCCAGTCACACAGGGCGCATTACGCACACCTCGTCCCGCGGCATGTGGAGGAGCAGCCGCTGGAACTTTCTCCTTGGATGACCTCCACGATCCTGTGACCGTGGCTTGAGAACCGACGGGCACCAGTTGTTAAGAGGACGACCTGAAAACACCACTGGTTAAGTCTAAGCCCCTGTTTTTGCGGGCTGCAGGGCGAGTTGGGGACACGTCTTTACGTCATTTGGCTGCGGGTGTAGTGGCGAGGCGCAGACTGGACAGCTGAAATTTGCACCGACAACCATTCAAGCTTATAGGAATTAGGTTTTCTATATTGCTGGCGTTCACATGATGTACACAATCACCAGAGGTCCCAGTAAACTTGTTACACAACGAAGGACAGGTGAGCATTGCGCATATTATCTAAATGCGTAATGATGTAACTTATCGTCATTTTTTCCTGTTTTGGGGTTACTGTGCATTTTGATGTGGACCAAATCGTAATTAAATTGGACGCTTTTGTTTTTAAGGACCCACTCAACAGATCGAGAGCAAGTTCAGCGACTTGAAACTTAAGCCCACGTCTTGGTTAACCTCAAAGTAAGTAACGTGCGTCGGTTTGATCAATCGTGTGTTTTGTAAATACTAAGACCCACGATAGTTCAAGCAGCGCCCATGGGCCCAAAATACTTCACACGTGTCCCTGTTCCTACATGTGATCAGGTATCGGGGACTTTGAAAACGCCGCTGCCTCGCACATGAGTTATTTCTGCATGATGATCTATACACGTTGAGGAAATAATGAAATGTCTAGTAAAGTAAATATGTTTAGTTTTCCCCACACTGCCAAAAGGCCCAATCGAATAAAGTCAACGCACTGGTCCTTGCAACATCCAGTGTTGGATACAAGTACAATCTTTTAGTTCTGGGGTAATCGGGGTAAATGCTTTTTCGAACTACAGCCACATCTAACACAAAGTTAAAGGTGCAGATGGTATCTTTTCCTTTGGAAGCTCCATCACCTGTCCCTGATGCTTTGCCTACAATGTTCCACAGTATTAAAAGCTGCTTTTATTGCTTAAAAACTACGGGGAGCAGACTCACCTCTCCACAGTTCTGAGTTTTGGCATGAGATGATGTTACTATGGAACATTCTTTGCAAAGCAATAAGATCTCCATGGAGAAAATTAAGTGCCAAACCCTCCACCAGAAAAGTTACGTACTGCCTCTGTAATGCCTATGTGGTCTTTTTTGGCCCATTACCAACCATATGAGTAAACTAGATTAGTAAAATGTTAATATCATTACATCACAGTGTTTGCAGAGCTCTTCATAAAATGAGATTCTCTGTAAGTTTAACATTGGTGTGCTTTGTTTGTGCAGCTCTCCTCCTCCAAAGATCGTGTTTCATCGCATCAATGGGAAGCGTTACAATGGAGCAGCTCCACACAGCAGTCCATCTGAAAGCTTCACGCCTGCACATGAGGAGAATGTCAAATTTGTATTTGAAGGTGAGGCTAACCACACACAGTCAACTGAAGAACTGAATATTTCAATAAATGAATGATAGACAAGGTAAGGTAACTATTTATACAGCGCTTTTCACAGACACATGTCCCCAAAGATTCTTTCCAGAGCATTATTTACAGAGCATTATTCATTCACTCCACTCCTGGTGGTGGTAAACTACTGTTGTAGCCACAAATGCCCTGGGGCAGACTGACAGAAGAGCAGCTGCCAAGCCAATCGGTGCCATCAGTCTCTCTGACCAACACTCATGCACACACCACTTTCAACAAAGCAAATTAAAAGATGCAAAATAAATGTACTTGCACTTTACAAACCCCTCCATAGAGCCACAACCTTGAGTCTTATCACGGGGCAGAGCTGATAAACGTCCCAGGAGTATTTGACACATTTTAGTTTGTCTAATTTTCTGCAGCATGGCAAGAGGTGGAGCAAAAACTTGAAACCGGCGCAGACGTGACAGACAGCAAATGCCCTGTCCAGTATGCTGAGAAGACCCCAAATGCTGCAATGAAGAGTGAGTCAACAACACACACACAACTTGGGCTGATAAAAAGGCTCAATGTCACAATGTTACCCCAATTACCCCAGTACCATGAATTTTTCCTAAACTTTTTCAGGTAATCCCCTCATCTAGGACAGTTCTAATCTACCACTTAAATCAGTATAAAATCTTTTTATCATAATTTGATATCACAATCGGTAGCAAGCAGTTTCCATAGTATCGTATTAGATTTGAAAATATTTGTATTGTGACGAATCATACAACAGAAATTTTTCCTGATTTTTTTTCCTAATGTTTCCCATGTTCATTAAATGTTTGACTAAAGGCACAGCACAGGCTAACCAGCCCTATGGGAACTAATGTCAGTGACGCATTTGTACATTTAAAACTGACTGATTTTGTTGTGGCTTATACAGTTTCAGAAATGTAATATGAAAAAAGTATCCCATTATTGGTTACCACATCGCTGATTGACCCACAGCAAGCTTTCGAATTTTTTTTAATACAATTTCAAACTTTTCCAAATTAGGAAAAATGAAAAGGAATTTTACTTTAAACAGGTGACCAATATCTTTCTTTATGCAGATTTTATTGCACAGTGAAAGATAAAGTACTCATTGTTTGTTGCCTGTTGAACCTTGGTTTACAAATCAAATGTGTTTATTGTTATTGTTAAATTCAATAGTTAAAGTTTAATGAATGATTATCAGGCATGGCTGTAACTGTAAAGCAACTGCTGTAAAAGTTTAATCTAATCTTTCATTAAACAATGTGGGTTCATACCTGCCTAAACCAGTCTAGAAAGTCATGCTAGGCTTAGTTCATTCAAGGATAAAAGTACATAGTTTTATTCCCATCAGCCACCTCAGAAATGATCTGGATTATTGCAACTTTACCCAGGTCTTATTGGTAAGGCTGCAATAAGAATAACAATTGCTATTTGAGGGCTTTTTAAAGTAATTTACTTTATAACTTGTGTCTTGCAATTAGGGACAGGCCATCTTTTTTCTTAGTCCCAATAAATTTAAAGGTAATATCTTTGAAATGCATCAGACATGTGCTAAAATGTAAATTGGGGTTCCAGTATTGCACACAAGTGAAAGGACAGTAAAGTAAGTGGTGTATGGCCTTGTGTAAAAGATTATACTGCAAGCTTCAGTCAGATAGTTTTGAGCTTTCATAATGGACTAAACAGTAAAATTATCTGTAACTTTGATATTATCTTGTTGTAACTGCTGTTGTCTCTGCAGATTTTGTGCCCATTGACCTGGAGGAGTGGTGGGCCCAGCGCTTCTTGGCTAACATTGCTAACTTATCCTGAGCGCACACGAAGTCTGTGCAGTGACGGTGGTCCCAAGCTAAAGCTACAGCGGGTGATCTTCATCACAGACAGCGTCTATGGATGAATGTAGGAGCCTAATGTAGTGAAGATACAGAGGAGACTGGGCCAGCAGCACATACTGCCTCTCCACTGAACTGATGTGAAGTGCTGCCATGCATTACTCACTTGAATGATGTACTAACATGCCTCCTGTTTCAGCTGTATGCATTTCTTTGCTGATCTTTAGATAAATATTTTGAAAAGCAAAAAAGTAAACGTGTTTTTCAAGATTTTGTCTGAATCTTTCTTTTACATCATATACTTGCATATATAAGTGTATACAGCATGCTTATCTTTAAGATTTTTTTTAAAAAGGTCAAAATTTAAACATTTATTTTATGTATAAAATCTATCTGTATAAATATAAAACACATTCTTAATGACAAACATCTAAAAGTATTTTGCTAACATGAGTGTAAAAATGTCCAAGTTAATAAAATGTCAAAGGACAGTTAAAGGGGCTTTTTTTCGCCTCACTCCGCCCTCTCCTGATGCCTTAGTCTTTTTGACCCTCCTCCGGCTGGGGGCAGAATGGCCCGGTTTGGCTGTGGTGAAGGTGATGCACTGAGAGTCCAGGTAGTCTGCCAATTTAGTGAGACCGAGGCGAATCCCTGCAGCCTTCAGCTGCTGCTGGAGCTGAGAAAGGACCAGAGGCTTATACTGCAGGATCTGGTCATAGAGCGAAGGATCTGACAAAATGAATGTGTGGACCTCTTGGAGCCGGCTCTGCAGCCGAGAGGCAGACTGAGAGGCAGAGATGCCCCCATCACTGTCTGAGTCCCCATCAGACAAGTGCACAACCTCTGGGTTTGACCTGTACAAACAAAGAACATGCTAGGACTGAGTATATAAGGCACTGAATAACTTGTATTTATAATTGTGCAGTGTAGGGTAGGAAAATATCTGCAATAGATTGAAAATAAAAGGTCTAGTTAATTACTTCACAGTGCAGAGAATGACAAATGAAAGTCTATTTTTTTTTTTTTTATAAAGTATACACATGTACCTGTCTGATTCTGCAGTGGAGGAGGTAGTGGAGCCTTGAGAAGCAGACAGGGGCTCATCGTCCTGGGGCGCTTTAATAGATGAGGTGGTGGTCATTATTGTTTTAGGCTGTTTGAACTTGGCCATGGCAGAGGCCTGTCTGACAGCTGCTAAAACTGGGGCTTTGGCTAGAGCCGTTTGTCCAGCAGAGGGCGCTTCATCCTCAGAATCAGAACTGACCAGCTGGTGAGTGTACTGGTGGATTTCCTTAAGTTTTAAAACCATTTGTCGTTTTGGTAAAGGCCGAACTCCAAACCTAAAAACATTCACACAAAGCATAAGGCATTTGCATGAGACAGATGGTGAAAACAGAGCAGGGCCAGACCGACTAATCTGACAGAGGCTGTGGAGGAGGTGATTAGATTGTCTCCTCAATGATTAAAAAGCTGTTTCTTTAATGAATGGCTACTTACTTGTTCAATTTGTTCTTGAGCTCTGGTGTGTCCATGTCTGAGTAATGGGGCATTGGAGTAATGGGGACCAGGGCCTGCCGCTTTTTGAAGTTAGCCACTAAGCAAACACAACAGAATAATGAACTTAAAACCATGACAGGTTGATGCTGTATTTCCAAATGATAAATATGTGAGAAACATGAGCACTTACCTGGAGTCTTGCATTGCACTGGAGGTTTCAATCTCTCAGACAGAGGTGGGGCTACGTCCTTCTCTTCATCTTCCTCCTCCCAACTGTCCCAGATTTTAGAGTCCGTGAGGCTGTTGTTGATGTCCTGAGGTGGTTCAATTTCAGGTGGTGAAATTGCAGTAGCTGTTTTCGCTGACATTGTGTTTGGAGATTCAAAAATACTTGTCCCTACATTGTATTGATTATCAGGGGCCATAGATGTGGTTGAGGGGATTGATTTGATATTGTTCATGCTGTCCTGCTGCTGCACAGACTCTTCGCTGTTGTCAAGTTTGAGGCTAAAACAGGGATTTTCCGCACATGCATCCAGACCCCACGAGTCACTGAAAGCCATTGGAGGCTCATCCAAAAAGCTTTGCCTAAAACTGGGTTCATGGTCTTCAGCCTGAAAACAATCTTGATCACTTTTTGCCAAACTTGCATTCTCATTTTCCACTCTGTTGGTTATATTGCAGTCTTCTGATGATTTGCTTTTATTGCTAGATTTACTGTTTATCTTGCAGTGTGAAGAGGAGGCCTGTTCCGACAAAGGAGATAGGTGAAAGCTCTGCACCTCTGCTTTCTCTGGACTAGGTGAGGTCCTTACTGTAGTATTTTGGGTTAAAACCATATTTTCTGCACTGAATGGTGAAACTGGTGGTAGCTTGGATGTTTCAGTCTGTACAGGTGTGCTACTATAGGCCGGGAATGGGAGGGGCGTGTCCTGTTTGGAAAAACTGAGATTTCCGTGGTGAGAATACTTGGAAGGACTTTGAGGTACAGCAAAACCGGAAGAGTCCAACTTTTTGTCGTTCGTCAGATCTAAGCAGCTTTTTCTTTCCCTTGTATCAGAACTGGAAAGTGAGCTTTTAGACATTGATTCTTCATGCTTTGGGAAAAGTTGAGTCCTACAAATGCTGCTTTTGGTTTGAGAAGAACTGGTGCGGACACTCCTTTCGGGCTGGATTGGTGTTGAGGGGATAAGCCAGGATAACTCTGCAGAACAGTCTACCATGCTTACCTCACCACTGGGAGGCTGGCAGTCCATTTTATCTGTGTTAAGATCCTTTGAATTAGGTGTATTCGGGTCTTTAATACTGGTGAAGCTATTTACATGTTGTGGTGAAGGGCTGTTTGAACTCTGAGTAAGGTCTATGTTCATGTCATCACTGGAGTCAGACAAAACAACTAACTCTGGTTCTTTGTCTTTTAGAGAGTTTTGAGAGGATAATAGCTTAAAAATGGCTGAGGCATCATTGTTTTTTACAATTTCATTTTTCTTCATCACATCTACTCCATCGCCCCTCTCCAAAAACTCTGGGGACAAAGCTGGAGACAATCTAGGAGACACACCCGGGATAGGCATGTTTTGTGCGTTAGGTGGAGGACTTGGGGACAGCTTGTCAATCACACTCGTTGAGGACTGAAGCAATGTTCTGACTGACATTTCAGATGACAGAAGACGAGCAGACAGAGGAACCTGCATCCGAGACTTATGTTCAGGTAAAGTGGAGAGCTCTTTTTCCTCAAACTCACCCCAGGTTTCGGAGAAAAGACGGTTGTAGCTGTGATCTAAACTGGTATTAACATGCTCACTGTTTTCTTTTGCAACTTCAGTTTTGGTTGGACTTAGAGATACTTCAGTATGATCTTGATTATCAACCACTTTTTCCTCCTCTACACTGTCCCTTTCCTCTTCTCTCTTTTTCTGAGTGGCAGCAAACTCATATATTTCTACCAGTTCATCTTCGTTCACTTGTTCCTCTTGGATTTCTCTGTCACGAGGCTGGTTGTCCATCTCTTTATCAAAAGTCTTATGGTCTGTCCCGTCATCTTCATTGTCCTCTTCATTCCACATGGAGCGCAGTAGCTCAATAAAAGCCTCATCTGTTTGAGTGTTTGGGTTCTCACCGTCTTCGCTCTGAAACATTGCCTCTTCTTGAAGCTGGCAAAACTCCACAAGATCTTTCAAGTCAAACCTGGAAATAGAGGTGAAAAGGTAAATTGACAAAAGAACAGCACAGCACCATCGACCCAAACAAGCATTTCCTTTTACTTTGGAGGTGTCAGAATGATTTTTTTTATGTTATGATTACTGTGACAATAATCATTCACAGTTATTAACACTGTGACCAAACAACAGTGAAATCCTTAATTTAGTTTGTCTAACTCTAGATCACGATTCCTAAAGTATGTGAACAGCTTAATGAAGTCAAATTTTCTGAATGATAAAGTCACAGAAGCAGCCAGATTAAAAATAAATAAATAAATAAATAAATAAAAAGAAGAAACTTTTGACAGTGTAGATTGAATATTGACTGACTGAATATTAATACTACTACTAATAATAGTAGTAGTCAGGGACGTAGGTTTGGTCTCAGCTTGAAATCCAACTAGTTCACACTCTCACACACTCTCTCACACTCTCTCTCACACACTCTCACTCTCACACTCACTCTCACACTCACTCTCACACTCACTCACACACTCACTCACACACTCACTCACACACTCACTCGCACACACACTCACTCACACACTCACTCACACACTCTCACTCTCTCACACTCACATACTCACACTCACACACACTCACACACCCTCACACAAAAACCTTAACCTGTACCAGTCTTGTGTTGTCTAATTCCATGGACACAGATGTTTCATTAGCTTCAACAGTCGAGCTTTATTAGTAGCCAGTTAGCAGGCTAAACTAGCACTAATTCATTTACAGAAAAACGGGAGCTGGTCAGCAGTTTTCCATGAATTCCATGTCCATGCTTATTGCAGATATATGTCGGGGCTTTATTCTGTTGGCTACAGTTAATAGGCAGTGTAACAATTAGGCTACATTATAACATGTTTGCAATTAATAGGTTTGCATTGTGTTACAGCTCAAAGATATCAACCTGATGTGGGCACACTACTTACTTCCACTGTGGTGAAATATCTTCTTACCCTCCTGTGGGCTCACCACCTGCAGAGGGGTTCATAGGGGAGTCAGGTGCTATGAGGATTGGGCAGCAAATTGCCCCCGCGACCCAGCTGGATGAAGCGGGAGAAGATGGATGGATGGATGGAAATATCTTCTTATATCCCTTTTTATTTTTGGGTGGTGGCACAATTGTTTTGCCTGATTCATCAGCCGGTTTCACTACTTTGTGGCCATTGGTGAGAAATGAAATAGAGCGGACAGCAGAGGCACTAGTGTGAGCAGCACAGCGGCACATGCAGCGTGTGCGCTTCCCCAGTTTAGCTGATGGCACCAATGAATAGCAGCATGTGTAATCCGGTTGTCATATCACTGAATACATCTCAGAACATCTAGTATACAAAATGTGAACTAAAACATGTTAAATTAATACTACAGAATTAAATATTGGAATAAATGTATCGATCCATCCATCCATCTTCTCCCGCTTAATCCAGCTGGGTCTCGGGGGCAGCTTACTGCCCAAACCTCATAGCACTTGACCCCTCCTATGAACCCCTCTGTAAGTGGCGAGCCCACAGGAGGGTGGACGTCATGGTCCTTGATGTTAGTTCATAGGGGTGCCCCGCCGGGCGTGAATTGCTCCGGGGACAGTGGCAGGTGGGGAGTTTGACTGGGGCGGTACACCTGTCAAACAGTAACGCAGGTGTCCAAAGGCGAGCTCAGGGAGGACAGAAACCTCCCGTGGAGCAGAAGGGCAAAAGCTCGCTTGATCTTGGAATAAATGTATATTTTGGTTCATTAAAATAAAATAGCAAATATTGGTAAGGACTATTTTACCTTCCTCAAATATTGGTTGTGACATATCCCCACTGTCCCTATGCAAATCCATGCCCTTGGTAGTAGTAGTAGTAGTATCTACAAATAATAATAATGTTTATCAATTAATGAAATAATCTTAAGAATAATTTTGTAGTTTTCATTTTTTGCCACTTGCTATTGTTATGGCTTTTCTGAATTTCATTTATCTAAACTGCCTGATTATTTATTGGTAATAAAACGTGATGATCAGATAATAAACTAATAAAACAATCCCCTTTAATTAAATAGCAAAAGTGAGACCTGGATGCCAGCTCTAGGACATACGGACGTAGTGATGAGGGAAAGGAGCAGTGGGCAGTGTAAAGGAATTGCAGCAAAGCAAACACCGCCTGTCCTGGGATGTCATTCAACAACACCCTCTGAGCAGCAGGCACGCCCTCCTCCTGCACCCCAAAACCACTCTCGTGGATCTGGAAAGAGAAATCATTGATTATTATTATCCATCAATTATATAAGTAAATAATGAGGATATAGATGGAAATGCTTTGATTTTACATTATGAGTATATCAAATAGTGAAGTATCAATTGTTTACCATCTCGGCCAGCAGGGGGCAGCGAACATACACCATAAAAGAATGAGCAAAGTAGACTTCGCCACTGTCCACTTGTAGCTGCACATCACTGAGCTGACGATTGTTCACCATGGTGCCCAAGTCTAAAGCGAGTTTAGACACAAGCAGCTAAAATGAAAAAGCACAATAATAACATCAGAAAAGACTTTTACAAAAACAAAAATGCTTTTTTTTAGTCTTCTTACAGATTGCTGTCTTCCCTCCTTTTCTTCTTGCTTCGACACAGTTCTCATCGGGCCTTTATGATTATTGTCCAGTGTTTCAGGTAAGAATCCGCTCACACCATCATTATTCTGCTCCTCCTCCACCACAACAAATCCACTTGAATGTAAGTTTAAGGTGTGACTTGTGCTGGTTTGCTGGTCTGAGGGAACACACATTTTGATTAAAATACTGGCTAGCAGCATGGTCCACAAATCAGGAAGTGGAATCAAAAGATTTAAGTGATGACAGTGCTTGAAACTCATGCAAGTAGAAATTTTGTTAATACTTTTCTCAATCCAATAACTGTTTTACATTTATGCAAAAGTAAATTATATAAATATCACTACTGACAAACAAAATATCAGTTAGTGAATAGAATCAATTATTCTATTGACACTGTTGTAAAAATTGTAATGATGCAGTTACAAAGGTGGGCTAAAAAGAATCAACATATATTTTAATTTTTGATCACCTTTTGTGAATTCAGTGGTAGAGAAGCCATACTGTGTCAGTGTCATCCCATCTTCAGCCAACTCCATGAGGTCTCTAAGGGCCTGGCTGCACCTGGGCAGCTGCCCTGTGCCTGGGGTGGAGACAGCAGAAGAGTGCCCTGTCTGAGAGGCAGGAGGTAGGGTGGAGGATATAGGAGTCTTTATTTTCAGATTCTGCACTGGAGTGTCTGTCTTTTCCCCATTTGCAAATGATGGCACAATAGTCTAGAAGAGACAAAAAATAAAACAATGAAAACATCTAAATATAACATATTACAATACTTTACTCACCATTGCTGAGTCCTGGGGTACAATGAAGTCTCTGAGCTCAGGAGCATAAAAGTCAGTTGGGCAATAAACTGAGAGCAATGCACTTTTCTGCCAAAGGGGGGAGGCACCACCCCAGCCAGGCAAAGTGGATGTGCAACGGGTGGGAGTTGGAGGAGAGGGGACATGATTGCAGAGCAAGAGAGCAGAGACGCGTGCCTGTATCCTGGACAGAGCTGCCTCCGGGTCCTGAACCATGAGCAGCGGAGGGGGCCGAGGGATTCTACCTTTTTTCTTTTTGCTACGTCCTTTACCTACAGAGAGAAATATTCAAGTTCAAAGTCAAAAAGAGTGCATAGACAAAGTATATACAGCATTTATTAGAGATTATAAAAGGGAAAAGCACTGCTTGCTTCACTTCACAAATGAATAAATTAAATGGTATAAAAATCTGAAGATTTTTTTAAGAAGTTAAACTTTCTATTCAATTTCAACCAATCAAATAATAGATAAGATACCAGCATTTGGTATCCACTTAAAATGTGGACTTTTGGACATGCTGGGGGCAGTTGTCTCTGTAAGGCTCTGGCTCTCAACTTGTGGTTCCTTTTGCTTCTCTCTCTCTAGTTCCAGCAGTGATGAGGACAAGGCCATGGCCATCATTGTGTCTTCATCCAGATCTTCAACCTTCTTACTTGGCTTCTTATTTGCTGGCATGTTTGCCTTGGATCCTTTTCGTTTTTGGCCTGTAGTCTGTGGACTGTAGATGAAACACAATGGGGGTTTATTTAAGTTAACATAGACATATATTAATGTATATGCAGGAGGTCCAGGTGGGGTGGCAGTGGCACATACTTTGTGGTTGTGTTGCTTTGGTTTTCCGCAGCCTGTCTCTGCAGGGCCTGCATGAGCACTGCAGGGGGAACTCCCATATCTGATGAGCAACGCTTCAAATGGGATGCCCGACTTTTTTGTGACTTGAACTTTTTTCCACAAATGGGACATTCCATGACTTCTGGGGGCGGTGGAGGTGCTGTATGGTCCTCTCTTTCATCTAAACATCTGTAAAACAAAATTAATGTATAGTTTAGTAATGATGCTGGGGCACCCTGTCAGGAGCCATGAGCTGCTACAATACAGCGCTTAGAGACCCATCTCCAGATGTTGACTTAGGCTTGGTCAGGACCACCTTAGCTCAAACATTTGACAAAAGACACTAGACAAACAACCGGAGTTCCCAGATGAAACTCACTGAGGCACAAGAAGAAATGTGCAAAAACAGATATGAAAGCCTATTTTCAAATGTCATTCTAATCTCTGAGCCACTGCCATCCCAATAAGTATGTCAGAATTCTCGATTGACTTATTGTTACAGTTTATGAGAGATTAATTATATTTTAGACTCTATTTATTGTGTATATCTTTTATTTGCACTAATGGGAAACATTTGATCTTTTTTTTTTGTTTAACCAAAGTATATTTATTGAACTCAATGATAAATTTCGAAAAGGTATTTGCTGGAACCATCTTGCATTACTGTGTCAGTGGCCTGACACCTAATATTATTGTTCCATCCATCCATCCATCTTCTCCCGCTTAATCCGGCTGGGTCGCGGGGGCAGCTTGCTGCCCAATACTCATAGCACCTGACCCCCCTATGAACCCCTCTGCAGGTGGTGAGCCCACAGGAGGGTGGACAACATGGTCCTTGATGTTAGTTCATAGGGGTGCGGGCATGTTTTGGGTTGATGGGGGAAACCGGAGTACCCGGAGGAAACCCATCCAGACACGGGGAGGAACATGCAAACTCCACACAGAAAGGCCCGGGCGACCCGGGGATCGAACCCGCAACCTTCTTGCTGTGAGGCCTGAGTGTTGCCACTCAGCCACCGTGCCGCACGATAATTTGTTGAGGAATATATTTAACTGCAATCACTGAGTCAGTGATTAGTGCAAAGCAAACAATGAATGCAATGTTAACTGTCTTCTCTTCTGAGAGGCAGAAAAGTGCTACATAACACATATTATTATTATTCATGTAGCAAAAGTAACCCCATTACAGTAACAAAATTCTATACCTGTTAATGTGTTGTGTGCGTCCCTCAGGTGTCATGTGTGAAAGGTCCTTGTTGCAGAGTTGACAAAAGAACAGCCCCTCATCCTCCAAGTGCATGGAGCGGGTCTCTCTGTCCAGCTCCTCCTGCAAACGCATCGCCAAAGCTTCATCACTGTCTTCAGGTTCAGGGAGGGCTACACTCTGAGACTCTTCTTGACCTTAGTACACATCAACACAAAACATTCAGTTAAAGAATAGACCTCTATTCATCTATACCATAGGTAGATAAACAAAGTAAAATTAAATACCTTCCTGAATTTGGTTGTGCCTCTCCTGTTCTGTGGGTTGACTCTTGCTTCCCAACACCAGCCTTTGTGGACTTGATCTTTTGAATTTCTGCATCTTGTGGACCACCTGATCTTTAGCCCTTACCCCAGGCTGTCCTGGGGCAGACCCTGTACCAACATTCTGTGTACCATGGACAGCAGAAGAACCTTGAGGCTCTGTGTTATCATCTTTCTTGACTTTCTTTTTTCTCTTTTCTCCTCCTCCAGACGTCTGGCTGCTGAGCGGTTGTCTACATTTCTTTGGCTCTTCCTGATCCACAGTTTTCTTGCGGTTCCTTTTGAGGAGCTTGGAGCAAAGGTCTACAAAATCCTGATCCGAGTCATCCATATTAGTATCTTATTTTTTCACATACCTACAGGCTGTCGAAAGATGGACTTAGGTAGCCTTTAAACAGTTAGCCATGCTAACACGCAGGTATTAGTTTAGCCTACTTGTTTTGGAAACATAACCTGTGGTTATTGTGCTAGTCAAATGATGGATAAAACATACATTTGATCTGGCCGCTTAGGACTATAAAACCTGCAGTTAAAAGACCCGTAGGTTATTGTTTTCATTTTAAAAGAATCACGTTCAACTAAACCGCTGCATGTTGTTGTTCCGGTCACGTGGATAGATAGTTCTTCCGGTCACATGACTTTATCCTGAGCGTTCACATGAGTTTGGGCCATGGATCTGGTAAAATAACCATTCTACTAAGCTTCTTCCTAATACTAACCAAATAATACTTTAATATCATATTGGGGTGAGGAGCCTACTCGTTTTCCTAGATATTCAAAATTTCGCACATGTAAGAGTTTGTGTGCATTACCGCCACTACCACTAGACAGAAAAGTACCGTAATATCTAATACAAACCATATGCTCCTACCCAACTTTGTTGTTGTTGAATTGAGTTTGTAAAATTAATTCAACGTTACTAACATAACGGTCTTATAAATATAGACTGTATCATTAATACTTACCATATCTGCCCAATTATAAAAGGACAATGCACTATTAAATCAAAATGAACGTTAACTTACAATGTGCGTGCAAATACATGGCTTTAATCCAACTTGTAGGATCCAAAGAAACAGTACCAAGTTGCAACAAATGGAAAACAAAACCAAAAAGATGGGCAATGTCTCGTTATTATACACTCAACAGAGTACTGGAGTTCTTCTGTTGCACACAGTTTATTTAACAATATGGTATATAAGTAAGAAATGAGTCTTTTACCAGTTTGTACAGCGATTTCATTCTCTCTTCCTTATATTTATAGTATTTTAATAACTTGATTTACAATAGGAGAAAAAGGTAATCCCCAAATTCAAGTTTTTGTGTGAGGGGAATGACTGTTGACATTTTGTTTTCCTTGTGATGAATCTCAAGTGTGCCCTTCATCTCTATACATGTGTAAAATTTAGAAGATGAGGGTCATTTAGGATGTAGCATATAGACAACCAGCAATCATTCCTCCTCAGATCAGGGGGCTAGTCTTTTTCTCACACTCTCTTTACACTTTACAACATCTGTATGACAAGAAAGTATGACAAACGTTTTTACACCCGCAAAGACAGATTTTTTTTTTTTTTTCAAATAACAGGCCACTGAGACGGCAGTCCTTATTTTCTGAAACCAATTTTAGAGACTGAGGGTTTGTGTCAGGGTCTTCATGTGCACCTGCGTGCATGCTTGTGTATTCACAACCTGCAGCAGTCCGTTTCCTATACAATTACAACAGAGTGCTCTTCATACACAAAAGAGAAAGGGAGCGGTTTTGTCCCTGAACGCATCATTTGGATTAATGGTACAACACTAGATAACAACAAACAAAACCCTGGCCCAACTCCCTGACAAAACAAATATTTTACAGTTGCAACACAAAATGCTTTAAGGTCTTTCTCCAAAGGTACAAAATAAAAGATATGAATATAATAATGCAATTGTACATTTTCTTTAATAAAAGAAACAAGGCGGCATGGAACCATACCAAAAACAAACCAAAAATAAGTTGAATATTGAACAGATTTGGTCTCAACCAAAAATATATTCTTTATGATTTTTATTTAAGAAGCAACTTGCAAATCCCTCAACATTTTAAGGAAGAAAACCCCAAAGAACAGGGTATAGGAAACAATTATATTCCCAAGAAGTGTTTAATTATTTTTTTGACCAAATTGTCTTTATACAGAGGAAACTTTATACATGTCAGTACAAAAACGTTCTCTGTCTTAGAAAGCACAAACAAAGCCCTCTAAGTTGGGAATCCAGAAAAACAGGACAGGAGGCCGGTCCAAAAGGAAGAATACTGTTCAATATGTTCCCAGCACAGATGCTACAATCCCTCAACAAACTTCTCTAGAGTGTCCCCCGTAGCATCTCCCACCATCCCCAATTCACTGTTCAATCCTCCTCTGCTCGGTGTGTTAAGCTGTGGTAGCATGGCGCTCTGTTCTGGAGTCCCCAAATGTCCCTGCTCCATAGATGCAGACAGAGGGCCCCCTAAGCCGGGGTGCGGCGAGCCAGTGTGAGGCGGAGGAGGGTGCTGTGGAGAGGGCTGGGGCTGCACCTGTGGGGAGGGGCTGGAATGTGGTGGGAGCTGTGGCTGTTGGGGAGGCTGTGAGGGTGGGCAGGGCGATTGGACTGGGGCAGGGGACCGCACCTGGTTGCCGAGAGCATTGGTAAGTGCAGGCTGTCCGGGAAGGTGAGGGCCACCCTGTGCCTGTCCTGCCAACAGGTGAGTCTGCGGGCTCATGGGACTGGGCTGAGCGGGAGAGCCCATCTGCTGTTTGAGCACAGCCTGCTGCTGCGGGGGGAGCTGTTGCTGCTGCTGCTGTAGCATTCGTTGGTGCAGTAGATTCTGGGTAGAGTCCATAGCCATACCAGGCTGGCCCATTTGGTTCATTGGTGACAGTTGGCTCATAGGTCCCCCTGGTGCCCCACCCCCGGTCTGCATGGTGATCTGCTGCTGCTGCTGCTGCATGCGGAGCTGGGAGTAGGTGGCAGGGCCGGGGGCCTGAGCGGAGAACTGGGTGTGGCCTTGGGGCATCACACCCTGCTGCTGCTGCTGTTGTTGCTGCTGCTGTTGTTGTTGTTGTTGTTGTTGTTGTCTGAGCAGCTGCCTCCGGTATATCTCCTGGAGCTGAGGGTTGTTGCTGTGTGCTGCATTCATGAGCTGGCCTTGGGGTCCCAGGGCTGCCATACCCTGAGCAGTGGGCTGCTGAGGGGGCATACCCGGCCTCTGAACAGCTCCCCCTTGCATTGTCATGGTTTGCATCCCCCCCATCTGCTGCTGCTGCTGCTGCTGAGGCTGGCCTGCCTGCTGCTGGGGTTGGTTGGCATGGTACTTTGCTGTCCGCTGCTTAATGAAGGCAGCCATGAGCTGAGGGTTCGACTTAAGGATGTTAAGAACCTGCTGCTGTTGCTGTGGGGAGCTGGGAGACTTCAGAGTCCGGAGCAGATCCTGCAGAGCATTAGGCGCGATTGCCCCGGGCCTCTGAGGTGCCTGTGGCCGGGGTCCAGGCTGTTGGGAGATTATCATCCTCTGCCCTGGTTGAGGTTGCTGTCCAGGTGGCATCATGGGCCGCTGCATGGCCATGGTTTGCTGTGGATTTTGTCCTGGGACTAGACCTGGCTGCTGGGGCTGAGAGGTCTGCATAGGGCCTGTTGCCCCAGGCCACTGCCCTGGAGCCATGTTGGGCTGCATGACTTGTGGGGGTCCTCGAGGCCCAGGGACCATCTGCATGGGAGGCTGCATTGGGCCAGCCATGCGTTGTTGAGGAGGCGGGTTCATGGGCATCCCGTTGATGTTGACCCTGTAGTTCTGTTGGTTCTGCTGGGCCTGTGCAATGATCTCTATGTGTCGTGCCATTTTGACAGCAGCCGGTGGCGGCTGCTGGGCCATCTGCTGCTGTGGCTGAGGGGGCTGGGGCAGAGGGGACTGCTGCTGGTGCAGAGGAGAGGCCTGAGGGCCAGGTTTCCCTTGAGACACCTGAGACTGAGGCTGTCCATTGCGTGGGGCATTAGGATATGAGGGGGACATCACACCCACAGAGTTAGGGGTCTGTGGCTGATTGGACGGGGGCTGCTGTGGAGTCTGAGGAGTAGTGGGCTGTGCATGACCAGTGGGGGTATTGGGAGCAGCAGATGCAGGTGGAGAGGGTAGTGGCATGGTCCTGCCCTGCATGGTGGCCATTCTTCTCCTCATCATCTGGGCCTGTTGTAGCCTATGCTGCAGCTGCTGCTGGCGAAGCTTGTGTTTGATATTCAAACAGAAAGGGACCGGACACTTGTTCTCCTGACAGTGCTTGGCATGGTAACAGCACAGAGCAATGAGCTGTTTGCAAACAGGGCAGCCACCATTGGTTTTGCGTTTGCACCCTTTGGTATGCTGGACCACACGCTTCATCTTCTGGCAGGAAGGAAGTGAGCAGTTGGCATTGCGACACTGACAGGCGTGGACCAAGGACTGGATGCAGCGCTGGATGCTCAGGCGCCGGCTCTCCTGGGGGCTCTTGGAGGGCTCCCCGCTCTGACTGTTGTTGTCGTCGTCCAGACCAAGACCCCACTTGACCATCTGATGCTCATGGCCCTTTGAGTTGTAACAGTTGATGCACAAATCAAAGTCCTGAGCAAGAAAAATACAAGAATACAGTAATTTTGATCCAACAAAAATAGTGCATAATTCAAAATACAAATCAACAATACAGGCTGTGTGCTTACCTCACAAACTGTGCAGTGCCAGCGAGTCTCCACATGATGTTTGCATTCATTACATGTGTAGACAAAGCGGTCCTGGCCCTGGTTATGCAGCTCAACGAGCATGCACATCGTGCTCCACTTGCACCTTCTGAGAGAGCTGAACTCCCAGTGTTTGTCTCTGGCTAAAGTGAGGAACGCATCTCGCCCATCCATCAGGTCACAGGAAAGCAGGGGGTCCGGATCCACCAGAGGGGGCAGTGTGTTGATCATTGGAGCAGAGTGGAGGTGGATCACAAAGAACACCTGCCATAGTTTTAAGGAGATATATACTGTACATTAGAGAGAGAAACAAAATGAAAAGAGATACATGCTACACCAAAAAGCAACTCTGACCTCTTTGTGCTTCTCCATAGTTGCATACAGTTTCTGGGACAAATCATTAGCTACGTTTGGCATCCCCGGTTTCTTCTTGTTTGCTCGGCTCATGCTACTCTTGTTTTTGTTTGTCTTTTTATTGTTCTTTTTCTTTGCGTTTTTACTGTCTCCTGGAGTCCCCTGTGAGTGAATGTTTGTTTAGTGACTTCAGTAAAAGACAATACAGTATACACAATAGGGTTTCTAAATCTTGTAGTCCATAATTTCACTGTATAAATGTCCGCTTGGCTCACCATAGACTGTACAACACAATTTTATTATCAGTTACAGAATAAATACAAATTACAGAAAAAGAGCTTTTTCACAAGAACAATAGTAGTACAGACTAAATTTCCTATCAAATTAATTATTATTATAATTAATTGTAATAATTTTAACAGTAATATTAATGCTTTAGCCAGAAACTGCTCTGTGCATTATTCATTCACTCCATACTTGGAAGAGCTGCCCTGGGGCAGACTGACTCAAGTGAGGCAGCCATTGGCCCCTTAGACTGTCACCAATACACACACACACACGCCACAACAGTTTTACCACTGTTGCCCCACAGTGACACCTGGTATTTCCAAGAGACTCCCATCCAAGTACCAACCAGGACCATTCCTGCTTCGCTTTTAAAATTTGATGTGATCAGAGGCTTTTTACTTTCCCTTAAACTGACAACATTTGATAATAATTGTACTTTCTCACACCGGAGTCAGGCAGCACGATAAACATACAGTAGTGAGTCTGAGCCTAAGCTTAAAGCAGCTCAGCACACTCTACATGCAGTAAAATTTGAGACTGACTGTGCTGTAGTTGATTGGCATACCTCAGGAGTTTCAGAGGCTGCTGTGTTCTCCTCTTTTTTCCTCTCCTCCTCTTCCTGCTCCAGCTCCTTAATACTTTCTTCCAACACGTTGGGCCAGAAGTCACCCTCAAAGTAAGGCAACTCATTGGCACTGGTTAAACGGTCCTCAGTTGCCTGTTTGAAGATGTCCTATACACCACACAAAAATATTATTCTATTGTTTTAACTTGTTTTTATCATTTTGTCCATTTGAACCTTACCTTGTAGTCATGTATGATCCTCTCTGCAAACGCCTTGTCTAACATTTTTCGATACCACTCCTGGAGCCTTTTGGGCTTGGGGATCTTCTGGTCAGGAGGGTGACAATGGAAGATGTAATCATCTCCTTCGCTGGGTGGACAGGCCCAGATGTGCCCCTGAGCATAACTGTCGAAGTAAAGAAAAAAAACATTAAATTTTTGGTTTGAGAAATTGAAAATAAGGTATTCATTTTGAGCTAATATATACCCTAATTTCTTGACATATTCTAAATAGCCAATAAGGATCTCATGGTAGACAGCTGTTCGTAAAACACGAGGTCTGAAGAAATGAATACTGTCAAGGTATGATATGTACACACGTCTGCAGGAAAGAGGAACAAAACATGTAAATATTAACAGTAACTTACAAGAATATGGTAGACATTATCAATATAGAATCAAAGAACTGACCTAGTGTTTGGAAATGCACATTCAGAGCCATATTCCTGTACATGCATGCCAAAAAAGCACACATCGACACCATCAATCTCCTCAAAGGCGAAAAGTGCTTTGGTTCTGTAGGGAAAGGTTTCAGGCATTTCTCCTGTATCAACAAACCTGGTGAAATCAGAATAATCAGAAATTATGGTCCGGCAATTATGTAAAATGACTCTGTTTTGCAGACAATTGCATTTAAAATTTGGCAAATCTAAATATATTCCCCATGGGTCTTACCTTGATTTCATGCCTGGTTTGACTTCTACCGTTTTGTCAGAGCTCGCCACCACTCGCACAAACACCTCTCCGGCCTCTGGGTGGTTCTGTCTTTTCAAGTATTTATTCACACGATCCTCTATAAAAGTTCCCAGGCGAGTGGACTGAAGCCCTGCAAGAAACATTGATAGAAACATGAGCTGTAATCCTTTTACTTCTTACAACGAATCTTTCAGCAATGGCTATAAGATCTGAACCTACGTTTGGCAGTAAACTTGTTCTCCTTGCGTGTTTTTCCACTTTTCTTTGAACAGTTGTCACAGATAAATCTAAAACAAAAACATAGCATACAGAGCTAAAGAATTTTTTTTCACATCCTCCTTTTAGTTTAGTGCAATGACTTACCCAGAAGGCCAGATAACCTCATAGTGTAAAACGCATATCTGATGCATCTTCCGCCCACAGTCTTTACATTCAACAAACCTTTGACCAAAAATATACAATTAAATTAATACATATATATGCTCATGAGTAGAGGTAGTTTGTTTACAAATATTATAGTATGAGTCTTAATAGCTGAAGCAGCACCAAAAAATGAGTTAGTTTCAAGTTTGTTTCATGTAAAAATTACATTTTTTAAATTATCATTTTCCAACTGCTATTATTCTTTGGAAGGTAAACATAGAAATTTAGCTTGACTATGGTTTCATCAGAAGGAACATGACTGATTAGCGTTTAAAAACAGAATATGGAGAATCACAAATAAGGACAGACAGAGAAAACTCAGCAGAAACAAAAAGTATTTGTACAGTAAAGTAAAGTAAAGTTTTTGTACAGTGTGACTTACGGTTCAGGGTCTAGGACATCATTCTTTTTTCTTTCAAACTGGTCTTTTGAAATCATCCTAAAATGTGGAAAGTTTTAGAATGGATTAATTGAAACATGTTGTATTTATTTTGTATTTGTTTTATACCAAGTTAATTAACTTGACTTCCTTTTTCTTTTACTGTTTAACAGTTAACTTACGTCTGAGGCTGAGCAGGATCATCGCCCAATGTGACACTCTCTCCTTGGATTTCATTAAAGCACTTTTCACAGAAATGGTACCTAGTATAAAAAAATATATTGAATTTGGAATTACAAATCTGGTTTAGTGTTTTCCAAAATCGCAATACTTGCATTTACAAAGTTTGTACAGCAGGGGGCGCAAAGGAACATGTTTAGATCTGTCATTAACAAGTATTTGCAGGAGGCATTCTATTGTTAGATATATAAATAAAGATTAAGACAACAAATAAGTTGATTAATTATTTACAATTATTACCCAAATTATATATATTTACAATATTGCAATTATTATAAGTTTCATTCTCCCTGGAGCACATTTAATTGATCTGAGGCTGGTACCTGATATAACTGCGCTCCCTAAAAAGAGCAGTGAAATATACAGTGACAGTCCTATATACTTACTGTGCTGGAAACTGAGAAAAAGTACTTGTAGTCATTCTACACCTGCCCAAAAGCAAGCCAACACACAGACCCATGTACCTGTTCTGGTAACTGTAGTATGTGCCTCCAGTCGGTATTGTGCAAAGTTGTTTCCCATAGCAACACAGCGTTTGAGGGGAGAACTCATACTGAAAAACAGGTATGATAAAAAAAAAAATAAAAAAAAACATTTATTTATCGAATACATAAAAAAAAAATTGCATCTGAACTTAAATTTATCAAGCCATCAAATATAGGTAGTATTTATCTAATACCCATACACATTTAGAGCTGCAAAACATAAATTACATCAAAGCTAATCCGATTATGCTCTTTTCATGCATCTGGTTTAGATTCTATTATTTTTGTGCTCACCTTCCTGCCACAGCAGTAGCCCAGAGCCTGCATCACTGGGTCAATCTCCGCCTCAAACACCTCGGCGAGCTTAGAGCAGTACTTGTAGACGCGGGACGTCTTGCGGTTGTAGAGCCAGGCATTATTAAACATCAACCAAACATCGTCCACATACTGCCACGGCTCTTGGTATTGACCCGTGTCAAGCTTACGCTTTATTGTAGAGAGGTCAATAGGATTCTTCACTATGTCAAAGTAATCCTAAGTGTGAATATAAATTTCAAATTAAAACAGTGTAAAGTAACAGAGGTTGGACATGCTGCGTTCATGGTTTTGATGACAACATACTGGGATGCCCAAAAGGAGTGGATCCACTGGCTGTCTGAAGGGCAAAGACTCCGGGTCCTGTCTGTACAAAGACTCCAATGTCGGCATCAGAGCCTGCCTCAACTCCTCTGGTTTAAAAACTGTAAATGGTGGCAAAGAACAATTAGTTTCTTTAAAGCCCTCCCTGGTAACCCCCCACCTCAACAGGCTGAAGTAAAGAACACAAACTTTTTCTCCGTGATTGAGACGGCGAGGAGGAGGTGGCACTGTTTGCTCCACTCTCGTCTTCATCTTTGGGCTCGGTCTTCATTTCCGGCTTTTTCTCTTCCACCTCCATTGCTTCTGGCTTCTCTTCAGTCTCCTCCTTCCTTACCATCATTGAACTAGCCTCATCTACTGTCTAAAAGCAGGAATTTTAACTTTTAATTGAAAATACTTGGACTTAATGTAATGATGTGATGTAAATGTTCCAAATACATGAAAGACAAATTAAATATTATCATCATGATTATCCAGGCTGACCTCCATCTTGGGCTCAGTTTTGCCTCCAGAAGCTTCAAACTCCTGTTCATTGTGTCCCTCAGTCTTCACCTCCTGAAGAGGCAGGTCGGCAGCGACATGGGGTGGGTGCAGGTCAGCACTTGCAGCTGAGGCCGGGGTGGGCACCCTGTTGTCCAGACTGGCTCCTGGCTGGGACAGCTGAAACACAGCAAAGGGACAAGTGAATTGTGGAGGCAGAAAAACAAAAAACCTGTCCGTTTCAACAATGAGAGCTCTGCATGCAGGGTGGGCACTAGAACACAGATGAGGAGCTTCCATGTCTTATTGCTCCCTGAAGTATTCTGATGAACACTATTGTAAATGCAGTTCTACACAGGTGTGATAGGGGATGGACAGTACATGGCAGGGATGGGAGTCTGCAGGGGAGCGGAGTATGAGGGCATGCGGAGGGTCTCAATCTCACCGGAGTGGTGGGGGGCGGAGCCTGGGGGGCCTGCGTCTGTGCTGCTGCAGGTTGCTCCGCCTGGGTTTGGGGCTGGGTGGGACAGGGTGGGGTGGCACTCTGTACCGGTGCAGGAGCGGGGAGGGTGGGGGTGGAGCTGCGGCTGGAGGGCTGGGGGAGCGACAGGTTAGTAGCTGCCCCAGCCGTAGTGGCAGCAGGTGGAGGCGTGGAGTGCAAAGGGGTTTGGGAAGAGGCTAGCTGAGAGCCCAGCGAAGGGCCAAGTGCATTCATGGGGAGGTTAGCACTCTGCTGCTGCTGGAGAGAAGGACATACACAAGGGACGGGCGACACACAAGACAGGCACACAGTCAAAAGTCAGACAACACCACACGGATTGAGATTAAGACAGTCCCACTTGATTGTGGTTAAAATTATTAGAACAATTAGTGCTTAGAGTGATCGGGAAATGAACTTGCTTGACAGTAGGTTAAAAAAATGGCCAAAATGTAGGCTCACCTGGGTGACAGCAGCCTGTGCCTGGGGCTGGCCCATGCCAGGTCCCACAGTCACATTCATGGATCCTGGAGCAGCAGCAGCTGGGGGGAACTGATTCTGAGGCAGAAACTGGCCCTGGTTTGTATTCTGCCCTACCATGTTTGCAGCCCCATGAGCACCCATCATGCTCTGGGCTGGGGGCACTCGGGAGGGAGACATGCCTCTCTGTCAAGACAGAACTTTGGTTAACACATGGCCCATGGTGATGAATGGCACCAATCATCTGAAATGATGCTCATTTTAAACTTACAAGTCAGCTATTCTAAGGATGCACAAACATTTTACATTTCAAATTTTTAGGGTTAGTGGCCACATCACCTCTGTCCTTACCGGTGGAACGGTCATATTCATTTGCTGTGGGTGATTCATTGGTGAGGCTGCCCGGGCTCCCATTGCTGCTTGGGGTATTTGAGCGTTTGGTAGTGTCATATGGTTAAACTGGTTCATTCCTGTGAATCACAAATGAATATTTCACAATGGAGAATAATTACAACTATGTTTTATCAAAATCGTTGAAAAATATCTAGCATCTTAATCACGTCTTACCCTGGGACACCTGCATGCGATTCATTCCCATCGGATTTGGCAAATTGGGCATTGCAACAGGGCCATCTAAAAGCAAAACAATTTTAAATGCTTTGGAGGGGCACAGATTTGAAAAGCTCTATCTTCAGCACCGACACTTACTCTGAGGTCTGACACCTAGGGCATTTGGCTGGGGAAGGCCAGGCTGCGGCGCCCCTCCTGCAGCCATAGGAGACTGGTTGATGATTTGCTTCAGTTGCCTAGAGCGTCTCTTTTCTTCCAATTCTTTTTGAATTTTATAAATTTTCTCAGCCAGAAAGTGATAATATTCATCCTACAGGAGCAATACAAACAAATAAGTGGATTCTAAAAACAACAAAAAACAGCCATGTAAAAAGCCTACCCTGCTATTCGCTGTCTCATACATGTCACCCTCCACCTTCCTTGCGTAGGCCACCAGGTTTTCCATTCGCCTGTCCTTCAGAGCTGCCGGGTCTGGTGTCGGAAATATGGCTTGTACTCTGCCAACACAAAATTGAATACTAAATGCACTTAAAAGTTGGAAACACAATAACCAACATCTGGAGCACTCACAGTTTGTGGACAAGGTGATTACGCAGGTCCTGAGTCACATGCTCATGCCAGGCCTTCCTGATGCCTGTGGTAGAGGGGGCTGCTGTGGGCAGGTTTCCCATAGAGCCTACACCAGACCCATCCTGAAGCAGCTGACTGAAGAACACAAATAAGATACAGTCAATCTATTAAATATTATCTATTGATATTTTACCTTATGTTCATGTATGTGATCAATGTTGCATGTTTTCTCCCACTAAAGAAATTAACTGGTTATTACTTACTTGTTAGTGTTGAGCGCATTAGGGAGATTTTCTGTGTGCAGGTTAGTCGGTTCAGAAGTGGTCACACTCATTGCTGCAGCTCCAAGAGAAATTTGGTTACCTAACATGAATATAGAAGAAATTAGAATCTTTTTTATTATATTTCAACAGTCATTAAAATTAAGGATAGGATGGGATATAAGGATTGCAATAAAAAAATTAAGTCACGTTTATCATCACTGCTTTCAGTAGTCTAAACCAATTCTTCAATTCAAATTCCCACATGCTTCACTACTGAATATTACAATATAAATTATTTTACTAAACCTGAATTGATACTCTGTTCTCCCCATTTTTAATCATTATTTATAAAAAGGAGTAGCACAAATTATCAAATAAAATTCTTCTAAATCTATTAGGTTTGAAGTCCGAACCATGTGCCATGGGTCTCATCTGCTGAAGCTGCTGTTGCTGAGCCTGTGCATTGGGGGCTGCCGTCTGTCCCGGACCGTGGGCCTGCTGGACCTGTGGCTGCCCTGTCGTCTGACTGTTGTAGGTGAGTCCGAGTGCAGCATAGGCTCTCTGCATGGAGCTGGGGTCAATGGGTGCTGAGGTATTGATTGTGGGAGCGCTGGGCTGACCTACTCCTGCTGATGACATGGGATTTTGGAGGCCAGTGTTGGGGGAACTTAGCATAGCTGCAGATAGAGACCAGGTTTAAAACATTACTAAGGTGGTATTTTCATTTACCATTACATTTATTCTGTGGTGGTAAAGGGTCATCTACTTACGCTGCTGAGTTCTTTTGTCGCTGGCGTTTTTCAGTGGGAGACACACAGGACAGTCATGTCGTGTACAGTTTTTCCAGTGAGAGATGATCTGTCTGGACGATGCACAATGCGCAACTGTAGAACGAAAAAGCAAAAGTGTGATACTATCAGAATATCGTTATTACTGGACAAACAATTATTAGAATAGTTTCCCCTTCCCAATTACGACCATTAAAATGAAGTGTACCTTGGCAGGACTTGCCAGCCTGACAGTGGGTCATGTGGTTAAGGACGTTCTTCATGGTGCGACAGTGGGGCAGGGCGCAAGCTCTCACCTCCCCATTGGCCTGCTCTCTGCGCTGGCATTTGTGTGCATGGAGCAGCAGGACCAGCTGCTGCTGGATGAGCTTGCGTTTCTCGGGGTCAGCGGTTGGTCCAGCCGAAGGCACTGCCACTCCCCCGCCCCCCGCCAGAGGCAACATGGCTGCCTGCTGAGGCTGCTGCTGTAGCACAACAGAAAGGTTTGTTATAAAATGGGACAGCATGTGTGATAAAGTAACATCAGATTGTGATTTCACATTGTTTAAAAGCAGAATAATTATGCATAGACACAGGTTTGGTTGGTCATCAGGATTCTCCAGCAAAAATTTGCAAAATCAGGTGTCCAGTGCAATGTCTGGATGATCTTATTAATTGTGGGGAAAAGTTATTGATATCAGGCTGATAGATATATATATATATATATAGATATAGATATAGATAGATAGATAGATAGATAGATAGATAGATATAGATATATATAGATATATATATAGATATATATATAGCTGCAATTATAAAACTATAGAGAGTACAGTTACAGAAAACAGAATGTCCACTTCAAAGAACTGTCTTTTTATAGAAAAATATTGTTCTCCCCGTAGTTGGTCTTACAGTTTTAAATTCCTGTATTCACTGAAGTTGATAAAAACACACAAAGCTTTTTTAAAACACATGAATGGTGGATGATTTGCCCTTTAGTTTAGCTGTCAAATGTTTGAATCTCTATCTGCACAGATAAAAAAAAAAAAAAGTAGATGCATTATTTCTGCCTTTTGATTGTCCTGCACATCTAGCATAAAATGGAAGTGAAGCCTCTAAATGTGAAGTCAAAAAGGTTACAAATTTTAGTTGTGATTAATCAGGATGAACTGCCCGTTGAACCAAAAACATAGCCTTTGCAAATAATAGGTCTATCAAATGTCTGTTAACTATCCATTCAGCATGAATGAGAAAAATATAATCATATTTTAAAAGTGTGACTGACCGCTATTCAGGACACAACCATTTGTAATCCACTCACCATGTTTGGCACACTAGTGACTGCAGCTCCTTTGAGTTCGTTGGGGAAGGAGGGTAAACTGTTGGTGAGGGCCTTGTTCTGGAGCTGCCCTGGACCTGAAGCAGTCTGTCCATAGGACTGGGCTCCGAACGGGGCCCCATTACTGTTCAGACCCATCTGGAAAAACACAACGCAAAAAGGTACATCTTTCTTGCCTGGGGACCAAAACACACACTTCAGTACTACTACAGGGGACTGAAAACATGGTGGATTTATACAAAACCAATGAGCCCTAAACTGGTGAAATAAATTAAATTATATTTGTAAATGATAAGTGATCAATGAGCTTCTTTGTTTCACGTGTGCCACTGAAGAAAAAAAAAAATCTGATTGTACGATCATGTTTGGTGGAGCTTGAGATGCAATGGGGTACATGGGGACTGATCAACCTATATAAAAAACAAAGAGATTATCATTCTCAATTTGCAACTATTTTTCAGCAATTAATCTAGTTAGGTAAATAATTATACACTTGATGGTAACCAAAAGAAGATCAATCATATCGTATTTTCTGAACTGTAACTGTCACAGCTCATAGTTTTAGTTAGAGAATACAGAATAAATGTCTATAATAGAACACAGCATAACATTATCAACTTAAATATAGGGCCCATTCAAGTTATTATTATCTAAAGACCAACTGTCAAACATTTTATCTGCTTTGTGGAGCTACAGATCTTATATCATCACTGATAATATAATAACTATAAAAACTATTTATTTTCCAAAATTACAGGAGAAGCTAAGCCCACCTAGCCCATCGACATCACCCATCCTTGCCAGTGCTGATATTTTTAGCATACATCTTGGCACTACAAAAAACAGATCTGCCAACTTATCGCAACAGTATTAGACGTTATTCACATGATTGGCCCGTTAGCAAAATTACCCAACGCCAACTTTTAATCCGATGGAATCCGAGGAACCAGGTCAGTGATCTTCAGTGTATTTTTTAACTTCAACGTGATATGTTTACTGTTTGCTTGTTATTGAATATGTATATGGCCGATATGTCGGTTGGCCAAAATTATAGGCCAATATGGGGACTTGGAGACATATCAGCTATCGGCCTAAATCTAGTAGATAGGAGTCTGCATGTTCTATCTCATTATAAATCTTAGACACTATATTATAGCCATTAAATCCAATTTACAGACAGATAAATGTCCTAATATGTGGCGTTGCATCAATATTTATCACAAGTAATTTGTCTGTCTGTGACGCCGTACTGCCCTGAATACAACCCAGAATCAAATGAATCACATGCTCTTGTTTACACTAGTGCAATCCCAACAATCGCTTTAAGGAAGCACTGGGGTGCTGGCTTTAAATGCTCTTGTAGTTTGATCTAAGATACTGACTATAAACAAAAGTGAACTTCAGCGCAGTTTGAGCCAGCAACAAAACTACTGCTTGTTTTTATCGAAGTGTAAGTACAGTGAAGGGAGGACAGTCCCATAGACAGAGGACACAGGGACTGAGTTGCTGCCTGTCAACACACTGAATTATATTCTTTTTACAGACAATCTTTTTGAGTCAGGATTAAAAGGACACTTGTGAAGACTTGTGATCTGAGACGTGCCTCTGAGTGGTGAGTAGGGCGGTCGCTGTAATCGCACTATTGCAATACCACAGTATGATCAAAGACACCACCAAGGGTTCAGGTGACCACAGTAACCGCATTTTGCATTTTAATGAGGCTCTATGCCCTAATTTTAATATTCTACCTGAACCAATTCATGTTTATGTGGCTCTGAGCAAATGGGTTCAAATATTGGTACCCGACCTGAAGCCGCATACAATAAACTAATGTGTGGCTGCCACTGCAGTTGACCATAGTATCTGTGGAGGCACGCCTTGCGAACACGCAGTTTTGTTTGCCCAACGAATAACCCTTCGTTTTGCTATTAACACTCAAGTGCACTGTTTAGGACCTGCATGAAATGGCCCAGGTACTCACAGGATATGGTGCACACATAGACGCTTTCAGTGGAGTTTGGGACTAAAGCACTGGGATCATGGAGTGAGGAGCACCTGACGCACTGTGTAGGGGCTCTGAACGTCTCCGTCCAGGTGAGGACCTTTGTCTTCGCATGGGGTTCGCGTGTATGATTTGTGACCTGTCTCGTTTACATGGGAGCATCATTTGTGTGGTTTCAATGTGCAACTATAAAACCATTTACACCATGTCTGCTCCATGTGCACAGGACACCATGCACCTTTTTCTCATCTCTTGCTGTTCTCATTTGGCAATAGCTGCATAAGGACTAAAGTTTTCCTCTTTATGCAGGCAACACATGAAAATACAAAAGTCCTGCGCTCTCCAACTCACCTGCACCCAGGGCTCTAAGCTAACGTTTTTTTTTTCAGGAGCACACGTGCCCCGAAGTTAAAAAATTTTTTAGGAGCACAGGGGAAAAAAATAGGGGCACAAGTAAGTTTTCGTTTTGAACGTTTATTTCAGTGCAAAACTTTCTTGAATTAATTTTATACAAAAAAAAATTATAACAATAATAATAAATAAGAATTATGACTGCACTTTTCCTGCATGATCTCAGTGTTCTTATAAATCTATCTCCATTTTATCTTAAACTTAAAATAAGCCACATAAACTGTACTGCACTTAAACACTGCATCCTTTTTGGACCCTCAGAAGACTGTTTCGAAGTGTAAAAAGTGTGTAGGATTTTAAACCTGTCATTTAAAATTTCTAACTGGAGTTACATTCTCTTACTGGTTTTAAAGTGGTATTTAGCCTCTGCACATTTACTAAACCAAACGCACATGTGACAAACCAATTTATTTGGCATTTTCTTAGGCAAACTTAAACCCACATGTCGCCTGCTTTGTGCCATAGCTCTGCTCTGTACTATATACTTTATGTTTATACTAACATAAAATTAGTTTTTACCGTTTTGTCCTGCTCTTCTAATCAGCGCATTGAGGGAGAGCCTCTGTGTGCTCTAGGTGGGGAAGAGAAAGCGTGAAAAGGCAAAGAGCAGCGCACTAACATGAGTCGGATGGACAGGTAGGATGTTTAACCCGCCCTGTGATGTACGCTGGTTCACGAGGGTGCGCGTTGTGGACAAGCCACACTCTGGCGGTGCATGTGGTGACCATAGACCGTATGATGGTGACGTGCTGCACAGTGTCCACAGGCTCCAGCGCACAGGTCCCGCACACTGGTTTATTGCCGACAGCAGCGGCCGTAATGAAATATGACCGCACTCAGTATTCAGACCTCGAGTCCGTGATGAGACCAAGACAAAGCTCTTGCTTTAGCGGAGAAGGAAGTCCAGCAGCATGAGGGTATCTACTGAGTGGTGGGACAGGTGTGGGTCCTGCTGCCTTGCGCGCTCCTCGTTTAAGGTGGGCGTGAGTGTGTTTTGAAGAGTTTGTTTGTATGAGTGATATCGTATGCTGGGGTCAGAGGTGTCGTGCCCGAGCACGGTTCGGTTGCGCTTGTGCTGGGCATCTCTGCCGCGTTTTAGGGGCAATCCGTGCTTGGGCACAATTCTAAAGTCCTAGTGTGAGTGCGCCCTAATGTTTGATACATTTTTAGAACGTTTAACTAATCACGTTACGTCTGTGCGCAGCTCTTCTTATTGTGGCTGCAGAAGCACTCGCACAGGTGAGCCTGTTTTGTTTTCCTCGTTCGCACACCAAAATATTTGCTCGCAAATGCGAGTGAAATGGGTGCACTGTAGAGCTCTGCCTGCACCATACATCTTCTCATTGAGTTAACCGAACCGCCCGAACCTATGAGAAACCCGCGGTTAGGTGTTGACCCATCACTACCATCACTACGACCCAGTCTCAGAATAGTTTTGGTGAACAGTTTATGGGTATACTGTATGTATGGACTTTAAGTGTTACTCACTGAAGAATTATAACGATAGCTATATCCTCGTAACTCATCTGTAAAACTACATTACACTACATGTGCACATGCACGTGTCTGTCACTTAGCCCAGGTCTGTTGAACTGCACTAAGTGGGAACTGCCTGAGTCATATTAGTATAATGATTCAGGCCCCTGATGGGTGCTTTCACACCTCTGAACATACAGGCTATCACTACTGTTTTCTTTGTTTGATTTAGGTCTGAAAATGGACCTCAAACCATTTATTTTCTCTGGCTAAAATCTGTACCTCACTATCCTCAAAGCAGTGGTTAGTGGCTTTCAGATGGAGATGTACAGCAGACAGGGGTCCACTGTTAGATCTTCTTATGAAGTAGGGATGTAACAGTAACCGAAATATCATATCATCAAAGTTCTCAAAATAATATCGTAGGCTGTCACAATATATCGAACTATGTTTCTTTGCTTCAATGCATTGTTTTATTGCAGCAACAGCTAAAAAACTGAGGAAGCTTCATTGACTGTGATCTTTTGTTTAATTTCAATGTAAAAAAAAACATTAAGAAATAACTGTTATAAAAAAAACTTTTCTATCTTAATTCTATGGCACTAATATAGCCCCAAGCCAAAGCTTTTAAAAACATTTCCACAATATTGCAATAAATTGTAATTGTATCGTACCGTGTGATTTACATACCTTCATATCCCTATTATGAAGTGGCTGTTTTGTTTCTCCAATGTAACGCTCACTGAAGTCCTCACTACACTGAATGGAGAAGACACCATTGCTTTGTTTGGGGCTTGGTATTTTGTCCTTTGGATGGACCAATTTCTGTCTTATAGTGTTTGTAGGTTTGAAATAGACTGGAATTTCATGTCTGAAAATCCTGTGTAGTTTTTCAGAAACACCAGCCATGTAAGGAATAGTTACACCCTTTCTCCTAGGTTCAGATTCTCTGTTGTCCTGTTTTTAAGTTCTCTTGGTTCTAATAAAAGCCCATTTTGGATATTCAATAAGCAGAGAGGGCTTTCTGCACATGTTCTTCTTTCTCCTTTCCTTCTGTGCTTGTAAGAACCACTTGGGCCCTGTGTTGTAAAGTCCAAATAACTCAAAAGTTTGTGGTGCAGTGTATGGTGTGAATCAAAAAGCAGGTACTGGTCAGTGTGTGTGGGCTTCCTGAAGACCTTGAGTCGCTGGTCTTCTGCTATAGTTACTGCACAATCAATGTGTTCTTCTTGGCATCTTCAAAAGTGAATTTAATGTTTGGATCTACAGCATTAATGTGTGTGGTAAAAGGTTCCAGATCTTAAATTTTGATTTTAGAAAAATGATCGTCAATGTAGAGATACCAATGTGTGGGTGGAGTGCCTGGAAACAAGGCACTCTGTTCAAATTGTCCATATGCAAGTTAGAAATAAGAGGAGAGACCATTGCATTGCCATAGACTTGCTCTGCCATGCTGTGCCAGCTGTGTTTGTACCAACATAGACGAGAAAGAAGCAGTGGACCTCAGTCTGCGGTACATCTCAATCTCAAAGCCACTAAAAGAAACGGAGGGCTCAAACATCATCTATCTACAATATATAACTCCATCCTAAATCCTAAAACAAAGAAAACAATAGCGATAGCCTGTATGCTCAGAGGTGTGAACGCACCCAGGAGCCTAAATGATTATGCTAATATGACTCAGGCACAGCTCCCACTTGCAGTGCAGTTCAACAAACATGGGCTAAGTGACAGACATGTGCATGTGCACAGACCTAGCTAACAAACAGAACCTGTAAACAAGCAGAACTGAAGAAGCAGCTTAGATGAGCTGCAAAAGGTGCAACTTTTGTCTAGTTGACAGAATTGAATTTCTCATTTGCAACAGTAAAGAGGTAAAATAACAGTAAAGGTAGTCTAAATAAACGCAATTTAAAGAGCCAAACAAGTTTTATAATCGGTTGAAGATTAACAGTGAATTTTTACATCACTAAATATATTGGCTGTTATCCACAACTTCAAACTCTGTTTTATCGGTAACATATCGTATCCAAAAACATCCATATTGGTTGGGCCGTAATCTGTATTAGAGCTGCAATTATTTGTCAACATAATTGTTCTAAGAGGGTGTCGATGCCTCGCCTTTAGAGCAGTCTTTAATGTGTCAGTAATAACAGGTATATGCATGCACTGAAAATCCATGTTGTATTTCCACATAGGGAGTTTTCAGATCAGCGAGCTCATGTTAACAGTTGCCATTGGACTAATATTTACATTGTATGTTCATTAACATGCATTGTCATTTTAAATGTAAATAGTAACAGTGGCTCAGTGGTTAAAGCTGTGGTCTTTGAGAGACTTTGGCAAGCCTATAAAGCGCATTACAAGTGTAAACCATTATTATTATTATTAAATAAATCTAAATATACAAAGGATAGAGAGAAGAGAGAAAGCTCTGATGCCTCTGGTGAAATACGAGGGTGTATGCAGCTTCACCTATGCTATGTGTCACTGTAATCAGTTTTATTTTTCTAAACCGGTGAAAGAATAACTAACTACTTGATGGGCCATACAAGTCAACACCTGTCGTGCTCCACAAGTAGCACCAATGTTGAGTTGTGTCACTTTAAGAAAAGTCATGTGACCAATATGGCTCCTGTTTTTTGGTGTGGCTCGTGTCGGGCCTGTGTAGAGCGAGGCGCACAAGTTTCAAGTCTGTTGCTGTGTCTCTGTCATCACTGGAACCAGAGAGAAAAGAAGATCTGCTAGGGCTAAACGATCTATCGTTTTGGACCAAAAATCGCGATCTCAGACAACACGATACTGGGATCATCAAAGCTGCAATTTTTTTGCAGTGTTCCTAAAGGCCAAATTATAGTTCTGCGTCAACGCACACTGCCCTGTCACCTTGTCGCTGTCGTTTTTGATTTATGGATCTGCGTCAAGGTCTATGCGCCATGAAGTAATTCACTGCCACAACTAGGATTTAAACCTGGTGTTTGTGTGTAACCCCTATAGAGCCACATCAGCCCGTTTGAGATTATAATGTGTTTAATGCAGCTTTAGCACATTCGTTTACATCTTACAGAAACAAAACTTAAAACTGCATGGTTATAAACAGTAAGCAGTGAGAAAAAAACAGGTCTTTCTGTAGCGTTGATGTGGTCAGCTTCTGTCAGACTAAAGGACACAACTCTGTGGACTCAGTTCTTACTGTGACAGAGGGATGCGACGATGCTGGTGAATCTGTTCTGTGTGTATGTCGCATTGGAGATACATGCACCATGATGAAACTGGGATGCTCAAAAAAACCCAATCATACCTGGGATACCGATGTGCATGTAAACGCACTCGCTGAAGGATATAGTGATTTTGTATTATACAAAAAATGTATCTTTGAATGTTACAAGATTACCATTAGCTGCAAATTTAGAATTACATTTAAAATGAACAAATTAAAATAAAAATGCATTGTATAGTGCTGCCGCGATTATTCGACGCCGTCGACGTAATCGAATGTGAAAATGAGTCGAATACAATTTTTTTGGTCGAATATTCGCCTTTATTTATTTTTGGTCTCAAACGGCTCGTCCAGAGACCTTTTGCTTGCCTGAGATCAGGTATTTCCCCTCCACACCACTAGTAGTACTACACTCGAGGCGGACACCGGTGCGGCAGGCAGCGGCTACATCCGAGGCGGACACCGGTGCGGCTAACAGCGGCTACACCCGAGGCGGACACCGGTGCAGCTAACAGCGGCTACACTCGAGGCGGACACCGGTGCGGCAGGCAGTGGCTACATCCGAGGCGGACACCGATGCGGTGGGCAGCGGCTGCGCCCGAGGCGGACACCGCCCGGTGCGGCTAACAGCGGCTACACCCGAGGCGGACACCGGTGCGGCTAACAGCGGCTGCACTCGAGGCGGACACCGGTGCGGCGGGCAGCGGCTGCGCCCCAGGCGGACACAGGTGCTGCTGACAGCGGCTACATCCGGGGTTGACGCCGAGGTGGCTAACCTCGGCTTCACCAAAGGCTAACAGCAGTGGTAAATAATGGCACCGCCAAAGAAAACAAACTTGAGGAAGTATTTGCCGTGCACACTCTGCTGGCTGGTCTCTCTCTTTCTCTCTTCCCCCTTCCCCCGATTTGAGCATTTGAGAGCGGTATGAAAATGGCAGCGGCCGGTGGGTCAGAGTCGGATCCAAGAACAGTGGCGACTTCTTCTAGACCAAGACCTAAAGCCTCGAAAGTCTGGGAATACTTTCAGACAGATGGTGATAGAGTGGTTTGTACACTCTGTAAGACTTCTTTGGCTTATCACGGGAGCACGACCACGATGCATGAGGTATTGAGAATACCGTTGCAATATGCTGCTCGTGCATACTCGTTAAATTGTGTGTGCATATCGTTGTTCAACATTGTCGAATGAGCACACACAACAGACATAACAGCAATAACCTTTGCAACTCGCACGCACAGCACACACAAGGTAACCTCCTGGGAAAATCTAACACACACACTTGTGTGTGTTAGAACCGCTTGTTTTTTTGTTTTTTTAATTAGTCGTTTAGATTAGTCGACTAATCGAAAAATTAGTCGAGAGATTAATCGTTAGAAAATTAGTCGTTAGTGGCAGCACTAGCATTGTAATTCAATACACATTATTGAGTCCCGTAAATGTATGTAGAGCGGTGATAGAGAAGACCAACCACAGCCCTTATTCTCTGCGTCATTTTGGAATTTAGTATTTGAATGGTATGATGTAAGTTTCTGTGATGTTTGCACATGTTCATGTGCACTGAAACTTGATTTGAAAAAAAAATTGTGGATGAAATCAAAATAGCAATATCTGCCAGAAAAATCGCAATTCAATTTTTTCTTAAAATCGTTCAGCCCCAATCTGAGCTATTCTTCTGTGTGGGATAATTTTGATCAGTTTAAAGAGGAGCTGCCTGAACATCAGCTGAAAGCACTTTATTATTTTACCATCATTTTCACAGCCATGCACCTCATCATAGACGGCGTCAACACCCAATTCGGAAATGTGTTACACACCTCGACTCACATCTACCACCAGATGAAACAACTGAAGTATAACATTTGTGACAATTTTGTGAAATATTAAATCAAATCAAATAAAACAGTCACAGTCTAGAAGGAAAGCCATTTCAATTACACACTAGTCCCCCGGTGTGGCTTATTACCACAGTCAATGGTAGTAGACCAGACTGTGCCATGCCAGTCCAGGCTGTATCCCCATGGGCTGTTGATATCATTCCAACAGACAGATAAAAGGCTCCAGCTGAGAGGAGCAGAGACTGGCAGCCTTTCAACACAGCTGAGCGGGCCGACACACATATTTGCCCCCCTTCTTCAGTCTCTGGTCCAGCCCCCTGCTCTCTTGACACACTCCACACAGGCGAGACACTGGCCAACTATCTTGTCACGGCTTTGCTGTCAGAGCAGATTATTCAGCAGTGCCTTCCTCCTCCTCTTCCTCTGCCCCTTGTCATTCTCACTGATTAAGTGGTTAACAATACCTGCCTCAAGAGTAACAATGCAAGTAGCTGTATTCTGAGCCATAAACCAATGCTTGAATGCAGTAAAGGAGCACACAACCCAGCAGAGCAAAAAGAATGTTGCATGTTAAGCAAGGCTCAGGTTTTGTAAAAAAAAATACACTTTTCCAATGACGTATAGCACAGCTGTATTTACCAATAAATAGCTTGATAACTTAAGTATTTGCTGATTTTCTTCCTGGATTGTTTGTCTGGAGTTTTGTGGGTGTTGCAATGAATGAATGAGCTTCATAGCTTCATGCTGTTGTCAAAACACCTCTGTGTTGGTTATTTTCTCTGTCATAATATATTTATGTTCATTTTAAAGCCAGAGCAGAGGGTCTTGTGTTTAATAAGTAAGAATCAGATACGCTCATTAGCAATGTTACAGTAGCAAAGGCCCCGTCTACACTAGTACGTATTTGAGTCCTTTTCATTGCGGATGCAATGTTCGTCCACACTAATCCGATAAAAAACAACTCCGGAGAAAGAACAATGTGGATATGCCAGCTACCATGTATTCGCCTGAGTACGGATCTGATTCGGCGCTGTGTAGACGAATGAAAACGCTGATACGCTGACATCGGGGCTCTAGCTGCTGTTCTTATTGGACTAAATCACTGTGACTTGCACCTTCCTGATTCGCTGGGTTCGTGGCATCGGGCATGCACCGCTATTGTGAAAAAGTTTAAACAAACCCTAGACTAACGCGAAACAGCATTGGTCCATGAAAAGATTGTTTTCATGCTTGCCATCTTCCTCGGCTCGAACTCGGCTGCTGCAACTTCCATAGAACTACTGCAACTTCAGATATGGCGCTCCACTCCTTGTTTTTACCGCCCACATGGTGTTGTGACAACGTGACAACGTGACGCCAGATTAGTCATGTGACTAGTGTTTCTAGTAATCCAGACACAATGTGCGTGGACGCAAATCATTTCCAATACGCTGATATGGTGATTCTTTTCAGTGTAAACGCTCTCTAAAAGTTCTGCAAACCTCTTCTTGTGCACATATTCCCTTCACCTGATCTGAGGCTGTCCTGGTGTTTTGTCGAGTTTGTCTTTGTGCTGTGACTGCGGAGCTGAGCTTAGGGGGGGGGAATTAGGGGACGCTCCGTAGGGGTTTACAGGGCGAGTTGCTGATGCATCATAATAACACTAATAACTATGGAGTTCAGGTTATGGGCTGTAGATCTCAGCTCTGATGCACAGAGGATCTAATTGGTCAGAATTTTCTCAGAGACTTTGAAGGGAGCTGATGGGCTATTTTCAGATCGCCCCAAGCAGCATTTATGTAATATTTAAAGTCTATTGCTGAGCCATCTCAAATTTTAATGTTAAATTGTTTTACAAATGATTATATTTATATAATATATTATATTATATTATTAATATTGAAAAGAAGGACGGCACCCCTTCGCCCATTATGGACCAGCTACCACTGATGTCACCACAGATTAATCAAGGAAATCAAGAAATTCGATCAGTGCTTTAAGTGGACAAAAAGAAGGTTCTCTAATTTTTCATGGTTGGCCATGATAAAAATTTGTTAATGTGATCTTTTGCAATTTTTTGTGACCATATGAAATTTAAAATCTAAATAGGCTTATTAAAACTACCATCTACTGTACTTAAACAGTATTCTGGGGCCTAATCTGGAGACTATTGGTCTAAACCTCTGCAATGTATGCTGAATTAACATAGAAAAATTATCAGAGACCGCAGAGAACTCCATGATCTCACACTGCCCAGATCTCCTCACCTGCCCAAGGCTTTACCTCCTCTAATACAGGAGTGTGCAAAAATATTGAAATATTGATATACTGTATCGTTTAAAGTGATGATACAGTATAGATATCAGGGGCTGCTGTATCAATATATTGCCAAGAGTATAATTTGGTATATTTTACTTTATTTTAATCTATTTTTTTTAATGAGTTTTAGTGCTTGTTTAGAGGAAGGAAACTCATTTATGCAGCACATTTGACACCATTGTGATGATTAAAATGGGCTTGGCACAAGAAGTGGTTCACCAAAGACTTTTAGTATCAATGCCACCATTTACCCATTATTTTTTATTGAACTGTATCGAATCGATTTGAAATATATTGTACCGAATCGTATCGAACCAAATGCTCACTGTACGAGGTATGTATCAGCAACTTGTTAACGATACCCAGCCCTATTCTGATACGTTCAAGTTCATCGCCAGTGTACATGTATTATGGACCTCTGTGCCATAGCGCAAACAGCGCAAACCATGGTGCAGAGATGTATACAAATTATCGCAAAGGAAATTCTTAAACCGCGACAGCCCTGCCTGCAGACATATGCCTGTAGCCGAAACGTGCACCCGCAAACTTTGCTGACATACATACATGTGAACTGTAAAAACCTTTAAGAGTAACTGAAACGATATAAAATGTTGATTTGCCCCCCATCATTGAGGCACTTCACAGTAGTGCGCTGCTAATGACACCTTATTAGCACAGTGGCCAACAAGATGTATGACTTAATGAACATACAACTAATGGTAAGCAAATAATGAGGAGAAACTCATTATAACATGGTTAGAAGCTAATTAAAAACTATTTTGCAAACTTGATACCTTAAAAGTGGGCTCCCTCCCTGACTCACCTTATTCAAGTTGGCCGTCTGCTGTTGAGCTCCCAGAGCAGTATGGGCTGCCATCTGCTGCCCCTGAGTGAGTGTCTCTGCCAGGGCACTTCCAGTTCCTCCTGGGGGTACTGTTTGCATCGCGGAGCTCTGGAAGTGCATCCCTGCACCCCTGCCTCTGCCCACCCCAGGGCCAAGTCCACCATTCATCACTTGGCCCTGTTGAGGCGGAGCTCCTTGGGCCAAGAGACCTGGATGAGTCTGGTTATTGTTCATCATAGCTTGGTTAAAGCCCATTGTTGTGGTGTTATTGTTGTTCTGTCCTGCTACTCCTGTTGGCGTTTGGGCTTTCTGAGCCTGAGGAGATGTGTGGTTGTTGGGTGAACCTTGACCAAGAGGACTTTTGCCCAATGCTGAGGCAAGTTGCGCCCCCATGTTACCAGGCTGAGGACTGGCTGAGTTCAGACCTGTGCCAGCCATGTTGGTGGTGCTCCCACGAAGCAGTTCTGAGAGCTGCTTGTGCTTTGCCGCTGCATCAGGGACAACACTCCCCCCTGTGGTTCCACCTGGCGCTCCACCGTTGGAAGGCATTCCACCCATCAGGCCGAGGTCTCCGCCGTTAGGAATCAACTCATCTGGCAGGTCATTCTCAAGATCATCCCAGGATAAAGAGCCCAGATCTACAAAAAAACACAATAATAGTAAGAAAAGCCCATAGCCATTATTTCATTTATTATTTGTGCAAGACGTTGGGTTGGGACATATTCATTTTTTTCATATAGTGAAACTTCCCCCAATTGTAAACCACCATTGCCTACTTATTAGACTACACAAGACATGAGATTAAGTCCACAAGAACAAGACGAGATTTTGAAATTCGTTCAATTCAATATCATATCAATATAATCAACTGATTAAAACTCCAGCTCCAGCTCCCTCACTGCTGCTGCACTATACATGCATGCATGGTGCTGAGAGGGACACAGAGGAGAAGCTAAACTGCTTTAAAGTGAGTTTAAAGAGAACACAGATATGGGTCCATATGCCTACAGCAGTGGTCAGTGCTGACTGTGACCTAGTAGTATCTGTCTGGGACTCGTCTAAGGTTTACATTCAACCACCTTTTTCTTCGAATAAAACGGCCAACAACAAAAAAGCAACACCTCAACATTGCACAGCTCCACTCGTTTCCCCCATGACTTTTAATCGGTTTTAGTTTTATAACATGCTTAAAGAGTAGCTATAGTAAAACAAATGCACACAGTAACCTTTGTAAACACACTCCACACTGTATCTCTGGAGAGGACAGGGGCAGGGACTGTAGTTGCTGTGATTAAAAAATGAAGCTAAGGAGCTAAGTGTGTCAGCATCAGGCACTGACTGCCTGCTGACTGCTGTATTCACTAATCACTACTATCTGCACACTTACTTTCATCTGCTTCCTAAGATTATCCTTACATGAAAGAAGAGTATAGAACACTTTTACTCAAGATATATAAAAAGTGAATGAACATATGAATAAGAGGGGCACTGAAAGAAATTTGGATCATCTATGTATCAATATATTAAGTATCTACAGGCCAGAACTGTTTTACAGATTACTTTTGCTTGCTTGCTTCCAGCCGAACACAATTAAGTTTGTGAAATCACAAAAATCACAAGAATTCATCTTGTACACACACATATACATATATACACATATTTACACATACACACACACATACATACACAAAACTTAGTTGAGCATAGTTGAGTGAAATGGTAATTATATAGTATTCCACTGTATTGAACAAGTGTGACAGTGTCACTTTCAATATGTCTGGAATGTGCAAAGTTTATATTTAAAAAAGGTGAAAAAATTGTATAGCACATTCATGTGGCCAATGTTCAAATGCTTTTTTTTCTTTTTAAATTATGTTTCGGCAAAAAGCTTTCATCATTATTCTTGCTTTGGTCCACTGTACACAAAATTGTTGCCAGCCCAGGTGCTCACATCACAAATGGAAGGTCCCAAAGTGAGGTCACCCAGTGTGATCAGTCCACTCTACAACAAGAAAAAACTGATATTTACATAAAAACACTGCATCAGGGATAGGAGTCAAAGTAGTTTGGCCTGATATAGTTTGGTTTGGAGAAAGGCAGGAATGTACTCTCAGTACAGTCTGTCTCTAAGGTTTCTTCCTCTTTTATACCGCACTAGGTGGGGCTCTTTAAAAGCCACACCCAATGAAGGGTCAGTGTGTAATATATGTGCGTGTGTGTTTACGTATACGTGTGTGTGTATTTATATGTATATATGTGTATGTAACAATAGCCAAAATAGTGTGATATCTTATCGTCAAAGGTCTCTCAATAATAACGTGGACCACCACAAAATATCGCATCACAAGTCTCTTTGCTTAAATGAACAGTTATGGTGCAAATATAGCTAAAAAAAAAAAAAAACTAGGGAAGGGAGGGAACTACATAGATCATGATCCTTTTCTTCGTTTCAGTGCAGACTACATGAAGAAATAACTGTTCTAAGAACTTTTAAATCTTAATTCTTTGGATTAAGTCTTGTGAAGGCGTTTTAGAGGAAAAAGTTACATATTCACAGTTTTGAGCCTCCACAAAACACTGCCATAAATATTGTACCGTGAGATGCATACTGTAATATTTTGTTAAAAAATGAAGTATCTGTACAGACATATTTTTATATTGATGAATGTGCTCATATCACCGTATTTGAGCCATGTGTTTGGAATTTGAGTGCAGTAAGTCGCAGCGCCGTAATGGAGGTCTATGGGAGAGCCTGAAGTTTTGCGAAAATTTGACATCATAACATTGCATTTGCCCTATTACTTTACATTATAGCCCTGAAATACGCCATGGGGCGGTGGCCACCTGAAATCAAGTGATTGGTTTTCATAAACATCATCACACTCCTGACCAATGTGCTTCAGAGTGCAGCTCAGTCCCACCTAGGGCTGGGCGATATGGACCAAAAAATATATCTCGATATATTTTGCTATATCTCGATATTTTTACAGGAAAAATAACCCCCTCCCACACTACTGCAAAAACAACAAACACATTTTATCTGATTAATATTCATTTAAACACTCTGCACCCCTTTTTGGACCCTCACCCACAGTTTAAAAACCTCTTCTTTAAGAGAACTTCCACTGGCACTTTACACAAAACTGCTTCAAAGTGGCTAGGATTTTTGATTTTTTATTTTTTTTGACGTTCCAAACTGGAGTTACATTCTCTTGTTTTAAAGCGATGTTTAGTCTCTGCACATTTACCAAATCAAACGCACATTGTGACAAAAATGACCGCACTCAGTATTCAGACCTTGAGTCCGTGACAAGACCAAGACAAAGGTCTGGCTTTAGAGAGGGAAGTCCAGCGGTGTGGGGGTGTCTAATGAGTGGTAGGGCAGGTGTGGGTCCTGCTGCGGGGCGCTCCTCGTTTAAGGGGCGTGGGTGTGTTTTGAAGCGGAGTTTGTTCATACGAGTGATATCAGCTACACGCGGAGCTCGTGTGCTGGGGTCGTGGGCGGTCGGAGGTGTAGTGCCCGGGCACAGGTCGGTTGCACTCGCGCTGGGAAACGTGCATTTAGAAAGTTTAACTCATCATGTTACGTCTGTGCGCAGTTCTCCTTATTGTGGCTGCAGAAGCACTCGCACAGATGCGCCTGTTTGTTTTCCACGTTCGCACAACGAAATATTTGCTCGCAAATGCGAGTGAAATGGGCGCACTGTAGAGCCCTGGTCCTAGTCTTGGTTTAGCCCGCGACCGAGCCCCGGGCTCTGCGACCGCATTTAGTCCTTGTTTAGTCCTAGTCCTGGTTTAGTCTGAGGCCAGCTCCGGGCTCCGCGGAGGAACTCGGGGGACAAACGCGAGGAGGAGGAGACGAGCGCGGCACAGAGAAGGCAAAACAAGCGAAGCGATATATCAATATGTCAGAATTCATATCGAGTTTCAAAAATATCTCGATATATTTTAAATATCGAGATATCGCCCACCCCTAGTCTCACCCAGCCCCAACTCTCCACTGCCGACATGCTACTGCTATAGGCTAATGAATGGATAACTACAGTGCTGTGTGAAATACAGTTATGGCACATTCTACTTGAGTCAAAGTGAGTCTGAGGAACAGTTTTTAGGGAGTAATGTCTTCTCTTCTGCGGGACCCTTCTGCCAAGCAAGAAAAGCAGCATTAAGCTGAAATAAGTGCATCTGGCTGCAGCGATATCCTACAGCTCTTGATACACACACTGGCTAATGGCCGCTAGCTACTTTCGCTTAAACCTTCTCCTCAGGCCAAACTACTTTGACTCCTCTCCGTGATGGTAATAATGATCTGACGAAGGCTTTTTGCCAAAATGCAATTTAAAAACAAAAAATAACTTTTGGAAATTGGCCATCTGTGTGCTATACAATTTTTTTTTCACTTTTCAATTGCAGTTCCTTGCATTTGCACCTCTACAAGAACTTTGGTGTGCGCTTTCTTTTTCACACAAAGTTTATATTTAACACACAGACAATTTATTCCATTATATTCTCAGCCATTTGACAGATATTAAACCTCTAATTTGCTGTTAAAATAGTTTTCTTTTATTTTGAATAAATAATTAGTCCACAAAAGCTGAAAACATAAGCACTGCTGCAGAAATGTTACGCAGTGCACCTGAACTCATCATCATGGCAGCAACGCGGACTGAGTGAAGCTGGACTCAGGACATGGATAAATTCTGATGTGGATGTACTGCTTGGATGTTCTTTTCTTCATGTCCACGAAGGACAGAAGAGGAGATGCTTGGGCAGGACAGACTGATGAGTGAACCAACTTCACAAACTGCTCAAATATGCACAGATGTGACAGAATTTCTCTGTTATAATACGATCATGCAGTCAGAGCCCAGCCACAGGCCCACATTGTGTCTGATTTAATCAATACTTCTGTATTTGTGCCATTAAAGGCAAACAATGCTTTCCCCCTCAAGATTTTTAAATCCACATGATTTGCTTTTTGGTTAAGCTCTTAAATGTAAAAATTTGCATGTGTTATATTAGTTACAATTTCAATGATTTTCATCTGTGCAACAGTAGATGGGCAATTTCTTTTGCTTGTGACTTAAAAATGTGTCAGTCCTGTGCTTCTGGTATTAAATTAAGCAGGCCTTCTATATAATCAAATAGTGTATTACCAACAATCCCATTAACATCAGTTTAAGTTGTGTCCTTGTGCATTTATAGATCCAGTCGTGGTTTAAAACTAAAGTAGGCTACAGGCTGTGTGCACTGTCTGTGTGGCCACGATGCACACAGTGCCCCGCAAAAGAGTAGCTCCCTAAGTGTGAATTTGTGCATTACACTTCACAATCAAACTTCCAACGTTATTCTCTTTCACAATTTCACACAATTACTCATGATTTGGAGTTTAAAGCGAGGCAAGAGCCTACAGGCACATGCAAGTCGAGAGAGGTCCGAGGCTTGTTGGTCAATTAATGTTGTATTTTCTGTTTAAAATCAGCATAATTCCAAATGGTTCCTTAATAAATGTGCATTATTTGATCTATTTTACACACTGCGCATTTGCTACTTAAGAAAAAATAAAAATTTAAAAGAGATTTGTTTTAAGTAGAATAATGCAGGCAATAATGCAGTCTTTCATATATTAATGTACAATTAGGGGATGGTATGACAATATTAAACCTGCACTGCACAGCTCTCCACTGTGCCAAAGGGGCACAATACACAACTTTACTGTAGTTTATAAAGACTACAGGCTTATCTCTCTCTTTTCCCCTAACATTAGCGCTGTCTTTCTCACCTTTACTTGTCTGTGCGTGTTCAAATGCATGTTACTTCCTGGATTTGGTCCAAAAGTCCCAACCTTTGCCTTCACCCTGCACAGGACCAGACCTTGGTCTGGACCATGGTCCACAGGGGCATTCACACCTGACTTTGGACCAAACCAAACAGGAAAGTCCAAAAGTCTGGACCAAAGGTTGCAAGTGTGAAAGCACCCAAAAGCAAGAATTACTTACCTTATCTTATTTCATTTATTAAAAACAGCATACTATATATTTTTTCTACTACTAGCCATCGGGTCAACTCATATGAAGTATATGGCTTCAGAAAAGCTAAAGAAGTGTGCTGTACCAACCTTTCTGAACCCTTACCCAAAGATTAAGAAACAATATTTGAAACCAGCCTTCACCTGCACTTTAAAGAGAACTGCTGTATTTAAAATATTTTACTCCCATAACCAGGGCTCTACGCTAACTTTTTTTTTCAGGAGCACATGTGCCCCTAAGTTAAAAATTTTAGGAGCACAGAAAAAAAAATGGGGGCACAAGTAAGTTTTTGTTTTCAATGATTATAACAGTGCAGAACTTGCACAACACTGAATAAATTTAATACAAAAAAAATAATTATGACTGTACTTTTCCTGCATGATCGCAATGTTTTTATAAATATATCTTCATTTTATCTGATTAATATTTAGACTTAAAATAAGCCAAACAAACTGTACTGCACTGAAACATTCTGTGGCCTTTTTTGGACCTTCACCTACAGTTTAAGAACCTCTTCTTTAAGAGAACTTCCACTGGCATTTTACACAAAACTGTTCCAAAGTGTAAAAAGTGTGCAGGATTTTTAAACCTGTATTTTCAAATTCCTAACTGGAGTTACATTCTCTTAGTGGTTTTACAGTGGTTTTTAGACTGCACATTTACCAAACCAAACGCACATTGTGACAAACAGATTTAATTGGCATTTTCTTAGGCAAACTTCAGCCCACATATCACCTGCTCTGTGCCGTAGCTCTGCTCTGTGCGGACACGGACATAAAATGAATATTGTCGTATTTGATGTGAGGCGGATGGACAGGTGGGATGTTTAACCTGCCCTGTGATACACACTGGTACACGAGGGTGCGCGGGCTCCAGCGCACAGGTCCCGTACACCGGTACAAGTTTATTGCCGAAGGCAGCGGCCGTAATGAAATATGACCGCACTCAGTATTCAGACCTTGAATCCGTGACGAGACCGAGTCCAAATGCGCTCGAGTCCGAGACAAGACCAAGACAAAACCATCGCTTTAGCGGAGGAGGAAGTCCAGTGGCACAGGGTGTCTGTGAGTGGTGGAACAGGTGTGGGTCCTGCGGCGGTGCCGCTCCTCGTTTAAGGGGGCATGGGTGTGTTTTGAAGCGGAGTTTGTTCGTATCAGTGATATCGGCCACACGTGGAGCTCGTATGCTGGGGTCGTGCCTGGGCACGGTTCGGTTGCGCTCACGCTGGGCAAGCGTGAGGTGCTTTAGGGGCGATCCAGGCTTGGGCAAGTTCCACAGTCCTAGTGTGAGTTTGCCCCTAATGTTTGACACGTTTAGAACGTTTAACTCGTCACGTTACGTCTGTGCGCAGCTCTCCTTATTGTGGCTGCAGAAGCACTCACACCGGTGCGACTGTTTTGATTTCCTCGTTCGCACGACGAAATATTTACTCGCAAATGCGAGTGAAATGGGCACACTATAGAGCCCTGCCCATAACACGAAGAATAATATATTTAAAAACCTGCTCCTGTATCAGCCACCCACTTTTCATGTGACTTCGTCCCTCTTGACGCATATTTGACCACTTTACTTCAAAAATCTTTTTGTGAAAGAAAAAAATAACACTGAGGTGGTATCACAATCATCCACGAAGAGTGTACGCGATAGCAGCAGAACATAGGTGCGCAGGACGGACCTACACACTGGACCCGAACCAGGCCAACAACACAGTGACAAATGGGGTTCGGGTAGAGAATATTAAACTCTTAAAAAATAAAAAAGTAAGAGAGAAAAGATTACAGCAGGCTGCTATGAACTAATCTGTTTATGGGAAACACTGAGTCCACAATTTCTTTTGATTTATAAAAGTCTAAAATTATTATTAATGCTGATTGAAGGCTTTCAGACAGAAAACATTAATATAGATATATTAAGATATATTATCAGTATTTTCTTTTGAATTGTTAATTGTCATAGCAGAGTTTTTATTGCTCTAAAACCCATGGACTGGCCTCTCCGAGAGTTGGCCGATATACGTCTTTTCACCTCTGCAACTTTACACATGTAAGAGTGAACCTCACACAGATTTACATAGAACTGGGGAAAAAGCTTTTAATTTTTTCCAACAACCAGCGTCTAATGACGGGTCTCGGCATGTGGCATGTATTCGAGAAAAGTAAAATATTACACTTCTCTGCGTATTTGGGCAGTTTATGAAGTTCACCATTCAGAATAATAAACAGTACATCCAAAGCAAGAATGTATTCATGACACAGAAATTGATAAAGTCAGAATCATGTCCTGTGCATTGCTCAAGTCCATGTGTTCAAGGTGCGTGCTACTGGCGCAATGATGAATTCTAGCCAATATGGGCTAATAGTTCACATGGACACGTTATACCTTGTTATAAAGCTTAGACTCTATATTAATGCCATTTAATCCAATTTACAGACAGATAAATGTCCCAATGTATGGCACCGCATCTATATTTATCAGCAGAACAGTTTGTGTGTTGGTGACCCACAGTTTATACCAAAGAAGCATGTAAGCGCAGCAGCATATAGTCATGGGGGACAAATACAATATACTTTACGATGTTAAACCGCGACTTTACAAGGACAACTTCTGAAGGAAAAGGAAGATGGCGTGCAGCCACTGAAATTTAGATAAATTGCCAAATTCATGTGAGCATTGCCTCAAAACATTGTCCCTCACATAGGGGTGGGTGATATCTCAATATTTAAAATATATCGAGATATTTTTGAAACTCGATATGAATTCTGACATATCGATATATCGCTATAACGCCTATATTTACATCTGGTTTCGCCGCTTCACTTGTTTGCCTTCTCTGTGCCGCGCTCGCCTACCGCTTCCTTCTCCTCGCTTTTGTCCCCCGAGCTCCTCCGTGGGGCCCGGTGCTCGATCGCGGACTAAACCAGGACTAGGATCAGGGCTCTACAGTGCGCCCATTTCACGTGCATTTGCAAGCAAACATTTTGGTGTGCGAACGTGGAAAACAAAACAGTCGCCCCTGTGCGAGTGCTTCTGCAGCCACAATAAGGAGAGCTGCGCATAGACGTAACATGACGAGTTAAACTTTCTAAATGCACCTGCCCAGCGCAAGCGCAACCACATGACACCTCCGACTGCGCACGACTCCAACATACGAGCTCCACGTATGCGCCGTTATCACTCATACGAACAAACTCTGCTTTAAAACACACCCATGCCCACCTTAAACGAGGAGCGCCCAGCAGCAGGACCCACACCTGTCCCACCACACAGTAGACACCCCCATTGCCACTGGACTTCCTTCTCCGCCAAAGCGAGAGCTTTGTCTTGGTCTTGTCTCGGACTCGGTCTTGTCATGGACTCAAGGTTTGAATACAGAGTGCGGTCATATTTCATTAAGGCCACTGCTGTCGCCATTAAACTCATACCGGTGTGGGGGAGCGTGTGGGGCTTCTCTCTGCAGCCTGTGCCAAATGCCAAATAAATCCGTTTGTCACAATGTGCGTTTGATTTGGTAAATGTGAAGATAAATACCACTTTAAAACAAGAGAATGTAACTCCAGTTAGGAATTTGAAAATACAGGTTTAAAAATCCTGCACACTTTTTTTCACTTTGAAGCAGTTTTATGTAAAGTGCCAGTGGAAGTTCTTTTAAAGAAGAGGTTCTTAAACTGTGGGTGAGGGTCCAAAAAGGGGTGCAGAGTGTTTAAGTGCAGTACTAAATGAATATTAATCAGATAAAATTTGTTTTTTTGTTTTTGCAGTATTTTGGGGGGCTGTATTTTTCCTGTAAAGATATCGAGATATATATTGTATATCGAGATATAGCAAAATATATCAAGATATATTTTTTGGTCCATATCGCCCAGCCCTACCCTCACATCAACTTTAGTGTAGGAGTTCAAATGTAATTAATTTGATAAATAATATGCAAATGAATCTTTGCCTAGGTGTAAATTCCAGGTGACACCATTCGGCACCTGAATGTAGCTGCAGCCACAGAGACACGCCAGTGACCATTCACTCTCACAGCACTTTGAGCACTGGCTTTAAATGGTATTCTAGTCTGGACTAAAATACTGGCTCTAGAATAAAAGTTAACTTCAGGGCAGGTCAGGGTAGCAACAAAAATACAGCTTTTTTCTATCAAAATGTCAGTGCGGAGAAGAGTGACTGTTGCCATAGGCAGGACACACACACTGCTGCTGTCAAAATACTTAAATATTGTTCTGAGTCAGGACTAAAAGGAGTCTTATATGTGAAGACTTGGGATCTGAGAGGTAGCCTATCTGAGCAGTGAGTGTTGCAAATAGGGGTGGGTATTGCCAACAACCTTGCGATACGATACGATTCGCGATACAGGGGTCTCGATACGATACGATTCGCGATACAGGGGTTTCCCGATACATGGTCTTCAAGGCGATATGTATCACGATATTTTACATTACGTAACCTATAATTTAAAAAAAAAAGACAGATGTTTACTCAAATGTTATTTTTATTTTGGTGTAGCGCATCAGTTACAATGTAACAGAAGAAGGCTGTAAGGCAGAAACTGCCCTTGATTAACCTGTTAACACCCGCACTCGGCACAAGTGTTCAAATATGTACCAGATGTTCCAAACTGTAATAAGATGTAATGTATAATAAATAAACCATCTTCTGAAATTTAGGCATGTTTTCTTAAGATAAATAACTAAAACAAGCCAAAAAAGTGAGTGTGCGTAAAAGGAGAGAGAGAGTCCCCATACACAGAGCGCATGGAGCTAGCCTATCACTACAGCACCTCTGCCCCACATGGGGCCCACCACTGAAATCGTCTTTTCATAGGCTACTCAGATCTGTCAATCATTTCCTGAAAGAACCAATGACTGAAGAGGTTTTGCCGTGGAACTGTCCCTCGGTCATGGTAATACGCCGCTAACTGGACGCACTCGTTTTGTTCCCCAAGCTGTAGCGCGGCGCCCCGTAGCCGGACCGAAGCCTGGATACGCTTGTTTTGTAGCTAAGAATGTGGAGAAAACAAACATACCCCACACCGCTAACAGGAGCTAAGCGTTTAGCTATGCTAAGGACAAAGAGCGAGAGTAGTAGAGAGATGTGTCGCTCATCCATTCAGACAAACTCGGACTTTCTGGATTATTTCTCCACATGGAATTATTTTATGAAAAAAGCAACTGGATATTCTTTTTCTGTGGACTGTTACGGACTAATTGAGCACAGCTTTTCCTGGATTGGACCCGTTTCGGACCGACAGAACCGGCTCAAATGCGATGAATATTTTCGGGAATTATAAGTTATGGCTCTTTGGGCTCGCTGTGTGGCATAAAATGAATGATATGTTTGTTTTACTGAGGAATTAAGCTTTCAAACGATGTATAGCATGTCAATATTGGAAAAATAAGTACGGTGAATATCTGGCTTGACTTTATAATGTTGTGTAATCGCCCGCTGGCGGGCGGGTGGGTGTAAACATGGCTTAACAAGGCTGTATGCTGACATGCCGCTACCTTTGATGAAAGTAAACTTAAGATATGGCCTTAACAAGGCTGTAGTGCAGAAGGAATGCTGCCTTTGACAATACGAAATGCGCTTTGCAAGCAAGGATCACTTATAGTGCTGCCGCGATTATTCGACGCTGTCGACGTAATCAAATGTGAAAATGAGTCGAATACAATTTTTTTGGTCGAATATTCGCCTTTATTTATTTTTGGTCTCAAACGGCTCATCCAGAGACCTTTTGCTTGCCTGAGATCAGGTATTTCCCCTCCACACCACTAGTAGTACTACACTCGAGGCGGACACCGGTGCGGCAGGCAGTGGCTACATCCGAGGCGGACACCGGTGCGGCTAACAGCGGCTACACTCGAGGCGGACACCGGTGCGGCAGGCAGCGGCTACATCCGAGACAGACACCGGTGCGGCGGGCAGCGGCTGTGCCCGAGGCGGACACCAGTGCGGCAGGCAGCAGCTGCGCCCGAGGCGGACACCGGCGCGGCTAACAGCGGCTACACCCGAGGCGGACACCGGAGCGGCGGGCAGCGGCTACGTCCGAGGCGGACACCAGTGCGGCGGGCAGCGGCTGCGCCCGAGGCGGACACCGGTGCGGCGGGCAGCGGCTGCGCCCGAGGCGGACACCAGCGCGGCGGGCAGCGGCTGCGCCCAAGGCGTCCCCTTCCCCCGATTTGAGCATTTGAGAGCGGTATGAAAATGGCAGCGGCCGGTGGGTCAGAGTCGGATCCAAGAACAGTGGCGACTTCTTCTAGACCAAGACCTAAAGCCTCGAAAGTCTGGGAATACTTTCGGACAGATGGTGAATTAAAAAAAACAAAACCGCTTGTTTTGTTTTTTTTAATTAGTCGTTTAGATTAGTCGACTAATCGAAAAATTAGTCGAGATTAATCGTTAGAAAATTAGTTGTTAGTGGCAGCACTAATCACTTATCAGACGCAGTTTGCTGAAGCTTGATAAATAATGTTTGTTGCATGTAAAATATCGATACTGATGCCTCCGTATCGATACGTGTATTGCCAAGAGGCCCACGACAATGTATCCCCGTATCGATTTTTTGAACACACCCCTAGTTGCAAATGTGTCTGTTTTAGGGCTGGGCGATATGGACCAAAAAATATATCTCGATATATTTTGCTATATCTCGATATAAGATATATATCTCGATATCTTTACAGGAAAAATAACCCCCTCTCAAACTACTGCAAAAACAACAAACAAATTTTATCTGATTAATATTCATTTAGTACTGCACTTAAACACTCTGTGGCCCTTTTTGGACCCTCACCCACAGTTTAAGAACCTCTTCTTTAAGAGAACTTCCACTGGCACTTTACACAAAACTGCTTCAAAGTGTAAAAAGTGTGTAGGATTTTTAAGCCTGTATTTTGATATTCCTAACTGGAGTTACATTCTCTTGTTTTAAAGTGATGTTCAGTCTCTGCACATTTACCAAACCAAACGCACATTGTGACAAATATGATCCTCAGTATTCAGACCTTGAGTCCGTGACAAGACCAAGACAAAGCTCTCGCTTTAGAGAAGGAAGTCCAGCGGTGTGGGGGTGTCTGTGAGTGGTGGGACAGGTGTGGGTCCTGCTGCGGGGCGCTCCTCGTTTAAGGGGGCGTGGGTGTGTTTTGAAGTGGAGTTTGTTCGTATGAGTGATATCGCCGCACACGTGGAGCTCGTATACTGGGGTCGTCCGCGATCAGAGGTGTCGTGCCCGGGCACAGTTCGGTTGTGCTCAAGCTGGGAAGCGTGCATTTAGAAAGATTACCTCGTCACGTTACGTTTGTGCACAGCTCCTTATTGTGGCTGCAGAAGCATCGCACATATGCGCCTGTTTGTTTTCCCCGTTCGAACAACGAAATATTTGCTCGCAAATGCGAGGGAAATGGGCGCACTGTAGAGCCCTGGTCCTAGTCCTGGTTTAGTCCGCGACCGAGCCCCGGACTCTGCGGCCGCGTTTAGTCCTGGTTTAGTCCTGGTTTAGTCCTAGTCCTGGTTTAGTCCGCGGCCAGGTCCGGGCTCCGGGGAGGAGCTTGGGGGGACAAACGCGAGGAGGCGAGCGCGGCACAGAGAAGGCAAAACAAGTGAAACCAGAAGTAAACGTAAGCATTATAGCGATATATCGATATGTCAGAATTCATATCGAGTTTCGAAAATATCTCGATATATTTTAAATATCGAGATATCGCCCACCCCTAGTCTGTTTTGACAATCCTCTTCATTCTTTCCCATTAGTTAGCACTTAGCTCCTGTGAGGTACTACACATAAAGCCCATTTTCTCGATGTGACTGTGGCTGTTTTCATATTGCAGTATACATACATATGCAATTCTAAAATATGCATTATATAAGAGTTAAGATGTGCACTTCAGTTCATTCAGATCAGTTTATATTTTTTATTTAACGCACCTTCAAAAATTTAACTTTCCTTTGCTTGACCGCTCCTTTCTCTTCCCTTGTGCCATTTACCATTGTAAACCACTTTACAGAAAGTAAATGACTATTTTCTCATCATTTATGAGTAAAACTTAAGACCTAATTCAGCACAGGAACATTGCATGTTTCTGCTGATAGCAGTAGCACACGCAAGCATTTGTTTCTGCATTTAGCAGTGCTTAAACTTTAATCATGCATTTCTACATAATAACTGGTAATAAACACGATGGTGAGTGATCCTAACACCCTGATCTATATACCTGAGGTCCACCTGTTTATGTTTTCAATAAAAATTAGAAAATCTAATGGAAAAGCATCATCAGTTTTTGTCAGTTTTTATTGTATGCATCATGGTGAATCAAATCGAAGGACCTACATGGATGGTTACTTACTTTGTTTACTGGCTAAAAAAGACTGTCATGCAAAAATACCATTAGACATACCTGCTGTCAATAAAATTCACTGTAAATCAGATGAAGATTTACAGTGATTTATTAGATCTCTAAATATACTGGCTCTCATAATGGCTCTTCCAAAGCCATTTTATCTGTATTGTATCGCCCCCCTAAAAATGCATATTGGCCAGGACCAACTGCAGGTCCTTCTGGATTATAACTGAATGTAAAGACTGGCTGGTCAGGCAACTCTAGCCACTGCCTCCATCTGAAAACATCACAGTAGATTAGCGCAGCCACATATTGAGGGCTAAAGTCACATCTGGAAATTGTTACGGCCTCTCACAATCAAAATAATAACATTGAATATTTGATTATATTTAAAAGGTACAGTACGTAACTTTCTGGAGGTGGGATGTAACTTGTGCAATTCCATTGAAATACAAAGTTAAAAACATTCTCATGGCATACAGTGGAATAATATAGCCAAAAACAACATTTCCATGGAAACAAGCAGAAAGATTTCCTCTAAGCCAAATTAGGGTCAGGTTTGCGGAGATGCAAGCGTGCTCAATGAAAGGACATATTTGTCACATTATTCAGTGCCATAAAATCAGCCAAAATTAAAACACAAACATGCTTTCACTTTAGGAAAGGCTGTATCAAAGTTTTCGGAAGTGAAGAGAAAAATAAAGGACACCACTGCTTTAACAACATTTAACTTTGATGTCACTGATGTCAAAGTGCAAATCACATCTTTTGCCCCACATCAGCTACATGTCTAATGCCCCAACACTGTTATGATTAGTTTGTTTCATTTCAATTATAAAATGGGGACAGATTTCCAAGTGGCCAAGGGGCTAAATATGACTTATTAATACAATATTGTAGGGCTGGGCAATATGGACCAAAAATATATATCTCGATATATTTTGCTATATCTCGATATACAATATATGTCTCGATATCTTTACAGGAAAAATACCTCCCTCACCAACTACTGCAAAAACAAAAAAAACAAATTTTATCTGATTATTATTCATTTAGTACTGCACTTAAATACTCTGCACCCCTTTTTGGACCCTCACCCACAGTTTGAGAACCTCTTTAAGAGAACTTCCACTGGCACTTTACACAAAACTGCTTCAAAGTGAATAAAGTGCAGGATTTTTAAACCTGTATTTTCAAATTCCAAACTGGAGTTACATTATCTTGTTTTAAAGAGGCATTTAGTCTCTGCACATTTACCACAGCAAACGCACATTGTGACAAACAGATTTATTTGGCATTTCTCACAGGCTGCAGAGAGAAGCCCCGCAGCTCCTGCACACCGGTATGAGTTTATTAGCGACAGCAGCGGCCTTAATGAAAAATGATGCACTCAGTATTCAGACCTTGAGTCCATGACAAGACCGAGTCCAAATGCGCTCGAGTCCAAGACAAGACCAAGACAAAGCTCTCGCTTTGGCGGAGAAGGAAGTCCAGCGGCGTGGGGGTGTCTAATGAGCGGTGGGACAGGTGTGGGTCCTGCTGCGGGGCGCTTCTCGTTGAAGGTAGGCGTGGGTGTGTTTTGAAGCCGAGTTTGTTCGTATGAGTGATATCGGCACACACGCGGAGCTCATATCCTGGGGTCGTGCGTGGTCGGAGGTGTCATGTGGTTGCACTCGCGCTGGGCAGGTGCATTTAGAAAGTTTAACTCATCACGTTTCGTCTGTGCGCAGTTCTCCTTATTGTGCTGCAGAAGCACTCGCACAGATGCGCCTGTTTTGTTTTCCATGTTCCCACACCGAAATATTTGCTCGCAAATGCAAGTGAAATGGGCGCACTGGAGAGCCCTGGTCCTAGTCCTGGTTTAGTCCTAGTCCTGGTTTAGTCCGCGGTCAGCTCCGGGCTCCGCGGAGGAGCTCGGGGGACAATAGCAGGAGGCGGAGGCAAGCACGGCACAGAGAAGGCAAAACAAGCGAAGCGCGCGAAACCAGAAGTAAACACAAGCATTATAGCGATATATCGATATGTCAAAATTCATATCGAGTTTAAAAATATATATATTTTAAATATCAAGATATCGCCCACCCCTACAATGTTGTAGTTACGACTAGCGGCTCCTTTTTCAAATCAAAAATCTATTTCTTTTTTTGAGAAAATTGTCCAAAGCTAAAAGCTTACACATACTATGTCTTTATAGGTAAATGAACTAACTAAAAACTATTAATGTTATAGGAGAATGTTATAACAATTTTGGCAATTTTATGAGTAACAGAATGTTAAAAATGCATTATTATTATTATCGCATGTGAAACGATGGGAAATCCTCCCGTTGACATTAATGGGTCGAATAGAAGTAATAGAGAATGTTTTACCCAGATTATTGTTTTTGTTCCAATCCCTACCCATTCTGCTCTCTAAAGAAACTTTTACAAAAATAGATAAACTCATATCATTTTTTTAATGGAGAAATCAAAAACCAAGAATTCAGTAGCAACTACTTCAGAACTCTAAAGAAAAAGGTGGACTAAATGTACCCAATATTAAGAAATACTATTGGGCATCCCAATTAAGAGCCCTAAAAGTTTGGATTGATAAAGATGATGAGAGAGAATGGAGGGAAATAGAACAAAACTCATGCCCTAATGTACCTTTACAATTTCTTACAAAGAAATTATAAAATGACTTAAAAATCCAAAATGAATGGGTAAAAGGAACATTAAAAATTTGGGCTATAGTAAAAAGTAAAGAAAATATGTATGATTTTATCTGTAGGGCCACTAAAATAGGTTTAAATCCAGACTTTACACCATCAATGGAAGGGGCATTTTGTAAATGGAAAGAGAAGGGACTGGTTTATATTGGACTTTTTTTTTTGAAAGGTCAACACATGAAATCTTTTGAAACAACAAATTTGGTTTTATAGCGCAAGTTTTTACAAATTAGAAATTATCTTACGAAACATAAGGAATGGAAGTATATTTGTAATGAACCTAATTATCTCGAAGAATTCTTAATGACAAGTACATGTAACACAAAAGAATTAAGTTCAAAAATATATAAAGCCCTACAGGTTGAATCAGATGACAATAATATGGGCATTAAAGACAAATGGGAAAGGGAAAGAAATATTACAATATTAGAGGAAAAGTGGGAGGAATCGTTTAAAGATGGACATAAAATGTTCAACAGTACATGGAGAGAGTTTGAATGGAAATCTAAGATGCAATATTTTACTGTTCCGACAAATGTAACAAAATACAGTGCAAAATCAGATAAATGTTGGAGGGGATGTGGTCAGACAGGAGATTACACACACATATTTTGGGATTGTCCCATAACCAGAGGCTACTGGGACCATGTAAAAAAGAAAATTGAAAATATCTGTAAGGAAAAACTAAACTTGGATTTACAACTATTTTTAGTGAACATCGTACCAAGAACTATGTCTCTAAAAACAGGAAGGTTATTCTAATATCAAGCACAATAGCAAAAGAAATGATAACTGTATACTAAAACCACAACCTCCTACTAAAGAAACTTGGTGGGAAAGGGTTAAAGATGTGATGGAAATGGGAAGAGTAACAGCAAGACTGCAATTTAAAATGAAGAAATTTAAAGAGTTATGGGCACCTGTATATAAGAGGCAACATGAGTTGTACCCTACCTTTGGTGTGTGTATGTGTGGATGAGTGTATACGAGTGAGTGAAAGTGTAAGTTTATAATTTATTATTTATTTATTTTGGTGAGGGGTCACTAATTAAATAAAATGTGTCTAGTGTTTCAAGAAAGAATCTGCAGCTATAGGCATAGTATTATAGAGACTGTTGGCCCAGTGCCGAATTCCTACTATTAGGACGATCTACGATTGCTATACCTGTGACTCTTTGTCCTGATGCTGAATGTCAGGAATATTTGGTATATGAATTGACATTGTTCATATCGCAATAAAAAAATGATACAAAAAAATGCATAACAACATTTAGTGTGAATGACTACTGCTGCATAGTCATAGTTTTTAACAATTTGTGCAGCCAGTTTTGTCCTCCTTAGTATCCCAAAGTGTGAAATGATCCAAGACAATAATATAGAGCAACCCCAAATATTTCATATGCGTGTAAAGCTTTTCAATGAAATTATTTTTGTATTAAAGTCCCTCACTAAAAAAATAGAAACAAAGCTGGCAGACCAGTCTGTGTACATACAACTTACGATACCTAATTAGTAGCAAATCTTATAGTTTATAAAATGTAAACAAGAACTTTAATTAATTTGTAGGTTTACTCTGACTGTTATTAGATATTCAACTTCAGAAAATAATATGCTGTAACCAAATACATGTATTTAGGGCATTATTATTTACCGTATGACAGTATCAACTAATTTCTGTAGGCAATTAGTTGTTCAGTCGATTAATTGGCAGATGGTGTCTTAGTCTACCAAATTTTTGTCAGTCTACTAATAATTTTATTAACATTGTAAGGAACAGAATTAAGTGAGTTACCTTGCATTTTGCATTTTTGGGTTTTTTAAAACGGCCTGTCTCTTTTCAGTCAACTAATTAATCAGCAAAAATGTCTTTTGTCGACCAAGAATTTCTTTAATTTACTACTAATTTCTTTGTTTTAAAACTCCCATGTAAATTTTGACAACAGCACAATGCCACCAGGAGTATAACATGTACAATCGTCATGCAGCTGCAGCATCTTAAAAACCATACAGTCATGGACGTCCAGTCTGAAAAAGGTGCAGATGTTGTCTCAAAGTCTCAAAAAAGTGGTTGTACTTGTAATGCTGCTGCATTAATGGCACTTGGGTCCAGTTGAGGGTCCGTGGGATCATTTGAAACTTAAGCCCTACTTAATACTTAGATACTCTAACTTGTCCCACATAATACTATTAGATTTGATTGATTTGATTTGCATACCTAAACCTCTTAGGAAACCTACATAAATGAAGGATTAAAAGTATACTACAGTACCAAGTAACTGAGAAATGCACCACAAGGGGACAATTGTGTCCGCACTTGATGATATTATTATTTAGAGTAATTATGTGATATACCATCATATGGAGTTTTTTGACCCAAAACGACAACCATGCTGTGTCATTACTTTAACATATGGGACCCATTTCATATTATTTCCCCTCTGCCCACGTCCATTCAGTTAACAGTATGATGCAACACAAGCTGCTAACTACATTCAGGTCAGTCTTTAATACACAGTCATGTTCATAGTTTGGGGAATTTAAGCAAAAAGAAAAATGAAACCAGCCTCAATCAATCAGATGCACGCGAAGAGACTACGGCAATAGCATTTTAAGCCTTCTGGATATGCCAACGCCAGGTCACTTTATGACATTTGTTTCTCAGGCTTTTAACAGAGTACTGTAATGTGAACGCTTCGGTGACATGGGTGTTTACAAATGCATGCAGAGAGAGGCCCGTACCTGGTCCATCAGAGGCTGACAGCGCAGGTGAATTCAGCTTCGGCCGCTTTGAGTTTGGAGGTCCCACATCCAGCAGGTTGTCAGCCATGGTTGTATAGTTTCCAGCTGGGCGTGTTTGTTGTTTCAAATTCAATTCTTCCAGAAAGACGTTGCTCTATCAACTTTTGCACATTAGCAAGCTGACAGCATGCTAACGTGAGCTAACTGGCTAATAGCTTGATAATTGCCTGCTATGAGCTACGTTAGCCACTTCGTGCTGGTGAGCCTTTCAAAAGAGATGCAATAGCGCCCCGCTTCGCCACCGCCATTCACCCCATGATAATCCAACACCCAACACCCACATTATCGTCGTTAAATAAAGCGAAATACAATGCTCTCCATGTAAAAACCAAACGTCAAAATAACAATCCAAATAGATCAAGTAAATTGATGCATTTTAGCGAGAAAAAATCTAAATGTCCAAAGAAACCATTTTGCGTGACGTCAAATTTCTTCATGCAAAAATCCAACGGGGCTCTACAAAAATGCACAATTGCACAAAAATGCAGCTGGTCTGCAATAAAATTATAAAGCCACGACCAGTTGTCCGCCTGGTAAACAATACGGCTCCCGGACAGCGTCAGGGGCTGAATCGCCGCACTCTGAAGGGGAAATCAGATCTACGGAGCGTTTCTGCCCGACGACCACCGATCCCAGTCCCGTTTTTTCGCACAAAATGTCTCCGAGGCAACGTTAAGATTACAATGTGAGGCCAATGTCGGTGTCATATCGCGGAAAGGATGTCCAATTTCTATGTTAAAACCAGCGTTGGACCGAAATCCTAATTCCGAGCCACGACAAGATGGCGGCTGTTGATTCCTTCGATACAAAAAAGTTTTTTTTTCTTTTCCAGATCGACTGTGGAGGGGGAGGGGCCGCGCTATCACGCCCAACGTGAAAATCGCACCGCAGCGGCCCTCTGAGGGCGCTCAAGCACCGGCACAGGCTCCGCGACCATTTAACCAAGCAGTCATCAGTTAATGTTAAAGTATCATTTTAACTGCTTAACATTATAATTTTCTAACCTATTTTTGGTAAGGACGAATCACGTCCTAATAAACTGTAATGTATTAACTGCTGAAAAACACTTCCAGATAATTATTTCAGATAATTTAATATAAACTAGTAGTAAGATTTCAAATGTAATATAATAATTACTCAAAAGGAATGCTATAGGCCTACGATCCAATTCCATTTTAAAAAGTGTAAAAGTCAAACCCAAGCATTTACATAATTTATTTTGAAAAATTGCTTCATCCTGTGTGCATAAATTTTTTCTGAGATTCATATCTCAAAATCCACACCTCAAATACACACACAGTTTTGTTTTACCGGTCTCTTTTCATAGTTTGTTTTTTGTCAAATCTGACACATGCACACGTATATAAAAAAAATCATATGTGACATAATAATAATAAAATTATGTACAAACACTGAGTGCTTTGTGCAAATGTGTACATGTGTACAGATTATGATGTGCTGATAAATGATACACAAGTGATGTGCACAAAACATACATCTTACATGATTATGAATATAACTAAAACAATAATTATTTAAAAAACAGCTAATTTGTCCCAGTGTAAGTGAAAACAGGATGATAGTATCAGCATTACAATGATACATGTGAAGCTGCTAACATTTTTCCTTTCTTACATTTTTCTAAACTCCAGATAGCGTTGAACGCAAATTCTGTATTCATTGTCCCTTTTAAAAACTTGCATCTCAACCAACAATAAGTATATTTTAGCAAATACAATGGCTGCATATCTTCATAAATTAAAAATAAAACTAGAGAGCTATTACTGCTGTGATTGGTTTGTTACAATAAAAATGAAGGGTTAATCAATAAGGCAGCTAGCCCATTGATATACATCAGTGTAGATTTATCTTACATTTTAAGGCCAAATAAAGGTTTTGGTAGCAAGTGGAGTGGAGTGGAATGGAATATATATATATATATATATATATATATATATGTGTGTGTGTGTGTGTGTGTGTGTGTGTGTATGTATATATGTGTGTGTGTACGAGAGCAGTGTGCAATTGTTTGCACCAAGACGTTTAGAAATACTCTTACTTATGTTTGCAAAATTTAGGCTTCAAGTACTTGCCAGATAATTAGTAGAATTTGGTACCAGCTCAAAACTTTATTCATTTCCAATAATCTAAAAGGCACGGAGCATTTTAAAGCACAAATAAAATTGTAATCTTTGATTAAAATAGCATTACGGTCAGCATTTCTTATCCAGTTGGCCACACAGTTGCTGTGGTTGGCACTCTCAAATCACAGCAAGAGGGTAACTGGTTCTCCCCATGTTCAAATTCAAACAATACATAATCTGTATAATCCTCCATCTAAGGTAGTGACCAATCTTAGTTCAAGATCTGGAGAAGGGTCCACCAGCACTGCACTATGGCACCGACTGCTACTGAGATGCCCCAGTGGTATTGAAAGATGCAGAAGACAAATTTCTCTATGGGGGACAGTAAAATATGTCTTAATTTTCTGATATTGATATTGAATACGAGATTGTGGCTTCTAGTAAGGCCTCTACAATAAACTGTGTTTTTACCAATAAAAATCTTAATGAAGTGCATTAGGAGTAGGATTATTCTGTATACCCAAAAGCAAACCCTGCAAGCATCTCTTTCCAATGTTGTGTCTCTCCTCACAAAGGCAGAACTTGACATAATGACAATAAAAAGGCACCACAAAACAATTAGAAAGTGCTCAAATTGGAGAGCACAATTTTGATATTCATACAGAACAAAGGTACAGGTCTACCCTCTGGCACCAAATTACACATGAAAGGCAGATGGTATTTTCAGAATCCATTGCATTTGTCATCATAAACTGAACATACATGTTGATTGTCCCTTATAGCCCCAGTTAAAGTTATATCTGAAGTGCCTATCTGCTTCTGATTGTTCAGCTACGGTATTTCTCTGAATAATCCCTTTAGATTTACATTGTGCTTGTGAGTGCATGTTCTGTCATTCAAAATGATCCCATCAAGAAAAAAAAGTGGTTGGGGAAATGTCTGTGCAACACCTGTGCTTCAATGTACTTTTGGCTAATAGACAATCTTTAATCTGTGCAGTCGCCATAAAGCATATCTCTTCTTAATGAGACATTTGCATGAAGGAATACTGAGTTGAGCATCATATCACACACAATACACACATTAATACTGCTTTATGTGATTCCCTCTTTCCTCCCATAGTTCCCTGCTCAGCTCAGCACTATACTATACTGGCTCTAATAATTTCAATAGCAATTATTTTCCCATAAGGTGAATAGTACTTTGATCATCTCAAACAATATATGGCACCATTATATACATTTTTCTTTAAGAAATATTTGCATTTAAAATAAAACCATGACTAAGAAACCACAGCATACTCTGTAGCCTGCCTTATGAAAAAAAATCATGATCTTTAGACTTTGTTCAGTATATATATTCACTGTTTAAGTCCAGAAGGCACTTGATATTAAAACCATAAAAATGCAAAATGGCTCTCCTTTCCTCCAGAATTTGCTGTGCTCAACACAGGTCTATTGCAATTCAGAATTGCTTCAAAAAGCTTTTTACAGAGTGTTCTTAAGGACCTGCTCCTGCCACTATTCTCTGTCTGTGCCAAAGACATTGTGCCAGTGAGGGGCAACCTACTCAGAGCTGCAGATTTTAAAGGGGATCAGCATTCATGTAGAAAAAGGCAAGTCCATCAAAGACGGGCATAACATTCCTCATTAAGCTTCGTTAGCTCATTGACTTCATCCTCCTCTTCATCCTCCTGCTGCAGCATTGCAGAAGAATGTGTATCCTGTTGCGATGGCAGTTCTGTTTCACTAGATTCTATGTCTGGTCCAGAATTAGAAGTCATTGTTTCAGCGGATTGTTCAAGAAGCTGTGAAGAGTCCCTGTATCCTTCATCCCTCCACTCTGTGGGTTTATCTAGGACTGTTTCAGGCCTTTCACTTAAATGTGGGAGTGGATAAACTGATGAAGATGGAGGGGATATGATTTTTGAAGATGTACATGATGGTTCATGGCTGACATACATTCCAGCTATATGTTGGCACAGTGTCTCCCCACTTTTGGGGTAGAGAAAGGTCCTCATTTGTCCTTTGCCTTTAACATTCACAGTGCCTCTGTAGTCAAACTCAAGGCCCATTGAACTGAGTATGGCATGGCTCTCCTCGCTCACCTGCACACGACACTCCACACCTGTAGAGTCCATACGACTGGCGATGTTGACAGTGTCTCCCCAGATGTCATACAGAAGTTTTGTGGTGCCAATCACACCTGCTGTAAGTGGCCCATGGTTGTATCCAATGCGGAGTTTAAACCCAAAGCCCAACATGTTTTTGTTGAAGTCGTCTAGGACCTTGATCATCTCAATGGCGAAATTAAAGAGTGCCATCAGATGAGTGTGAGGAGAGTCATCTTCATTTTCAGCCATCTGTCGAACATTCAGTCCTGATGCTGCCATGTAGGTAGCACCAATGGTTTTGATCTTTTCTACACTTTTAAATTCAGGTTTGCGAAGAAGCTCATCAAAGTCTCCTATTAGCTCATTAAGAACGCGGTAGCACTCTTTTCCACCTTCATAGCTTTCTTCATAGAACTCACTAAAGTTCACAATACTTGCAAATATCACTCCTACACTGTCGTGATTCTTGGAATAACTCTGAGTGACCTGTTGACACATAAATACAAGATAAATGTAATTATGAAATTATATACACAGTATGTGACCATAAAGGATATTATATAAAAGGAGACATCAACAACTCAAACCTTAAGCTGGTCAGCAACATGAATGGGGATAATGTTTCCCAGTAGCCACTCAGCTTGATCTCTCATTGTCTGAATTTTGTAGCGATGTTTGTCTGCTTCAACGTTTCCATGGTAATGCAGGCGATAGCTGACCTCAAACTCTCGATTGAGGAACCAAACCAAGAGGAGCAGGAGAAAGAAGGCCAGGACTGTCTCATGGACAAGAGAAGCCAGAGGATTTAAGGGAAGATCTGGATCTGCTGCAGAAGTCACGAAGGCCAAACCACCATTGTTTGTCGATAAATTAAGTCTGAGAGGCAAACAAGAAGACAATTTATGAAGAACAAATCAATGAACCTAGCTAGGAGTGAAGGCTGGTTTATTAAAAGATCTAAGTCATACACAATATTATCAAAACTGTGCCAAAATGCTGAACAATATTTTTGTGCTCAGTAGTAATCAAGAAAACCTAAAAGAAGAAATCTATAATGCACAAACTGTTTTCACAGAAACACTCACCCATGGTCTGTCAAACTGCTATTACTGGAGCTGAAAGAAAAAAGGAGAATAACTTGCACAAGTATCTTATTTACACATCTTGTATACATAACACAATACTGCGGTTTATATTTTGTCACTTTTTCATAACTTAGTAAGTATCCTACCATTTGTATAGTAATAATAATACAAAAAAAATAAAAAATTTCTCCCCAAACTTATTTTACGACGATGTAATAATGTGTAGACAATACTCACTTGTGTAACGAGCTGTATACAAGCAGCAGGAGGGCAACCCCTGTAACAGTGGCTAGAACAGAGCGCATCCAGAAACTCAGCTGGCAGAAGTTACAGAACTGAATGATGGCCAGGATGGTGGCACAGCACAAGAAGATGATCACCTAGATGTGACAGATATAACAGTCAGTGGTTTACATGCACACTAAAAATCTGATCATTATCTGATTTCTGGAGTTATAATTGAAATGTTATGTAAACGGTTACATCCAATGTGAGTAACCTTAAACTTTCTGATTGTTCCAACAATTGCAGGTCTTGACAAAGTAAATATTGCAAAAAGGTCAAACCAATGAGGCAAAGACAAAAATGTTTATGATTGACATTACTGAGTGATTTTCAAATTCAGTGCACTGTATCAATTACTCTAAATTCTTACAATACCCTGAGAGATGTAGGTGTAAATTTAGATGATCAGATTTCTTTTGCTTCTTTAACAGACAGAGAGATCTAATTATTATTGTTGTCATTATCAGATTTTCACTGGCCATAAATGTACTCACTGACTCACACAACAGCCACATATGAATGGCTTCTTGATACAAGATCAGGCTCCCCTGCAGCAGGGTTTCATTTATTCTTAACTGTTTGTCTAACACTTAATAATCATCTTTACCTCTGCTTCAGACACTAATCCAATAGGATTGGTAATGTAATTATGGAGATGGGAAAACATGGAAGGAATGTTCTTACAAAACATGCTGCAGACAGCTATTGGATCAGAACTTGCAGAGACATTTTTACATGTTTATAAAACAGCATCTACAATATAGAGACTGCACTCAAGCTCATCACTGTACAAGTCTTATATCTGTTAACATGTTCATCTATAGGCAGCTTGCATCAGACCCCTGCCATTTCAGATTGAAACCTATACTTTCATCTGCATCTTACATATTACATTATGCAAGATGCAGTTTAAGGACTTCCCACTAAACAGCACTTTTTGTAAAATTAAACTCTATTGGTGGCTTTCAGATTATAGAATGCAATGTCATACTGCCAAATTTAATATTATTGGCCTATACAAGTTTGTCGTGATGTCACCTGACCAGGATCATGGGTCCATAATGATAAAAAACTTCATCAGTTATAAGCCTCTATGGCAAAATATCTTCTTCTAAAAAGAAGCCCAATTTTAGTGTGCATTTGAGACCTTTTGTAACCATTACGCTTGTGTAAGTGACTGGGGGGTTACACAGAAAGTCTTATATAAGTTTTAATACATTTTACTTAATCTTAAGTGAAGGGACAGTGGGTGTTGTTTTACACATCTATACCTGTAGCGAGAGTTGTAGTGTGAAGTGGGACAGGACAGAGACTGCAGGAAGTGAAACCAGCACAGCTCCCACCACGTGACGGGGGACCCACCCACAGACGGCAAGCAGGAGTGAGCGGGTGCAGCTCATCACCTCCTCCAGGTGGAACGCCATGCTGTACACAAGACAAGGACCAGACACTGAACATACAGGCATTTTCATTTAAAGGTGTGTCTGGAGGCCAGGTACGGCACTGCAGAAGCCCACTATGTTCCTGGCTGACAAACTGGTCTAATGCAGGGAATATATTTCTTGTCAAACTCCAATTTTGTAAAGAACTAAATCAGTTTAATTTCGAATTCATTGTATTAAGTAAATAGTGACAATTAACATACATTTCTAAACTATATTAGCAACTGAAAATGGTATCCCTTCATTTTCATTTTAATTGTCTATTTTGCATCTACTTAAAAAAAAACTAAAAAACTGAATTGAGTTCTACATATTATCAATTTGGGCTGGCTCTCGCTGAAAGTGATCGGAATGGTTGAAGCTTCACAATAGTAAAACAAGCCGAAAAAACAAACTTTTATTATATCCAGTTGAGAGAAGAGCACAGACATCAAAGCGTAAACAAGCAAACAAAATAGTCCATATTGATTCTATTATAGGCTGAGGTGTGTGCTCTGTGATTGGTCCACCCACCCACTTAATCTTACAGTGAGCACGTGACAAGATAGATTCTCATCAGTTTGTGAACAAAAATGTCATAAATGTCACAAATGTCGCGAGAGTCCATCTTGCAGCAAACGTTAGCGCCCTTGAATAATGAAAATCACTGCCACATATACATAAAGTTATAATGCAGACATTTATAAACACACAAGGCAAACTAGTATTATCTTGGTTGTGAAATATTAGTTTTAAAAAGTTATAACAAAGTAAGAAATATAAGACATTGTGACATGATTTAGAGATACTGTTAGCTCAGGCTGTGGCCTCACCGTATAGACAGCACCAGAGAGACGAGCTCAAACAGTCCAGCCAGCGGTGTAAGGGCGAGCGCCACAGGAGCAGGAGGGCCCCTGGTGACCAGAGCTGGCAGGAAGCAGGCCAGGGTCAGGGCAAGGAAGAAGAAGCAGCTCAAGAGCACATCCAGAAATGAGCTGAAAGTAGAGCTGGCAAAGGTCTGCACCTGGACCTCGTTTTTCACCTGATGGAGAATAAAGCTATTAGACGACCAATAATTTCTTCACAAATACACAATTTTTTGGTGCTTCTTCATAATAACATCCAGTATAAGAATGTCAAATGGGTAAATAGAAACCATCAAAATGACTTGATGCAGCAGTTGTAATGATTGTGAAATAAAGTTTATTATCAAGCTGAACGTGTTTTAACTGTACTAGCAGATGTCTAACAGTAGAGGGCTGCAAGGTTGCAATATCACCAGTGGCACTACTGTCTTTGGTCTTATATAGAACAGAGTGTGCGTACCTCCTCTTTGTAGCTGCTCCGGTAAGCCGTCTCCAAGGGCTTTTCAAGAAAGTTGAGACTGACCTTGTTGATTGGAGGTTTGAAAAAATAATCTTTCATCAAACTGATCAAACAGAACAAAGGTTTGCATTAGGAATATACAAATTAATGTACAATGTACCGTTTAAATATTTTTGGGTGAATCAAATTACAACAGATGTAATATGTACGAAGGTTTGTTTTGCTTTTCATTTATGCATCTACTCCTAATGGATGCATAATTACTTATCTAATGTAATTATTTGAAACTCCATGTTTAGTCTTATACCTGTCCTCTCTGATGACATCCACAAAGTGTGCATCACTCTTCTCTCTGAAGTTTTTGGCCCGTAACTGGATGAGTGCAGAGTGGTCCATCCCGGTCCCAGTGGCCCCAGGCCCAGCAGCCATGCCAAGACTGGTGCCTGTACCTGTGCTAGAGCTGGTCTTCTTCTCCTTCTCCTGCAGCATGTCGCACAGAGAGCTCTGACTCGCTCGCACTGCGTCCTCCAGTGGTGGACTCAGGAGGCCATTGACTGCTCTGGGACTGTGACCTGGGGGGAACTTTGGGTTACAGAGAAAAAAAAACAACACAATTAAAAAAATAAACATAGATAATAAATAAATTAAAATAATTAAGAAATAAAAACATCTACAGACAAAAATAAAAAAGTGCCTTCTATTTACTTTAGAAATGGAGGTCTTGTTGTCATCCTTGCCACCATTCAGTACAGCAACCTCATCATACTGATCTGCTGCAGAGGACAAAACTACACCACGGGATACATGCTGTGAGAAGGACAAGTAGAAATGTGTAAATGACCTGAAGGAGGTTTTTGTAGTATTGGAGGAAGGCAAAGAGACAAGAGATGTTCTTAGAAAAGTAAATAGTCAAAATGTTGACTCACGCCAGTCCTGTCTGGTAGTTGATGCAGAGCTAATGGATCAGCAGCTTGTGCTCCAGGAATGATGTCGGGAGCATGGCACTGAGGACGGGACAGCAAGTTAAAACCAGCAAAGTCTCCACTCGACAAGCCCACGTGAGAACATCCACACTGCATATCATGCTCCAGTTTCCTCCCTGAGATCAGATATGTCTTTAGACCTACAAAAGACAGACAAAAGATAGATTAGATATAGTATACAAATTACCACAAACATGCCTAGGTCTTTTCATGTATTTGTTTTATTCCAGTCATTCGTTGCTTCACACACACCAACACAGAGGTGGTAATGCAATCCTAGCTATTTGGCCCACTGTCTGTTTGCACATCAGCCCAGTGTGTTCACACTGGTGTGGGGCCAACAAGGAAATCCACAAACACTGGATTAGAGCTGTGGCCCTTTGCCAGCTGCTATCAGGCTGTCCAAACACACACACACCTGGCTAACAGGCCACACTGTTCAAACAGCTAAACGTGCTAACCTTCTTAGCGCAGCCATCATTTAAAAACTACACAAAGCAATGTGAGATTGCCTAGGCAAAAGCTTCGGTATGAAACTCTAAAATGTTTAGGATGAATTTTTATCCTAACAAACTCTTAAAGTTGGCTGTTACAAATTGTATATTAAATATCAAAATTGTTATAGAGAGTACTGAGCCTTTCCTGTAGTTCTGAAATCAAGGTTAAAAATTTGGCATGAAAAACTTAATTGAACACTTCAGCATGTCTTAATTACACATGGGTTTCTATAATTTCTTTTCATTGATTGACCAGTTTAGAGATGCACCCAGAGCAGTGCCATCCATATCAGATGTTTTAGTGAGAATCTTTTATTATACTAATAGTGTCTTGATATCATGCTAACATCCAAATACCACACCTCCCAAATATAATAGATTTTTACATAAAAAAAAAGTTTTATCTACACTGCCAGTTCGATTGGATTGTGAATACTCTTGCAGACACATGGTGAATTAAACTTGCAGTAAGAAATGAAAGAGGAAAATGAGGGCTGTGTTCTTCCTGCATTCAGTCAGCACACGGTTGAACAAGGAGAAGATGAACAGAGAAGAGGGAAATGGAGGATAGATGGCAAAGGGCTGGAAGAGAGCTCTGAAGGTCACAGAGTTTAGCATGCCTCACATAACCCACATTCCTCCTTCACTTCCATTTTAGCTTTCTAACTTTATCTACACACCATGTTCTGATTCTCAAATAGGCCTTCAATAGTGGCCTTAAGGCAGATGCATGTATAACAAATGAGTGAGACACCGTATTGGTTCATTTGGTGGGCAAGTTTGATGATGCATTCAAAGAGACAACAGTTCATGAATAATAAAGGGTATATAAAAACTCCATTTACTATATCCACTGCATTCAACTTGGCCCCTGAAGGCCAGAGCAGTATATGTGAGCTTACTGATCTCTCTAAAGACTGCACTTTCAGATAAACACTTCCACACCAGCACTCAAAAGTCAACTGCACAGCTCAATGGGTTTTATTGATTGATATGCAGGCAATCTGGCCAGAGTAAGACAGTTCAGTTAAGGACAATCACTACAAAACTACAGCTAATATTACATACCATACCAAGCTACTTCTAAAACCACTAATATTAATGTTATTGGGGGATATTTATTTCAGTCAATATCTCCCACCACACCTTTAAGTACAACTACAACAACTACTAGTGTTACTGCTAAGACATACTTCTGTACTGCTGAAACCCACACAAAACATTGCAAAAGTACTGCTCTTTTCTTTCACCACAGCTAAACTGACAAGAAAAGTCCAGCCATTCCTCAAACAAAGAAATTAAGACACAGTGGAGTTCAAAGGTGAAATCTTGGTAAATGGTTTACCTTGTGGTTCCTCACATTTATGTAATAATCAGATTTAGACTTTGATAGATGCTCTTTCCTTACATGCCTTTCTGGTCACTCATTAAGTATGTGATAAAAATACTAATATTGATATATGATGAACTTCTCTTTACCAAAAAATCTTATGAAAAAGAATGAATGAATGAGCAGAAGAACAGGAAGTGTGACAGGGCTGCTACATTCCACATGTACATCCAAGAAGCAGACACACTGGATACACTGGATATTAGAAGACATTAAAGGTCTTATTATACAAAATCCCCATTACAATGCATTTCCCTCCTCAAAAACATACCTGGAGTTCTCTTTTGTTTTATTCACACATGTCTGTCTGTCTACATCTTCAAAACCTGTGATGTCATGAAGCATAATTTTCAAATTAACAACAACCTATTATCTTTAGTTTGGTAGAGATGGGCAATTCTAGGTCTGAAATCATCCAAATTATTCTAATGTAGGTGTATGGAGTTTAAAAACAGAGACGCAATTCCTGTATTACCACGACATCAAAAGATGGAACAGAGTGTTTTCTATTTGAGAGAATAACACAGCCTAAATATGCAGGGTTTTGTGTTAAACATGAGCGAATGAAACAAAACACAACTCCAGTTATGTTTTAATGAGGAAACAACATTACAACAAGATCAGTTGTTGGAAACAACCATCAACACCCATCTATGTTTCATACTGATCTCCTGTTGTTTAATGCTACTAATAATTTATTTACTTACATGTTTATTACTTTTACAATCATTGATAAAAAGAGTGTAATTAATTAAAAAATCATAAAAATGTGTACATTGTTTTTCATCCATACTTAAAAGGTCAATATTACACTATTTTCTGGTCTATGTTATAATATTGTTTCCTCATCAAAACATGGAGTTGTGTTTGGTTTCATTCACTTGTTTAACTCAGGAACCCTGGATATTAAGGCTTTTTATCTCTTTGTCTGTTTTACAGAAAGCGCACTGTTCCACCTTGTGATGTCATCTGCCAATACAGGAAGTGCCACACTGTGTTTCAAACTCCAAATGCAATCATTTCGATGATTTCAGCCCAGAAATTGCCACTCTCTACCAAACTAATAAGTAGCTGTTAGCTGTTAAAACTACCACTATATGACAGTACAAGGCTGAATAGTACATTTTGATCTTTAGAGATGTAGACAGACTACTAATAAAGGGTTACTCAGACATGTGTGAATGAAACAAAACACTCCAGGTATGTTTTTACTGAACATTCCAACATGACTAAAATTTCCCAAGAGTACATTTTGTATAATATAGGACCATTAGTGGATTACGGTGATTCTCTGTCTGTCCCATTCACTGTGTAAATCTTTCAAGGATATTTATTTTAACCAAAAGTATTTCATGTAGCAATACAAAACAAATGCATAAGACGGAGCATATCAAAGTACATACGCCACATCCACTATTCTCTGGCTCTGCTTTTTGGGCGTGGTACCAGTGGCTTTGATAAGCTGAATCAAAAGCACTGCAGAAAACCTTGTCCTCACATAACTCACTTAATTATGGACAAAGGTTAGTGTACGCTAACATGGTGTAAAGTTTAAGTAGAAAAACAAAGCAATGATTAGTCTTACAACACAAAATAAACACATAAGTCAATAATGGTAGATGGTCACATTTTTATAAAGTGTTTTACAGTAAAGAACCACACACACAAGGAGGGTTAAGTGTCTTGCCCAAGGACACAACAACAGTACTATTCATCTGTGGGATCTGGAATCATACCACAAACCTGTGGGTCAGTAAATCTGACCGCTCAACCAATGATGTTATGTTGCAGTATAAATATTATATCGATGCAATCCAGGCACACAGCACCCGCATTTTATAACAAACTCATAAGACTCAGAGACAGACGACCTCGGGTTCCTTCTCTGAGAATGTCTGGGGACAGTTTCAGATTAAAAATGACATTTAAGAGAATGCCCAGAGGACATTCCCGTCAGACGCTGCACTTCCTCACAGATGACCTTTGAACTCCAGGTGGCTGGCTCTTCAACCTGATTAAAGCTATCCAGTGACTAAGGTACTGATACATGTGTGAACTATGCGCATCAAAATGCAGAATGACAATTATGCTACTGATTATTCATAATGGTAATGTACAAATACATCATCTACAACACAGAACTTTTCCTCAATGGCTACATTCAGATGTAGTATTCCAAATTATGGATAACCCCTGAATACTTCAATTAAATATATAAATGACATTAAAATGCTTGTCAGAAAAGAATATATATTTTCAAAGTTCTTCAGTTATAGCATAAAATTAATCATATAGTGAATGAGAGTAAATTATTTTCAGCCATTTTCCTGTCTGGCTCTGTTGCTCACTTTCATCATTTACTTAACTGACTCTTGCAGTTTTCTGCTCTGCCAGCAGTAGGTCTTGAGAACAGGCGCAGTACCAGATGCCTCCATATTTGGACACACTGATAGAGACCACGGATGAGACTCCCATACAATCCTCCTTTAACTGCCCCACCCCCTCATATGTCCCGGGACACTGTCCATCCCTTACAAATTATTTTACTGTTACTGCCTCCCTTTACAGTTACTCTAAGGGAAATTGGTCATGAATTTTAAAGGTGAGGCAATTATTTGAGATCAATTAAAAACAGGTCTTCAAGCCATGTAAACTTCGAAATGCTCTCCTCAACAAATTTAATTCAATATTTGATTTATTTCTAAAATTTCGACTAGACATATGTGGCGTATTTGTGACGCAATAACATGGTTGCTGCGTCACTCCTATAAACAAACACACAACTTCAGCTGTAAAAGGAATTTTTCTGCTTGACTGCAAAGGAACGTTTGATAGGATACAAATGCTTTTTGGAAACAGAGCACCAATATTTATCCAGGTGCAATATGGGAAGACTAAAAGAATTATCATGAAGTTGATTTTTAACAAAAGATGCAAATATCAAAGTGGAGCAAACAAGATTGCTCTTCTTTTCACTGGACAAGTTTTTGAGTAATTACAGGAATTGAACTCAGCCCTTTCACAGTTATTATTTTAATACTGTACATGTACTGTAGTACACCTCCCTCATGGCCTAGAGTGTGGGAAATCCTTGGGAAAGGGTCAGGACTAGAAAATATGCTGCTCTCCCTCCTTCTCGTCTTGTGCCTTGTCACACAACTCTCTCTTTCATGGACCACCAGGGACCAGTGCTTTACAAGCTGTTTGTAGTGACGGCCTGCTACATTTGTACAGTAAAGAGACTAAGTGCCGAAATTATTGTGCTTAATAATGTTATAAAATCTGTTCTACTATTCTGTTCACGTATTGTCCTTACTGTAACATATAATGCTGCTTCGATAGTCACTATTACATTGCAGTCTTCATGTCAAGCCAAAAACAGTAGACTAAGAAGACTAAACATGTCACAAAACAACAAACAAACCTATCTTCAAAAGTGGCCTTGATTTAGCCATGGCCACTGCCTCTATTATGGGAACAATGACCTTAAATTAGCAATCCTATATTTTGATAAAGGTTCTATTTTTACAAAGCAAGTCAATCGGTCGATGCACTCTATCTTTAATCTAATTAAATCTAATCTAACAAACACATAAGGGTGAGCCATATTGACTAAAGGAACACGTCAATTATTTTTGGATTATGTGAGTAACGATAATCAAAAGATATTATGGCATCTCATCAGAAATGCCAAGACGCACCTGTAAGGTCGCATAAAGGCTGGACTGCAAATTAACCACAAATTTGAGGAAATCACTTCATGGCCTTGTTTGAACAATAGCACTGTGACATACCTAATATTCTGTCTGTGTATATCTCCAAAACAACCATATGTAAATTACCCATATATCTCCCACCTCTCATATAAATAACATCTTTATCACTTTTAGCATTTCTATCACCTGTACTCTGAGCTTTATATCTATAAAACAGAGCAGCGGAAACTTTTATTTTTAACACACTTGAGGCTATGTTCCATTAATTATTCAGTACAGCCGTTTAATACCGCAGTAGCACATAGAGGTTGGCCTCTAGGCAATGATACACAAGTGAGCATCAAATGAAGAAACATTACGAGACAAAAAGGTTGTTAACGCAATCATTATGACTGTTAACTTTCTGACTATGTTTATATGTTGCTCAATGGGTCAAATAATAATAAATAGGTCCCCATAAGAAAACTCAAATATGTTTCGAATTTTTGTTATTAGGGGTAGTTGATTTATATTATGATCTTATTAATATTATATTATTTATTTAAATTATGTACAATTTCATTAGAGCCAGATTATCAATTCATTTTATCAAGATTCATATACATTATTAACTACAAAGTCTTTAAGATGGAACTCATCAGCTTTTGCTTCTTAGAGCTCACATTTCATTGTGATTGGTTAAATCCACCTATCACTCACTCAGGCAATGAAGAAGGCGGAGAAATAGGAGGAGTTGGTGAAGAGAAAGCTCTGTGACAAGATCTGCATTAGCATTGAATAATGATTCAATTTCTCCAAAATTAATATTGTCACAGGAATGAGATCACTATTTTTAATCAGCAAAAATAGGGCATATCGGTATACTCAAAAGAGATGCATGAAGTCAAGTTAAGCAGAAGCAGTCAATTTGCTATAACAAACTATTTGAACAAGAACAACAAAGACTGATAAAACAAATTGAATATCCATGACAACCACTAAAGAACAATGTATTGTAAAATTGTTCAGACAGATCTACAGACACTGGCCTGGGTTGGGCTGTTATCAACACCCACCACACACCCACTACACACACACACACACACACACACACACACACACACACACACACACACACACACACACACACACACACACACACACGCACGCACAAAGAACTGTGACTCGACACATTCTTGAGAAACAGAAAAGTCAAACATTTGGTCAAATAGTTGGCAATAGGAGTGACAAAATACTTGTAGGCAAGGGTCAGAGGTACATTGTCTATCATCATAGAAAGGTATATGACTCAAGCAGAAAGATGCTTAACTACATTTTAGCTTTATCTTTCACAAATATGTCTACCGTAACTTTGAATATGGTCATAAAGCAATACAATTACTGTGTGTGGTAATTTTCATGTAGTCATACAAATAAAAGCTTCATAAAAACAAGAAACACAATGTTTGATAAAGATAAAGAAATGTTTTTTTTTAATGATTAAAATAAGTAATTGCCACTTTTCTGTAGCTTATAACACTCCCTTGCAGTAAATGGGGGCATGCTACAACCTGGCGCCAAGGCAAACACTTTTCCTCTTTGACACAAAAGCCAAATTTTTTCCAGCTTTGGTACCCTAACTGATTTGCTTTGGAGCTTTTTGGCATGGTTATTTTTAATGGTGGTGTGTGTTTCAATGCGCCTGGCAAGGCTCCGGGTCCAGGGGCAGGGACCTGCTACAGGAGCAACCAACGTCACCCAAAAATAACTGTTTTCTCATTATGTAAAATCAAAATCATACCTGAATCATACTTTTTAATCCTAAATCTGATCTTGGCACTACTCTGCACTTAAATACCATATTAAGTTTAAGATATACTTTAATGTCTTCATAGGGAAATGTCTCCTTTGACCCATCCTTCGAAACCCACCCTGACAGAGAATTTGACAGGAGTTCAACCTGGAACCATCTTGCTGTGAGGCCTGAATACTATGTGCTGTGTGCAATTTATCAGAATAAAATGTATTTTCTGTTGCCTTGTTTTCATCTGAGGCCATGTTATCTAATCATCTTGCTGTGCTGTGTAGTCCCTCCTTAGCCAAAGCGGACCTGGAGCCATAGAAAGTCAGCCTGCGTTGAAATGTAATACAACATACAGTATGACCCACTTCAGACCCTTAGCATGGTTCGAACCCCTCAAATGACTATGGAAACACTTTCAAAACCCATGGAAACAAGGCCATTGTGGCAACATATTTGGGTGACAAACCAGCCCAAGGGCTTCCCACTGTTTGGAGACTGTTTATTTGATAATAGTGCTTAAACATTAAATGTACAATCTGATTGCAACAATTAAACTAACTGTTGTCTGGCACATACAGTAACAATTGAACACTTAATGTATTTGCCCAAGGTGTGACTGCCTCATAATTTGGTTGTATCATATCTACAGGAATGACATAACTTGTGTATCCAGTTTTATAATTTGTGTGTGTGTGTGTGTGTGCGTGCGTGCGGGCGGGCGTGCGTGCGTGTGTGTGTGTGCAGGTGTATGACAGTATGACATTTTCTCATAGAGACTGATTAAGTCTCTATAGAAAAGTCAAATGAAAAAGCTCACTCATCAAAAAGCTTACACCATCTTATCTAAATATTCTGTTTCCACAACAAAAAGTAAAATGGAACTAGAAAAATGATGGCATCACTTAGAGCCCAATGTGAATATGGCCTAACAATACAACAGACCTTCTCTGTTCAGTGTTCACAAGAGAGCTAAGATTAGCTGGCCCACCAGGAATTCCCTGTAGGAGAGATTACTGTCAATGATGCCGCTATAAGCCACTGTGAGCGCTCAAAAATATTTCAGACATCCTTGGACATATTTCCTCTTTATATCATGACCCCTCTTTGTGTCTCTTTCATCCAGCTGCCAATGTAACAAACACTTTCTCTGTGTAATTCAATCCCCCAAAATACCTGCCTCATGACAGTTAGGTCAGAAAGCCCTTCTCTCACCAGCAGTGACAACACAATGAAATGCAAACAAAGATATGAACAAGCACTTGGCAAATCACAATGCAAGAATCAAACAAATTGTTAGGACTGCCATATAACATATTGTTGTTTTTGATATTGCAATTGCTATTTACAGCTAGTATTTAGAAAATACTAGCTGCTTTTGCAGTCCTTGCCTTGATTTAATAAGTGTAATGGCATACATCTCTAACTTATTACTACTACATATGCACAATTTTTATCTTAATAAAAGCTACCAAATGCTTTGTAATCTCCAAACAATAAAAGACAAAAACGTTTTTTACTTCCTGGTAATCTAATCTCTTGACCCTGTTGTCCAGTCTTCTGTTGGTAAATACGTCTGACAGGAATAACTGGTCAGATAAGGTTTTAGAGTGTCTATGGATGCACTGACCCCATTTAACCCTGATGACCAAGCATTCATGCACACTAATGCAAGTGTCCATTCTCCATCTCTGCATCAGTACAGCACATCACGACAGCAGGTGAATAACCGTAGACCTCATCAAGTATCATTAACACTGTAAGAAAAAGTTCTGTACAATTACCTGGAAAACATTTCTAGTAATGTTTTTGCTTGATATTACTACTCAGATCTCTTGAGTATTACTTGGCTAGGCCTAGCCACGTATGCCCATAAGACATTAAACATGCAAATATGATCAAAACAAAAAAAATAGCAGAATAGCTTACCTTTAATTTTCTCTACAGCAATCTGGCCAGCTCTTTCTGCCACCCTTCCATCCTCTCTTATGTAGCGGCCATCCAAAAACTTTGCAGTGGCTTCGGACAGGTGAACTTTCCCCGCAACACCCAACTGCTCCATAAGATTGGCCAGATTGACGTCATTGGACCACACATCGAACTTGATACGCTTCATTCCCAAGATCCCGCACAGAACTGTCCCGGTGTGCACTCCGACCCGCATGTTAACTGTCTCACACGTCTCCTGGCAGAACTGTTCGATAGCCTGGATCATGCCCAGTCCCATATCCACACAGCAGAACGCATGATCTTGTTTGGGCTCGGGACATCCTGCCACACAGTAGTAACAGTCCCCCAAAGTGCTGATTTTCTCACAGCCCGTTAGCTCACAGAGGCGATCAAAGCGGCCAAATAAATCATTGAGGAGACCCACTAAGGCTGGGGCTGACTTGTTGGCAGACATTTTAGTGAAGCCAACAATATCTGCAAAAAGGATGCTGACTGGCTCCATCCGCTTCATGTTGAAAGGTCTGAATATGATCTGACCTCGTGGTATGGAGGTCTTCTTACTTTTGTGATTGCTATGGTTTCTGGGACTTATGGCACTTTGTGATTGTAATCCTGTAGCACCTCCTGCTCCCCCCACAGACACAGCAGAGGCAGAGCAGGCTCCAGAGGAATAACGCTTGCCAGAGTTTTCTCCACCCCCACCTTCATCATCTCCCTGTTTCATGAGCTCATCGGCCACCCGTCGGGGCATCACAGAGTGGATCATGCGCTCCTTCAGGGCTTTCTCCACCTCCAGATCCTTTCCATGCATTATGGCTTGTCCCACTTTGAGGAAGGTGCTCCGAGAACGCACCTCTGACATGATGAAGAGATGGATACCAATGACATGTGCGCACAGGTGGAGCAGGACTTTCCCCGGGCCCAACCAATGAAGTATGTCCGCTTCAGTGTTGTCATATCCCCTCTGAAGGAAAGGTAACCATCCAAAGGCTTCAAAGAGGACAGAGTAGAGGAGCCCCAAGAGCACAGAGGCATAGAGGCGTACATGAAGTACACTGTAGAGCAGCAGCAGCACCTCCATGCAGAGAGAGAATGTGCCAACAGGTGAAATACATGGGATTATTAGAAGCTTGGCTGACTGATAGGATGCATTTCCACCACTTGCCCATTCCAGCTCTGTATAACCTGCAGTCTGTGTTTGGGGAGCTAGAGTCATTGCAAATGTGACTGCAATAAGAAGCAGTGAGGTTTGGCTATAAAGCTGTGTGTATGGTTGGGTGAAGGTGAACACAAACAGGAGCACAAGAAGGACCAGGAAACAGGCAGTTGGAACAAGAAATGCCATGGGGTTACATTGGTCATGATTGACCCCGAAATAAATGCCCCAGAGGACAGAGGATGCTGCTAGGTAAAAAAGGACATATCGAAAACGCCTCTGTGTCTGGGGAAAGCACCTCTCCTGGCATGCCTCTTCCAAGATGGGAGAATCAAATTTGGGGTCCCAGCACTGGGCAGCTGACCTCTCGAACAGTGGGGGTGCTTCTCTGTGCACTCTGGAGGTGGAGGTGACAGCATGTCTGGAGTCTGCTGAACTGCAGCTGGAGGAGATGCTGTATTTATGGAGGTTAGGGTTGGTTTTACTCACATCCTTATTGCCCCCAGCTCCTCTGCTGGCATCTGTCACTGACTCCTGACCATGCACGTGTGGCGCACTGTTGGTAATCCTCACAGTCACAGCGCCATCCCCACTGGAGTCGCAGCTCACTTCCGTGCCGTGCATAAGAAGCTGCCGGTGTTGTTGCAGAGTGGCCATATTGACTGGTGTGACGCGGTAAAGGGGAGGCAGACGATGCGTTAAATATTAATAATATTTTCTGATGGCGCTCCGGCACTTACATGACTTGCGTAGGCGCCGTGTGTGCACGGGTGGCGCGTTGAAAGGAGTAGACAGGTTTGTTGGAACAATCACACTGCATGAATGGTAAGCACGGCACAGACGTCTTTGCTACGCACACAGCAGTCTGACCACTCACTCTCATAAGACGCACCGTTCCAGTTTCTTGAACAGTTCATTATCTGGCCCCGGGTTTGCGTCACTACTCACATTACACGTACCCTTCTCCAAAGCGGCTCTGGTCTGAGCACGGCGTCTCTCCAGCTGCGGTAAAAACACTGTCATCACTCTTTCTGTCTCCTAAACTCAACATCCTTCTCGGAAAGCACAGCCTCGTGATGTAACTCAATTTTACGCCCTCATCAAGAAAGTCTTCTTCACTGGAAACGATCTCCTGTATGCAGCACGCGACGTCAGAAAATATCCAGATGTTTTATTTCAATAAAGTCTTGATTGCATGGAAAGACAGCGCACGGATCCAGCGACTCATTCAATGAGCTACAGATGACTGTCAACAGTTGGAGCTGCGCAGCAAGTGACAAAAGTTGCACTGTCCGTGAGCTCTTGTTAAAGCGTCACCAAAAACACACTAAATTACACAGTAAAACACAGTCATGAATGCTGCATCAGAAAGCAATATTTTGTGTAAGTTATGTGCCAAAATGATTTTGCAGAAATACTCAGATTTGATTTTCCTTTGAAATTGCCCAGTGTGGGCAACAAGGATTGCTTCAAGTAACAGTGATGTCAATGCGCTTAAATGTTGAATCTAATCCTTTGCAGTTTTTTACCATCTCTTCTAATGCATGGCTCGATATGTCAAAGATTCCCCAGCAGTATGTCCATGTGCGTATCGCATAATCGTCACTCCAAGAGCTCCTGCAAATATTAAAGTCTGCGGTGATCCGGAGTCCAGTCCGAGATCCAGATCATAAAAGGCCTGACAGACAGGCCTATCCCCGCGGATCCAGCCCCGTCCTTTCCTGAACTCCCTCTCCGGATCTCCGGGCTGTATTCCCTCTCTGCTTTCCAAAGTGGGGGTCGGGAGAGGTATGTGCTAGTCAAAGACGCGCAAGCCAAAAAGAGAAGCGCAAAAAATACCATCCACTGTCCCAAATTAGAGTAGGTTTGCCTCTGCTGGGAGTGTCTGCAACTTGTTGCGCGCAGTTGGCAAAACATAGAGCTATGAGGAACAGCCTTGGTCGGAGCAGGCTGGTCTATAAATAGTGATGATCAAAACTCTTGCAATAACAGCACATAGCGCACCTCAATGGCATTTCATAAACTTTCTCAAACTCCATAAAAATGAAAACAAGACGGGCACAATTTGTTTGATTTAGTTTAAAAATGGTGGTAAACGACGTGCAAAACGTCACTGCCCCCTCCCCTTTCGTTTCCAAAATCTTCCCAACTTTTTCCCAGGCCGTATTTCCTGCGTTCAGAGTAGATCCAGTTAGGAGGCTCTGGTTGTTTGGAAGACAGGCTAGATTTCCTCTCTTCTCATTCCCCAAGGAGCCAACTCTGACAAAGTCTCCAGAGAAGAGAAATAAAATCCATTTGAACGCACTGTCGAGGCTGTAGGCCTGTTATTAAAGATATCTCCAGCACTTTGGCAGTCCCTTTGGTCTTGGCAGCACTAGTTTTGCTGGCATGTATGAGTCCAACAAACACAAGACTGTGCGCTTTGGCTGTAGTGCGTCCTCTTCCGTCCGCCTCTGGTTGACTCCCTTTCGCCCGACACAACTTAGAGGGTTTTGGGGGAACACACAGGAGCAGAAGCCCCTGGGTTTAGTGACTGTCCCTCCGTGTTATCCGAGTAAAATGCCTCCACGGCTGGGTCTGCTACCATCGCCGTGCTCGGTCGGAAATCCTCCCCCAGCTGTTGTGGTGCTGGGACAAAGTGTCAAACACTCGTCTCTTAGGTCAAACATGGCTTCCGGTTTGGGTTTTCACGTTTATTAAGGCAGATTGAAAAATGTATAGGCTAGCCCAGCCTTTTTATCTGTTCAGCTTTTTTTCGTAACAATTTTAACGTGATTTCAACTAATGTCATTGGAAAAAACTGTATAGGTAGAAGTCAGAAGATGAAAGACATGTGGCTTTCTAATCACCCAACTAATGTAGGTTTAAAGACTAGACTTACATATCTTAAATAGGCGAAGTTAAGTAAGTTCAATAAAAGTAGTTTAATAAACAAATTAACACCCGATAACATCTAAACTGTTTATTTCTACTAACTAAAAAAAAAGATTTGTGTTGTTTTTATAGGCCTAAGTGTAAAATGTAAAAACTTGCTTACAGATAGGCCTAAGCTGAAATAGTAAAATAGCATATATTTAAAATATTGCCTATAGTCAAAATATAAATTCACAAATTTACCAGAAAAGTTCTAGACAGTTGGCTCCACAACACATGAGCGCTTAAAATCTGAAAATTATGCCTTTACTTTGAAATACGATTTCCTATCAGCTGCTTTTGACTTATTAAGCATGTATGTAACTTTTGATCGACAAGCCACTCCTGGCATGCTGCCAGGTAAAGTCTGTAAATTGAGTTTTAAACATTTCTTAGCAAAAACTAGAAAACAGCGCTCCAGACTACTTTCAGTCATAGACTATCTGATGATTTGGCATAAAATGTTTTTTTTATTGATATAATTTAGGCTTAACCATAAATAAAAGAAATCTAACAAATATAAAAACAATAATGTACACATTTAAAATATACAATTTTAAAAGTTGTATAAAATGTGTACAGTAAATAGGACTTTTTTGGCCATCAGTTTTATTCAAACTGTTACTTCTAAATACAATATCATAATATTTCTGAGGTAGGGTACAAGTAAAAAGGAATATACGTGAAGCCAGTTGTAGTTTGTTAAATTTAACTGCATGTAACTCCATCCTGTAGGTCTAATGCACTGCAGAGCTTGGATGGGATTTATATGTGACTCAGAGCACACAGAAGAGGCACGTGAATAATCAAACATTAGTTTTCAGTATCATCATATTTTATTGTGCAGTGTTGGTCATTTATCCTTCTTTCCAGTGTGTACTGTTGTCTCTGGCGCGTGTGTGGAGTTTGCATGTCCATACACACGCACTCACTCAAGTTGAAGGGCTTTACAAGAGAAGCCTGTTTATTGAGCTGATAAAGCCAGACACTGATAAGTTTGTGTTCATAGACTCGGGAGCTACGCCTCTGTCTCTGCAATCACAGTTTACACACAAGTCTACTGCAAACATCTTCTCATGTATTTTTAGGGAAACGTGTGTTGCAGTGTGTACTATGTGCATCCATTAGTCTCCTTCACGTGGGGCCAGGTTATGTTTGGCTTCATTTAATAAAATTATTTGAGCACGCCCGGGCGTTATTTTGCCAATAATACAAACACAAAATGCCTTAATGATATTTGTAGCTTTAATCAATGGATGAGGTCTGTGCTTCTTAATTAAATCATAATTCAGACAATAAATAGGCCTAGTTTGTAATTTGTTGCTTTCCTATGACATCGTTATGGCCCTTGAAAATCCTGTTAATAAAATGAACTAAGGCGCCACCTGGTGGCTACTTTGTGCATGCAAAGTGGACCACCTTAGTGAAACCAAAAATGGGTCCCATCTGTATTGTCAGTTAAATGAGTCATTACTTAGTAATAAAACTGAGATATTGGCAGGATATTAAATTATTCTAGTATAATTTTAAAAATGAAATAATATTAAAATAATAAATAATAGTCACAAACTCACTAGATCCGGTTCCTGTTTACTCAAAAGAAATGCTTAAAATAACGAAATAATTAAATAACACTTAAGTGTTACTATTTGCATTGGAAACTGTGCAGATTTGCTGCGCACTTTTACAGTGACTTTGTGACAAAATAATTTGTCTACAATGTTGATATACCAAAAATCACAATGCATAATGATCCAACCACAAATAACACATGGAAACCTTTCATATGACCAAGCATAAACACAATGTGTACTACAATATTAAGCAGATTTGCTTAATGGAAATATTAACACCCTCCTACTAAAACAAATGTACAGAAAAAAACATAAAACTCTAAAGTGGTGCCATTTCACTCAGCAGGAGTGACAGAAATTGTACAAATAGACTGAACAGTTACAGTTTCTTAACCAAGAGACAGCTTCTATTTCATTCACATTTTACATTTTTGATAAGGTCTAGCTATGTTTAAGTTTCTGTTAGAGTAAAATTTTTCTATAAAGTAAAGTGTGGATGAATAAAGTTTGTCTAAATCTAAAATATTTAAAATGCTTTGTCAACTTTTAATAATGTGTAAAATGTGCCACTGACTGAAAAAGAGTGCAGCTACATTTTTAAGTCAACATTGTCCAATATTCTTCTGTGAGTTGCTGATCACAGAGCATAGTTCCTCTCACTGTTTTCTCCAACGGTTTTTAGGCTTCTCCTCACAGCTGGGACCCTCACATGTCCCAGGAAAAGGTGGGGGTGGGGCTGGAGCGTGTTTTGGAGGGGGTGGTGTATCAGGAGTGGTACTGATGCTGCTGAGGAGAGCTGGGAGGTCATGTGAGATGGCCTTCTCCAGTTTGTCCAGCAGACACCCACCACTCCAGCTGCAGTGGTAAGACAGCTGCTTAAAGTTGGCCATTGGATTCACACCGAAGAAGTCCTCGTAAGCCTCCTTGTCAGGCAAATCGAACTTACTGATGTTGGTCTTGGCCAGAATAGACTTGAAGATGTAATATTTGTCTGGATCACTCACAATGTCATGTAAAACCTCATAAGGGTCACTGAACCAGCCCAGTTTGTCATAGTAGGTCTGAAGGTAGCGGTCCACCAGCAGAGCGTGAATACGAACTCTGATACCATGCTGACGGATGAAGGCGATTTTGTTCTCCAGTTGGTTTTCAATGACCTGCAGACATAAGAAAATCATATAAGGAGATAACCAAAGTACGTAATATAGCTTTTTGTAAATAGATTGTAGTCACATTCTACAATTAAGTGAGAGTTATAACTTCAAATGGAGGGCAGTGGCCTATATAACTCTAAGGGTGATATACAGTTTTTGAAAGAAACATCCAACATTCTGAGCTACACAAAATATCACATGAATAGGCCCAGTAATTACAGAGGTATTCACTATAAACCAGATCAAAGAGTTGAACAGCAAATTCCACCACATAACTGTGCCCTACTGGGATTACAGAATATTGTGTCACATGAATGCAATCTTTTCATCGGCTTCCACCTCTTAGTAATCGCTATGGCAGCAGTCATTATTTTCCATTTGTTTGTGTTATCCCTCAGTCATGCAGGTAGGATTCATTACCAAGGAGAAATTCAATTCTGTCAACTGCATAAAAGTTTTTGATTGAATACACAGCTCATCCTGCTGCTTCTTGAGTTCTGGTCAAATTGCTGATGGACACTGCCTGAAATTACTCTGAAACTAACACACCTACTCGTCTGTAGTTTCTGTTTGTTAGCCCAGGTCTGTTGAAGTGCACTAAGTGTGAGCTGTGCCTGAGTCATATTAGCATAAGTGTTCAGGCCCGTGTTATTATTTTGTTCATTGTTCTAAAAACCCATGAATAGAGCTCATAACACTGCACCTGATTGAGGTCATCAAGTAGAGAGATCTCCTCCTTCATGAACAGGTCTCGGCTGGTGTCCCCAGTGTAGTCCAGGGGCCAGAAGGAGCTGACGTAGACCCGTGGTGGTTCAGTCACATTGACCAAAGGAGCCATACTCCAAAACAGAGCCCCATACACCCTCATCAGGTCCTGGGTGGACACTGTGTCAGCCTTGTTTAGGATCAGACGTAGCTGAGACTCTCTGCCCTTCATCTGCCTGAAGAGCATCTCCAGCTCTCCGCCCACATCCAGTTTTGTGGGGTCAAACATCAGGAAGATCAGATCAGCACGATCTATGAACCACTGGCACACTTCATTGTAGGGGTAACCTGGAGACAAGAATTTACATAAACTAAGCAAAAATGTGTATCAGTTACCCAGTTAAAGCCCAACTGTGTGCATTTTCAAGTTTTGGTCTGATATTCGACATGCAAATAAATAAAGTGCAAGAACTGAATTTTCTCTCTTGGGTCAAAAATAAAATAAACCAAGTCAACAAATCAAGTTGGATGCAACCTTTTACATTTGCTTTGTCCACTGTTATTGTTACCTCTCTCTTGCTGTTTCCGGTTTTCAATGATCCCAGGCGTGTCCACCAAGGTGACCCTTTCCAGAAGTTTGTGAGGCATCTCGATTCCCACTAACCGTTCCAAAAATCCCTGTCCAAACTTTTCCAGGGGTGAGAACGACCGCGAGCTATCTGCTGCCATGACAATGCCCTCAACAGTGCGGAACTTTTCACCATGCATGATGACTGTGTACTCTGATGTGGTAGGCTCAGCTCCTATGAAATGCATCAACAAAAGCGTAACATTTTGAATTGTGTATTAAATGGTATATGTCTGTCTGTCTGTCTTGTCTTTTGTTCACCTGTGTAGAGCTCCTGTGAGGTGCCGTGGAGACCAAGCAGGTAGTTGATCATTGATGATTTTCCGACGCTCCACGGTCCCAGGAATAGAATCATGGGCTTTGAGGTAATTTCACCATCTGCAGATAATAATTGTGTAGATAAATTTAAGATTTTTTTGAGTGATTTTAAACCAATATGTAGAATTATTCACAGGATATTGTCTTAAATACAAATTAAGATTAGAAATATGGGTCTTGGAGTACAAGATATTTAAATATGAAATTAAATGACAGTGAAAGTGCAATTAATCATATTTTTTGGTTGAAAAACTCTGCTCTTAAAATAATCCGTGAATTAACTTTAATAACCTGACTACAGTCTCAAATCACTGCCCTTAGAGTAGGTCTGTCACCTTAGGGTTAGGGTCACACATTTTTAAGTATGATATATTGCTGATGTAAATATAGACGGTAAACAATAATATTTAAACAAATTTATGACAATGACACAAAAACCCAAAGACAGATTTAAACCGCATAAACTATTATAAATGTATGAATGTAATGTAATGTATTACATTAAAAAAATCATGAGCTGCACTAAATAAACAGCAGAATTAACCACTTTAATACTTAGTTTGCATCTGTAATAAGTCATATTTATTAATAAATTTGAGTATATAAGTTATTAATTCAATCTTGTACGGCTCAAATCTTACTGTATTGCCAAAAATAGCCAAGAAATTCCCAGTAGTGCAAAGAAAAAGTACTCACAATAACACAAATATTGACCCCAAAAAATATTATTCCGGCTTTCATATAATGAACAATAAATTATAGTCATTCTTGTGACAGGCTTACACTAGAACATGTCTTTTCATTTTGTACCAGCAGAGGTCCCAAAGCCTCATGGGTATGATTGCTTCCTCCTGCTTCATGCACTCCAAAACATGATCACCAACTCTGTATATTTATTTTGGGCCTGTTTCAGTCATCTCAAAATGAGACTGGTGCTATATAAACTGTCAACAACCTGTGCAGAATAACACATATATTTGAATACTTATTGTTGGACTGTAATATTGTATTATGCATTCATTTACCTGTAACTTCATATTGCCTCAGCTCATTGTACTTAAAAGCATCTTCCATGGGTTTGATGGCTGTGTGGTAGATGTTCAACAACTTTTTCTGAGCAGCTAAAGAAAATAGAAAGGAGGGTTGAACATTCTGGCAAGCAATGGGAAAAAAAATGGGGTCAGTATTATGTTAATGTCCTTGCTACCTTTTCAGATAATACTTTGACATGAATCACTCTCATTAGGTTTGATTAATTAAACCAAGCTAATTAAGACTCTACAGTGTTTAGTCTGTGACAAAACAAACCATTCCACATGAGGAGAACAGAGGGTCTTTCATACAATGGAATAACACAGTGGTACATTTGTACTGATTAATCACCTGTCTAAAGACAGACACACACGCACACAGCCCCAGGATCTCCACATCAGGAAGCAATTTTGTGAATACTTTTAGCACACACAGTGTACAACATGAACTTCCATTCATTTAAATGTGTGTGGTTTCTTTCAGTTAGTACTATTATTAAGAGTAATAATATGCGTTTTACTCCATCACTTTTTAGTGACTGGTACTCCTTTAGTGCTCTTTTAGTTAGAGTACCAGCTGCAGCATCAGTAGCATAATCACTGGTTTTCTAAAGGACAGATTTTGAGAATTTTTTTCAATAGGCCTGCAAAGGTAATCCTTGAATAAGATACATCCAACATTCTTGCAGGGAATGATTTAAGGTAAACTGTGTATAAGTGTTGCACCACTGGTGTTTGTACTACTGTGCTGTGTTACATAACACTTCAATGGTCATGGCAATTGACCAGCTATTATTTTAAATGTACTTACCTGTAAACTCAGACGATAGCTCAGCTGTATTCAGACGCAGTGTCTCCTCAATGTGGGTCCGATCCCTCACTGTTGAACCTGCTAAGTTAGAAAAAAAAATATATATATACAGTATATACACATTTGAATTCAATGGTACAATAATACAAATATACTCAAAGCTAACATAAATGCTTCATTAAACTTTAAAGCATTTAACGTCTCCCTGTGTATACTAGAACCCTTAGGTGATTTATGCCTATATTCTCCTAACATGGCAGCTGCACCATGTTAATTAATTTCACTGAAAAATAATGATTCTGATCCACATTAACAGTCTATATTTTATTATGTTCTTCTCTTGGTAATTTAATAAATGAATATAAATTGATCTACCACAAACAAGCATTATACATATTGGTTTAAAATACAGCAGTAGTTGATTTTTGTCATAATGTGTGTTAGTAGGGTCATCCGTCTCTGCCCCTCCCCCAGCAAAGGGCGAAGTTGCTCTGAATAGCTTGGCCATTTGGTCCAACTGTTATATCATGCTGTTGCCCATCTATCAGTCTATTCCGTTCCTCTGCTATTTCAGTCCTTTTATTTTTGTACCACAGAGTGTTGCTAATTCCCCTTTAGCTACACATATTGTAGCCAGTCTGAAACAAACTTTACAAGACACCATAGGGAGAAACTGTAATTGTAGTATCTCTAAGTCTAATAAATTGTATTAAAATGTATAGTTTTGAATTGGGTGACAAATTAAAAGACTTCCTGTATATTTTGTGTATATATATATTTTCCCCTAACACATTAGAAGAGCCCAATCTTTAAGTGTTTTTAAATCTTTGTTGACAACACATTTGTTTGGACAGGCTGTTAACACAGTCTGAGTGGGACATTTGCACTGTATTCTTGTATTGCATTTTTGTATTTATGTATTAGATTGCACTTTATATTGCCTTTGTACTGCATTTTGGGCATCAATGGTTGTTTTTAAATATGCTTTATAAATAAAGTTGACTTGACTTGACTGGCACATTTTAAAATTTGTCTCCCTATTTCATGCCATTGGAAAAAGTGATATTCTGTTGCTTTACTTACTGCATATATTAGGCTTCCAACATGGGATTGTAGGAGCCATGATCAGAGGAGACTTGAGAAACTTTTGGCCTTAGTCTTTTATAGCCCGTGTCAACACCTAGACTGTACATAATGGCATGCCTCCTCCCTAATTACAGAAGGAGCAAGGGCATAGGGCAGATTGACTGTAACTGGAGCTTGGTAACACATAAGCCTTAAGTGAAAGTGAGGAGACTCAAGTTACTTCAGTCATGCATTTTCACTATTAATACCCAGCGACAGATTAGACTTTGTAACAGTTCATTATTTACCTTTTGCTTTAGGCGGTGTTGGCTTCTCCTCTCTCACTTCCTCAACAATAGCATCTACAATGGTTTCCTCATGTTGCACTGGGAAGTCTGTGGTGACCTCAATTGCAGGCTCTGGTTCTGCCTCTGGACTGACTGGGTCTAACTCAGACTGGATCTCCTCTTCTTCTAAGACAGGAGAATCAGCAGTTTGCTCAGATTCCAATATGGCCTCCTCCTCTGTAGCTCCTACTTCAATTGTTTCCTCGATCAAATCCTGGGGTGTGTCTTCTTCTGTGTTAGCTCTATCCTGGTCTGCCTCCTCGATTTCTGGGGCAATTACAGACTCAATCATGGCTTCCTCAGCTTCTTCGTCCTCTGTGGTTTCAATTTCAACCTGTTCCTCATCAATTTCTGATGCTGTGACTGCAACTGCTTCATCTTCTGTTATCTACAAAAGGCGATATTATGCTGTCAAAAGTCATAATACTGTTTCTAAATACAGTTGGTGATGTCTCAGGGATGTCACTGTGCTATTGAACTAAACAATATATCCAAAAAGACAGATTATCTTCTACCTTTTTGCGCATCTATGAAGGTACGTTATATGAGTATATATATGAGTAGTAAAAATGTCAAAATAGCTCTAGTGAAAAATGTTGTTGTGTCCTTAGCCACGACATTTCACCCACATTGTCAAGTGTGCATGAGTGATTGGTGGTGGTTGGAGGGACCAATGGCACAGACTGGCAGCCTTGCTTCTGTCAGTCTGCCCCAGGGCAGCTGTGGCTATAGAAGTAGATTATCACCACCATGTGTGGAGTGAAGTGAATACATTGCAAAGCCCTTTGAGGGTCTTGAAAAGTGCCATATAAGCATCAGGCCCGGCCCTAACCATTTTGACACCCTAGGCAAGATTTCAGGTGGCGCCCCTTGGATTGCAAAAAAAAAAAAATACTGCCAGAGTACAGATACTCACAAGAAATCAAACAGTTCATAGTGACGATGTTTTAGACCAGGGGTGGGCAAACTTTTTGGCTCGAGGGCCACAAAGGGTTCGAAAATTTGATGGAAGGGCCGGACAAGGAGCAGATGGATGGAGTGTTCTAGTCTGACTACGTCAACCCAGCAAATAAAACGAAAATAACTTGCAGGATCCAACAATTTACATGTGACATATTCAAACATCTCAATTCAACATGTGCACCATATATCGGGCTGATGATTTTCCACTTCAAAAATTAACATTTTTCGTTTCAGAAGTTTTGACTTCCATTTGATTGTGACACATTTGATAATTCTGTTGACAGTGTTGGGAAGGTTACTTTAAACTGTATTCCCTACAGATTACAGATTACATACCCCAAAATGTAGTTTGTAATGTAATCCATTAAATTACTTAAATAAGTAACTGGATTACTTGATATTGTCATGTTTTTTTTAAAACTACATGAATGTAGCAACCACCTCCTGCAAATTCTTGTTTGGTTTTAGACCTGGTTTTAGTCCTGGTTTAGACCTGGTTTTAGACCTTGATTAGACCTGGTTTAGATCTGGTTTTAGTCCTGGTTTAGACCTGGTTTTAATCCTGGTTTAGACCTGGTTTTAGTCCTGATTTAATGCTTGTTTACACATGGTGTAGACCTGCTTTAGACCTGGCTTAGTCCTGGTGTTAGTTCTGGTTTAGAGGTGCACAGGAGAATGCGAGGTCCACGCAGCGTATGCAACAAGACACAGTCCACGCGCGGTGTCCACACCGAACAAGAGGAAATGTGGCACGCGGCGTGCGGGAGCAGGTGCAGTGTGCGCGGCACACTAGATATATACTTGGCCGCAGTGCTTTATGGGAAGGTTTTCGGACCATGAGTGAGGAAGTCGTGTTCAAGATATAGTTCTACCCCCGGGCACTGTACACCTGGCCCATGTGGATAATTTGGTTTTAAGTATTGCTGTATCTAGAGTGCGCCATCTATTGGGAAACGCTAGAATTGCAGGGAAAATAAAACTAATAAATTTTATTGCAGTTCATTCATGTTTGGATTATAAAGGTTAACGGGCTGTATGTGGACCCCGGGCCATAGTTTGCCCACCCCTGTTTTAGACAGTGGAGGATTTTATCCCCCATCGCCGATTTTTGCGCTCGGCGCCCCCTAGTGGAGCGGCGCCCTTAGCATTTGCCTATGTTGCCTAAAGGGGGGCCGGCCCTGATAAGCATTATTATTATACCAAAAAACTACCAACTTTGCCACCTCTGCACACTTGACATTATAGATTATAGACTCATAGGATAAATCACTTCAAACATCCAATTATCATGCACTTACTTCTGTTGGCTCTTCCTGGTCCTCCTCTGTTACTTCCTCTTGGTGTTCTTCCACAGCCGCTACCTCCTCCTCAGCATTGACCTCCTCCATGTCTGTTCCCTCTGTTTCCTCTTCTTGTGTCTCTTCATCCTCACTTGGTACCTCCTCAGCAATATAATCTTCTTTGCCTTGATCTATTTCATTCTCTTCGTCATTGACATCATCCTCCTCCTCTTCATCACTACCTGTTTCTTCTTCTTCACTAGACTCTTCTTCACTGTTTTCCTCTGATGTGTTTGATTCTTGTTCTTGTTCTTGTTCTTGTTCTTGTTCTTGTTCTTGTTCTTGTTCTTGTTCTTGTTCTTGTTCTTCTTCTTGTTCTTCTTCTTCTTCTTGTTCTTCTTCTTCTTCTTGTATTTCATCAATGGAATCTACAGTTTCTTTGTCATTATTTTCTTCTTCTTCCTCTTCTAAATCTGTTACTTCTTCTTGTAGTAGAGCATCTACATCCTCGTCATTCGCTTCGGCTGTTTCCAATTCCTCCTCAGGTATTTCCTCATCTTCTTCAGTCACCTCCTCAGTGGTGTTTTCTATTTCTTCTTCCTGATTTTCTCCTTGAACCTCTTCTTCACTGGTTCCCTCTTTAATGAAAGCGGCTAGAATGTCTTTTGTAATCTCTTCTTCCGTCTCTTGTAGTTGTTCAGTTTCCTCTTCAGCAGTAACCTCTTCATGTTCTTCTGCACCATTAAATAATGCAGCATCTTCCAGGTCTTCTTCTGTGAGTTCCTCCTCCAGAATCAGTTCTTCTACCTGTTCATCACTGGACACTGTCTCCTCTTTGTTTACTTCATCCTGACTAGACTGATCTCCATTTTGCTGTGTTTCTTCATCCGCACCCTGCTCAGTGTCAGAGGGAACTAGTGGGTTGCAGGGGGGACACAGTGGTCTGTCTGGAGCTGGTGTGTCATTGGATGAACTCTGGGTTGTGTGGTCGTCTGATGCGTCGCATTCACAGGGGAAAATGTCAGTGCCGTCAGGCTGCTGGAGCTGCAGTGGTACTAGAGGTTCATCGTCAGGAACAGAGGGATCTGCCAACAGACCTGGAGGAGAAAAAACTTTGAATGACTAAAATGTAGTAGAGTAATTTTTTGTTTGTTGAAAATAAAACTACTCTAAATAGTCTAGACATAATCTGTGGTATACAGCTGCAACAATTAATTGGAATTGTGACAAATGTAATGTAATTGTAGACTATAGAAATAAATGTAATCATATTTTAATAATCGTAATTCTTAACTGGACTAAAAAGAGCACACACCATTTTTTTTTTCAAACTACCAAAAGAAAAAAAGTTTCATTAATACTAAATTGTAATTTCTATTTTGAAGGTTTCAGTAACCTTATGTCAACCTTTAATTAGTTAAAAATGAATTGAAAATATCAGTATGTACAACACAAGAAAGATTGATGTGAAGCATGTGGTAAAATAAGTTCAGTGAAAATAGCTGGTGACAAATCCAACTTTAATGCAACGCTGTAAACTGAGAAGAGTGTTTATTGCAGAAACTATAATACCGCCGCTGCTGTGTTACACCCTCATAATACATGTTCATATTTTACACGAATCATGGTAAAAAAAAAAAATCTGCAAAACTAAAGGCTGTCATGCTTAAGCTAAAACTTGATACAGGCTTTGACATTAAGAGTCATAGATAAAATGTACTGGTAATTGAGTAAAATGAATAAAACAGGAATTAGCCTGTGGTAATATGATGAGGGGGCAATACTGATCTGGACACTGTGGTTTGGATGTGCCCCAAGTACATACATTGTTACAACCCATTGTACATTCACTATTGAGACTGAGACTGAATGAATGCCTCACTACCACCATTACTGTCATTAGAGAGATTTTAAACAGCTATAAAGACTAAAGGAAACACATTGCATACATTTATGCTGGGATTAATGAGATTATGTAAGACTAATGTTCCTTTCTTGTAGATGGGCCACCCCTTCCTGCAGTGCAGTGGGACAGAGAGGGACAGGTGCCTGGTACAGTGCTACCTCAAAGAGACAGAAATAGCCCCACAATGAGTCAGAGGGCAAAAAGACGAAGGGATAATTCCACTCCTATTTTAAGGAAGTATGATGCTCCCTCTTCCCTGATTGTCATGGTGCCCTGTGTGTGAATTACACATTGATTATTGCACTGTTCAGGTGCAATAGTGTATGCAGCATGCAACAAAGACCTGCACCAGCCTTAGCTTGAGTTAACACATACTGGTAATCGTAACACTTCACAAATATTGTACTGCATAAACCAAGACCTAGGCCTAATAATGAATAGGAATTTGTTGCACATTACAAGCTTTCTGTGGCTCTAAATTCTTTAAAACACAAGAAAATGACTGCATGAAAAAGGAAGGGTGCTATAGGTAATAAAACTGCAGTAAAATTAATCATAGTAAGAATAAGAAATAGCAGACTTCATCAGTTAGTCAAGCTGAAGATCATTGGACCATTCTTTGGTTCCACTAGGTGGTAGTAGACCACTGTAGCAACTGTAACTGATGCAGAATGTAAATGGAATTTGCATTTTTAAACAACCCTAATGTACAGGAAATTTCTTGACTTACTTTTGTGATAAGAGAATGTGTTTATAAAATTATTTTTCTCTATCAGAATCAACACATTAGACAATGGCCAAAGCTTCATAGGAAAAGTGTTTTCATGTTGCCATTTCAGCGTCATGATTCACTTATCAAACGTTTTAAATAGTCCTTGATTATCTACTTATGTAACCCCCACAGTTGCTGTGCTACTGGACCCAGTTGGGCCTGTCCTCTGCAGCGCTCCCCTGTGTCCCGTTACAGGTGGGACACCCCCTGTACATGGAGCCTGCTTAGTGGGATCATACATCATAGAGCCTGCACATACCTACTAAAATGTTTGTCAAAGACTTTTGTTAAATGCAACACTAGCTACATCAATGCATATGTTTTAAATGTGTAGGATCCGAATTTGACTTGGAGAAAACCATCACCATTATTTTATGGGACAAACAGACCTACACAAGGGCACACAAGGTTAATTATGCCTTTTCCTCCTCATTCAAACCTGAGGCAATAATTATAACAGTAACCTTCCAAGACTTTTTTTTTTACATTTAAATTGCTGACAGCTGAAATAACACACAACAGTTGATGTTAGTTGATACTTTTCTGCTGGTGCCATGACGGGGGATGTGTGGAGACCCCAGCAAGAATAAGCAGTTCTGTCAGCTGCTATGACGCCTCAGCATTGACTCTACATATTCAGAGTTTTCAGCTTCATGTTACATGCAACATGTTGAGGACTTTTTCACATAAAAAAATAATAACCCATAGTTAGAACAAAGCAGTTTTAGGGAGATATACAAATATTAGATTAGAGTTGTTGTAGGTGCAGTATTTGCATTGAGTAGTAGTGATAGTGCCAGTAAAGACCATTACTGAGCAAATATTTGTAGTATTCAATCCTAAATCACTGAAAGAATGACCAATACAAACGGCATATATTAATATTTCCACATTTCAATTGTGAAAATGCCATGTTTCATTCATAGTGTATCATCATACCTGTTGCAGAGAAGAGCAGTAGACAGAGCAGCAGGCAGCACTGTGACATGGCAGGCTTCATTTTGGCTGCCAGGGGCCTTCTTCTGCTCTGGCCACTCTATATATACAGAGTGTGAAGACAGGGGTCATATGAGCAGGGGCGGGACATCAGACCGGTCCCCATTTGTGCCACTGTGTCAGCTGTTTAAAGAGCACTGAGAGCACCACAGAAAAGAGGGAGGAAGTGGTTAGCAATGTTTTTATTAAACGTCACAAGATTTTTATTTATTTTTTTGATTGAAGAACACATTTCAACCATTGATCAACCATAATCTCTTAACCTCCATATTTTGAGTCACCATTGGTACCACTATTGTCATCTTTCATTATTCAAACTTCTGCATACATTTCTTTATTGACCTACACACAACACACTGTATTTGATTTTACTAATTTTTATTAAAGATACAACTATCACTTACCTGAACACCATGGGACTTGTTAGCAGATTCCAAATGGGCATAGCATTTGTATGGCATCTAAGGTAAACAGGCCAATAAACAGACACAGGGTCTAATAAAAAAGTACAAATTTTATTTTATTTTTTTTCAATTTTACAAAAGTGAGTTTTAGCCAATTTTAATAAACAAAATATAACAGTTTCTTGTCATCCTGGACAAAATAAAGAAACAAAATGCTTGTCACCAAAACACAAATTAGACATACAATGATAACCACAATAAAGGTGTTAAAACGTGTCACAGCAAAAAGCTTACAAAAATACATGGACAAATTCACTTTTGACCGTTGATTCAGGCAGTACAGAACAGCAAGTGCTTCATATCCAAGTTCATTTATGACAGCAGTTCTGCAAACATGTCAATAATGAAGAAGAAATACTCAAGTGACCAATCAGAAAACACAACATAATAGACTGGCACTGGTCAGTAAACTAGACCACTTTAAGCAAAGCTTCACAAATATCAGAAAAGAATAAAAGCCTACAAAACCCAATGCAAGTGTCAAGAATTCTCACACCAAAGTCTTGCTCACAAAAAAAAATTAGCAGTAAGACAAAATAACAAAAGGCTGCTTTTAGCAACATGCGTTCAATTAGAAAACATAAAAAATTAGAGGTCTAACTCCAAATCAATGGAATGTTTACAGCATTAAGAAACTGAGGAACAGGGCACGGTTTTCCAGTCAAATTTCTGTGACAAGCAAAAAACATGAGATGGACAAACTGTGCACATTCAGGAATAAACCCACAGAAGAGATCTATAGTGCAGTGCTTGATGTCAACTTCTTAAAAACAAATTGAAGCTTGGTCAGAAGTTACATGGGTCTTTTAAGTATTTGAATAGTGGTCCAACTTCTGGTTTTATAAACGTTTACCAATCTTATTCAAGCAGCAGTTATGTTATTTATACAGTCAAGTGCTGAATCTCTACTTTAATTTGTGTGCATCCACAATCACAGTGGAGGAATTTGAGTTATGGTTCTTAATCTTCTTAATAATTAAGCAGCCTGTATCTCGGGGCATCAAAATATACTGGACATTTCAGAAATCTGTCAGAGGAGAACACCCAGCACCAAGTAATGTTCAGAGTTTCTTCAGGCAGACATTGTCAACTAAAGATTTAACATTACAATTTTAGATACACCTTACTTGCTTGGTTATTTGATCAACCCCTGAAATGATAGGCCAGAAAATGGATACTAAATTGTAAAAAGCTCATTTTAAACATTCTGAGGCAGCTTCAAAAACCCTTCCTCCAATTTGGACAAGAGTACCTTCAAATTAAAGCTGTGAGGATGCACGTCAGTGACACCACTGCATGCTGAAGAAGTTCAAATATACAGATAAAACTTGGGCCACTGTTCAAATATTTATAGACCCAACTGAAGGGTACAGTAGTCATGATGGGGCCTTGAAGTGCCAAACTCCAAGTTGGTAAAAAAGCACCGTTTAAACTTTACTGTATCCCTAGTTCAGCCTACATTCTTCAGCATTATGATGTCAAGTTTCATGAGAACATTGTAGGTATGCACGCCTACCTATGGTGCATAGTTTTCTTCAAACATAAATTACTCCCAACAAACATAATGCAGATCCAAATGCATAAATACAAGACAGTTTAGTGCATAGTCACTAAAGAAAAGTAAGACCAAATTTTTGTTGGAAACAGAAGTCTACATGCAAACAGTATCTATCAAACATATAACCGGACAAGTCTGCAACATTGTCTCTCCTTGTAAAACATCACAAAGCTAGATGATCACTAATTTGTCAAATTTTATAGCTTTCAGAATTCACAAAATCAAATAAATCAGTTGCTTAATAGCTTATTTTAAGAGCTTCCTTGATTTCATCATTTAAAGTAAGTATTTATTCATCAATAGAAAAAAATCTGATCTCAATGGGCCCATCTGAAGTTATGTCAGTTTTTAGCACCGGACAGTAAAAAATATCATTAAAAATATTATTTTAAATGAGAAAATCTCGCCTTCTTCATGGCAAAGTACATTCAAACTATATTTGAGTGACATTGTAAAATAATACTGTCGGTGTTCGATATCCTTACGCAACATGTTCATAAACTGATTTTTTTTTTTTTTTATGAATCTGGTTGAAGATGGAAATAAATGGCATTCTCATGATATTTGTAAAGTCATTGTACTTTTATATCTTGCACATTGCAGAACCACTTGACAAAGGTGAAGTTACTGGAGTTTGGTTAATGCCAAAGAAATTTGTTTTTCAAATGTAGTTGAGCTTCAAAGGCCCTCTTGCAGTGAATCAGTATTAAGTGTTTGGTAGTTAAGTTCAATGGACAAACCGCTCAGTTCATTGAGCAGTCCTCTCCCTCGGTGTCTGTGTCCGTCTCTGAACATGTGGCATCCAAAGCAACATGATTGGGGCTAACAATAACGGCCCGCCGCTGTTCCTCCTCTGCACTGGTTCTCCTCTCCTGAGTGCGTTCAATATGTTGAATAGCCTAAAAACAACAAACAAAACGTGAATGTGCTGCAGTTTCAGGGAGATGTTTTCAGAAGGACTCATTGAGAATGGGGTCATACCTGGACGATGGTGTCGAGGTTCTGTCTGGACGTGGACACGGTGCTGGTGTGGCCGGCCGAACTCATTGTTACCACAGTGACGTGATGGGGCTGAGTTAGTGTTGGGGCTGGGACAATCACTGTGGGGTGATGTGTTGGCGCGGGAGGGGCTGAAGGAGCACGCACCTGAGAGAACATATGTTTAAATTGACACACCAAATGTAAACATTTAAATGCTTAATCTTGGTAGAGTCACTCATGGATTAAAGTGAAAAAAATTCATTTGACTGAAATTTTTTTTCGTATCTTGTCATGGCCCCACGTCGCCGATGCACACAGCACAAACGCTGTGTTGTCCTGTAAGCCCCTACTTGTAATACATTTACATAATGTAACAATAAGTCAAGCTAAGGTAAGACCTTACAATTGTCATTAATTGGATATAAATTATGAAACATGAAATTTTTAGTGCAGATTTATTTCAGTGGTGCTTAACAAAAAAGTGCAAGTGCAGATCAACTAGAACAGGGGTGCCCACACTTTTTCAGGCTACTTATAAAATGACCAAGTCAAAATGACTTACCTACTACAAAAATGTAAATCATTTATTTATTTCTAAATCTACTGAGAATTAGTCATGGTGGAACAGTACTTGGACTTAAAGATCTTCATGTGGGAAAAGGCTGACTCACATAAATAAGTAAATAAGTAAATAAGTAAGTGTAGATTTATCTACATTTTGTCTGATAAATGTTAATTTAAGCTTAAAATAAGCCAACTGTACTGCACTGAAACATTCTGTGCCCCTTTTTGGACCCTCGCCCACAGTCTGAGAAACCCTTCTTTAAGATAATTTCCACTGGCACTTTACACAAAACTGTGAAGTAAGTGAAGTAAGTGTGTAGGATTTTGAAACCTGTTTTTTTCCCCCCCAAGTTCAACTGGAGTTACATTCTCTCACTGGTTTTGCAGCAGTATTTAGCCTCTGCACATTTACTAAACAAACATTGTGACAAATACATATCCATTTGTGACATTTAGGCAAACTTCAAGCACATGTTGGGGTAGACCTGCTCTGTGCTGTAGATCTGCTCTGTGCCAACACTGTAACATAAATTTAGATTAGTTTATGCATTGCATTTCGTCTTGCCCTTCTAATCAGTGCATTGAGGAGGGAGCCTGTATACGCTGCACGTGGGGAGAAGCGAGAGTGTGAAAAGGTGAAGAGCGGCACACTGAAGTCGGGCTGAATCGATTCATCAAGTTATTCGATTAGAAAAATGCATCGATTATTTTTTTTTGCCTCAATGCTTCGTTTTATTTTCATACGCTTGGCGATGGCCGGAACCTTTTGTGGTAGAGGTAAAGTTTCCGCACGACCATTGCACTTCACTGTACACACAACAGCGCGGCACCCATGGATGTATAATAAGAGCATAACCTCCTCCTCATCTCCTCCGGGAGGAGATGAGGAGTGCGTGGTACGCTCCGGTACGCTCCAGTACGCTCCGGTACGCCGCGCACTCTGCTCGTGGATTGTGTCTTGACGCGTACACTCCGTGGACCGCGCTTCCTCCTGTGCGCCTCTAAACCAGAACTCACACCAGGACTAAGCCAGGTCTAAAGCAGGTCTAAACCAGATCTAAAACCAGGACTAATCCAGGCAGGGCTCTACAGTGCGCCCATTTCACTCGCATTTGCGAGTAAATATTTCGTCGTGCGAACGAGGAAAATAAAACAGTCGCACCAGTGCGAGTGCTTCTGCAGCCACAGTAAGGAGAACTGCGCACAGACGTAACGTGACAAGTTAAACGTTCTAAATGTATCAAACATTAGGGGCAAACTCACACTAGGACTTCAGAATCGTGCCCAAGCCTGGATCGCCCCTAAAGCGCCGCACGCTTTCCCAGCGCGAGTGCTGACCCCAGCGTACGAGCTCCGCATGTGGCCGATATCACTCATACGAACAAACTCCGCTTCAAAACACACCCATGCCCCCTTCAACGAGGAGCGCCCCGCAGCAGTACCCACACCTGTCCCACCACTCAGTAAACACCCCCACACCGCTGGACTTCCTTTGTCTTGGTCTTGTCTCGAGCGCATTTGGACTCGGTCTTATCACGAACTCAAGGTCTGAATACTGAGTGTGATCATATTTCATTACGGCCGCTGCAATAAACTTGCACCGGTGTGCATGACCACGCGGGACGTCTCTCTGCGGCCTGTGCACTGGAGCCCGCAGACACTGTGCGGCCCGTCAGCACAGACTCCGCAGCGCGCGGCTTGTCCACAGCGCGCACCCTTGTGTACCAACGTGCGTCACAGGGCAGGTATCCCTACCTATCCTTCCGCCTCACGTCAAATACGCCAATACTAATTTTCTGTCAATGTCCGCACAGAGCAGACCCACAGCACAGAGCAGGTGATATGTGGGCTGAAGTTTGCCTAAGAAAATGCCAAATAACTCTGTCACAATGTGCGTTTAGTTTGGTAAATGTGCAGAGGCTAAAAACCACTGTAAAACCAGGAAGAGAAAGTAACTTCACCTAGGAATTTGAAAATACAGGTTTAAAAATCTTACCTATGTTTTTCACTTTGAAGCAGTTTTGTGTAAAGTGCCAGTGGAAGTTCTCTTAAAGAAGAGGTTCTTAAACTGTGGGTGAAGGTCCAAAAAGGGCCACAGAGTGTTTCAGTGCAGAACAGTTTGTTTGGCTTATTTTAAGTCTAAATATTAATCAGATAAAATGAAGATATATTTATAAAAACACTGCAATCATGCAGGAAAAGTACAGTCATAATAATTCTTTTGTTTTTTGTATTAAATTAATTCAAATAAGTTGGTGTGCGCAAGTTCTGCACTGCAATAATCGTTCGAAATGAAAACCTACTTGTGCCCCCATTTTTTTTTCTGTGCTCCTAAAATTTTTAATTTAGGGGCACATGTGCTCCTGAAAAAAAAAGTTAGCGTAGAGCCCTGAATCCAGGTCTAAAACCAAACAAGAATTTGCAGGAGTTGGTTGCTACATTTATGTAGTTTTAAAAATCATGACAATAACAAGTAATCCAAAGTATTCAGATTACGTTACTCACTTTAAGTAATTTAATTGATTATGTCACAAACTACATTTTGGGGAATGTAATCTGTAATCTGTAGGGGATTACATTTTAAAATTCACCTTCTTAACACTGATGCTACAACATCTAAACAGAAAGCCCCGTACATTACATAAAGTGGAAAAGAAACAGCAAGGCAAGTCAGCCTTAGCCTAGCGATAATTACATTTTTCATGTCCAAAACACGTGTATCTGTCAATGCATGTGGTGTGTACTTAACGTGTGCAAAGTAGACACGACAATAACAAACGATTACTCGATTATTCAAACAAAATAATCAACAGAATGATCGATTACTGTAATAATCGATAGCTGCAGCCCTACACTGAAGTGAGGTAGATTGCAGGATGTTTTAAGAAGTTTAACCTGCCCTGTGATACACGCTGTTATGTGAGGGTATACACATGTTATGAACAAGCTGCGAGCCCTGGGTGTGCAGTGGTGACACGCCGCGCAGTGTTCGCAGGCTCCAGACGAGCACAGAGAGACTACCAGCGCATTCCTCCACACCTGTACAAGTTCATTGCCGACAGCACCGGCCGTAATGAAATATGATCGCACTTGACCAGAGTCAGGCCTTGAGTCCGAGACAAGACCGAGTCCAAACGCCTTCAAGACCGAGTCCAAACGCAGTCCAAGACCATTAAGAAACGGTTTCAAGACCAAGGCCAGTCTCGAGTACTACACTACGATCTACCTTGGCGACTGACTGGTAGATCGCAATAGACGTATCGGGCACTCCTGAACTAGAACACTACGTGAATCCTCGCAAAACTACTGTTCAGTACTGGCAGGCTCAGACTGCCCCTCCAGATCTGCATCAATCTCATAATTGACCACGAGTGCCTTCGCTGGATGGAAATCCATCACAGCAACGGAGAACTTTAATCCATGAGAGTCTAGGACAACACTGTATATATCTGTATAGCTTCAGCAACTTATTCTTACATTGGTTATGTTCAGAAAATGCGTCATGGCAATAAAAAGGCTAGCACAGGGCAAGTTATAGCTGGGGTAAAGCACCAGGAGGAACCAAACTCTACACAGAAAGGCCACACATATTCTGGGACCTTTGCCCCATTTCACAAAGCAGGTTGAACTAACACTGGGCTTAGTCCTGACCCATAGTTATCATACTCACACAGGGCCATCTCTGAGTTTCCTGTTTCAGAAAACAGGTTGGGAGTAGAGTTAGACCACTCAGAGTTTATTCAATAAATCCCAGAAAAAAAGAGGAATGAATATCTTGGAATGACAGGAAGTCACGTGACTGGACAAGTTAAATTCAGGTTTGATATTAAAATTGGATGTTAACGTAATACATTAATAACAAATAATAAGTATGATGCATATTGTTTCACATGCAGCTCATTAAATACAATTTAAAAACTTTAAATAACTTTACACACCAAATCTGATGTGTGTGTGTGCACGCGTGTGTGCTAATCGTACAGGTCTGTATCAGACTGCTCTCTTTTTATGCACATGTGTATGTATGTCTCTGAATGGGTGTGTTGGGAGTGAAAGCACTATGTATGTATAGCGTGTAGTGTAGTGTGCATGTACAGTGCGTATGTGTAACTCCTGTCCTTTTAGATGTTTTTTTATTTGTCTTTATATGTTTTTTAATATGTCTTAAACTGCACATTGGAGACTAGCTAAACGCAATTTCAAATTTCTATGTTCATAGACTTTTGACAATAAAGTAAACCTTGAACCTTGATTTTTAGTGCAAGGCCTTCTAATCAGGCTCGATTAATTGACCCAATTGCTTGAGATCAATTTGATAACTTTTAAAACTGGTTTGTTAAAGATTATCATAAAGGAGTGAGTTGTGTTATATTATAAACAACAAATTGAAAAAAAATGTGTGGAACATAAATTCAGTTGAAGCCTCATCATTAAACCATGTTAAACTGTTCCAAGTACTTTTGGGTGACGTCACACTCGCTTAGTGCAATTCTTTATACCGTCAATGGTTAAACTCAGGGTTAGAGGAATAAACCTGGTTCACAGAGTTGAGTTACCATGGTGACTAACTCTGGGTTTAGGTTAACCATAAAACTCTGAGTTGACCTCTTTCTGGGTTAACACACCTTGAGTTTGGACAAAAACCTGCTTGTTGAAAGAGTTTTTCAGCATGTGAGGAAGATGTGCAAACCACTATGCCACAGCTTAACCTTTACTTGCATCTGCCTCATTTAATGAATTCATTATAACATACACATTTCTCAAGACTTTTGTGATGCAAAGACCCAGACCACAGTCTATGCAAGACCTAAATAGTCTAGTTGTATTTGATGTTAGCATCTGCTGCTCTGACCTGTGCTGTCTGTCTGTCCAGTGCGTGGATTTGCTGCAGTCGTAGCAGAGTGTGACTCTGCAGCAGCGCCTGCTCCTCCTCCACCTGCTGTGTGATCACCTTCAGACGCTCCGGGTGCAGCTGCCCATCCAGGGTACGCACCTGTGCCACACATACACAGCACTTATGAGTGACTACCAAACACAATATGTAATTTTATGGCAGGATCTCTAATTTGCAGACCTCACTGCTAATTACACAATGGCACAAAAAAGAAACCCCAAAAGATAATTTACTCCTCGGTCTAAACAAGCTCGGCTGGTTTCTCAAGACCGGTCTGCTGATAAAATGATCTTGAGGACCAGAGACTTCTCTTTGTTTGAGCCGGTTTGTCAGGTAGATTGAGCAGTCCCATCACAGTCTGTTTCCTCCAGTCAACAGACCCATATTACAAGCATAAGTTAAGTCTTTGTTTAACCTGCTCCTCCAGTTGCATCCGGGCTGAGCGCTCCTTATCAAGCTGCTGTCGTAGATCCAGCATCTCTCTCCTCAGCTCATCCACTTTGTCCTCATCCATTGTGTCCGGGGACCCAATGCCTTCATCTTTCTCCTCTGCCCTCTTTCTCTTTGGAGATGACCCGCTGAACTCCTACATGGCCACAGTGGACGCAGAGTATTAGAGTGTACATAAATGCAGTCATTGTGAGTGATTGTATAAAACATTTATTTAAGAGTTTGCTTGAGACACTATGACAGACTGTTTACCAATGAAGACAAGCTTGGGCCTGCCTTGAAAGTCTACCATAAGCATAGCACATGGCTTTATAATACAAAGATAATGGGACAAAGTTATTGTTACCTGGATAAATCGTTTGAGCTGGTTGTTTTGAGCCAGGAGCTGTGTCTTTTCCTGCTCCAAAGTAAAAATATAATCTGCTGTCTGCTGTAGGATGGCCGCCTAATAAGGGATAAGAAATATATTGATCATGTCACTGTTCATTGTTCATCATAGCAGAATTGTTTCATTGAGATGTTCTAGCACACCTTGCTCAGTTTCTCTCCATCTGCATGTGGTAAGAGTGTTTTGAGGGAGTGAAATCCAGCATTGATGCTTTGCATTCGTCGTCGCTCATTGCTGTTCGCAATTTCCCGACGAATCCGTCTTTCTTGGTCCTGTGCAGTTTCTGGACTCAGGGGGATGTTGGCAAGGCTAAAAACAAAAGGAGTTTCGGCATTATTTAGTATGAGAAAAGGCAATGCAATGTACAAGGTAAAGTCCCTTAACCTTTACCATGAACCCCTTCAGATTGAGACATTCAGGGCAACCAGTCATGCTCATAAAGGTCTTTGAGTTCATATGAACTCTGAGAGCGCTGCCATCATCACATGAAATCACTCAAACTTCTGCATGTCGCATGTTAGTGCTCCTGTTGAGGAGGCCTAAGGGTTAAATATAGCACCATGTCTATATTTTTACATTTTTAATTGTTTGTCATTTTAACAAATGGCAACTAAACTTGACCTTTATTGTCCACCATTGAGGAAATGTGTCTTCGGTTCACAATCACATGAACACATCAGTCCAAGTCATTCCATCAGAGCTTTACAACTGTATAAATAAGTAATAGAATGTCCAAATTGCATTTATAAGACGTGTGATGTACATACATATTTCATTAGTGCTTATTTAACAAGATGACTGCAATAAATAAAGCACTAAGGACGTATAATTAGTCCCATTATTAATTTTATAGAGCATATCAGCAATATTTTAAAAGACACCTTGATTACCACTTCGTATATTATTTAGTAAAAACAAGACGTTTAGTGACGCTAATGCAGTTCAGTAGAGGTGAGAAGCTGCACGGGCTCCAAATGGCCAATGGGGGGCGCTTTGAAGCAGTGAAATGTGACACCAGCAACAACAGGGCCCTTGCCAAGGGTAGAACAATGCTTTCCCTCACTACCACGACTGAACAATATTAGAACTTATAAAGCCAATCCATGTTGACCATTTGAAACAGGTGCGTTGAAAACCATGTCCTGATTAAAACGGCGCACCAAACAGACGCAAAAACAGCCCGAGTGTTATGACATGATCTGCGACGGTGGCTAACAGATGGCTAGCAAAGCTAAGCTAATTCCCGAGCACATGACACGGCAAATCGATAACTCCGAGCATTGTTTTGACACTTCATCTTACAGACAAATTGCAATTTATGTTACCGATATAATGAAGCATAAATTAAAAAACTGAAAACTGAGAAAGGCGTGTAGTTGTGGTTAGTTGCCGTGGTGAGACGGGGAGCACGTTAACTACCACGTGGTTGTGGACCATAATGTGTCAGTTTCAACACAATGCAGACATTTCAGATGTAATTCACTACAGGGCATTTGCTGGCATCATTCCGTGGTTATGGAGTATACGTTCAGTCGATAGGCCACGATAAAAAAACAATACAGCAATTGGTAAATCTAACCATTTTGACCACCCCATTTCCGACGCCAGAGTAGCTTCGGTGCTAACATTACAAAACATGCATCCTTCGCTCACATGGAGCACTGCATTGCGAGCTTTTGTTATGGCAATAGTCGTGATGCACGCACCTGCAAAGGCCTCCAATAACATCCTTCTCCGTTTTCTTGAAGTGTTGCAAGGACGGCATCTTTTCAGTCTGCATCATAAAATATTCCATGCTCCCGGAGCCACCTGATCAGAGCAATGTGTTTTCCTTTTTATCGCTTTGTTTGGGACAGACTAATGCAATCTGGGTGTTAAAGATCCCAGTTCAACATTTCTTCTTCCCAGCAAAAAATAACGTATCGTTTAGTTAAATTAAAGTAATTAAAGCAGTGTGCTGCCCACTACAGCTGATGGGGTTCCCTCCAATGCCCGTGTGTGGTTCGCTGCCTCCGCCTCCTACTATGTGTGTGCGCAGCTGATCGCGGTGAGGCGGGAAACAGCTGGTTGAAATCAGACCTCCGTTCACTAGAAAACAACAAACAGAGACGCTGCACAGGGAGAGTGATGTTTAACAGGAACAATTTCAAACTAAATACATACACAAATAATAGAAACAGGATACCTTTATTTTCTCATCATGCATTAAAAGCTTACATGAAAATATATAACAAACACACGGATAACATTAAGATACCATTAAAGTCTTCCCCACAGAATTTACAGGAACGTTAATAAATTAAGATATTATATGTGTTTAAATAGGTCCTATTTAATTAGTTCACAATTGATATATTTTAATACAATTGCTTTATTTGGTTAATTATGGTGATGATTAATAACAGAAATTGTATTCAAATGCATCAGTATGCCAGCTATAAATAAATCATTTTCTAATTTCTGTATTGCATGTAGAGGAAGTGAAACATCCTCGACCCTTAAAAAGCAACAAGCATATATTTCAAATAAATCACCACTTAATAAAAAATAAAGTATATTGCAAAACACATAAGTTAGCAACTCCTTTTGATGGGATACTGAGTAGAGTAACATTTAACTTGTCAGTTATAGGAAATGCACCGTTTAATCTCAGAAAAGCACACATGTCTTAAATCAAATCCGATATCAACCTAAAGTCTTTCTCTATTCAGTATAAAAATACAATAAATTGTACACCTCATTTGGTCCATATTCATCTGGATAAATGCAATATTATAAGTTTAAAAACTAATGAAACCCCAAAAGGCCTGTTTTTACTTGGCTTTAGAAATACATTGATTATCAAAAATGCTTGATATACACAGAAAAAAGCTTTAAAATGTGGAACCAGGAAGGATTCCACAAGTACCTGAATGTATAAGACAGCAAATATTTCTATGAGGCTGAGGGCTTGGTTTTCTTTGTGGCATTTTCTTCAACTGTAAATGTATAGTTGTACTAAATCAAAACAAAAATACAGTTAATAAGAAATTCAACAAAACAAGGTTGAAATTATTATTATTTTTTTTACCTCATTTTCAATGTCTTGAATGGACTTTATACGGATGTTATTTAATTGAGAGTTCAGGTTGGGACCCTATAGAAAAAGTGTAAGTGAAGAGTATTTAAGCTTAAACAAACAATACTACTATCTGCAGACATTCTATAAAGATGGATAATGATAATTAAATACATTTAAAAAAAAAAAAGGAATCAAAAGAACCACCAATTGCCATATGACTGACTATTTTTGCTATATTCTCAGGCTACATTTATGCCATTAAATATGTATCTTTGATAACTGTTATGAATGATTAAAATGTGTATCTATTTTGGTACTGTTCACTAAGAACTCTTCATCAACATTACTCAGATTTACCAGGTCATTTTTAAAAAGAACTGTTTTAATTAGTTGACAAATGAACTGCACTAAAAATAATAATTAGTTAACAGCTCTACTACATTCTGAGCCCATCTAAAAGCTGCATTTTAGCACAGCAAATAACAGGGTGATTAAGTAAAGATAAAATACATACGTTGCCATTGGCTGGAATGTCAAACTTTGGGTGTAGACTGAAGGGGACTCCATCCAATGCTACCAAGAGACAGAAAGGTGAGTAAGAGATTATGCGCTTCCTTCTTATACAGTCACAGTGTGAAAGAGAGAGGAAGACTCAGAGGAACACATCGAGAGGGGGAAAGGGGGTGTACCTGTGATTCCCTGGAGGCTGCCATCCGCTGGTTTGTCGATATCATCTTTCACATTGAGGTGGTGTCGTCTGTGACTCAGTCTTCCAGGAGGCATCGGAGGGAGGTTACTATGATTCAGAAGGCAAACTGTTTTTGAATAAATTATATCATTTTTCATTTTTGTACAATGAATTTAATATTGAACCTGGGTTTGAGAGGCAAAGGAGGAGCTGGTTGGTCCAGGGAGAGTTTTTGAATGTCTAGGCTGACTCTCCTAGGTTTGGCTTGGGGCCCTGGGCATGAAAAAGGCCCCTTTTTGCACCACAAAACATAACCATGGACATCCCTGTAAAAATGTTTTTAATAATTAATAAAAAATTAAATTAACACATGGGAGGTTGAGAAAACATATTGCTACACACCCCACATATGTATAGTGCTGTAACATCATTTTGCTTTTCGCAGTCAGTTTAATATCCAAGACAGCTGTGTCCACACTGCCTATGGGGACAAGACGCACACAAACCCGCTTCTTCTTAGACACCGTGGCCTCTGATCATAGAGAAATAGAAACATACAAGACAATATTATTGGAAAACCTTAGGAAAAAGTCTACAATTGAAATACTAAGCATATTTTGTATTTAGTTGAATATTTTTGTTGTACACTCACTTAGTTCAAGATGCTCTGCGATGTAACAGTACCCATGAGGAATTGAGTCCTTATCTGAAATAATTTGAACGTCTGATACCACCTTGCCACCAGTTAAATCCTGTAAAAGGACAGTTAAAGTTGACACACAATATGCAGTAGTAATTTAATTAAACTGTTTCTAATCTGGACATTTGTGGGCTGACCTTGCTGTAACAAAGATAGTAGCCAGACTTCATTGCAAAGCTACGCGTAAAATTGGCGGCAGCTCCATCTTCTGTTAAGCTTATCTGCAAAATAAAATATACAAAAAAACAATAAATGCCCAGTTTCTGAAGGGTGAACATGTGAGAATATATTAGACATATTTCTTCACAACAATGGGAAAAGTAATGAAACAACTTCAGTCTATACACAGTCTACACTACCTGTTTCTTATGTCAACGTGATTAGACAAGTTTTATTTTTGCTGCCCCTGAAAATGCTATCTGTTGTCTGACATATACAGAATCCAGAATAATTTCTCTGTACTTTCTATACACGTGGATGCCACATTTTGGTAAAGTTTTGAAGATGTGTGTATTCTGGATTCCAGGAAATGATATCTGTATTATAGGAAATGGTATCTATATTTTTTTATCCTACCTACTGCTCTTACCAATGTGAAATCTTTGGGACAAGTGCTGGTGTTGGAAGTCCAGGCAACAGCTGTGACTGGTCGTACCTCTCTGTGTGGAATAACTAGGGACATCTGGGTAAAGAGAACAACAAAAAAAGGCAGTATGAAGTTCACAATAAAAAGTAAATACCCATCATATCACAGCAGCCCTTTGGTGTAATACTGGTCTGGATGTGGGATAAAGTGTGAAATATACACATTCAGAATCACATAAGTTTAATTGCTATTGTCAGTGAACCAAATTCACAAGCAAATTCTTCCTAAGGTGGATATGTGTTGAGCATTGTCCACAAAACAACATCCTATTCATACTCGAGTTTATTTGCTTACCCTAGCCAACATTCCTAGGTGGGTTTTCAAATACACAATAAAACAAAAACACCTTAGACAGTTTTAAATGGTAACAACATAAAGAAATGTATAAATTACAAGAAAGCACCACGGTGAATATAAAAAACATGTATGATTTAACCGTGTGTGGATGATATTAGGATACAAAAAGTTAAAACTAAGAAGAAACTGGTTGTCAAATAGAAGTTACGATGACAGGGCGAGCTTACCGTGTTGGCTACAATACATTTTCCACTTAAAAGCTTGACTACGTTTTCTATCCTTCAAATGATCTTTAATCTGACATTTTCCCAAATAAGATTTAACTCAAACTTACCTCGTTGGGTTGTCACGTCTTTGCCTTCGAAGAAACACAAATATCCGAGGAGTACAACTTTAAACTTACCAACCCAAATAGTTAGCTTTTCCTCTTTTCAGCAGGAAGTATTGGAGCAGTGAGAACTACATTTCCCATCACTCCAGGTAAGGTGAAGTCATTGTAGTTCCATTTTTGATCACACGGAGGCGATATTACACGGTATTCAGATTTCTTCAAAATAAATAAATTGGCCTAAAATAAATAGGTTCAAGATAGTTTAAAAGAAACGTAGCTAATCTTGCCTTCCCCTCTTTAAAAAACACTAATATAAACGCAACCGACGTAACTGGAGAGGCGACATTTTTGTTTTGTTGTTGAAGGCTTGGCGGAAGTTGTTCTTCCGTAGCGCGTTTAACTTAACATTTTTTTTCAGCAGCACCCTACGAAAAACAGAGCGGACAATAAAAACATTTATGGCCAGGTCCTTGGGGGGAAACAGTATATTTGGACATTGAAACAAATACATAACTTTACAATTATCGCGTTTTTGCTTGGTTGAAGTTATCATTTGCGCGCGGACTGACGATACACAACCTGAAGAAGACGGAGAAGGTGGCGACATCAAATGATTTGCTGGCCATTGTCAAACATACCGCATTCATACTCTATTAAAGAAGTTACTGCGCTGTTTTATTAGCTTGTTATTGTCTCACTGGAACTACAATTTATTTCTTCCATATCCTTTTTGTAAAGCTGTTTTTATGATAATGTTTTTATAGAGCAGTAATTGCATACACTCCAAAGGTGCTTTTTTAGATCACGAATGTTATTGTATGTTCACCTTTTTGTTGATCAACACGTGGGGCTGTTTTTTTGTTTTAAAATAGATTATCACTCCTATTTTAACTGTAAAATACATCTGACTTGGTCTGAATTTTGAACCGTGATCTTGGCATTTAATAGCTTAACATTGGCAGAATGTGGGGTGTTGAGAAGCTCTAATTATCTTTGTGACAGTTACCCCTAGTGTCCACTCTGTAATTAATGCCATTCTAAACACGATGTCTGGTCATAATGGACATTCTCATGAGGGTGTGAGCGACCATCATATCCCACAGCAGCCACAGCGGGACATAGGAGAGCTCCTCCAGCAGATAATGGTCATCACAGAGGACAGCCTTGATGAGGCCCAAGCCAGGTACAAGCCTTAAAAGACCAACTACCTTGAGACAGTCACATAAATGTCATTACATTAAGAACCCAAACTATATCATTATGATAATGCATACATGACTATCCTAGAGTCATTATTCACATCTCTTGGTGGTCGTTAGGTTCTTCTGTAGCCTCAAGTGCCCTGGGTAGACTGATAGAAAGTGAGATCACCATTCTGCACCATCAGCCCTTCTGACCACCACCAATCACTCACACACACTACATTCGTACTTTGGCATGGTGGGTCAAGTGTCTCGCCCAAAGTACGTAACAAAAGTGTGCGCTTGTCTAAGATGAGATTGAGACACTCATTGTCTCACTGCTGCCCGTAGGCAGCTACAGCTTCATCTGATTTTTAAAGACATTTTTTGAGTCTCACTTTTGTTTGTTTTCCATAGGAAACATGCATTAAACTGTCACAAACTGAAACCTGCTCTCTTCAGCGTCCTCTGTGAAATCAAAGACAAGACAGGTATGTTTTTAAAAATTATAAATTGTTCTAAAAATATAGATTTGGTAAATTAAATGACACCGCTGCAGCAGAGATTGAGAGAGTGATGGGAGACTAATAGTTTGGACATGACCCTGGATAAACCGCCATGTTGCTTTTTGTTATTAACACCTTGTCTCTTTCTCCCTCTCTTGCTCTTGTGCTCAGTGTGTCGCACTCTCTTGGATTTTTTTCTTGGTGATATTTTTCTGTAAGTCTTCTACTGGCGGCCATGATGATTTTTGTTGATGAAGGCCTCCAAATATTCAGATCCTGAAAAGGCTAGAGGAAGCTACTTCTGGAGAAGCGTCAAACATCAGACGCTTTTGACTGACAAAATCATGGGAGCAACAGGATCCACTAATCTGGGTGATTAATTTTAGGAATTTGACAAAAACATGGTGCTGACAAAGCTGTTGATGTTAATTACATTAGTAAACTGAGCAGACGCAACAGCTGAGAAACTGACATAATTTCTTGTAATGAATATAAATTAGTTATTCTTTTGAATATTAAGCAGTCAAGCTCAACAATGATCTGTACAAAGTGTTTTGTTCTACTTAATTACTCCCAGCACTTTTAACAAAGCTTCAACTAATAATATTTTAAGGCCTCCTGCAGTCATTTTTGATACACTAGATGACTATGAAAAGGGTAGGCAAGGTAAAATTGACCTCAATATGACCCTAATCTTTCTTTGTGAATGTTTATGTGAATGTGCCGCTGAGTGTCCTCTGCTACTTGTGTGAGTATGGACAGGAGATGTTCTTTTGTAATTGCCTCCTAATTTGCATAAGTGCACAAATTAATGTCTTCTCAACTGACTGTTCATTCATCACAGGCTCTTTAGTGGCTCCTTAACAATTGCCTTTAATTAGCAGCTGTGTGGGCGCTTTGGCGGTGTTGGTGTCTGATTATTTTAGCTATGGGATACTAATGAATGCTTGGAATGACTGGTGTAATTTATACTGTACTTCTTTGTAAGCTTTTTAATGTTTATTGGGGAATACTTGGCAGCTAAATTCAAAATACAGTTTTCCCGTTCTGTGCATTTACAATATGTGTGACCCCTTAGCCCTGAGTATCCGAGGTGTGCCGGAGGAGGAGCCGCCTGACCCCCAGGAGTTGAGGCTGGACAACATGCTCTTAGCGGAGGGCGTGGCTGGTCCCGAGAAGAGCAGAGCAGCTACAGCTGCAGCTCTGGCCGCAGCCACAGGGGGGTCGTCCAGTGATGAGAGCTCCGAGCACGCAGACTACAGGGAGAAGCTGGCTCAGATACGGATGATCTATCACACGGAGCTGGACAAATACGAACAGGTGTCACATATATTCTCCATACTGTGCTTTAAAGATGCACTATGTAACTTTCCTGGTGATGAGGGCTACTACTCCAGGTAGTCCAGGGCTCTACGCTAACTTTTTTTTTCAGGAGTACACGTGCCCCTAAGTTAAAAATTTTAGGAGCACAGAAAAAAAATGGGGGCACAAATAGGTTTTCATTTTGAACGTTTATTTCAGTGCAGAACTTGCGCACACCAACACCAACATATTTGAATGATTTTTTTACAAAAAACAAAATAATTATTATGACTGTACTTTTCCAGCATGATCGCAATGTTTTTATAAATCTATTTCCATTTTATCTGATTAATATTCATTTAGACTTAAAATAAGCCAGACTACTGTACTGCACTTAAACACTCCTTTTTTTACCCTTTTGGACTCCTCTTTTTGGACCCTCACCCACAGTTTGAGAACCTCTTCTTGAAGAGAACTTCCACTGGCACATTACACAAAACTGCTTTGAAGTGAAAATGGTGGCTGGGATTTTTAAACCTGTAATTTCAAATTCCTAACTGGAGTTACATTCTCTTACTGGTTTTACAGTTGTATTTAGCCTCTGCACATTTACTAAACCAAACGCACATTGTGACAGATTTATTTGGCATTTTATTAGGCAAACTTCAGTCCACATATCGCCTGCTCTGTGCTGTAGCTCTGCTCTGTGCGGACACTGACATAAAATTAGTTTTTGCTTCGCGTTTCGTCCTGCTCTTCTAATCAGCGCATTGAGGAGGAGCCTCTGTGCTCTACGTGGGGAGGAGAGAGCGTGAAAAGGCGAGGAGCGGCGCACTGACGTATAAACAGGTAGGCTGTTTAACCTGCCCTGTGACGCACGCTGGTACACGAGGGTGGCGCTGTGGACAAGCCGCGCGCTGGGGGTGAGTGTGGTGACATGTCGCGCAGTGTCCACGGGCTCCAGAGACACGTCCCGCTAGGTCCCGCACACTGGTACAAATTTATTGGCGGGAGCAGCGAAATGATATATGATCACAACCAGTATTCAGACATCGAGTCCGTGATGAGACCGAGTCCGAGACAAGACCAAGACAAAACCATTGCTTTGGCGGAGAAGGAAGACCAGCGGCACGGGGGTGTCTTCTGAGTGGTGGGACAGGTGTGGGTCCTGATGCAGGACGCGCTCCTCATTGAAGCTGGGCGTGGGTGTTTTGAAGCGGAGTTTGTTCGTATGAGTGATATCGCCGCACACGCGGAGCTCGTATGCTGGGGTCGTGCGCGGTCGTTGGTGTGCACGGTTCGTTGTGCTCGCGCTGGGCAATCCAGGCTTCGGCACGATTCTGAAGTCCTAGTGTGAGTGCGCCCCTAATGTTTGATACATTTAGAACATTTAACTCGTCACGTTGCGTCTGTGCGCAGTTCTCCTTATTGTGGCTGCAGAAGAACTCGCACTGGTGCGCTCGTTTTGTTTTCCTCGTTCGCACGCCGAAATATTTACTCGTAAATACAAGTGAAATGGGCGCACTGTAGAGCCCTGTGCATGTCTGTGAAGATATTGCTTTACCTAGAATGTTCCACAGTATGACATTTCATGACCATTTTGCATGTATACATCAGTGTTTATATTGGTCAAAAATACCTTGAAAAACATACATTGTGACTGTTAGTGTCTCTCTGGAGGCAGATAATTTGAATGTTATACTGTGTAACATTTCTGTTAAAGCAATAACATTTACATGGAGGCAAGCAGGTGGCAGATTCTCTACCAGAAAAGTTACATAATGCACCTATTTTGCCACATTGTTCAGCCCTTACTATTGTTATTTATACATTATAATATAGTAAACATGTTTACATCTTTTTCTATGGCTACAATATTCATCAAGTTATATCTCTTTAGTTTATAATTACAAAATGTGTATTTGAAATAATGACGTAAAAGTTGCACTCGATTATTGTGACTTAAATTGTGATATTATTGTGGGTTCTGTTTTCTACGCAGGCTTGTAATGAGTTCACTGGTCATGTGATGAACCTGCTGAGGGAGCAGTCTCGTACTCGCCCTATCTCACCCAAAGAAATAGAGTGCATGGTGTCTATTATACATCGAAAGTTTAGTGCTATCCAGAGGCAGCTCAAGCAGAGCACCTGTGAAGCTGTGATGATTCTGCGCTCCAGATTTCTAGATGCACGGTCAGTGTGGAGAACTCCGGCACATCTGAAGCTAAAGTCCATTGCTAGAGGTGGTCAAATACTGTCAGAAGCCAAAAAACGGCACAGATCAGTGTTGCCTCGGTAGAGATCTCACTATGGCAGTGAACTTGTCCAGGCAACAAACTAGCGTAGTGAATTGGGCAAGTACTTAGCTTCCACGTAAAATGCCAATTTGCACAGAAGAGGCTTAATACCACTTTCTAACCCATATTAAAACATAGCCACGAGTCTAAGAAACAAAATGCTCTGCCGGGCTCACTCATTAGTGTCTGGAAACGTTATAAAACAACTTTATAAGCAGCCTTAGCCTTACCTTTATTGATTTCCCACAGTGCATGCGAAAGCCCAAAAGACTCGATCGCCATTGTTGTTTCTAATCCCATTTAGTTATGAGTGAATTATCTTTTTGAAAACGCTAATAAGTTCTTGTCCTTCACAGTCAGTTGTCGATCCTCACTTGTTGCTTCTGGTGGCTACTAGCTGTTCGCTAGCAGTCAAGTCTTTTGAGCTTTTGCAATGCGCAGTGGGAAACCGACAAAGATAAGGCTAAGGCTGTTTATAAAGTTATTTTATAACGTTTCCAGACCACTAAAGAGTGATCCAGGTATAGCATTTTGTTTGTTAGACTCGTGGCTATGTTCTAAGATGGGTTAGAAAGTGGTGTTAAGCCTCTTCTGTGCAAATTGGCGTTTTACGTGGAAGATAAGAACTGGCCAATTCACTACGCTAGCTTGTTGCCTTGACAGACTCATTACCACAGTGAGATCTCTGCCTAGAAAACACTGATCTGTGCCATTTTTTTGGCTTCTGACAGTATTTGACCACCTTTAGCAATGGACTTTAGCTTCAAACGTGCCAGAGTTCCACTTTAATATACCAATCATATGAACAATTCATCAACTTTGCATGTTATAACATTTATTTGCCGTTAGTTTTAACCAGCCTATGCCAATTTATTTTTATTTTTACTTCATTTGTACATTATAAAAATTACGAAGAAAAAAACATAAAAACTCACTAAGTATAGTAATAAAATATAAAACCTGAATAAAAATGTAACACACCATACATGTTGTTATTATAATTGTAATTATATTTATGACATGCACTTATTATTTTGTTTGTTGTTGTGTTGTATTCACATTTTCTTTAGGAGGAAGCGTCGTAACTTCAGCAAGCAGGCTACAGAAATTTTGAATGAATATTTTTACTCCCACCTAGCAAACCCCTACCCCAGCGAAGAAACCAAAGAGGAGCTGGCCAAGAAGTGCTCCATCACAGCTGCTCAGGTCAGGGTTTTCATCTGCTATGTTTTAAGTCATGTTCACATTTTCACAGACGTCACATCAAAACTATAACTACACCTCGAGATTATACCTGGACTAAACCAGGACTAGTAGAGGACCAAAGCAGTTCTAAAACCCAGCTGAACTAAGGCCAAACCAGGACCAAACCATGACTTGGAAGTTACTTTTGCTTGATGTTTTTAAGGTATCCAACTGGTTTGGAAATAAGAGGATTCGCTACAAGAAAAACATTGCCAAGTTCCAAGAGGAAGCTAACATGTATGCCATGAAAACAGCTATGGACGCTACTAATCACACCTCACAGGCCAGCTCTCCAGCCACGCCAAACTCAGGTAAGGATCATCACCATATTGACTGAAGTTAATGATCGCTCACAAATTTTCAGTGTTATTATTTTCCCTTATCTCTGTAAATGCAACAGGAGGATACTCAGCCTCATGTTATACTCCTGATGGGATGCTGTAATGTGTTGAGTGAGTATGGTTATATTATAGTATATTATATAGTTTATCTACACTACCAGTCAAAAATTATGGACACACCTTCATATTCAAGGAAAAAAATGTGAAATAACACAACTAAATATTTTAGATTAGGCAGCTACTTAAGTAGCCAAGGTTCGTTGACAATGCTACAAACCCTTGGCCTTCTATCAATGATCTTCATGATCAAGTCCCCTGAAACATTCATTTAAATGTGTGTCCTTAATTATGACTGTTAATTTAATTATTTTTAGGCTTCTACTAAAAAATCTTCCCTGGTTAATTTAGGTAACATTTAGAATTTTACTTTCTGGTCAGTGACAGACAGCAGATATATATAAGATGATTCCATAACTGTAGCCTACAAACCGTACTGTAAACAAGGGCCAAAACATGTCTAAATGACACAACAGTTATGATTTGACTAAAATGCATTTTAAACTGTTAGAAGATTGTGTAAAAATTGTCCCTCCATTTCAAATAAAATGTTTACTGATATTTACTGATGACATTTATCAAGGGATTCAAAGCACCTCCCAGTAATGTTCAACCTTTTTGCAACATTTCTTGACAAACTTCCACTTGATTGATGTTACTACTTTCTAGGTGCACTATCCAACCAAATGTAGTAAAAGAATTTGAAGAAAACTGCCAAAAACACTAAATATGTCAAAGGCAATGGGGGAAAAATAAAAACAAAAGCTAAAAAAAAGAAGAAGAGGAAATAAGAAGAGGAAAAGGAATAAGAAGAGGAAAGCATTACTGTTTTGGTTCTTACACATGTCAAGCTATAATACAGAATATAGGCAGTCATTGAAAGTGCATTTGCTGATAAATGATTATATGAACTTTTTTGTCTTTTAAGGTTAAGGATTTTTGTTTGATAGTTTTCATCTACTCAACAAATCCATCTCCCTGTATTCACTTTTGAAATAAACAACCTTTAAACAATTTTGTATGCCTTTGTAAACATCAGTTACTCAAAAGCATTATGTTCATGTGATGTATCTTTACGATCAAAGTGATGGGGTTATCATTGTTTTGGAAAAATATGTTAAATGTCTTCCATGCATGAAAACATTTTTACTCAAGTACGAATGTTAATTTTGGCAAATATGTTAAAATAAACAATGATTTGTTACATTTTTTGTATTTCATAATTTCTTTTTTCATAATTGTTCATGCTCTTTAACTTGACCAGTTAACCTTGAGACATGAGACTTGAATCTGATTCTTGATTAGCACTTTTTTTTTCTTTTGGAGGCAGTATCTGATGATGAGGTATTCAACTTGAATAAAGTAATGTAATCACTAGAATACATGAAGAAGAACAAAAAATGACTGCTTATATATTTTGTTGTCTGTTTTGGTGTAATTATCATTGATTAAAATGATTAAAATCCTTTCCACAAGCATGGGGACAGGGGTGGGAGGGGGCGGTGAAGCAGGGGTAAAAGTTCGAAAATGATGATTGAAAAAAGGACAAACTCAGAGGGAGATTTCACAGTGGAGGGACCTGAGCTGGGGTACAACATGGATTTGTTACCAAGAGTTTTGCTTCTCAGTGTTCTGTCATCTGCTGGTAATAATAACATTTAATTTTATATTTATGTATTTACTAAATATGTCAGCAATGGATAACTTTTGGATTAATTATATTTATTTTGTTTGTATGAATTTATATGCATCTTGACATTGTTTCAGTTCAGTCTATTAGAAATGAGCATTAAGAAAATTAAGATTTCAATTAAGATTTCAAATTTCAGTACATGTTTTATAGAATTTTTTTTAAAAATGTTTTAAATGCTACTTTGATAACTTGCTTTTGTTTATCGAGCAGTGTCCCTTTGGTCCACTAGCATTGTTTGTTCAGAATATTTACTTTGGGGAGGTGTCTGTGTTCTTGAGCTGGTTCACGGGGTTGAATACGTGTGTGTCTGTGTGTGTGTGTGTGTCTGCAGTGTGGAGTCAGGCCCCTGTCGTCACCGTAGAGCCAAAGGTCATCACTGTCCGCCAGGGGGAGTCCGTGAGCTTCAGGTGCAAAACGGGCAGCGCTTCTCCATCAACCGTGGTGTGGAAAAAAGCGAACAGTCAGAGGCTTCCAGGTCAGTCAAAGTTTACTGTGCAATCACCATAACTCTTTCTTTAAACATGGGCCTCACTGCGTTTCTTCAGATAACGTCAACATCAGCCCAGATGCCCTGTTGACCATTGTTAATGTGCGCCCCGACAACCAGGGGCAGTACCGCTGTTTGGCGTCGCACCACACGGGCAGAGTGTTTGACACAGCCATTCTCAACGTGAAATGTGAGCATCTTTGTTACACCAAGTGGCCTATATATGCCACTCATAGACCGTATATGATGTCACTACTAGTTTTTTCATAGACATTTTCATAGACTAACAAATCATGCATTCATGCATTTCATTTTTATTTTAGTTTTTAAGTTTTATTTAAAATATGTTTTGTCTCAGTCCCACCTAAAGTCCGCCTGAGCCCAACAGGACCCCTCCGAGTCAGGATGGGGGACCCTGTGGCGGTGGAGTGCAGAGCCACGGGACGACCACGACCAAAGATGACCTGGAAACGTCAAGGGTCCACCCTGCAGCTGGTGACCACCACTGCAAGTGACGTCAACACCATCCAGGTACCTGCAGTATTTCAGTGAAAAGGCTGAAATTGTCTACAATAGTCTAGGTTTATTTTCACTTTGGTTTTCTCTTTAGTGGCCCGCTGTCCGACCTGAGGACTCAGGACTGTACCTCTGCCAGGCTGAAAACACAGAGGGCATGAGTGAGGGCAAAGTGGACATTATTGTGGAGGGGGGTCCAGGGGCCCCAGTGGCCTCAGTCAGTCCCACACAGCTCACCGCCATTGAGGGTCACACAGTCACAATGCAGTGTCATGCCACAGGTAAGAGGAGGCCTATAACTTCTGCTCTGATGGGTCTGACTGACATTAGGACATAGGCAGCCACAATGTATTTTTACTCTCCTCACTCCCCATTTCATATTCCCGTCTGAAGGCTCTCCGACTCCAGAGATCACTTGGTCCAAGCTCAGAGCCCCATTGCCATGGAAACACACTGTGGCAGGCGGAGTCTTGACTTTGAACAACGTGGGTCGCCAGGACTCAGGACAGTACATCTGTAATGCCACCAACATACACGGCTACAGCGAGGCCTACACAGACATGGAGGTCGAAAGTGAGTGTGGGGGAGAAAGCAAAAGATTTATTTCAAAATAGCATTCATTGATACTGTGTCCTTCTACCAAGTTGAAATGTAATACTATGTAAATGTGATAATTTATCTCACACGGTGATAAAAACTGTACATCACAATATTAACATAACAAGTTTTTTGGTCTTATCTCCACAGCACCCCCTTATGCCACCTGCTTGCCTGACCAGGTAAGGCTTCAGGCTGGCGATGCCCTCCGGCTCCAGTGTCTCGCTCATGGCACCCACCCCATTACTTTCCAGTGGAGCATTTTGGGCCGTGCTGCACTGCCCCCTGGAGCAGAAATGACCAAAGACGGAAAACTGTTTGTCCCTAACATCAGGGCTGCTGACAGTGGAACATACTCATGTGCAGCCAGTAACCACATTGGCTCCAGCACCGCCACTGCCAGAGTCACTGTGAGAGGTGAGCCATGGGAACACAAGCTCTTGATTACACTTCCTTGTGCCTTAAAACTGTAATCCTTTACTTTACAGGTTAAACCGTCATGGTGTCTGTGAGACTTGCTAAGTGAGAATGAACTATTCAAGATTTCAAGATGAGGACAGTACAAAAAATAATTTACAAGATAACAAATATTAAACACACAAAAGTCAATATGAGCCCATTAAGGCAGTATTTTTTCTTAATCAAAGAAAGTTGCTTTACTTACCAACCTACTCAGTTCTGCAGGTACTGCCCTATTGTATAGCAATGATCATAAATAACATTATTTATAATGCACTTTACATTTAAGGTGTCAACCTTGTCACAATAAAAACTTTCCATTACTAACGGACGGTTACTATTACTAATGGCTTAATCTTTTAATATTTTGCATGTTGGTGTTTTACAGGTACAGTACTATGCCTATCCACAGTCAGTGCTTACATTTATTCACTGTGCATTTACATTGGTTTATAAACATTTAATTACGTAGCCTTATTATTTGTACTGGTTTAGTTTTAAAGGAAATAGTCTCCTTGTTTAACACTTGGAAAAATTGAGCCTTGCCTCTTTATAAGGTACAAGCGCAACATGAAAAGATCACTGAGATCAGGTTTTGGTCGCAGCCTGCTTCTACAGCTGCTGCCAAACCAACGCCCCTATCTGAACTGTGACCAGCCTCCACAGAGAAAACAACATTAGGCATGGCCTCTGTTGCTTGTACAGCCTTCTGTACTAGCATCTTCAAAGCTACAAAGAGGAAGTATCTGGCCTTTGCCACCTATGTCCACCCCCTCACTTCACAAGCACTGAACCAGACATAATAAATGGACGCCAGAAGAGGGTTTACAGATGTGTTAAATTTTATACAATAGACAAGGTTAAAACAGGGACAAATGGAAACTTCTTCAAACTATTCATAATGTGTGTTTATAGTTAAAGGTGCACTACGCAACTTTTTACTTAGTGCACACTTAATGTTCCACAGTATATCATTATTAAATATATCTATCTCAATGAAGACAAGAACAGGTAGCTGCAGGCCAACTTGCAGGTCAGAGCAGTGAAGTGGCAACTGCGTTCACAGTAAGAATGCATGTATTTCTCTTTCTTTTTTCCCTGTAAGTTTCTCCTGTATTTAATGTTATACTGTGGAGTATTCATATGCTATGTACCTTTAATATGGTGAGTTTAAATGTATTTTTCTGCAGAAGAGCATAACAGTGGAGGATGTTAAAATGTTGTTTTATAATAGCACTATCAGCTTTATCATGACAAAGAAATTATTTGTGATTTTGAATAAAAAAAATATTGAAGATAGTGCTAGGCCTAACCGCCACTTTATTCACTAAGCTGTACATTCAGTAGCTTATTAAAACAGAATTATGTAAGGTTTGAGGTTTGAGTCAACAGTCTGCAAGAATAATAACCTTAATAATAAAATCCCAAAGCCAGGAACAATCACTTGGCTAGTCAAATACTTAAAAAATGTCTACAAGTAAAATGATAATTAGTTAAAGCCTTATGATGTAATAGGAGGGTCAAACAGGGACAAGGCATGACTAATGAAGAAAAGTCATTAAGTTTGGAGAGTGTTTATAAAGTTTAGATTGCGAGTGACGTATTTCTACAGAATGTACTCCAACGGGAAGAACACAAAAACATCAGCGTTTGTAGGACACCCCAGATTAGAAGGTTCGACATGCATTTGTTTACATTGCACATTGCTCTTGGCCACACACTGTGTAGAGAGCGAAGTGGAAAAAAACATATCAAATGGAAAATGACATTTGTCTTGCTGCTGGCTGCCTAGAAGGAGAGCAAATATTTAGGCTAATCATCAGTAAGGCTAAGTAGATTTAGAAATAGAAGGAAATCACAAATGAAAGTAGCCTCAAACAGGAAGTGAGTGGTGCTAGGGGCTTTCAATGGGGAACACCTGCAGAATACTCGTGGTAATGCTCAATCACTATTTCTCTACTGACTTGTGATATCTTTTAAGTGGATTAAAATCAGATGTACATTCCCACAAAACATAACAAAGGCTACGGGCTGTGTGGTTGACAGCCTGGACCTTTATAAATAATTGTGCACAAACAACCTTCCTTTTGGTGTTTTGTTTGTTATTATAGCTTGTTTCTAAGGTGTTGCATAAGTCGTGAACTTTCAGTATCTCAACCACAAACTGTCTACGCACTACAGTTTACCAGAATGGCATAATCTGAAAACCACTTGAGATGTTGGAAAAAAAAAAAAAAAAGTTGCACTTCGGGTTAAAAATATGCCCTATAAAAGCTAAGAGGCTGCACAGCACATGTCACTCTATGAACCGCACTTTATTGGTGGTAAACTGTGTGCAGTGAATGTCAGTGAATGTATGTAGGTGCATAGTGAAGTAGTTAAAGAATTTGCCATTGTCACAAGTAACAAAATCATCAAAATCACACTAGAAAATCAATCAGCAAAGTATTGATACTTTGCATTGATATTATGCGGGGGTGTTTTACATGTATCTGTACCGGTGAAATGTTTAGGGGTTACCATGGTGACACAATGCATACATTAGCAAAAAAAAAAAGGTGTAATACTGTAACAACTATATAAATACAAAATGAATTTAAACAACACGTTTTTATTTTCAGGAGGCAATACAACGCGTTTATGGTCCTGTTTTTGATTTTCAACAAAAATGGTGAATGTGAGTAACTAAAAGACTGTTGGTTAATGCTGGCTAGCTTGTTGTAACTGTAATTTTATGTGTGTGTGTGTGTGTGTGTGTGTGTGTGAGAGAGAGAGAGAGAGAGATAGAGATAGATAGATAGATAGATAGAGAGATAGAGAGATAGAGAGATAGCATGTGATCCATAGGTCCCTTTTCCATTAGAAAACATATAGCTATTTTGGAGATTCTTTACTACTATGGACTACCTGAACAAGCAGTGTTTCTGTGTTTGTTTATGCCAAGATCAAGGCTAAATATTTGGACAATTTCCTGAGAAGGCTGATTCACATATTAATTTGTGACTCTTGTGGGAACTGAATTGAAACGGTCCCACGCTCATAGAGGGATTCATGCATAGTAAATAACACATATTCTGCCTCATAAAGCATACTGCATAGACAATACTTGAAAATGTTGCATGACTGATCACATTCTACCATATACAATACATAGGTGAAAGACTCATTTGTGTTTTAAAGCAATTTTAGGCACCACTTGCATGTAAGCCAATGACCTGACGTCCCTATTTACGCGGGACAGTCCCAGTTTTGAGCCCAGTGTCCCGTGTCCCAGCAGATTTATCCAAAACCAGTGATTTGTCCCAGTTTGATACAAGAAATGTCCCCGGTGTCCCTATTTTTGAGCAATTTGATCACTGCCAACAGTAAAGAGAGGCCTACATTGTCATTTGCTTCGGTAAAATACAAAAAAGCTGTGTAAAAATGATGAAAACACAAAGAAAATATGACTATACTGACTCACATGTTAGTCATGAATGGGCTGAGTGCAGAACAGTTTTTCCTAATTACACCTTTCACAATTTTATTATTACCAACCACCAAAAACCGGAGATGTCCCAATTTTTTTTTTTTGTTGAAATTCTGGTCAAGTGCAACTCCACAACCAAATATTCAGAACAAAACATACACATACATCATAAGTTCGATGTATTGTTTCTTTTACTTAGCCCATTGTTTTTTCAATATTCTTAAGAAAGACGTTCACATTGTCTCACTGTCTTCTGTCACCGTGACCATGATGATTTGTGTGTCTCTGTGCATTTCCCCATCTGTCTCCTTCTCGTCTGGGTCCCTGCCTACGCTAATGTGAAAATCATGAAAAATGAGCCAAACTTAAGATGGTACTTGAAAAGTCAATGACAAGAGCCAATGAGAGAATGAAAGGGGAAAACAGGTCACGACTGCTTGATTTTTTCTCACTATGATACACATATAGCTTTAACGCTGTTGAAGGGTGTTCGTTTTGTAACTTTCTTTATCTTCCTCCTTGCATGTTCCGTCCGAAGTCTAGTTCTAGTCACACAATAAAGGCGTCACCAAAACAACAATTATTAACTAGGATCAATCTATATTATAATGTTAAGGTTAAAGTTCAGCACAGTTAATCTGGCTATTCAATTCTCATTTTTCAGTTTTTTACTGTGGCCTCAGAAAGAGGAACTGCAACTATAGAAATAAATCATTGTTAAAAGTGTTACAGTGAATACATAAAACAGTGAGCCATTGTAATAAATCTAGAACAACAGACGTTGTGAAATATAATGCAGTACTGTATATTAAAGATTACATTTTGTGTGCTGCCATGTGTCAAAGGTGTTGTTGCTGTGCTTATGCAACTTCCTCTGACCTGCCTCCTACATTTATGCTGTGCTGTCTCAATAAACATCCTCCAAAGCAGTATTTTCAGAATATACTTACTCATACTCTTTGGGATCAAAATCTGGCCTTTCTGCAAGCAAGGGGACATACCCACGGGCAAAATCCCTCTAAGGACTTTTCCCAATATCTTAAGCCAACAGAAACTTGCTAGAGAAGAGGCATTTTGTTCAGATGGACTGTAAAGGGTGGAAGTGACAACTGTCACCCATTTCAGTATATATTTTTGACTATTGCTACTTCCTTCCCTCCTGTGGGCTCACCACCTGCAGAGGGGTTCATAGGGGGGTCAGGTGCTATGAGTATTGGGCAGCACGCTGCCACCGCGACCCAGCCGGATTAAGCGGGAGAAGATGGATGGATGGATGGCTACTTCCTTTCAACAAATGACTTCACTGCAATAAAAATGTACCTCCCATGTGTCACCATGTATACTGTATACAATATAGTGTATACTTTATCATTTATGCCAAAGTATACTTAAAGGTGCACTATGTAACTTCTATGGTGGTCCGCTACCTGCTTGTCTCCATGGAGGTGTTATTTATTTGATTGGAGTGTTCCACAGTAGGGCATTAAACAAATACTTTTTGCATTTGTTCAATTACAAGTGTTTTATAGCTCAAAATACCTTAAAAACATGAATTCTCACCATATGCTGCTTCTCCACAGATCTGGCCATTAACTTGTTTCCATTGTGATTACCAACTTTATTTCAATGCTGTGGAATAGTCAAGGCAAAACCAAGCAGCCTGTTATCCATGGAGCAGAATTACGCATACTTTTCTTCAGTGCTGCCTTTGTAGAGTCAAGTAAAGACACTTGAATCAGGCTAAAAGGGCTGGAGCACTGGAGTAGGTCTTAATGTAATGTATTACTGAAGTTGGTGGAGACTTGGAACGGATGTATGATCACTTACTGGCAAAGCTCAAGCAACCCGGCAGCTGTTTAGATGATCTGTTCGTCATCAAGACCCCCCTTTCTCTCTCTCTCTCTCTACCCCTCCCCAAACTCCGCTCCCTTCATTCTCTCATGAGAGCGTGGTGAATAGCTCCTGAAATAGAGCCCACTGAATCGAGGAGGGAAACTGAACTCAACTGAAAGCTTTAAACAAGAAGGGGGTTGTTGAGAGACAGAGAGAGAGAAGAGAGAGAGAGAAAGACAGGGATAGACAAGTGACGCCAACCAGCAGTATACTATGGAAATCCAGAGGGGGAAAGAGGAGACTGAAAAAACTGCAATAGAAAGACAAGGCCATTGCGATAAGTGAGAGAGAAGACTGAGAAAAGAGTGTGTGAGTTGTTAGTTGAGTGAGCAAAGGAGAAAAGAGGGGGAGGACACAGAGAGGCGTGCACCATGAGAGGCAGAGTGCTTGGGCTAAGGGAAAGTTCACTCCACATTTACCCTGGCATGCAGTAGGAGGAGATACTGTCTATACTTTTCAGCAATTTTGAAAACTTCGGTGTGGATTTTTTTTTACACTGAGAAAACTACTCTTACCAAGGACTACAGCTTGAGTCTTCACGCCACATTCTTAACATGAAGTGTGGAAAGGAGTTGCTTCGACTTGGTAAGTTGCCTTTAGCATCTGGTTGTCAGAATCTAGAGAAAACACTGGAATAATACTGAATAGAGCTTCGGACAGCTGGCATTTGTTCACAATTTGTGTAGAGCTGTGTAATGATTGTGTGAAGAAGAGGCACCCACTGGACCACAATGTATGAACTGGGAGCTTGTGGGGAAGTCACAGTAATGGTGTTAAAATGAAGCATGGACTTTGGTCAAAGTGATGACAACTTAGTACTCAAATATGTGCCACGCCAAACCACTTAAACCATTGTTATTTTGTATTTGTGTAGAAGAGAATAAAACAAACCACCATAAGAAAAACATTTAAAAATGAAACTAAAAATGGTCCAAGTGGGAGATTCCTGATTAATGGACAACAGAGTAATTACATGAAGAGGAAGGATCAATGCTGTTTTTGTTACTATAATTACACTATTTTCTGAACTGTTATCATCTTGTTTGCTCACCAAAAACATACCCAGAGTTGTATTTTGTTTCATTCACACATTCTTAACACACAAACCCTACAGATTTAGACTGAGTTCTTCTCTTAAACAGAAACCACTCTGTTCCAACTTGCTCCACTGTGTTTTTAAACTTCAAAAACCTTCACTAGAATCGTTAGGATATTTTCACCCCTGGAACTGCCTATATCTACTGAATAAAAGGTAAATGGTGGCCGTTAACCTGAAAACTACTGCTTTATGACATTATAAGGTGGAATGGAGCATTTTGAGGTTTGGAAATGAAGACAGAATAAAAATAAAGAAAGAATTATTCAGACAATTGTGAATGAAACAAAACACAACTCTGTGTATGTTTCTGATGAGGTAATGGCATTACAACATGGCTTAAAGCTCGCAAGAGTAAACTTTGTGTGTTTTGTGTGCTTTAAAGATACGAATAATAGATTCATTTCTGTACAGTAGACAACAGTGAGCTTAGTTGAGGGACAGACGACTGAATAAACTTGTTTGGACTGGCCGCTGAGTGGGACGGTTAATCATTTAATTATTCTTAAGAGGATTTAAGTCCAATATCAATCAAGAATTTTTTAAGAACACCTTTCAATGTTTTTTTTAATTTTTTTTTATGCCAGAGCAGAATTGTTACTGTAAAGGTGTGTATTTACAAAAATGAAAGTGAAAAATGAAAGGTAGAAGCTCATTATATAAACTGACTCTTAAGGTCCTTGACAAAAAGCCCAGACACTGGCATCACTGTGACATTTTCAAGAAACATAACCTATTTAACTTGAACACATTTTAACCATCTTAAATTATTTTGTAACTCTTATTGACTGAATTCAGAATTTACAAGGACCAAACATTGTACACACAGAACTACTACAAGCAATTAGCAGTATTTGTGTTGTCCCAATGCACAGGACAACTCTTTGTTGTCTCTTTGAAACTGCATCAACTCCAAGAGTTGACTAAAAATAATTCTATATTGCACAAGGTGGACTACATCAGCAACAGCGCTCATGTGATTGTAACTTCTCTTTTTCTGTTTCAACCAATAATTTTCTATGGAAAATGGACAAACCAAAGAAAAGTCATGCACAGCTTTCATTGGGAATCGGAAGTCAGCTGAGCCTGGCACAAAGTCATGCTGTCCGTATTTTGAGGTTTTTAATCATAAAGTCATTGCTGGCCATGCAGTCTCTCTCTCTGCTGTCTGTGGTCAAAATAAGGGAGACTCTAACAGAGGCTCTATTGTGACTAAAGCAGGGAAACGCTCAGACTTGAAAACTGTTTATCTCACGCTATACCGGGCTGTGTCTACCCCTATAGTAACATGTGTACACTGAGTGTAAACTATAGGCTTTTAGGGGTCAGAGACAGGAATTCAGCATGGAAAGGTTAAACAATATGTCTAGGGATGTAAAACTGCATTTAAATGTTTATGTTTTGTGTAACTGAGAAGAGTGGAGCATTAATATTCTTTCACATGGTGTAGTCTATCACAGTGTTGAGTCTGTAAAAATATAGTTTCCAACCTGTCGTCTGGTCCTCAACAGTACAGGGGGGTAGAGAGAGATTACAGGAGGTCAACAAAACTTTTTAAGATGGAGGTCCACACTTGATCACATCAAAACATCAAAAACCTACTGCTGTTTAGAATTTTTACTTTTTTGAAACCACTGTTTTAGATCAATTGGACTGGAGTAACACTAGTTCTAAGTTGTCAACATAGTCATACATGTTAATATCATTGTTGACCAAAAATATTCTGTTAATCTTCACTAATGATAAACCTTTAAAAGGCCCATATTAAGCTATTCTCTGACCTATGTTATAATGCTGTTTCCTCATCACATACCTGGAGTTGTGTTTGGTTTGATTTATACGTTCAACACACAAACCCTCAAACACAGAGCACTCTGTTCTACCTTGTGATACAGGAAGTGCACCACTGTGTTTTTACACTCCACACATCACTAGAATAATTTGGATAATTTCTGCCCTGGATTTCCCAGTCTCTACTAAACACATAGTAAAAAGTACCTTTTAACTTGGAAACTACTGCTTCATTACATCACAAGGTGGATCAGAGCATTTTGAGCTTTGGAGATGTAGACAGACTAATAAACAGTATCTCTAGGTATGCTTTGATGTAATAACATTCTGACATGGCTTAAAGCTGACAAGAGCCAGTTTTTTGTAATATAGGACAGTTAGCACCTAGTCTGGTCCAGTCAGCATAACTTGATTTCAGTCCCAAGCAAAATAGCTAACCTAGATTGTGGTTGGTTATAAATAATTTGCAGTAAGACCTAAATTGTAATAAGCAAGTTTAATAACATATGATTAAATGTCTGTCACTTGTTTGCTTATAGACTGCCGCTAAATTAAGTACAGCGTTTTGATGACACGCACAGAGCCTAGTTGCACTAGCCTTGAGTGGGGTCAGCCCTATGTCCCCACAGCCCTATGTTATCTCATTTCTTAGAATTTTTTTTTCACTGAAAATTATGAAAACTAGGCTCTATGCTCCCACAGTCCTATGTTTCCTCAGCTCTGGTACAGATTGCCTCTTCCTAGCACATAAAAGGTTGCAAAGTACTAGAGGCCTTTCCAGCTTTAAATGAACTGAATAAATAGTGACACATTTTGCTTATTTCAATTGTTTGAATGTGTACTGTTCATTAAGGAATTGTAGAAAGGTAAATGTGTGCTGTGTCTAAATTGCACTAACTCATGGAGGTGAGTTTAATGTCGGTATAATGGTTCATCACTCAACCCTATGTTGGAGTAGAAGTGTTGGAAGCCCTATGTTCCCAGGGCCCTGTGTTCCTAGATTTACATCTGTAATCAACTACTACTGGATAATAGGTTGGGTGTAACAGACTTCCAAATTGGGAGAAATGTAATAATATCTGATGCAAATTGATGATAAAGGAAATGTGGGAACATAGGACTGAATTTTGGATAGAAAACAAAGGGGAAAAAAGAGCTGTGAGAACATAGGACTGTGAGAACATAGGGCTGAGGGAACATAGGACTGAGGGAACATAGGGCTGAGGGAACGTAGTGCTGAGGGAACGTAGGGCTGAGGGAACATAGGGCTGAGGGAACGTAGGGCTGAGGGAACATAGGGCGGAGGGAACATAGGACTGAGGGAACGTAGTGCTGAGGGAACGTAGTGCTGAGGGAACGTAGGGCTGAGGGAACATAGGGCTGAGGGAACATAGGGCTGAGGGAACATAGGGCTGAGGGAACGTAGGGACTGAGGAAACGTAGGACTGAGGGAACGTAGGGGCTGAGGGAACGTAGGCCTGAGGGAACATAGGACTGAGGAAACGTAGGGCTGAGGGAACATAGGACTGAGGAAACGTAGGGCTGAGGGAACTTAGGGCTGAGGGAACGTAGGGCTGAGGGAACATAGGACTGAGGGAACATAGGACTGAGGGAACATAGGGCTGAGGGAACGTAGTGCTGAGGGAACGTAGGGCTGAGGGAACATAGGGCTGAGGGAACGTAGGGCTGAGGGAACATAGGGCGGAGGGAACATAGGACTGAGGGAACATAGGGCGGAGGGAACATAGGCAAGCTTCCCTCTGAGTTTAGCCTTACCTATGGCATTTAAAATGCTAACTTTTTACAGATTCTACAGCTTCATGGATGCCATTTTTCAAAGTTTTTTGGTTGTAAATATTTTTGGCTTTAGGACAGTAGACTTGGTGCTTTTAATTAGCTTACCACCCAATTATCTTAAGAAAGGCCTTTTGTGTGGTGTGTTATTTGTTTCTGCGCTTAGCATGTTTAAAGAGTACTTTTATGGACCGCTTTATTTAGGTATGAGGTGTTTTTTTATTTTTACTTTTTATTACTCCAAAAATCAAGCATTTACTACAAACAAGCATTGTGTAAGTTTTCTGGTGGAGGGTTCTCCATCTGCTTGTCTTCACATAACCATCTTGCATTTGCTCAATAACATGAGTTGTTATTGACCTAAAAACTTGCATTCTTACTATGAGTGGGATCGCCCTCAGTGTAGTGCCCATACAGTCTATGGTAGTGCCATACTGAGGAACATTCCAGGCAAAACAATCATCTCCCCAAAAAGACAAGCAGGTAGTGGACCCTCTACCTGAAAAGTTTCACAGTGCACATTTAACAGTAGGACTGACAATTGTGGTTAGTTTTCAATATTCAGTTAGGCCTCAAATTATTTCCCCTTTTATTGCTCCATAATTACGATATATTGTACTTTCTGTGTTTTCTAGGTTTTATGTGTGTGATGGCAATATGCATCACTCCATGTCCTGTAGGATTTCAGTCAGGTGGAACTGGCTGCACTGGTAATGAACAAACTTTTCTCATACCATTTTAGGAAGTTCTCTTTTTGAACAAAAATAGAGCAATTTCTTACTTAATTGTCCTTAATTATAGCAAATGCCTATTTTATCCATACTAATGGAAGTATTTTAACAGATTTTATAAATAGCTTGTGCTTACTGATAAGATCTGTGCTTGATGATTTTTTAAAATTTTGTTTTATTAATTTGTTTTAGACGTCAATGAATGTGTTACTGAGAAACCATGTCCGAGGCATTCGAAGTGCTTTAACACAAATGGTAGTTTCTATTGCCAGTGTTTGAGTGGATACAAAAATCATAGAGGAACTGTGAATTTCACCTTGGGTGGAGACTGTCTAGGTAAGTGATATAGCTCTAAATGTTAGATAAACCAATGTTATTTCCTTGATTCTCACTAAAATGTCATCTCTCTTTTTGGGTAGATATCAATGAGTGTACAGAACTCTCAGGCATATGTGGACCGGTCGCCAATTGTTCAAACATCATTGGGAGCTTCAGCTGCACCTGCCATCCTGGATACATGAATGACACCAGTGTTCGTCCACAGGGGCAGTGTGCAGGTGGGTTTGCTCATTCTCTTTCTCAATAAACAAATGAAAAAGTTATTCTTAAAGAAGACACAGTCTTATATGACATTATGACACTATGATATAATGTGAAGTATAATGTACAAAACAGGAATAGGGAAATTTATATTATTCATAGTATTCATTCATACTATGCAACCATATAAATGCAGTATTACTCCAGTATTCATATCTGATAATGATTACGGTCTTTTCATCAGATAACTATTAACAATGTTCCAAATACCTTAACTAACAGTTGTATTTTTCCTTTGGAAGAAACCTTAAATGGAGGTGCCATTGTTTCACACTGTTGATTCAAAAGCTATTTGTAGAGTAAGACTATTCCATAAATGGACTGTCAGCAGCTGTGCCTTTGTTTGTCTCCAGGTTTGCTATTACTTCATAATCTTAAATAAGCAACAGAAATAAGATCACCTTTATTACATCACAAATTATCCCCTTTCAATGTGTTATTTTTGCAATAACTATAGCTACCTACTTCCACTTATTTCTTCAGGTTAATGGATAATAAAACACTCTGAACAAAGGTATTTTCTGTAGAAGTTGTAGAGGAATATTTCATCTCACTCATAAAAGGTCAATAAAGATGTTGTGAAATACCTGAGCTCTGTACTGAAACCTGATCTACTTAAAAACAGAACAAACATCCTTTTAACACATTTGTAACTTTTAACACTTTGAACAGAGGGATTTCCCTTTGACCCTTCTAACACTGTTACATATCACTTCAGTATTTCTGTTTTTACATTTTATTTACAGATATCAATGAATGTGAAGATGCCGAATTAATAAATGAAGAAATCTGTGGCAAAGGGAATTGTAAGAATCTCAATGGGAGTTATTATTGCAAGTGTCCGCAAGGCTACACAAACTTCAATAATGAGAAGACTCCATGCTCAGGTGCAATAATTTATCTAAAAAAGTGTTTAATTTGTCTGATAATCTGACAATTTTGCGATAACAACCTTCCTTTTTATTAAAATTGTAGTATCTTATTTTCATTGACAGCATTCTTAATCCAACCGTTCTTTCTGGCACAGTTTCATAGTTTATCTTTTCCATATTTTTTTTTTGCCTCAACATTAAATGCTCAATTTAACGTTTGCAACACCATCTGCTGTGAATTATTATAGATCTAGATATGATTTTCATGCTGTTTGTTCCACATGAAAACATCAGTCAGCGGAAATACATGTCTTATTATTATTTTTACAGAGCTGGACTGTGACAGCGTCATTTCACCAGGGATGGTAAGTTACATATATGCATAATTTACTACAGCGCAGTGTAATCAGCATGACCCATATAAAATTGAGAAAATTATCATTTACATCTTTAGTTTGATTCAAAAGACGATGATTCTGAGATGCATAATAATATTTTAAAGAATTGGTTTGCAGTATTTAGGACAGGTGAGCAGATCAAAAAATAGTTCATATTGTGATTATTGTTTTGAAGATATGCAATGGTGTAAACTCCCAAATAAGGATATAAAGTGATAATTTCACATTTGTCTGACACGTAAACTTAAACTTGTACATTTAAAAACACATTTAACACATTTCTCTTGCATTTGCATAGTAAAAAACACCCATACTCCCTAGTAGAAGTCCCCAGCTTTCACCCATTCACCAACAAATACCTTAATATGTTACATGAATTAGTGACTTCAAGTTGCTCAGTGTAAATCTATGTGAGAGGGAATTTTCTTCAGTTGCTGTCTGTGCTGAACTCTGGGAATAAATTACCTTTGTCAGTGTTGAGTGAGTCAAAGACCCAAAGCTACTGAGAAAAAGCAAATGAAGATTAATGACTTCACTACACAATTGTGTTGGTTACAATTATCTAATACTGTATTTTTTGTTATATGAGATGCTCTACACTGTTTATTCTGCAGACGATTAGATATTTTATTCTTTTGGCACTGAATCTATTGAGCAGTGTGTTGCTTTGAATTGGTCTACAGAAGTAACTGCACTTTCCAAACTGTTTGATGTAAGGCCATAATAACATCTTCTCTTTGCTCTAAGTGCCGTTTCTTAGACCCAGTGATGCATTAAACCAACTCTACCTATTTACGGTTAGTATAATTGAACCTTATTCTATTTTGCTTGGTAGTCTCCCTCTCCGTCACTTAGTGGCCTGGCAGCCATTTTCTCCATGATGAGGAACAGCTGTTTGGCTTTGTCCGGCTCTGCAGTGCCTGATGAGGGGAAGGCGAATGGAGAGGCGCTACTGGAGGTTAGAAAAGCACTGAGGAAACACACACGCAGATGCAAAAATGGTCTTCAGGTGTTTTACTGTTTATCTTTTTTTGGGACAGAAATTTTTCACTGCCACAGAGAACGTTCTGTCTCCCTTGCAGCAGTTGGACAGGGATGAGGATGTGACAGACCTGCTGCATACAGTGGAGGACTCCATCAGGTTTATCGGCCCACAGCTAAAGCACAAAGTCAACAAGCTAGAGACCACACAGACCGGTGAGGATTACAATAACTCAGACATCTCTTAACAAGGATAATATTAAGGCTGTTACTGATTTTAGACACCACTATTGTTTGCACGTAACAAAAAGCTGCAAAAGTTGTAGGAAAATCTAAAAAGTAAAAGATATAAGTACTAATAATAGTATTATTTACTGTAAATATATCCTCAAACAGTCAATCAAAATCAAACCTTTGTGTAATCAAATTTTAGAGCAGGATTCTGAATAACAAAAGGGCATGTATGAATTATGATTTAAAAATAGTTATTCTCTAAAATAAACATATGAACAGATGCTACGATCGCAGTGGAGAGGGGCCACACACGTCCAACTGGAGAAATAAGTCTGAACAATGAAAATGCACACCTCAAAACGGACTGGGCCACAGCATCTGGGACAGGCCCCTATCCCGGTATTTCTTTATTATTTTTGCACTTTTTTGTTTATAGTGTTTTCAAATTGTGTGTGAAAATTACTTTTGGTTTTCAGGGTTTACCATGGCTGCTCTGTTGAGTTATAAAAACTTGGAGAAATATGTAAAACAATCTTTTGATGGGCTCAAGGAACAGGAACAATACAAAGCAGATCCTTCTTTTCGGATCAACTCTAAAGTGGCTTCTGTTGTTGTGTCCAACCCTTCCACTCAAAACCTGAGCCACCCGGTTTACATAACACTCAGACATATTGAGGTATGTAAGGAAAATGCACTTCACCATCTGTTGCTTCAAAATAATACTAGGCATGTACAAGTACAATATAGTTCATTTACAGTGACCTAAACCTTTGTTAAGATTATTGCTATACTGTACGATTATTCCTAAAGGTGGCATAAAATGGATTAGAGAAGTTAGACAAATAAATCATGGAAAATATAATTGTAGATAAATAGCATAATTTATTTGATAAGATTAGGCTATTTTCTGAGTGTCATACTCTTGAAGTTTAGATGTCTGAAGTTTTGATATCTTTTGAAGTTTGCCGTGTTGTTTGATAGGCCAATAAGGAGAACGAGACGCTGAAGTACAAGTGTGTGTACTGGAGTAAAGGAGGGGCCTGGTCCACAGATGGCTGCAGTCAGTACCTGTCTAATGCCACACACACGGTCTGTCGCTGTGAGCATCTGAGCAGCTTCGCCGTCCTCATGGCTCTGTATCCTATGGAGGTAAGGGCCCCAAAGGAGACTCAGTCAAGACATTATACAGAATTGTCATCTAACTTGGTTTCTTAATTATTGATTGATTTTGATTGATTACTATTATTGATGAACAAACCAAAGGTGAGAAATGAGTGAGGCATGTGTGAGGCAGCTGTATTTTAGTTAGATGTGATGTTACAAATGTTAATTAAAACTTTTGAAATGGTTGAGATCTAAGATTACTCATTTGGTAATTTGGTTGAAGTTTCTTAATTACTGATTACACCAAACATGCAACAATGATGCAACAAATTACAGGCTAGTTTCAGAAAATACTACTTCATCAAATTATTTACAATTCCAGTACTTGTGTGTGTGTGTGTGTGTTTTTTAATACCATTTATGGACTAAAATTAGGATGTACAGTATATAGACCGAGTCTAAAAGAAGGATTAAATAGAAATGCTGTGGAAAAATCTAGACTGAACAAAACTTTTGCCCAAAGAATACATTAAAACACAGGTTTAGTTGTATTTATTTGAAGAATTTATTGTGTTATTAAAAGTAAGTTCTATTAAATATAGTTAGCTCACATACTGCTAACAATTAAAAAACAGATTAAAATACAATGCCATAAGTAAAGCATTGTATCTTCCAAGTTATGTCACAACCCCCAGCTCAGAGCTTTACAAACCCTCTCAGACCTACTGCTGTAACTCAAGTCAGTTGAAACTATAACTGAGAAATTGTTGTAACTTTGCTAGAATACATGTTTTTAATCAGGATGGTTAGTGGTTTGTTATGTATTAATTTGGAAGGAACACACTCTTCTCATGTCATCCTCAATTTAGCCTGTTAAAAAAAAGATTTTCCTGCTCATCGCTTCGCTTTTGTGATCTAAACTGTCACTGCTTGTGCTTTTCCAAACCTAAACTATTTTCCGTCAGCAGCTGGCATCTGTTCTCCCTGAAACAGTCTTCATAAATACATTTGTCTTCACCAAACAGTAAATAGACAAGCGCAGTAATGAACCAACCAAAAGCAAGAAATGAGCGAGACCGTTCTGCTTCATGTGTGAGGCAGCTGCTGGCCTATTTAGGATAAAACTGCTAACTACTTTTTCCATCTTAAAATATTTACAGAGACTGTGCAAGTGTTTTAGTTAGATGTGATGTGGCAAATGCTATTAACAAGTGTTGTTTAAAACTTTTGGAATGATTTAAATCTAGGATTTCTCACCATTGTGAAATGGGAGGAACATACTAGCATTTTTACATTAAAATAAGAAATAAGAAACGATAAGAGTGGAATTGTGAGATAAGAGTTTCGCAGTTCAAGAAAATAGCATTTATCTGAGAAGTACATAAAAGGCAGTTCATATTATTGTGAGATCGAGTCAGCACACGTAACATCCAATTTATCAATACTTCAATCTAGTTATATTTGTTTTCTTTATAATTGTGTGGAGTATTGTTTCAGACTTTTGCACTGTACTGTGTCCTGCTTAAAGGGTTGTTGTTTCCTCATCACAAACATACCAGGAGTTGTGTTTTGTTTCATTCACAAGTTTAACATAATTCTGCATATTAGTTCTTCTCACAAACAAAAAAAACCTAAACACTCTGTTCCACCTTGTGATGTCATGTGATAATACACTGTGTTTTTAAACTCCATACACCTAGAATCCTTTGGATAATTTCAGCCCTAGAATTAACAAACTTGACTGAACTAAAAGTAAAAAGTAGCTGTCACAAGGTGGAACATTTTGAGCTTTGGAGATGTAGACAGACTAATAATAAAAGACCAAACATCAAACATGTGTGAATGAAACACAACACAAGTCCGGGTATATTTGTGATGAGGTAACAACATTGTACCATGACGTAAAGCTCACAATAATCCACTTTGTGTAATATAGGACATTTAATTGCTGTTATTTGCCCTAGCACACATTTGGCCTCCAGCTGGTGACGAAGATTTGCCTGATCATCTCCCTGTTGTGTCTGGTCATGTGCATCTTCACGTTCTCGTGCTGCCACTCCATAAAAGGGACGCGGACCACCATCCATCTGCACCTCTGCATCTGTCTCTTCATCGCTGACCTGGTCTTCCTCGCTGGCATCTCACAGACTAAACCAGAGGTATGTTTAGACAAGAGCCGACGTCACCCTTTTAGCTGTTAAAATAAACATTACAGAGTTCACACTAACCAGCCATAAAACATATGGTATTTGACAGTAATGCCACACAGAGGAACCTCCTCGCCTCAGGACAAAAGACATGGTTAACCTACTTAAGTTTTTATGGTTTATTACACCAAGTCTCATTAACATGTTTGCCCAGCTTTAGCCACTATGAACCTACTATTTGGCCATTTGTGGTTCCTGTTCGCCTTCCTCTTCCTCTTAAACACGTCTCCTTTGTATCCTTTTCCGCTTAACAGTCAAAACAAGGGACCTGACCTTAATATATCAGACTTCCCATAGAAGAAATTAGGTAAATGAGCAAATATTGACTTGAATATTAACCTTTTATAACTGTTGTAATGCATTTTAATACACTATGGGCACTGGCTGTTAAGTAAGTTTATGATTATCTCTATTATAACTTAAACAAGATCATCTCCACTGATTTGCTGTAGCGATAATTGGAGACCACAAAATGTAAAAGCAAATGATTGAATTTTAGTTATAGTCTAGATAAAGGGGGAACTGAAAGTTGGGAAGTACAGATGGTCATTTGGTTTATTTTACATACTTGTTGTCACTTTATGAATTTGCCCCAAAGCCTATTTATATTTGCATTATCCTGATTTCCTCGAGAGATATTACAAATTTCCTTAAATGGGAAAAACAATATCCTGCAGATGTAGAATCACAATTATGAAATTTTGGGAGGGCTCTAGACCATTTCACAGTCAGCCACTGAAGACCCCCGCTCCAGAATGCAATTTTGAGACAGGGTAGTTACTGACAAAAAATCACTAAAGAAACACATTATTGAGAAACTATTAGAAATACCAAAACATTTGCAAGTATAAGATTAAGTAGAATAAAGTTTTTTTGTTTGTTTTTTTTTTAATTAGTTGTTTTGTTTAAAATTGAAGTTTAAGTAATGTTTGAGCAATCTATTTAGCTTCATTTATATTTTTAATTAGGGGTTTATCTTGTTTTTTGTTGGTTTTTTTTACCTCAGGGTGGCTGCCGGGTTGTTGCTGCGCTGCTCCATTACTTCTTCCTGGGGGTCTTTACATGGATGTTGTTGGAGGGAGTGCAGCTGTACCGGATGGTGGTCCTTGTTTTTAATGCCACAATGCGACCCCTTTACCTTTATGCCTTTGGTTATGGGGCGCCCCTCGCTGTTGTCATGATATCTGCAATCATACGACCTGGGGGATACGGCACGGACCAGTAGTGAGTACAAAAACTTATATGTTAAATATATTGAAAATGCATTCCATTTTAAGAGATTTATAGATGTTTAGCAATCAATAAACGCTTCAGTTGCATTTTACTTAACAGCACAGTATAATATAATAGTATAATAATAGTATAATAGTATGCTTATATATGCAGATGGATGTGGTGACTTATAAATGCATTTTGAAGCCAGAAAATACTAACCAAGTTTCCTGGTAATTACAAAGTAGTCATACACTTTTTTTTTTACCATGCTATTTCCATTCTGTTACCAGGCTACTCTGCTGGAAAGTGTTTTTTACCTCTTATTCTTGCTTCTTTAAAACACAAGGCTTCATGTTGAGTTTGTGAATGAAAAAATAATGCACCAATATTTTTAGTTTCTCCAAGTTACAAATGTTGCATTTCTAAGTAATAACAGATGCACAGGGACACTCCCACGAAAGGACTTCATTTCACTGTGTAACCTGCCATAGTTGCTGGAATTCACTCTAATATTACAATATAACAGAAAAAAGCAGATGTACATGAATAAATATTCAAAGGTGCACAATGTAACTCTTCTCATGAAACGTGTGTCTCCTGCTTGTCTACATGGAGATGTTATTTCTTCGTCTTAATGCTGTACAGTGAAGCATTCAACGTATTTGTCTCCAAAGAGACAAGTGTTGATGCCCCAGGCCAAATTACAATTCAGACCTTGTTTGTTCACAGCAAGGATGCCAATTTCTCAATATATTTTTTGACATGCAAACATGTATAATTGGATAACTGCAAAATAGATTAGTTTAATATGATATTGTGGAACCCAAAGGCAAAGCAATAAGATCCCTATGCAAACATGCTGATAAGTTACATAATCCACATTTAAAACACAAGTAGCTCTGTACCATTTTAATGTAGTTTAAATTTTGAGGTCCCAGATGTGTGTGTGTTGTTGTGGCCTCATAAATGGTCATTAACGGTAGTTATATAAGTGTTGAGTGTGGTATCTCATTACAACATCAGTCACACAGGCCTCCAGTATTTCAGTGGTGATGTAAACGTACAGAAAAGCATGTGTTTCTGCTTTCTCTTTAGCTGCTGGTTGTCTCTGAAAGATGGCCTCGTTTGGAGCTTCTTTGGCCCAGTGTGCTTCATAATTATCATGAACGTCTTATTCTTCATCCTAACTGTGTGGAAACTGGCTCAGAAGTTCGCCAGTCTCAACCCAGACCTGTCCAAACTGCATAAAATTAGGTGAGTTTAGGTGTTTTTATCTGGACATACTCGCTGCTGCTTTTAATCACACTCGTCATGCTCAAAGTAAGTCAGTTAGTGGCAGCTCGGGGAATTGGAAAATACTTAAACGGAAAGAAACAGGACCAAAATGTAAGGAATGTTTTCTTATGCAAGGACTCATTTGTCTCCAGTGCCCCAGTCTATGCTTTGGTTTAATAGTCAAGGCGCCATTCATTTCAGCGTTTTCAGATTTTTTGAATGCTCATTAGCGTCTAACATTGACAGTGACATTAGATAACATGCTCAAGTACAAAGAGAACAATGCCATTTTTCAGTCTTCAAGCATTTCAGAAATGCACTAACTGACCTCATCTTACAAATATTTGTTTGAATAATTACAGTTTAATGTCACTATGTGCATTAGTATTATGGAACAAATCAAGCTATTGTGATGTGAGATGTGGGTCAGCCTGAAAAGAAAATGTGCAGCATAGATTCGTCATTGCATTGATATTGATATTTATATTTATATTATAGAGTAATAAATCAGATCGTCTTTTGTTTAGTAAATTGTTTAGCTACCAGAATCAAGTATGTCAGTTTATGCAGTCAAACTCCTTGTTGGTCCTTTTCTATATTTGTAGGGTTAAAGTAGTTTGGTTATGGTTAGTTTGGGAGGGAGTTGATCATCTGCTTGTGTCCATGGAGATGATATTGCATTGCCAGGGATGTTCCACAGTTTGGCATTAACTTCATCTATGATTTGGCCTGTTGGTGCTGCCAGCTTGTCTTCATTGAGATTACTTTAATGCCGCACTGTTGAACATTCTGGGGAACAAAGTACAGACATATCCTTAAAGACAAACGGGGCAGACTTCCTTTAGTATTTACTGACGTAAAACAATTTTACGTCAGTAAATACTAAACTGAATCAGTGGGACTTATGGGCCCATAATTCATTCGGATATCATGGACTGAGCTGTTTTTGTGTACAAAAAAAAGACAGGAAACAGGGAGTGAGAAGAGTGTTACATGAAATACTCTTCACCAAACTATAAATCAGGCCCCAGCCACTGAACACATTTCTGCTCTCTCATCTCCAACAAAGGGCCTTTTCAGGATCTTATCTTTATTTACTTTAAAAGTTTTCTAAGGGAGTTTCCATGTGCTGAGTCATACAAACGTCTGGAGTCCTGTTAATATTTTGTGTTGTCTTATCTTCTTTTCCATTGCCTCCTCTCTTCTGCAGAGCATTCACAGTGACAGCCATAGCCCAGATGTGTATCCTCGGTCTCATGTGGGTGTTTGGGGCTTTCCTGTTTGAAGCGGCCGCCAACTCTGCAGTGGCGTATATTTTCACTATCCTCAACAGCCTGCAGGGGGCACTGGTGTTTGTCATGCACTGCCTACTGTCTAAACAGGTAAGACTGTGACCACACTTTAAGCTAGTGTAGAGAAAAAAATTAATCTTAGGCGTTCCCATGTTTATTTAAGCCGTGACAAATAGAAAGATAAACCACCCCAGAGGAAAATATTTGATATCTTAAAAGGACTTTTAATTTTTTTTTTTCATTCTATCACTATATGAAAGTATTCTGAGAATATGGTGAAAAGTAACCCCATTAATAGCAAACATGAGTAATCAGACCATCGAAAAAATATAAGGTTTGGGGTTGTATACATTTTTATTACCGGTTTTTATGAGAAAAAAGACTGGGATCGCTGACCTCCAAGAATACTAGTTGGTTACTGGTTTCTTAAACTGAACCTAATAAATAATTTGTTTTTATGGTAACATAGGCCAGGATTGTGGGGATGCTATAAAATGTTACTTTTAGAAACCCTTAAAAATAACTTGGTTTCTTCATTGTAATTTGCACAAAGCCTCTCAGGCCCCTTCTGCCACAATCTCATCTGAATTTTGTTCTGCTGGCGCCCTCTGCAGGTACGAGATGAGTATGCACGCATCGTTTCCTGCATCTGCACACCAGACAAGAAGAGATACTCAGACTTACTCAGCAGTACAAATCCTTCCAGCAGCCAATCGCAATCACAGGTCAGTATAATATAGTTAGAAAATATGTTCATGTAAGGACCGCTACAGTTTCCTGAGTGAATATTCTGTTGATGTTGTTTGTGTCTTCATGTAGGGGTCTCGGAGCGGCCAGAACACAGGAGAGTCACATATCTGAAGAGCAGGACGTCTCAGGCGCCAAAAACACCTTTTTATCTTTACTTCTTCAGTCATTATTTTTTACTATTAAGGTTTTACTGTAATGCAGAGAGTCCTGAACTGGATTTGGGATCCCATAAAGTTTTATATATGTCTACAAATTCTAAGTCTAAAAAAGGACTTGTGTGTAAAATAACAGAAAAAAAAAAACATTTCATTAGCTAGTTATTTCTTAGGAATTGTAAGCCCAACAAATAAACTGCGTGACAATAATTTAGTAGCACTAGCTTTCAAAGGAGTTATTTTGACTGAAAGACTTTTTGTCTGAATGTTTGTGAATACATTTTTTCTTAGTGAAGTAGAAGCCAAATGGTAACGACTACAGAATGTCCCTATGTGATATAATATGATCTTCATAGTGGACAGTCTACATAAGCATAAGCTGTACTGGTTTTAGAGGGAGAAAGTTCTTCTATTTATTTTTAACAAAGCCTATAGAATGTATGGGAAATGTTTTTTATTGTACTTGCTGTATGTGTTTTGCATTATGTATGTATTATGGCCATACCACCTTCTCTGTTCCTGATGTCGTGTGATTTCAGAAGCTAAGCAGGGTTGGGCCTGATAAGTACCGGGTGCCATAGTGAAGCAGCAGTGGCTTTAGTGCAAACTGCCGTTATGTCCTTAGGCAAGCGAGACACTGCACCCACCTTGCCAAGTATGAATGTGGTGATTGTGTGTTTGTGTGTGTGATTTGTGGTGGTCAGAGGGACCAATGCTGCACATTGGCAGCCTCAGTCTACCCCAGGGCAGCTGTGGCCACAATAGTAGCTTACATCACCAAAAATGAATGAAAGAATGAATGAATAATGCACAGCGTCTGGAGAAGATTAATGCATTATTATTATGGATACATTTATGAAGTGTCTCTTAAACTTGGGAAACTATTGACAACAAAATAAGTGTTTTCTTTGTCACTTCATAAATGTTGTATTTTGGGTGTTGCAGCTTTGCTTTTTTCATGTATCTGTGACATTTTAATGACCACAAGCAAAAATAAGCCCTGTTAAGATGATCACTGGGGAACAGCTTCCTGTTGGTCCCAGATTGTTTACCTACTTAAATTCCTTGTTCCTTATCACATTTAATTGTACCCTGCACACACTGTCCGTCTGTAGAAACTGCATCAAAACCTCTAGTTGTTGTTGGGAGCTTTTGATTTATTTTACTGCACTTTTGCTGTCTGAAAACTTGACACCAGAGTTACTGTTACAATGCAAAACAGTTTACACATTGTATTAAGCTAGAACTGTAATATATTTCTTCAAGTACATATTTGATAGCTATTGTTTTTATTGTCAATCAAGTTTTATTTTGCATTATTTTTTCCAACTGTCCTTTGGATGCGTGCTCCACTTTTTACAGAACATGTGTATATATTTTATTGTTATGGCATTGTGAAAAGCTTATGCCTTATGAAGCATCTTGTGAATGTAAATCTTCTACAAAGGTATATGAGCCTATTTTTGTACTTTTTGATGTATGCTTGGTACTGTTTTTCTTCATAGAACAATTACACAAATTTTTAATAAAGCTCTTTTTTTTAGCAATTACATGCAAGTGTCATTTGTAAATTGATGAAGAAACTGTTGTTCTGCTTTCCAATTTAAGAAATATTTTCCACAGACGTACACAATCAAACAGGCCTTAATAAAACCACATTTGGAAGTGTATGATTCAGTGACTCCCAACATTAAATCATCAAATATATTACTGCAATCTTGCCTTATTTCTATCTGTGCCCTCGGGTGCAACAAGCCATGTGACGCATCTGACAGATCATAAGCTGCAACCTGCACGTAGAGCGGCTCAGTCCAACACCCGCCCTCTTTGCTCAGCCCTGGGTCCTAATAACTCATTGGGTTGCTTGTGGCATTGTTGACACTCGAGGAAAAGTTAGATCTCCTATCGGCGTTGCAGCAGGATGGTTTTGAAGGCGGTTGTCGTGGTGTGCCTCGCTGTTCTTGGCGCGGCGGCAGCTCTTCGCGTCCCCGGGTTTTGGATCTTGTTGGTGGGACTCGGGCTCTGTCTGGTACCGAGGAGCTCCAGGGGGTACATCCATGTGGCTATATCCACCATCAGGAGAGATCTCAGGTAGGGCTATCTCAGCTGGGAACTACAACAACGGATTATTTTTAATAAGTCTATTTGAAATGTAAATTTGGGTTTCTTTATGGTTGGCACCTTGGCAGGATCTCTTTTTCAAATCCAAATCCACTTTCTTTATATGACACATTTTACAAGCAAAGCAGTTTCCAAACTGCTGCACAGAGATCATAAAATGAAGACAACTAATGCTAAAATGTATCAGTAAAATCAAATAAAAGCAAAACCATAAGAATCATAAAATAGCAGTAAATAAGTAAAATATGGTCAATGGTAAACAATTATTGAAATCAGACATAGGATCCTAGCACAAGTTATAAACAAATAAAAACATAAAAAGTAAATTCTAAAACTTAGGCCTACATTTTAGATCCAATTCTTAGGCTTGCCAAAAACTTAAAAGTGGTAAAAGTTGAAAAAACTTGATTACTTTGTTACTGTGACATTGTGCCATTTAGAGAAAGGTAAAGCTGAATAAAAACCCTAATAAATTCCCATTACAAATTCTGCAGGTGTCTGTTAGTCATACGAAAAGTGAAGAGGTCCATGTACCATCACCTCCGGAGCAAACACACAGTCCCTGAGCTGTTTGTTCAGACAGCGCTGAAGCATCCCGACAAACCTGCCCTCATCTACGAGCCCACAGGAGAGGTAATACTTCATATGCATCTTTAGAAACTTCATATGCATCTTTAGAAACAAAACCAAGACAACCACACCATTTAAAGGGGAAGAAAATATAAGTGATGCAAACTCAAACCCAATTTGGTCTAAATTGTTTAACATCAAGTTCCTCTGTCCATTCTTACCCAAGCTGTCATAAGCTTTTTGTGTGTGGTTAGGTCTATTCCTATATGCATCTCTTGCTTAAATTTTGCTCAAGAATATCATCAAATATATATTTTATTTATTTAACCTTTATTTAACCAGGTAAGCTATTAAGAACATGTTCTTATTTACAATAACGACCTGACGGGGGGAGAGACACAAGGGCAGACAGAGCAGCACTGTGTTACTGCATACAATATGTACAGCAGTGCAGTTACAAACAAGATTAATAATAAAATCATAAAAGCAGTGTGACATTCATATAGGACACTTTTATCTGAAGCATGTACAGATTTCAGATGACACATTCATTAACAAGTTTTTAAAACTTGAGATTGGAACAAAGGAGCTTAGACCAGAATTTATTATCGAAACAAATAAACACACAAAAATAACAGATTATTTATTTTACTGTTGTCATTTTCTTCCTGGAGATTTGAAAAATAACTATTTGTTTTATTTTATACTCCTAGTATATATTATTGTATATCTGGCAGAGTTGGACTTTCGGTGTGCTGCTGGAGCAGTGCTATGCTGTGGCACACTGGGCTCTGGGGCAGGGCTGGAGCGAGGGGGACGTGGTGGCTCTGTTTTTGGAGAGTTGTCCCACGGTGGTGCCTCTGTGGATGGGACTGGCCATGGTTGGAGCAGAGGCGGCTTTTATCAACTCTAACCTCCGACTGGACCCTCTGCTGCACTGTGTGCGTGTGTCAGGGGCCAAAGCTCTGGTGTTTGGGACAGAGCTAACTGAAGGTACAAACATTCACTTCGAAACAAAAACTTGATTTTTCTAGCTAGGGATATTAATTTGTGGACTGGCACATTCACCCACATAAAAACAACATGGTATTACAAAAAGGGGTTAGTAGTTAAAAGCAGTCCATATAAACCTTCCTTTAGTGGTTGTACTATATAATAATAATAATAATAATAATAATAATAATAATAATAATAATAATAATAATAATAATAATAATAAAACAATATGAACACAAGGCAAAAGTGTAAGCACTTTAATATGCAGTAAAACGTTTCAATAGCTCATTAGGTCATACCCAAATACAGCCATTGTGTACTTGAGCAAGACACTCCACTATTTAGGTGGTTAAAGAGGCTGTTGGCACGCAAATAGCAGTGTCCTCACTCACAAAGTCTTGAAAAGCACAGAACAAATCAAATATTTTATCTGTTGTCAGCATTTTAAACTTTTATTTTGTAGCTGTGCAGGAGGTGAGCAACTCTTTGGAGTCTGAAATGCTTTTATTTTGCTGTGGACAAGAGCAAAAAGAGATAAAAAGTCTCCACATTCACAACTTGGATAAGCTGTTGTCGCGATCATCGAAACACAAACCTACCTACACCCTCAAGAAAGACTTTAACGGTAAGATTACTAATTATTCTGGGATTTTTTTCGACTTTAAGAACCACATTTCATGTTTTAATAAGGACAACTATTGTGACAAAAGCATGCATTGTGCAATAAGATAGTTGCTTAATAATGTAGCCGAATGGGCTCTCACCTCTGTGTTCTAAACCAATACAAACAAACTAGGACTAAATCTGTACTTAAATGCACTCCTGGACAACTGTCTCTTAGTCTAGTTAAAGGTACCCTATGCAGTGTTTTGGTTAGGGGTCCAATACAAACTTGTTTCAATGGAGATATTATTGTTTTGCCTGAAAAGTTTCACAGTATAGCATTAAACTCACCTATGTTGCATTTACAGGTGTTTTACCGCTCAAAAATATTACAAAAACATGCATTACTACAGTGAGTGACTTGTACCTGACCTGGATTAGTTTATTGCCATACTATGGGACATTCTGGACAAGGCGATAACATCTCCGTGGAGAAAAGCATTAGATGGATCCTCCACCAGAAAAGTTACACAATGCACCTTTAAATAAAACTGGATGTCAAAATACTGCACTTAAAATAGGCCTCTGTACAGCAGTTTGACAAGATATAGTTAAGTTATATTAATAGGCTGATTGCAACATGCAGGTTACAAGTCTTCTCCTGCCAGTTGTTATGCGCCCAGATGTTAGGTCTTTTCACAAAACGAATCAGGCTATACCAAACCTCTCATCATCATTTTACTTCATAAGCATTGATTTATAGTGATTACAGTTTTGTATGCCATTTATTTTTTCTTTGTGAAGTACTTTGTCACTTTTGTGCATTGCTCTGATAGTGTAAAAACACATGGCATTCTTAAGGGAAAAGTCTCAAGTCTTTGCTTGTAAGACCTGTCACACTTACTGAACTTATGGAGACAGAAATATTTCAGGAATGGTGGTGCATACTGCCCTGGTGAACAAAGAAGATTTAATGACATTTCTTGCCAATATTTTCTGTTTAGACGTGTTGTTCTACATCTACACTTCAGGAACAACAGGAATGCCTAAACCTGCTGTAGTGATACACAGTAGGTGGGTGTGTTATGATACTAAATAAATCATGTTTGTTTGTTCATTTAAATAGTCTTATGATGTTAATAGATTGTAATACTTCTGTAATCTTCTGTACAATATTAAGATGTGAGATAACAAAATGTAAGATGGGTTCATTCATCTGGTGTTTTGTTATGTTCAAGGTATTTCCGAATCACTGCTTTTGGTTTTCACTCTTTTGATTTAAAGAGCTCCGACAGACTCTACAATTGCTTGCCTCTCTATCACTCTGCAGGTAACATGCCTCACACTGTATTTTAACTTATTGTGCACGATCATGATGCCAACTAACAAAGCCTGAAAATATGCGCAGGGGCCATAATGGGATTGGGTCAGTGTTTGCTCTTTGGTATGACTTTTGTAATGAGGAGGAAGTTTTCTGCCAGCCGCTTCTGGGACGACTGTGTCAAACACCAATGCACTGTGAGTATAACATGAATATCAGTCAAACTCTAACTCAGTATATTATCAAACTATTTCCTAATCTTTTTTATAATGCTGTTTCCTCATTAAAAACATACCTCAATCTCTACTGAACTAAAGGTTAAATGTACTGCTTCATGACATCACAAGGTGGAACAGAGTATTTTGAGTTTTGGAAATGTAGGCAGACTAATAATAAAGGGTCACTCAAACATGTGTGAATGAAACAAAACACAACTCCTGGTATGTTTTTGATGAGGTAACACTGTAAATTGAAACTCACAACAGTACATTTTGTGTGATATTGGACATTTAATTGTTTTATCATTATCTGACCCTTGCCTGTTTGTGTAGGTTATCCAATACATAGGAGAGATTTGCCGGTATCTGGTCACTCAGCCAGTTCGACAGTCTGAGGTTCAGCACCAAGTCCGCGTCGCCTTTGGAAACGGCCTCCGACAGTCCGTGTGGGAGGAGTTTGTCCGCAGATTTAAGATCCCTAAAATTGGCGAGTTTTATGGGGCAACGGAATGTAATTGCAGCCTCATAAATATAGACGGAAAGGTATGCATCTGCAGTTTGTTAAAGTAAATGATAGATATTATGATTACAACTAAATCATATATAAACTATTTGGTTTTGTTTGTTTAGGTCGGAGCGTGTGGGTTCACCAGCCGTATTTTGCCTGGCTTTTACCCTGTAGGGTTAATGCAGATCCAGGAGAATGGAGAGATACTCAGGGATAAACAGGGGCTTTGTGTACCTTGTGAACCAGGTAACAAAATCCTGTATATTTTCAACAAGAAGGGCATAGGTCCCCTGTGTCCAAAGAGATGTATTGTATGTATAGAGATGTAAGAGATATATTGGTTTATTTGTCTAAATTGTCCATAGCAAATTACAACAATTAACAGTGAATGATTGTCTGACCTATTCTTATTTGGCCTTTCTTAGGTAGCTAGACCTGTCACGAAAAATACCATATCGACTTATAGTTCAATATATGATAGATGGAACAATACATTTTGGGGGTCAATACTTATCTTGAGTAATTTTTCTTTGTACAAGTGGGAAAATGTGGATTATTTTTTGTACTATGATCAGATTTGGGTTGTAGAAAGTTGAACAAACTAACAAGTGTGAAGTTGTTAGCTTGTATCTGTTATTTATTTATTGCAGCTCGTATTTTTGGCCTGAGCCAGTAACAGAATAACTGGAGAAGGCTTTTGTTCTTCGCTGGTTCTTATTTTATGTAGGAAATTGCATTTTTCACCCCCTGAACATGGAAAAAAGTCCCGAAAGAGGGTATGGGATCGACCAGCCCTGCAAAAATTTTGATAAAATTTCCATCGCGACAAGGCTTAAAGTGAATCAACTCAACAGCGCCACCTAGAAGTGGACAAGCCAAAAAATGAATTGGCTCTCTGATGAACCGCTGGCCATATTGGATAAAAAATTTCCAAAATTTGAATCACTAATGCGTGATCTTGGCCTAAATATAATACACCATAAAGCATATGAAAAGTTACACTATAGTGCCCCCCAACAGGAGTGCAAAAACACAAAAAAACCTTCTGAGACCTTCTGAGGGATCTGTGGGCCTGGGCAGCTGTTGTGGTCACATGGGTGAGGCGTGCGCGCCTGGGCGAGGGCCATCATCACCACAAGTGGCTTTAATTTAACAATATTGTACATTTAATTTGGAATTTCTTGGGGGGGAAATTCTGCTTTATGTTTTAGTTTTAATATCAATTCAAATTCAAAACATTTATTGTCAAATTTCCATATGAACATATGAAAAATTGAGGGGGTTGATTTTATGTGAGACTAGCCGTTCAAAGCACTTCCTGATGATGGGTGTCAGTGCCACAGGGCAGTAGTTGTTGAAGCAGGTATGATGGTGGCGCTTTTGAAAGAAGATGGGACAATGGCTTGCTTCAAAGAGTTGCTGAAGTGGTCTGTAAAGACATCCTTTAGTTCCTCTGCTTCCTTCAGCACACAACCTGCTCTGGACCTGCTGCTTTGCGTGGGTTGATGGTGGTGAGTGTCCTCTTCCTGCTGGCGGCAGACAGGCATAGAGTTTGGTCGTGGAGAGGGAGTGTGGGTTTCTGTGGCTGGGTGTTGTTTTGTGCATCAAAACGTGCAAAGAAGCTGTTCAGGTCTTTGAGCAGAGAGGTGTTCTCGCAGGTCTGTGGCGCAGGCTTGTAGTCTGTGATGGCCTGGATGCCCTGCCATAGGCTCTTTGCACCTCTGCTGTCTTTGAAGTGGGAGGTTATCTTGTTTGTGTACTCCTTTTTTACTTTTGTCATACCCCAGGATAAGTTGGCTCTCACTGTTCTCAGGCCAGCTTCATCCTCTTAAGGCTTTGTCTCTGGCCCTCAGCAGCTTGTGTACTTCACCTGTGATGGTGCTTTTAATGTGAGTCACATCATCAATGCATTTGGTGATGTACAAAGTCACAGTGTCTGTGGACTCCTCAATGTTTACAATGTTGTCATGTGTGGCAGCTTCCTTAAACATTACTCAGTCTGGCCACACTCTTACCTCTTTCAGAAATGGTTTGGCGACTTTCACCCTCTGTCTGTATGCTGGTATCAGATAAATGGTAATATTATCATTTATCTATATTTACTTGCATTTATGTGCATTAGTGCAATATATCGCAATAAACATTTCGTGACAGGCCTAGCCTATACCACCTTGACAATACTTGAAAATGAATTGACTCTGTCCAATAACCTATAGCCTCTAACAAAATAAATAGAAGATACAGCTGCTGGTATGGTTTTTGTATTGTACCTTTTAAAATGGATCATTTGTTTTTCCCTAGGTCAGCCGGGTATGCTGGTTGGACGCATTAACAACACGGATCCGCTCAGGAGATTTGATGGTTATGTCGATAAGGATTCGACCAATAAGAAAATAGCTCATAATGTTTTTAAGATGGGAGACTCTGCTTACATCTCAGGCATATCTAATTAATCTAAACTTTATCATGAAGCAAAACTAAAACATATGTTTAACTGTCTTTTTGTCTTACAGGTGATATAATGGTGATGGACGAGTATGGCTACATATATTTTAGAGACCGCAGTGGAGACACGTTTCGTTGGCGAGGGGAAAATGTTTCAACCACAGAGATAGAGGGCATCCTGAGCACCCTACTGGGACATGCTGATGTAGCCGTTTATGGAGTCTCTATACCAGGTATACAAGAGTTACAAATATGCAGAAATTAAAGTATAGGATTGCAATTGATCACCATTTATTGTCTTTATTTAGTAAATTGCAGGTGCAAATTCATTGTAGGGTAGTTTATGTAATGTGATATTCGTTTTAAAGGTGCACAGTGTACCTTTTCTGGAGGAAAGTACACCTCCATGGGGAAGTTATTACTTTGCCTGGGCTAATGAAGTGTTGCTCAAACATACCCGAGCATGGGGTCACTGCTCCAAATCTGGCCTGTAACTCAGCATGCAGACATTGCCTGCTTTTCCCCATGGAGAGATATGTTGAGTGTCATACTGTGGAATATTCTCTGCATTTCCATGGGAAGAATCAAGTGGAAAACCCTCTACCAGAAAAGTTTTAATAATACGCCTTTAACTTTAAAAATCACATATGTTTTAAATAAATATATATATTTTAGATTTGATTTCCATTAATTTTATTGCTACTAAATCACTCATGCATGCATTTATTCATAGGTGTTGAAGGAAAGGCTGGTATGGCTGCAATTGGTCACACAGGAGATTCATTTGACCCGGATACATTTTTTATGAATGTTAAGAAGTCTCTACCCTCTTATGCACGCCCACAATTCCTTCGTCTGATGTCTGTCATCGAAACTACAGGTAAAACATACAATTAAACATGGAAAATACAGATCTGTGTTTTTTTTACTCATTTGTTTATTTGAAAGGGACAATGTATATTAATCAACATTAAACAATGTAAATGCACCGGAGTTAGCACAATTAGGCTAATTTTCATTGGAAGTCCCTTTGCCAGTTGTAAAAAGGCAACCTTAAAACACAAAACGAAGACAGCAACAACCGTGACAACTGGTACAAATGCTTCTTTCTGGATACAATTATATAAATCTTGCCCATTAGTTCTGGATTTCACATCCCTCATTTAGATAGCCAAAAATATTCTGTACTGGGTGTGAGTGGTTTAAGAATCGATGGTTTATGACAATGGCTTAAATTTTACATTGCTTTTTTTATTTAAACCCATAAATTTGCTTTCTTTCAAAGGTACCTTCAAAATAACAAAAAGTAAATTGCAGCGAGAAGGATACAAGCCTCAGAACTCAAGTGAAAAGCTGTATTTCCTGGATACTCGAGCTGATCGTTATGTGGAGGTCACCAATGCACTGTATCAAGATATTACAGAGGGAAGAGTTTACTTATGAGACAAACTGAGAGCTTGTAACATTTTATGTATTAAAAAGATGTGAAACAAAGTGTAAAATATATTCAAATATTTTTTATAATAAATGTATTTTCAGCAATGGGGTATTTTATTTTATAGTTCAGAGTCAGTGGGTCAGATGGGAAAGATTCACAAACACCCATGCAAACAATATGGAGTCCCTACTAAAAATAACCAATAAATCTGGTGAATTAGTACTTTTTTATTATATTATATTAGTATTTAAATAGTTTATGTAGCAATGCTTTAGTTTTGTTTAACACAATTTAGACAACAATGTTTTTTTACATATATTTTTTTATTTATTATGCCCTGACAATTAGAGTTTTATCATCTCATTACAATGCTAAATATGTTTCATTTACATCATAAAATACATGTTTCATATGTGTAGTATTATTAAAACAGCTTTAATAGAACAGTTATAACTTAAGGTTGCGACCTGAATTTTATCCATTTTATCCATGTTTAATCTGATTGCAGGTGTCAATGTTCTTCTTTTGTAACCTGAACAGAGACACATGGTACTCATCAGAGAACAGTATCTTTCCTGGAGTTTGTTTGATCACTGGTTTGGTTTTAATAAAGCCATTTTTGACAATACGTTTCTTTGTTTTCTTCTTCTTTTCTAGGTTTTTAGAATCTGTCTTAGAACTATCTATTTCATGGTTTTCTGTGCTAAAATCTTCTAGAATATCCCCTTCCAAACTGACACTGACACTGGGTTCATTTGGCACGATAGAGAGACTTCCAGCGTGAGATGTGGTTTCAAAATATGGGTAAACGGTCTCAGTGAAGTTATGATTGAATATAAAAATGTTTGTATGCAGTTCTGCATTTTGAAACTCCAGGATACCACTGTCAAAGCTGAGTCTCACATGGATCCTCTTCAGCGGATTTGAGGAGTTATAAGGCAGGGTCTGGGCAGGCGTGGTGAGGGCTCGATACTGTCCACCCCGTAAACTGATGCACCAAACACCGCATTCAGGACATGCCTCAAATGGGACTCGTCTCTGGATGGACTGGGACGCCACGCCCACTGTCCAGTTATCACACTCACCAACCTGTACAAATCAATAACCATTTTTTTAGTAACTTATATGGTGTCTATTTATTGTATGTTCACTACTATCCTTGTTTGCATCTAGTTTAGTTCAGTCTTGTTCAGGCACTGGTTTAGTCCTGGTCTAGTTCAGGTTTAGTTCTGGGTTCATCCCATTTTAGTCTGAATATTGACTGTACTATGTAAACTTACCTTTAAAACTAGTGATTAGCAGTGGAAAGCATATAGAAACCCACATGAAACTAAATATATAGAAATGCAACCTTTCAAAAAAATGTGTAAAAAGTACTTACATAAAACATACATATAAGCAGCAATAACAGTAGAAAAGGTATAAGTCAAAAGCATTTATCCTATATGAAAAAGTGTATATTTCAATAATACTTCTAGTGTTAAAGGTGCATTGTGTAACTTTTGTGGAGGGTCCGTGAAATATTTTTCTCCATGGAAATGTTATTTTGTTGTCTGGAATATTTCACAGTATGGGATTAAACCTTTATATCTTCATGGAGACAGAACTAGACCGAGTTACAGGTCTGATCTGTGGAGAGGCAACCCCGCTTACAGTCAGAATTCCTGTTTTTTGAGCAATAAAACCACCTGTAATTGAATAAATTTAAGGTATATCTGTTTAACGTCATATCGTGGAACATTTTAAGCAGAGCAATGACATACCCATAGAAACAAGGTGATGGACCCCCAACTGCACCTTTAAGTACAGGGTAAAAGGACATGGTTTATGTAAAGTAAAACATTGAAAAAGTACATACCTCAATGTCCCAGCTGTGTACTCCAGAGCTGAAGCCTTCTCGGGCCAGAACAGAGGAGTAGGGCTGAAATCTCTCAGGATGGTCCAGAACACACTGAGCCTCAGCAGAACAGTGGGCAGTGTTCAGAGTAAAAGGTACAGTCAGGCCCTGTCCCGCCGTCCTGGCATCTAGAGTCACTGGACCTACAAAATGATGTCAATCAAATAGACCGGACAGTACAGCAGCTGGGTGGAGTTACAATTTTAGAGGACTTACTGTAGAGGGCGCTGTGTTTCATCTTATTCCAAACTGAGAATTTAAGATTGCCCAGATGTTTCGACACATTCATGAGAAAAGTCGTTTTGGGCTTTTTCATATCAGCGCAATGTCTTCAATTTAGACGAAAACAGTGCACAAATGATTAAAACAATTCAAATAGTCAATTTCAACAATAATTTCATGAGTCATTAAGTTAAATTCAGTACTCTATAATAATACATTTGATTTGTATTAGTAGAAAAGTACTTTATTTCAAATCATATATACTAATACCTAAAATTCCCATCTTACCTACTTTAAACTAAATTGCTAAAATCTATTGACTTTTCCACAACTGTACACTTAATTGTCAATTAAAAAGAAGGAAGATATGAAGCATTATCTTAGCAATGGATCATGTGACCACACTTCTGTTCTTAGTCAAATAATAAGTAAACATACACACTGTACCTTTTTTTGGGTGCTTCATAGTCCTGTAGAAGATAAATGCTGGGTATTAAAACAGGATAATACTTAGATGCTCTATGTAACTTTTCTGATGGAGCATCCATGACCTGCTTATCTCCATAGAGATGTTAATGCTTTGCCTATAATGTTTCCACCCCGTTCACAGTAAGAACAGGTGTTTTTCCAGGTATTTTTAGCAATAAAAATGTTTAATGCCATACTGCGGAACATTCCAGTCAAAGAAATAGCATCTCAATGGAGAAAATAAAACGATGGACCTCCCACCACAAAAGTTACACAGTTCCCCCCCTAAGACTTTGATTTTACATTTACCTTTAAAAACTGGGACCCATCACCACCTGCGTCTAGTTCAGCTTCTGTCAGCCGAATCCTCTCCTCCAGGGACACGACCAGTTCATCCATGAGTTTGGTTTGCTCTTCTAATTCATGTAACTTTTTATCTTTGTCCTGTTTCAATAAAAGCAATCTGTCTGCTTCCTCCTCCTGTAACATTCGGTGGAGCTGTTCAAACTCTCTCTTGATTTGCTCCTCTACAAGTTCTGCCACACCCTGTCAATGAAAAGACAAAAAATAAAACATCACAGTCACATATTTGTATCTTTACGTAAATGCCTTTATGTAGGCCTACCTGGTTGTGTTTGGGAACTTGCTGATAACTTTGAGTCTCTTTGTCAATAACAGTCATCTTTTGCTTCAGCTTGTGTAGTGACGTACTCAGCTCCGCCTAGTGGACAGAATTAATAGTGCAAATATGAGATTTACCGCTATAGCAAGTAGACTAGAGAATGGATAATCATAAAGATACTTGGCTAGTAATCGCTCTCTAAAATAATGTTATGCCATAGATTTATTACATTTACTGAAATGTTCCAGGCAATGAACAACATCTCCATGGAGACAAGGTGGTCCCACACAAGAAAAGTTACACATTTGGTATGTGGCCCCTTCACAGTAGTTGCTAGTTTTTTTTATGATCTGTAGTGCAATAAATGCACCCATAAATGCCTTTATTTCTGTCATTATTTTGGATGAAAACTTATGTGATGGGGCTGTGTAGGCTAATATAGCTAATATTTGAACTGTAAAATCAAAATAAATATGCGGTACTCCCTTGTTTAAATAAGCTCTCACTGGTCACATGCCACATGCTGATAGGGAGCAGCCTATACAAACTCATCAGGATGCAAAGCAAGTGGCTAAATTAGATGAGCCTGGCAGTAATTTGGCCCCTCAGTGCTACTGTTTGGTTTGAGATGGTGTCCAAGGGATGTTACTATCAGCAAAACTGTTGAGTTTGTACATAACTAAACGGTCCCAGCAGGGCCCAAGTTCCTCTCTCTCTGGAGTTATGCAGATCATGTCAGACAGTGGTGGGCGGCAGTTGACAGGATTCAGACTTGTCAAGGACTCCCTTAATTGCATCAAGATTGAGCCGTTTTAAAATGTATTGTTGAGACTTGAGTGAAACAGAAATAGGTAGGTTCCATTTACCTACAAGACCAAGGATCGAGGAAAATGTTACCAAAGCTCATTAAACTTAAGCACTGTAATGATTAGAAAAAAACTGCACATTACACTTTAGAACTTTTGCTGTTGGATAGCAACATTCTTGGAGAAAGATATAGTCTGAAAAAGATAAAACGGCTTGTGTGAATTGTATGATTCTGGTAAAGGATCTGAACCCAAAGCACCAAAAATAATTATAATGTTGGTCTACAGTTAGAACTTTTGGTGATGCAGCTTGGATGAGAGGTGAGAGCTTCACTCTAAAACTTTTGATAGAATATCATTTTTTTGTTTGCCATTACCCCACATAGCTCTTTCTTTATGGGCTTCACATGTCTAATGTTTAAAGATGGTCAGTGCACTAACCATTTGCCCAACATTTGTACCCTATTCTTTGACATGCAATTTCCTTTCATGTTACAAGCAAAATTACATATTTACCTAAATCTATAACCTGAAGTGTAAAAGTCAAACATCCAAAACATATAACCAAGTCCATTTCATATTCCTTTCAGTCAGACGATCCAATGTATATGTAGATCGATACCTTACAGTCAGCTGCAGCTTCAGAGAGGAGGTAGACCCTGTGTTGTGAATGGTCCTCATCTGCACACTGTGGACACAAAGGCAGCAGATCATCCAAGCAGAACACAGAGAGGGGCGCTTGATGTTCCCCACAAAGTTCAGAGAAATCGCTGGGAGCAGGAGAAGCACAGGCCATGGTTCATCCACTGTCAAGATCTGCTCCATCTGAAAGTTTGTAATACACAGACATAAAGGGTCAACGTGTGTACATGGCTATAACATATGTGCAGTAGGCATCACTTAAAGCTTTGCAGCCTGGGAGATCATCTTACAGTCTCCATTTCCATTTGCCTGCCAAAAAGAGCCATACATCATGTACTGACAGAGTTGACTTTTATGACACTATAATTTTGTGTCCCAGAGGCAAATTCACCCCCATGCCTTCACTTGTCACCTATGAGCTCCTTCCTCTTAAAGATAAGAGGGAGTTTAATATTTCAATAAAACACAAGTGAACTGCATGTAATAGAGATATTTAGAGAGGTATATTTGGGTTTGTGAAGTGGCTCAGTAGCACAACATGTACACTATGTCTGATATGTTTGAAGTATACGGTTTCAGTAGCTTTTAACTTGTCAGATCCTGAACACAAATAGAAAACCATAGCTTCTAGGTCATGCTATATGGGCCGATTGTACAACTGTAAATATCTGCAAACTTTGAATATGGATGTCTGTGTCATTTTATCTGGGTGTGTTTGTCTCTATGATATTTATATAGTGTAATATACTTAATTCACACTCAGTGGTGGTAAGATACTGTTGTAGCCACAGCTGCTGTGGGGCAGACTGATGGAAGTGAGGCTGCCAATCTGTGCAAATGGCCCCTCTGAACACCACCAACACACGCACTCCACTTTCTTACTAGGCAATGCGAGTGAAGTATCTTGCCAAAGGACACAACTACAGTTTTTGTGACTGGCGCCCCACTGTGGCACCTAGTGTTACCAGCGGTCTCCCATTCAAGTACTACTCAGACCCGGCCTTGCTTAGCTTATGAGATCTGACGAGATCAGGCTTTAACAAGCTGGTATGGCGACAATATAGTGAACATACCAGTACACTATACATGATAAAATTATAATAAAACATTACATTAACAGATTTAAGTTGAGAAAAATCATTTGCCTGGAATGTGTCACAGTGACAACTTATCCATCACCATTGAGATAAGCAAGTGATGCCACCAGGCCAAACTACCTACAGGTCAGATCTGTGGAGAGGAAACCCTGCTCATTGTAAGAAATAAAGAAAAACATACAAACAATGCGGAACACTCCAGTCCAAGCAATAACATCGACCATGGAGGCAAGCAAATGGCAAAACCCCCATCAAAAATAAAAATCTATAGAGCTCTTCTAATGTGAGTAGGTGTGGGGGAAAATAATCATTGGTATCTAATTACATTCAAGTTATCTGAAACCAGCATTATACAACCAACTGTTTGGACAACCCACATTTAGATAAACTGGTGATAGTGTTGCATAGAGACTTGGCACTAGGTTCATCCTTACTGTAACGCAACCTGAGGGTACATGGGAGTATTATGGCCCTGGTCCAGTGTACTGAGAGGATGAAGGACGAGCTAAGACTTGAAGGACTTTAGGATTTCTCTAAAACTACTTTTACTACAGCAGCTGACGCATAGGTCTTGAGTTAGTGTCAGTTAACACAATGTATCTGTGAGCTGCGGTAAACTTAAATACTGGCTTTGTGTGGTCCCATGAAAATACACACTCACTCCTGCCACTGGGGCCACAGGGCATAAAGCTGATAGGAATTGCAGTAACTTACTTTTTAAAGTATGGTTTAGTAAAGACAACACAGATCAAATGTAATAGCCATTCCCTACAATATTTTCCCATGTGCATGTTATTATTGCATTTATATGAAATGTGTAAATGCTGACCCTAAATAAATACATCACCCTTTTCCAGATTTTAGTAATAGTTATTTTATGTTAAAGGTTAATTGTGTAACTTTTCTGGTGGAGGGTTCGTCACCCGTTTGTTTCTGTGGAGATATTCAGTTACAGCTGGTTTTATAGCTCAAAAATACATAGAAAAACAACCACTAGAAGCGGGGTCGCCTCCCCACAGATCTGACCTGTGACTTGGTCTGGTTTGGTCTCCATGAAGATAAAAAAGTTTAATACCACACTGTGAAACATTTCAGACAAAGTAATAAAATTTTCTCAGAGAAAATTGTTTGATGGACCGTCCACTAGAAAAGTTACACAATGCACCTTTAAATTAACACACACGCGTGTGTGTGTGTATTTATCCAAACTGGATACTTGAATTTGGATGGTATTAAATGAATGGACCTTATTTTGTGTCAGATATTACACTGGTATAAAAAAAGGAGTGGTCTTAATCATCATTGTTAGGTTAGGTTAGTTTATTTGCCATTTGTAGCTAAAAATAAAAAATAAAAAGCAAAATGCTCATAGTGCACCAGGCATTAAAAACAACCACATGAACAAATAATAGACAATTATTAGAGAAGACACACTGACACAGAAATAAAAAAGCTACAAAAATTAAGTAGCCAAATTATTAAGGTGCTACATCAACATATAACAGCTTATGGGAAGAAGCCTGGTGTGGTGTTTAAACCAGTGTTAAATCCAGATTTTTCCTCAATATCAAAATTGTCCAAATAAGTCTTATCTCATCAATCTCCCTGCGCTACTAGAATTCTCAGGTGTGGCACTATTGCACAAGTCTCATAATCTTTATTCAGTCGAGGCAGTGGCTAATGTTTTGTGTCAGTAAAGTATTTCCTTACATATGTTGAAACTATACATGAGGAGACACGTCTGGATCAAAGTGAGTTGAAAAATGCTCCATAGAAGTGTAGATTAGAGCCCTAAGCTTTTCATAGAAATGATCTGAACACAGGACACAAATCACACTCAGATCATTTCATTCTGGGTTGAAATCTCCCCAGCTTCATGTGTTCAGGTTGTATTTGTTGTTTGTATATATGACACAGCTAGTCTGGTGCATCCTGCTGATTTCCTTTGTGTGGAGCTCATTTAGATGCATTTGTGTGTCTCACAAACTCCTCAATATCCACTGCTCACCTCGGACACACTGTTCAGGCCATAGCCTCCGTTATTTCTGCCTTGTTATTTTTCTGCCGTTACACTCCATAGACTTTGCCCATTTGGACCTCTGATTGTCACATTCGCCGCTGGAAGCCTTCAGCCCTATCACTTCTGTCTGCTGAAATTGTCAAGCCATCATGCATTCTCACTGAGTTTTCCAATTATTATGTTTTTGATAAACAAGGACACATGTGAACCAGAATTAGATATATTTTACACACGGTGAAATTCCATCTCCTACCACACTGTTTTCTCGCCCTCTAGCAATGATAAGTAGTTAATGATGAGTTTAACTGATTATTTCAAATAAGTGGCTGGATTTCATGAAGCCACATTAAGAGTCTCTTCGAGCTAATGTCATAATTTCAGTTTGATCATTACAAAACACTGTGATTGGCTAATTAAATCTTGCTGTCACTTACTCAGAAAGGGTGAGGCAAAGCAGACAGAATGGGGCTATGTTTGACCATAAAGTTGCATTTTAACAGAAAAGCACAGAATCATAATTTCGATCTCTCCAGATGATCACAGAGTCAAATCACTATTCAGTTTCATATTGTGCATCCCCCTGGTTTTCACTGTGAATGATGTAAATACATTAGTCCTGCCATTTTAATTTGTAGCCTGTTACATGGATGATGTTACACTGGCCTCATCAGCTACAGTTTCGTGCATAACACAGTCAGGGCAGACATGAACGTAAAATAGTGAATGTAAAATAGTGAGACACATGTTCCCACAGTGTGGTGTAGAAGAATACACAATCTCTAATGAGTCATGAAGGGGGTAATAACCATCTACACTAAATTACCGGGCTATTACCTCCACACTGCGTTTATTATTCACTCTCATTTTATTGTCACCCAGGAAATCATTAGGACACATTATCATATCTCACGAGCATTTTTTTTGCATCATGAAAATAAAGAGTTGCCTACAGTTACAAACTTAAAACACAAACTCCTCCATGACTCGCTGACTTGGAGGTTAGTTAGTAAACTGGAAATGAAATGAACAGTGACACAGTGCATTAAATTATTTTGCTAGACGTGTGTAATTTCCAGCAGAAGTCCTGGCGGAGCAGACAGTGGCCTGGATGCGGCACACGCCCTTTCTGGCCCGCATCTGCTTCCCATGGACTACAGCAGGAGGACTCTTAAAGGGGAAGGCGTGCAGCGGAGGGAAGCTGAGAATAATTACACTGACTCTGTACATGGACAAGGGTACTTTTAATCCCTAAAATGTGCTTTGTGTAAATATATGACCCTGTACTTCTGAGCCAATGGAAGAGAAAGCAGAAGGGAGACAAGTTCCGTAAAACTACAGCCATGTCCCGCCCTTTAATTCAGCTAACTCCTCCGCCATGTAACCACTGTCGGCATAAACAACAGCGGTGCCTTTGCGGGAGCGCGTCCATCCTGCGCGCCTTCACTGTCCTCCGCGTCCTCTGCTAGTTTCCCCCCTGCCATGCCCCGGGTGACCTCTTTGCTGCCTGCCCTGCTGTGTGTCCTCCTGTCCGGCCTGAGCAGGGGGTATTTCCCCGAGGAGCGGTGGAGCCCTGAGTCTCCGCTCCTCGCTCCTCGGGTTGTCATCGCGTTGGTCTGTCGCAACTCAGCGCACTCTTTGCCGCTATTCCTGGGCAAAATTGAGGCGCTGAACTACCCCAAGGATCGGATCGCACTCTGGTGGGTCCCTTTGTTTTATAACACCTAAAAGCTCCAGGTGAAATGCTTACTGTAACTAACTACAGAGAGACTACGTGACTCAATAAACTGAGCGGAACAGGACACGTCAGGCTCGTGGTGAGATGAGTTTTCCGCCTGCGCATTGTAGTTTTGGCCAGGTGGCGGCGCTGTGTAATGCTCATGCACAGCAGAGAAAAAACAAATTAGTCCCTCCTTTGTTACTGTATCATCCATGCTTTTATTGAGTTTTGCCGATAAAAACGTCAAAGTGGTTATTTAACGTAACATTGTCGTGCGTACGTTCTGGCAGAGCTGAATTCCTTCTTTGACTCGCACATCTGTCCCTGTACCCCCCTCCTCCTGTTTCCCCCTGTGCCCTCCCTCTTTCCCCTCTCTCCACATCTTCCTATTTTTATTGGCTGCACTAGAACAAACGACCACGTTTTTATAACATATTTCCTAGTCAACACAGGACTCCTTCAGATGGAGAAATAGCGCTGTGGAGGCTGACAGCGCAGGCATAACAGAGTGCAGTTGTGAATCTATCTATTAAACACCTCTGCGGGACTGTCTACTTTCCTCTCGGGCTGGGTTTCTCACAGTCACCCTGCCCCCAGCTTTTCCAGATGATTCGTCTCCCTACACACTTCTTCATCTGTTTGAGAGTCTGTGCCCGGTCCAAAGGAAGTGGGTTTCAAATTCAACAGAATCTTGTCATCAGGTTCTGTGAGCTTATATTATGATCAAAACACTTGCAATATTTTAAGCAGTAATGTGCCTACCCCAAATTTTCAACATATTGGTTTGAAGTTCTGTTTATCTCATCAGTATTCAATGGAAATTATTTTGACTAGACTACAGTCAATCTTCCACTGCCAGCTGCTGGCGTGTGAGTCTAACTATGCCCATATGGCAGCGGTGGCTGAGTTTACTGCATAGCTGCTTTCATCTTCACCACACGGTATCTATTTCCTTTCCGTGGGAGATACAAGGCATTTTTGAAATGCATCGAGGAACAGTATGGACTTGGTGACTCTGGCCACCTGTCGATACCTGCAGTTTGCAGTGTGACAGGTGAAGATGGAGGACTTGGCAGGCTCGGGCTCACACACACATACACACACACATACACACACATACACACACACACATCTGCCTAATGGTGTGTGTGCTCTGTAGAGACATGCTGCACTGACTTCTATCAAACCACAAATCTCACTTTTTTATTTGTACAGGTTTCCCTTAGCTTTTGGGGATAGTATTCTCACAGGCTTGCAGACAATGCCAAATATTTACTCTTAAAATACTTTTTGATCCAGAGCTTGCCTTGCAGCAGTCTCTTTTGAGGGAGCAAGATTGATATAGGAGCTGGTCACACATAGGCGCTAGCATAACACAGCAGTGTAGAACTACAAACACACACATGATAAAACTCCACAGCAGCACGTCCTCTGTCACTCGGAGCGCTCGGGCCTGGGACGGGAGTGAATCTTCTTTCATTTTGGCACATTCTTTGGCTCATGTCCAGCTCCCTGCCTGCCCCACACTGACACTCTGATTTGTTATGATAACACAGACACAGGCAGATGCCACACCTCCACATGTCAGCCCCTCTGGCAGCATCTGCTCTGCCGTAACAAGACCCTCCGAATGTGACACTTTACCGGGCTAGGCTGCACTCTACACTTATTTATAACAAACCATAGCCTGTCATAATAATTACTATATCGATTTATCGTTCAATATATGTCAGACTAACCATATTTATTCAGGCCCAATATTTATCAAGTGTACCTTCGCACTTGTGGGGAAACTTTCTTGACTGTATGCAGTATTAAGCCTATGTGATGTCATCTGACTTGTAGGCTACTTGGTCCTGTGTGCACTGTGTAACTTTTCTAGAGGGGGTCCGCAACCTGTTTGTTTCAATGGAGATGTTAATGCTTTAGTTTAAATTGTCCACAATATGGTATTAAACTTTGTGCATTTATTCAACTACAGGTGTTGTTTATTGCTCAAAAATATCTTAAAAACAACCATTCTTATTATAATTTGGCTTGCAGGTTTCTAAGATTCATAAATTTATGGCCATATTGTGGAACATTCTAGGCACATCTCCATGGAGACAAGCAGGTGACAGACCCTCCAGCAGACACGTTACACAATACACCTTTAACTTTCATATTATCGATACTAGAACTTTTTTTTATACTTTTTTATATTGCTGTGCTCATTGTTTCATGATTCACTTAGAAAAGGGTTTACTGTTATTATTCTTATTATTAAGGTTATTGTGATATATATATATATATATATATATATATATATATGTGTGTGTGTGTGTGTGTGTGTGTGTGTGGTTATTGAAAGTGGTATAAAGTGGCATTTCAATATTACTGTTTATTGTGATATTTTCAGAATCAATATACCGTGTCACACTTTAAAATTTGTTATCCTTACAACACTAGTTATAAAGCATAATTGTGGTTTGAGGTTCAATAATGAGCCAGTACACCTGTTTGTGTGTGTGTGTGTGTGTGTATTCAGGACACTATTTAGGAGCCAAATTATGTGCATTACTAGACTAAAATGCATAGAGAAGCTGCAGAAAGGTGAAGTGTTTTGGCCTTTGTAATTAGTTTTCTGTGGTTCACTGGAAACTAGCTGCTGGGTGCATTCTGTTGAAACCTTTTCTATTGTGTGAATTATACATGTACATTCTGGAGATATGTATCGTCTCTCCCCAGTTTATAGATGACCATTTGTTTAACCTTGGTTTATATTAAAGTTTTGACCAGTAGACCTGTCACCACAGTTACTATATTGACTTATCATTCAGTATATGGAAAGATGGTCATTTTTTGGGGTCTATATTTAACGTGTGTATTTTTTCTTTGCCCTACTGGGAAATTTGTGTTTATTTTTGGCTATATGATAAATTTTGAGCTGTAAAAGGTTAAACCACTAACTTCTATGACTTATTACAAATGCAAACTAAGTACTAAAGTGTTTCATGCGATTTATTTAGTGCTGCTCATGTGTTTTTTAAAACACTATTGTAGATATAGATTGTGTCTGTGGCATAAATTGGTTTCAATATTATCGGTTATCGCCTATATTTACTGAGCAGCATATTGTACTGTAGATTTTTTTTTTTATAGTGACTTGGCTATTGAGAAGAAGACAAACACTTTAATTTATGTAAAAAAAAAAAAAGAAAAAAAAAGATAAATATTAGATAAAGCCAAAAATAGCAAATTAGGAGTGTGACAAAAATATAATAGTATATTTTACTAACTGCTCTTAATGTTATGTATATTTTTCATATCATACAAATCTAAATTGTGGTAGCATACTATAATGTTGGCTAATTGCTAGAACAGCCTCTGCATCCCACATGAGCCATGGCCTGTACATATAATGAGAATGAGAAAAACTAGAGATGGTCCGATATGGATTTTTGGATTTTTTTTTTTTTTTGAGCCAATGTCAATCCGATATTTCACTTGCTGTTGTGGTCGATAACTAATGTTTGGTGATACCGATACTACACTTCTAACATAATTTGTTCATCCTTGCTATGGACTTTAAGTGATGGTAGTTGAAGTTCACAACAAAACATATTTGTCGAGGATGGGGCAGTGCAGAACAAAATATCGGTGCCAAATACCAGCTAGACTTTCCATATCGGACCAATAATGATTTCTGGAGAAACCCTCCGATACCACATTGCCAATAACCAATAAGCCATCTCTAAGAAAAACCTGTATTATAAGGTGTCCTCTGTATTATAAGCAGGTTAAGACACTGGTTCAGTTTGTGAAAAACAGTCAGAGCACTGGCTACATGCTGGTCTTTTAAACGGTGTAGTATCTGTAATAGAGGTGAGTCCAGACTGTTCCTGATGTGTTGTTTTTGCTGACAGGGTGGCGACAGATCACAACATAGACAACACTACAGCGCTCCTGAGAGACTGGCTCATAAAGGTGCAAAGTGACTACCATTATGTGGAGTGGAGGCCTGACGAGGGTGGCAGGTTTGTACTGTAATGTTTCAACAAGAACATGGTGTGCAAATAACAACTGTTTCTCATTTTGTGGTTCACATGTTAATGGCGTTATACATGTCAGTGGGTACATTTACATCAGCATTAAAGCTGCACTGCACAACCTTTCAGGTGGACAGTCTGCCAGGCTATCTGCTTGTCTCCCTGGAAATGTTATTGCTTTGCCTGGAATGTTCCATGATATGATTTTAAACATTGATGCTTTAAACATATAGCATTTCTTCATTGTGGCTGTTGCTTTTGCTCACAAAAAACAATCTGTGAATAGGGCCCAGCGTAGCATAGCGCTGTAAACTGCTTGTGATAGGTAGTTAATCTATACTGTGGAACATTCTAGATAAAGCAATAACATTTCCATGGAGACATCAGGTGGTAGACTTTCCACTAGAAATCTTACACAGTGCAACCTTTAAAAAACGATTTTTGGAGTCAATGTTTGCTAAGGCTGCGATTAATTAACTGATCATGATTAATTGACATAAAAAGGGTAGTATCTTGCTAATCGTAAGCGTTATCTGGACTAAACAAACATAAAAAAAAGACATTTTATGACAAAGACAGTGGCATTATTAAATCAAAAAGTCAAAAAAGAATACATAATGTCAGATTTTTATCAGTAATACACCTTCAGTTATCATATTTTAGTCTATATTTGGTTAGAAATATCTTGTGAAGATCTACTATAAAAGTAATGATTTGACTAATTGACTAATCGAAAAAAACACCACTGACTAGTCTACTAAAATATCCGTTAGTTGCGGTGTTTACATCCACAAAAGAAATATATTCATTAAAAACATGTGACCTGTTAGGTAATGGATTTTTAGAGTAACTGTTGTGAGTCAAGGAACAATGAATTTTCAAAACTGACGAACTACTTTTGACCCATTTGCCCTTTTTTGCATAATTTCTTTTGTCAACACGTGCACAGGCGTCAAACAATCAGAAAGAAATCTGATTACTCACATCATATACGACTGTTTACATGACATTTCAATAAACAGTACGCCCAAAGACATAATCGGATAATCAGATTTGGGTGGTAATGTAAACATAACCGATGTCTTATTCTGGACTGTTTTACAGTCCCAGTCCTGATTTAGACTACAGAGTGGTTAGTGCTCGCTTGGTCCTGGTTTGGAACTTGCATAGATTTTGGGTTTGATGTGGTATTTGGTTTGGTCTTGGTTGGTTTAGATCACGATTATTCATGATTACGCATAACAGCACATGTTCAATCCTTAATATTTTTTCATTCTAACACTATACATACTGTACATTACCACTGATTATTAAAATTATAATCGTGACATCCCTCATTATACTTAAGGTTTTTGTCCTTCTTGTTTGATGGTACTTTGCAGATGTTAACTCAGTGGTGTGAGAAGTTTGTGATCCATGGTGTGCTGTCTCTATGTGTTTATGTTGTAGCTCTTTTGAAGATGAGTTGGGGCCAAAGCACTGGAATAATCTACGTTATGAACATGTTATGAAGCTCCGACAGGCTGCTCTGGACACGGCCCGCGAGATCTGGGCCGATTACCTCCTGGTATGTCCTCTACAAAAACACATGTGGGCCTCTTTCACTGTTATGTCTGTGGTAAAATGTATGAGGGTCTGGCGCAGTAGAAGTAAAATAAAACAAAAATGTATTCCATACAGGTTTAGGCGTATATGTTTTGAGACTAAAATGTATATATAAAATTAGGCCTAAGGTATGTGAATCACTCTCATTAGTGTGTTCCTCACATTAATCAATTTTCTAGTCAATTAAAAAAATTTTTTCCCGACAGACAAATGTGAACTATTCAAGACATGTGTTTTTACTGCCACAGGAGATGTCTCAATTAAATATCACTGATGATTTGAAGCAATTGGGTCTCAGTTCAATTAAAATATCATTAACTGCACAGCACTACATACAATTATTGTATCCATGTGCAGATAAATATTGAGAATTGTAACAGGGAGGGCATCTGGCATAAACTTTAAGCCAAATACATAACCAAATCTACTCTATAATGGATATTTTTACTTATTTTTTTCAGCAGAGGAGTAATTTTAACAAAGTAAATTCTTAATCATTAATAATCTAAATATTCCCTTCTAGGGCTACTTCACGCTTGGTTTGATCCAGGTTTAGTCCTAATGTAATCTAGGTTTGGTCCTGCTTTAGACATGGTCTAGAGTCTTATCCAAGGTTTAGTCCCAATTAAGTAAATAAATGATCTTATCCTTTGGTATTGACTGAACTATACATAGGCTTCATTCTACATGCACACATAACAGAGGTCCATATCACGACCAAGTAATGCACAGTTTGACCGTCACTGTAATGCGGCGGGCTCAAGAGCTATAGACTTTAATTTCGCTGTGGAGTTGAGCGATACATGGAACCCAGTTGTTGCCATGGATACCTGCATTTTAATGTACCGATTCAGCTGTTGATTCAACGTTTGTGGTGTGACTCAAACCACCCCCATGTTTCCAATCAGTTTAATATCAACTATAATACATGCAATTGGGTGGGTGTCATTCAGCACTATGTATTTGGAGAGGCACATAGATCTAAGATACGCATCCACTAATTAATACAAACACTCGTTACAATGACCCTCTGCACACATAGTTAAAAGGGACAATCATACAGAGGCAACCTTTATGGAGTAGTCAGGCAACTTAAGTGACTTTGAAAACTGCATAGAGTGGTCTTTATAAAATGATCTAGACGGTGTTTTTCATCATACCCAGAAATAAGCAGCAGTTCTTTTCTAAGGTGAAACTTGCTGCTTTTTGATGAGTTGAGAGACTGATTCGAGATAATTGCAGTCTCATTTTAAAAAATTTGTACCAGCCAAACCTACACAGTAAATTAGGAATTAGAGTGGAGCAGATGTATTGTTCTTGGCAAGTATTGCTTATTAAAAATGTAAAAGTATAGTTACTCTTTCACTGAGGGATCACATATTAATTGTGAACTAAGTGGTAATTGGTATGTTAGTTTAGGGTTATTGAGAGGTAGTGTTTATAAAGCATCTATTAATGGGTATTATTATAATAGTTAACAACCCTCAAACAAGTCATAATACAGTGCAAACAAAAGGGCCCTCCGCACTGTATATGTTTAAACGCTCAAATAAACCAACGTCAGAAGCACTCAGGCATTATTGTTATTCATCGTTAGCGTTTGCGCGGTGCTCGGAGTGTGTTTTCTTGTGCTTGTTTGGGTGAAATCTTTGTCAGTGATGTATGCCCTTCATTTTGTCTGCAGGTGGTTGACTGTGACAACCTGCTCACCAATCAGGATGTGCTGTGGAAACTGATGAGAGAGAACAAAACCATAGTAGCGCCAATGTTGGAGTCCAGAGCAGCCTACTCCAACTTCTGGTGTGGGATGACTACTCAGGTACTGTGTACTCTAGAAAAGACTAGAACAACTATTCTACTATTCAACTATTCAGTGCCTTACAAAAATGACAATTCTACATTGATAAATATGCATTGCAATTCACAACATTTACAGTATGTTTCTGTTATACATGTTTTTCCATTGAGAAAATGTAATTTTATGCCACAGTCTTATTCGTAGCAACAGCAAATGTAGTTAAGGTGGAAAAAATAGACCATGTCAAGTATCCAGGTAACAGGATGAAAATGAACCCTTAAGTAGAATAACTTTGTGGTGGTGTGAGCTGGAATCAACTCACAATAGAAATGTTACAGAGCCCTGTACAAAGCTATGAAGAAAGAAAGGCATGTCTATGAAAGGTATTTCACGGATAAACTCGAGAGTACATGCTCTGTACTGTGAGAACTCATGATTCTAAAGTTTGGTGAATGTCTCTCCCCACTCTTCACCTCCTTTTCATCTTGTTTGCTGTGATATTCCTGAAAGTCTATATGTCTTGATATAAATCTAGTGTATTTTTATACTTGTTCTGTAATTTGTAGGGCTACTACAAAAGAACACCTGCATACATGCCTATCCGAAAGCAGGAACGCCGAGGTTGCTTTGCTGTGCCCATGGTCCACTCCACATATCTGCTGGATCTACGAAAAGAAGCCTCTCGACAGCTGGCTTTCTACCCTCCCCATCCAGAGTACAGCTGGGCCATGGATGACGTTATAGTGTTTGCTTACTCAGCGCGAATGGCAGGTGAGGTACACACTACGGAAGGTGTTCATGAATTCCTCCTCTTCACACAAATGAGCCAGCTTTTCTGTCTCTGAATCAGATGTCCAGATGTACGTGTGTAACAAGGAGACATACGGGTACTTCCCAGTGCCCATGCGTGCTCATGCCACACTGCAGGATGAGGCAGACAGCTTCCTGCACACACAGCTGGAGGTCATGGGTAACCTAAAAACTAAGCATTTCAACTGGCATTTTATGTATATTCAAGAATTTTCATTAAAACAACTAGTCAAGACAAGCTTATTTGCATTACAAACTGTATTATATGTGTCTTGCTCCCGTATCATCTTTATGAAACATATACACTACCATCTATCATATGTAACCTTATTCCTTTCGTCTCTCTAAGTGAGGAATCTTCCATTGGAGCCCTCTAGTTTCCTGTCAGTTCCTCTGAAGCAGCCTAACAAGATGGGGTTTGATGAGGTACAGCCTGCACACTGAGGCATTAAACAGTAATATGAGCATGTGTCTGAGGCTGCTGTGTGCACCCAGGTGTTCATGATAAATCTGGTGAGGAGACCGGACCGCCGCGAGCGAATGCTGAGGACCCTCTACGAGCAGGAGCTCAGCTGTAAGGTTGTGGAGGCTGTGGACGGGAAGTACGTTTCTCCTCTTCTACTGATGCCCCCTCTTGTGCTTATGAGTAATGCTAACATCTATAAAACTGTGACAAATTGCATGCGATAAACAAAGTTGGAAAAACTCATGGACCACCATAATGCTGCAGCACATAAAATCCTCATTCATATGGCATTTCAGCTGTGAACTTATTATTATTAATACACATGTACATGTGTTAGCAGTGAATGAATACACTTATATCACTCATTTCTATGTTTGCTCCTGTGATTTCTTATGTCCATGTCTAATGTCCTGTTGATCCTTCTGTTCACCTGAGAGCCCTGAATACCACTGATATCGAGGCTATGGGGATTAAGATGCTGCCCGGGTACAAAGACCCTTATCATGGCCGAGCACTCACCAAGGGTGAACTAGGTTGTTTCCTCTCACATTTCAACATCTGGAAGGAGGTGAGCTCCATGAGTAACACTGATATTGTAACAGCTTTTACTCAATACTATACTGAGTATCTGTTTCAACACAATTGGGAAATACTCCGAACTTGTGAGAATTGCTTACTTGAGGTGTTTTCACAGATAGTGGAGCGAGGTTTGCAAACTTCGCTGGTTTTGGAGGACGACCTCCGTTTCGAGGTTTTCTTCAAACGGCGTCTTCAGGCACTGCTGCAGGAAGTGACAGTGCACAAGTTGGACTGGGATCTCATGTGAGTTGACGCTTCAGTGGAGTTGTAGTAAACAGAGGATTATTGTCCCCCACAGTGAAAAGCATCCATCTGTCACACATTGAATCTAAGACAACACTGATCAAGCTCTCAGCACTCACGGGAATCATGTATTTGAGCATTTCCCGGCCGACTGCGGTATTTCACATGTTATTCCAGACACACATGCACTGTGCCAAAGTAAACTTAAGTAAAACTGCTCATCCTAACCTCAGCTCTGCTGCTGCGATGCATCACAAACATTAATTCACAGTGATTAACACGTCTCCATCCAGCCTCCTGACTCTGTCAGTTTTCTACATTTTTGTTCCAAGAAATCAAATGTTATCTTATCCTTTAATGAAATAGCTTCAATAAACTGTCGAAACTATGGGGCACAGGAAACAACAAAACAGTGGTGATATATAAATTATAGTTATGATTACTATACACACATGCACAAACACCTGGCCTGGACAAGAACTAAAGCAGGACAGGACCAAACCAAGTTTACATCTAGACTGGATGCAACTGCAAACTGGAGACAGACAACAAGTCTGAACATTTGGTGCTTATATTAGGGCAGACCAAGTAAATCTCTGTAATGCAAGAAAGGTAAAATATCTTTCACAGGGTCTAAATGAAAGGAGATGGATGAACTGAGGTGGCTGATGGTTTACTCAAAGTCAAAGGTAGATGTAGTGTCTGAAGGTGACAGATAATAATAAGAAATAATAATAATACATTTTTATTCATTTCATGACACTCAAAGACGCTTCACAGAGCAATACAATAAGTCCATAAAACAGTCAAAATAAAACAAAAATGAATAAAAATAGCAATAGCAGATAATAACATGAAGTTAGGAAGTCTGTTTAATGTACTGGTAGACTTAAAAAAAAATTTATAATACATAATGGAAGCTATGATTTTTAAAATGCATTATTATTATTTTTATCATTAAATCAGTTACATTGGACGAAAGCGGATGCAGATCGACCATCCAGAGAAGTCTGTTCCAAACATATACAACCTGGTGGAGGCTGATTACTCCTATTGGACTCTGGGATACATGCTGTCACTGCAAGGGGCCCAGAAGCTCCTCCGGGCAGACCCTCTGACGAAAATGCTTCCTGTTGACGAGTTTCTCCCTGTCATGTACAACAAACATCCAGTGTAAGTGCCGCAATATCACTAAGAACAATGATTATCTCTTGCCATGCACTTATACAGTATATGCATTGTATTAGATTAGGCAAGTTAACTTTGTGGCCTCGAGGTAGGACTGGGTTGTATGACATAAAATGAAACCAAATTTTATCCCTATGGCTCGATAACAGTTTTTTATTAAATTTAATTTTGTCCTATTAAAAACTAAGAAAAATGTAAAAAGAAACAAATCTGGATTTTGCTATTAAGTTCCTTAAGACTTTTAAACATAGCAGTTTATCACAAATAATTGTCAAATTTCTTCCTCCACAGTCTAAACTCCAAAACACAAACTTCGACTGACAGACAGTCCGAAGATCACTGACAATTAGAAAGGACTGAATCTCAATCTCCATTAAAATTACAGAAAAAAAACATTGAAAAAATCAAGTACATAAGACCTGGGACAATCTTATACGGTATAATAATCCTCATCAAAAGGAAAGGCACATTGACTATAGTCCACTTGCTGGAGTCCGAAAGGTGTCAGAATTGGCTTCCTGGTGAATCACAGTCAGGTCATAACAAATTATCTTGGAGATTATATTATGCCTGAACCTCATGTATAAATGTTGTGCCTGATATTCCCTCCCACAGATCAGAGTACATGGAGCCCTTTGAGCCCCGGGACCTACACGCTTACTCAGCAGAGCCCCTTCTGGTGTATCCCACTCATTATACAGGTGAGCCGGGCTACATCAGCGACACAGAGACATCCGTGGTGTGGGACAATGAGACGGTCAAAACAGACTGGGACAGGGCTAAGTCCAGGAAGACTAAGGAGCAGGAGGAGCTCAGCTTTGAGGCACAAAACTCAGATGTGCTACAGTCAGAGCTGGAGAAGTGGAGCAAACGGGAGGAGCTGTGAAATATGCACATACAGAGAAAACAACAGAAATGTGAAGCTCAGACTGTGTGGAGGGGGTTGGAGAGAAATGCCTCAAATGCATAGCAATAAATGTGTCTATTGTGGAAAAAAGTGAATGTATTTTAGTTCAATACAAGTAAGGTTAACAAATATACAGTGTAAACTATACTATTTATTTCATACATAGAGTGAAATATGGTATCTGTTGTTCAGTAGTGATAATAATGCATTGGAATGTAGTGTATTATACTACATTATAACACACTACATTCAAATGTACCTAATATTTGGGGTACTGATAGTATATACATGCCAAGATCATAAAATATATATATATATATATATATATATATATATATATATATATATATATATATATATATATATATATATATATATATGTATACAGCTAATACTAATATTTCACACTAACTGCACTAAATCTGTGTTTTGCTTTACAGTGAACTACTGATTTTTTGAAGAATATAAGAAATTCAATTCATTATATTGCAATATGAAATCAACATTCCAAAGTATAAAAAAATTCAACAATATTCATATTTATTGACATTGCCCCTTTGTTTCTCCCATTGTGCCCCCACCCCCGTGACAGGACAGTGTTAGATATCATTTAACTCTTGACGAGTCAGCTTGAAGCACAGTTTTATTTATTGCCTTGGACGCAGAGCTCACTCCACGGTCTGACTGAAGCATACTTTTATTATTTTCATAATATTTCAGCCCAGACTCTTTCATTCTTCCTTTTAGGGTTTTTTGGCATAAATATTGTGCACAGTCAGAGTTGGAAGTACTTTGCATTCATTACTCCTATAAAACTCTCAACGATCGCACAATTTCACATTATCTATGTAATAGCTGCAATTTGAGGTTTAAAATGGAGTTCTAAATATGAAGAGAGCCCTTTACAATTCAGTGGCTCAATAAAGGTAAAGCTGTCAGCATCTTGTGTTGACCATATGGACTTTCTTTGTGTTTTTAATCGTGGCGGCACGGTGGCTGAGTGGCTAACACTCATGCCATGTGGTGGTCGGAGGGACCATTGGCGCCCCTTGGCTTGGCAGCCGCGCCTCCGTCAGTCTGCCCCAGGGCAACTGTGGCTATAACAGTATCTTACCACCACCGGGTATGGAGTGAATGAAGAATGCTCTGTAAAAAGTGCTGTGTAAAGCACTTTGGGGACATGTGTCTGTGTAAAGCGCTATATAAATAAACCTTACCTTACCTTTTAATCCAACTGTTGACTGGATGGAAAAGTAATAATTTATCCAAATCTCCTTTTATGCTAGTTCAAACAAAGAAACAATTTAACTGCACATTTAAATTCAAATAATCTGCCTTTTTATTTATTCATGAGGCTTTAAACTCAAATTCAGGCAATGTGTTATTTGAAATCTAGAGTTTGTCACAGTGTCAGTAATTAACTAATTTTAACATGTTTGTTGGCCATTTTATATTATTTTCTACATTTGTGTTCTTTCTACAAGAGAACTAATAAAACTTTTATAATGAATTGTCTCTAGGTTCATTTTCAAGTTAGGGTTCAATGCCGAGTAAACGATAATAAAAAGTTTTTAATTATTTTAAATCTTTTTAATTCTTTGCACTGATAAGAATACTACTACTGTTTTGTTTTTGTTTTTTGTATTTTCATGCATACATTTTAATTAGTGGTGAATACAGTAGTTTATATGCATGCTTCAATGGCTATCTCTACATTCACACAAAACCATCATCATAATTTGATTTCTGGAGAGATTACTTAAATGTCATGTACACAGACCTGATGTGAATAAGCAGATTTTTCTTTCTGATTGTTCACAGGTTCAGGTTTGGACAAGGAAAGTTATGCAAAAAGTGTATTAGAATTATTTTAAAATTTGTGCATTTTCTTCCAAATACAACAGTATCTACAGCTCTAAACATGTAAACATACCAAAAATCAGGTCTAATTATTGGGCTATTTGATTATTTATGTTATCTCATTTTTACTGGCCATATAAAAAGGGGAGGGGCAAATGTCTTTTTTTCATTCAGCACAATACATCATGTTGGGTCCATGTGTTTTTGTGCATCTCTGCCAACATTTGCGTTTGCATTGCCTGACTGTGTGTCCAGTTTGTTGTGTCAGTTAAGTGTTGCGTACACCATGTGCCACTGCACATGTCTGTGACTCAGACTAATCCTGTTAGAGCTGCCTTCACTGCTATACTTACCTCAGCCCTTGCTCAGATTAACCCGGGTATTTTCTGCAAGTGCCTCTCAGATCAATAGCCACTTTCTACAGTGGGACCTGCTGCACAATCAGACTCAAACTATTGACTTCCTTGGTTCATTTCCTTAAAGGTCTGCTGCCAAGCTCCCACACACTTTTGATAGCCGGATGTGTGCATTTATCATGAAGGGCCCTGGAGTAAAAATTTATTAGGGACACAGAATATGAAACAACCCTGTATTGGGCTCAGAATTGCCAGCAATCTTATGCTTTTTTCAGTTCAACATTCAGAAACAGAACAGAAAAATAAAATAAAAAACAAATCAAGCTACAGTAGTCTGGCTCTATATTGTAACGTAAGAGGATGTTCACACTATTGCCAAATGGATTTTTGAACATAATCTAACGCTTTATGGAGTAACATGTTAATAACATATAGATATTTTGACAATTTTGAATTTGGAGCAATTTTGGATTTTACAACGGTCTAACCCAGGGTTAGAAAAAGAAAATTATAACTAAGGTATGCTATATGACACCAAAGAACCATAAGCTTGTACAGTTTGTCCAAAACAACTCAAGTAATGAATTTTGCATTAATGTTTAATGTGTGATGTATTGAGCTGCCCAGCTGGTGTGGTGCAGAGGGTCAGAAGACCTCATTGTCCACATAAAACACTGTTGTCCGTCTCTTTGGAACCTCTTGACCCACATGTCAGTCCTACCTTGCAATCCAATTTGTCCCGTTTCCTGATCCCTCGTACTCTTTAAGTAATAAGATTGTCGAGGTTGAGCCTGAGTTTCTTGGCTCTGCACACACTCACATGAACACTCACACAGGGGACACCTCTGCCCTGCATTACGGCAGTGCCACACCTACACTGATCTGTAATCTCCCCCATGGACTGAACAAATTACACACACCCGCTCCAATGGCCACTAAAAGGTGCTTGCGAAATAGGAGACTTCACAGGATTTAAAAGAAAACGGTCTAAGTCGTGGACAGAGAGAGTGGGCCTGAACTCATAGGCACAATGAGTTAAAGAAGGAACAAGACCTAGACAAACCCGGTGGACAGGAGTTAAAGGTAAATACCACCACACAATAGAGAAGGATGGACAAGATTATAATGTTACTGAATGTATTATTGTTTTATTTATGTAAACAGTGAGACAAGGACTATAAATGCATTCCGTGTCCAACTACAGCATGTGAAATATGTACATCAAAAGACTACATAAATAATAACATTTATAATTACAGTAGAAATACACATGCATCAGTCTTGTCTAGGGATGGGACAATAAACAATATCTATATGTATCTATATCTATTTATATCTATTTCTCTCATGATAATTGTGATACTGAATAGTTCTATCACAGTAAATAATAAGATGTTGTTATATGTGTTATGTTATGACTCATATGTATGTTATTTCACAACTCTCCATGCAGCTCACATGTTCACATCCTGCTAAAACAATACAAGAGTATTTTTCCTGAAAATATCCATCTGTCATGTTACTGAACAATGGTTCAATATAGTGCTTAATGTGACAGGCCTATGTGTGATGATATAGTAATGAACAGAACATGGCTGTGCTGCTGGCATAAGCCAATACTTCAAGAGCTATCGATTAACATCAGAAGTAATCCAGATAATTGTGAAATAACTTCTCTAAATGTGCAGTGTGGGGTTTGACCTTTTGCTGGACTATAGTAAATCCTCCAGTTAGGCGCCCAAGATGCTGCTCAGTTTCAAACATTTTTCTTGCACAAGTTTCGAGTCCAGCGTCTCAAATAGATCTGGCACAGCTTAAAGCTACGCAGCCAAATCTCATTTGTGAGGTTATCGCTGTCAATTCTCAGCCCACAGCGTCTGCAGCGAAAGTGAAATACAGGCTGGGCACCACAGATAAAACCATTCTCTGAGCTGTTGTTATTTCTGATGCACAAATGCAATTCTCCTAGGTTTTGGCTTCTGAATTATATTAAATACATTTTATTTAACTATACCCTACTATACCCTCCTGTGGGCTCACCACCTGCAGAGGGGTTCATAGGGGGGGGTCAGGTGCTATGAGTATTGGGCAGCGTGCTGCCCCTGCGACCCAGCCGGATTAAGCGGGAGAAGATGGATGGATGGATGGATGGATGGATACCCTACTATACTTGGGATTATGCTAAAAGGCAAATATGACTTTAGACTATCCATGTTGCCAGAGAATCTATAACCTCAAGAAATAACAACCTAGGCTCAAGTCTACAGAAAATCATGCTTTTAAATGACTATGCATTATACATTTCTAAACACAAACTGTAGCTGTAACATGCACACCTCTGCTCTATGTTCTGAGCCTGATCAACCCTCCAGATGTTTGTTGCATCATCTTTGAAAAAGAAGGATTTACCAAGAGTATGAGATTGCTTTATTATAAAACCTGCAGCTGTTCTGAAAATAAGGCGGTAACAAGGTTTCTGTTTGGTGTTAGGCATTCAGAAATCCTACACTGATTACTTCTGACGTGAGCTATATGCACAATTGGATAGGACTGGAGGCCTATCTGTGAGGATGTTCCTGCTTAATTTTGTTAGACTTTGTCCATCCATCCATCCATCTTCTCCCGCTTAATCCGGCTGGGTCGCGGGGGGCAGTTTGCTGCCCAATACTCATAGCACCTGACCCCTTTATGAACCCCTCTGCAGGTGGTGAGCCCACAGGAGGGTGAACAACATGGTCCTTGATGTTAGTTCATAGGGGTAGACTTTGTACTTTTTGAAATGTACAACTCAAAACACAGGTCCAATCCCCTTCTTGTGTTCCTTTGTTTGGGATTATTTACTGAACATATTGTTAACATATTTGTGCTTGTGCTAAATGTCGATTCATTTTAATTTGGGGTGCCTTTACTGGAATAATGATTGCCATAGCAACGCCATTCAGCTCATTCCCTTCTGACGTTTGGAGATTTCTGTTTGGATATTGTAAGATATCCAGGATATTTCATAAAATAAGGTTGTTTAATATGTGCATTTGCAGAGAGAGAGAGAGTTAATACCACTATTATGTGAAATCTGCTATTTTAAGACACATTTTTGTTGCTGTGTAGAATTTACCCTGACAAGTGTTCTTCGCATATTTTGTCAGGCCTCTTCTTCTTGTTGTGATCTTATCTGGGATCATGGTGGACATGTTTTTGGAGCGAGTCCTGGTGGAAAACAACTGGGACCAGGATGAACTGAACACAGAGCGAGAGATCACTGGGATCCTGGAGAATCGCATTCTCATGTTGTTCTTTGCAGCAGCCGACAGCGCCAAGTGCCAGCAATTTGTGCCCATCCTTAACGACTTCTTCAAGAGGTTAAAGGATCCAGCCTACATTGAATACCCAAAACTGCTGGCTCTCATCTATATCAGGTTTGGTTTCCTCTCTTATATATTCTCTTATATCCGTTTATCTTGAATGACATAAAATACACAAAATCTACCTTTTTTCAGTGTGGACCAAACAGAAGAGCAGCAGGAGAGCTTTCTCAAAGAACTTCACAAAAAGACTCTGTTCTTGCCTTTTGAAGATCCATACAGACAGTGAGCATTTGACACAATAGATCTTTTAATTTGTAGTGAAAACTTGGTTAAGCAACAGGCTGTTTGAACAATTTGAACTTAATAGTATGTCTTGCATATGAATAAATGTGCCAAATCAAGTCACAATATGGCCCAGGAAAACTGCCATTTGCCTAAATGTGTCCAGACTGAGTAGTTTAAGTCAGTATGGGGCTATACTCTAATATATGTACTATATAATCTTATATCTGTAGAGCAGATGACTCTGAGGACTAAAAGTCCACATGCTGGGGATGTTGAAGTATTGACATATATATCCTCTCTCACAGGGAACTACAGGCCATGTTTAAGATTACAGAAGTACCAACAGTGGTGGTTCTTCGCCCTGATTGCTCTGTTCTTTCTCCAAATGCGGTACAAGAAATTCAACAGTACGGCTGTGACTGTTTCAGTAACTGGCAGGAATCTGCAGGTATAGTGGAGAGGAGCTTCATGCTGAATGAGGAGTTTGACAACCTCAATTTACGCACAGCCACTGACCCTGTGAGACGGCTCAAGTACAAGACAGAGGACGACAAGAGGAAGAAGAGATGGTGGAAACCATGGACCAAAGGCAGAGCACAGGATGAGGAGGAAGAACCGGACAGAGCCTGGAACACAATGAGAAAAGATGGAGATAATAAAGGAAGGTGGAGATTCCTTTAAAGACATGCTCTGACATTCTCCTTTGTTCAACAAACTTTGTTGGTCCGACATTATGCTGATATTTTCTTTAGCTTAAACCTTGTGGTCATCCAGGATGCTCCTTTTTGTTTCTAAAGTTCATCTATTGTCAGACTCTTTTTTGTATTAACAGATCTGGACAGTGTGGCCTTTAGTAGTTTACAAAGTAAGCTTTTCTAACTCATGCTTTATGATGAATGATGCAAAATGTAGGAGCTTTAAGCCCAATATTTAGATTTGTTACATTACACCACTAGAGGGTTTAGTGAGCTACACCAGTATTACAATGCTAGGATAAAAAATTGAAGTATCATGGATTGATTCATCAAATCTCTTACATCATGCTCTTATGCCCCCTAAGTACAAGAATAAAACTGCTGTGTTCACTTTGAAGTGAATTATTTCAAAGTCTGGTAATGGCAGATATTGTGATGTTGTAGTACATAAGTGCTGGCACTTACTCTGCTCTCTTTAGTAGGTTTTATGTGTAAATTACATGAACCATATTCAACACTATGTGTCAAGTTGATATTGTTTATTATGTATGTATTTGTCCAGCCTGGTGATGATATCATGGGTAATTTTGTTTTCAGTATTTGCATCTCAGTCAATACAAATTATTATTTAGTTTGCATCTGCACATGTGAGCAGTGAATAGGTCCACACCCGTATATGACAAAAGTTTCCTGTGCTGTTCATTGGTGAGTAAGAAATAAAGGTCTCACTGTGACTGGCCTTTTGTCTTTAAATTAATAATTGACTCATTTACACTGCTACTCATGAGCCCTGATAAGTACAAGCTGTGAGGACTGTATGTGCCCGTCCCGCTGTCACCTTGTCTCTCAATCTCTCCTCACAAACACACACATGCATGCACTCACACACACACACACACACACACACTCACAGAGGCATCACAAGCAGCATGGAGAAAAGCTGTGGCTAGTGAACAAATCAAAACATGAAGTGACCGCCTTGTTAGTGAGTCTTGTACGATTCACAAAGAGTTGAGACAGACACATCTTTTTCCTGTTGGATTTGCTGCTGCCACAAACGGAGATAACATCTGAGGTAAGCACATTTAGGATTACAGGATTCGATAGTACGCTAGGTATGTTCATAAGCAGAACACTAAAACAAATCTACTAATTTTTACGTTATAGTTGTTTCTTTCACATTTGACGCTAAATACCAATAAAAACACAGTACCTCTCCTAAGATCTACATTGTATAGTGTATGATGTTAAGATAAATGAACAATGAGAGCAATTACTGGGAATCCTCTGTTCATTAGACTATAGCTAGTAAATTCCTAAATTGCCAAATTGTGTCGTGTAGCACTATGGATGCAAATAGCCCTTTTCTTTCATTTCTAGGGACATAAAGAAAAATACTTGTGACCTTAGGCTTGTCACCTCAATCAAGCATAACTTTAACTGCATAGCCCAGTATACAAGCATTATTTATCAGGTCCAGCTTTAACTTCTTTGGGAATTTTGTTACACAGGGTTATCTGTTGAATAAGCACCCTCCCCAAATACAACAGCTATTACTGGTTGTAGCTTTGGAGATACTAGCCCACTGTAGTTGCTCATGTAGCAGAGCGCTTTGATCCTAGCTCCAACTAGTAGATATGGTTTTATCATATATTTTGGACACTTCACCCATCAAAGTATGGTGTGTGAGTGAGTATGTGATTTGTGGTGGTTGTTGAGGACCTCTGGCAAGTTTGGCAGCCAATTTCCATCTCAACAGTGAGGGTAAATCGTATGGTCATAATGCTATGCCTAATGAGTTATTTTCCCATCATATCATTCCATACTAGAGACCAGTGATCATGGTGGACCTGTTTATAGACCGGGTCTTGGTTACAAACAACAGAGACCAGGACAAACTGGACACAGAGCGGGAAATTGTGAATCGTCTGCAGAACCGCATCCTGCTGCTGTTCTTTGGTTCAGCAGCGTGTGACAGGTGCCAGGAGTTTGCTCCAGCGCTCAGCGACTTCTACAAACGACTCACAGACGACTTCTATGTGGAGCGCTCGTCTCAACTGGTCCTGGTCTACATCAGGTTTAACAACCACCTCGACAGATCATATCTATTATGTATGACTGACTAGAACTCTCTGAGATTTCACATGTCTCTATTGGACAGTAGTGCATTTGGGCATTAGTAATATATGTGATTCTGTTATGTCATGTAATTTTACTACTACTATGTCTAACCTTTTGTTATCTTGTTCTTAAATATTACATTTTAATTGTTGATCAAATATATTTTCATTCAGTTCAGTTAAAGACTTTGAACTCCTTAAAGAGAATAGCATCACATGCGTGACATTGTCCAATGTATTCAAAAACATTTTTTCAGCATGGACCAGTCAGAGGACGACCAGGACAGCTTCCTCCAAGAGCTGCCCAAGAAATGCTTGTTTCTGGCCTACGAGGACCCCTACAGGAGGTGAGTGTGATTGGTCAAAGCTGTGTGCCCAATCTGCTGGTGACTGAACGCAATGCAAATACATTTTAGTGTAAGGGTAAATTAACTCTATATACAAATATGAATCTCCACAGGGAGTTGGAAGCCATGTTTAAAATAAAGGAGGTGCCCACAGTGGTTGTCCTACGCCCCGACGGCTCTGTACTTATCCCAAATGCAGTGGAGGAGATACTGCACTTGGGTCCAGGCTGCTTCAAGAACTGGCAGGAGGCAGCAGAAATCATTGACAGAAACTTTATGATCAGTGACGACATCAGTGAGAAGTCAATGAGGAGCCTGACTGACCCTGTGAGGAGACTCAAGTACAAGGTGGAAAACAAGAAGAAGAAGAAGAGTGGAAGATGGGGAAGGAGAAAAGATGCAGAAGCGGATGGAGGAGGAGGAGATGGTGGAGCAGAGTCACCTTGGTGACAGAGGCCAAGAAAATAGCACATTATTAGTGACTGAAGAGGTCCCTAACGCTGCAGTAATTGGTCTTTTAAACAGATGTGAGAAGGTCATGAAGCTTCTCCAAAGGACTCAAAGGCATAGGCCATATTTAATGCAACAAAATAGCTTAATCTGTCATAAAATCATTGTACTGCTATAGAGTAAAGAAGTCAAGGGGATAAATGTATGGAATTTAATAAGGAAATGTTGCTGCTTTCACAGATTTTACATTTACTTAGGGCCTATATTTGGAGTTGCTTTAAGTAAAGCAAAGTAAAAGGCAAAGCAAAGGGCATCAGTAAAATACTAGTCGATTTGCTAACATCCCAACAAGAAATGTGATTTGTGAACATTTCTTGTAAATGAAAATGTTCTTTGCAAACACTGGTTTAAAGAAGAGAAATGTCAGAGAGAGAGATGTGTCTTTTAACAGCTCTGCTTCTCACTGTGTCTGTCTCACTGCTGTAGCCTCAGAGAAGAGGATAGATGTGCCAACATCTAATAAAATAATGTAACAGGAATGGTGAATGCTGCTAACCGTTGCTGACCCCGGTTTATATGCTGTTTTTAGTCTCTGAATGCTGCCAAGAAAGTCGTCATGCCAAGGTTAGGTCTGATCCAAGTCTGGCTATTACAGCCTGTTTTATGGCCCCCAAGGATATAATTCAACCATTTACTGATTTTTTATCACTACTCCCTAATGTGGGTCATACATGAACATATATACAGTCAAAAGCATGAACCCACCAATTATGAATTACTATTAATTTTTTTTTTTTTTTTAGGTTTTCTTAAATGTTTTTGAAGGTGCAGTCCTCTTTATTGTCTATAGGCAATCAGAAGTGTTTAAAAGAGTTTCTGACTCTAAACAACACTGAGTATGAGTCATTTTCCTTGACACTAAAGATGATGTATCCTCCTTGCATATGTAACCTGCTTTGTGCAGTCAGACTAATTAGTATGCAGAAGGTGATATCTCAGAGAGGGTTTGGTTCCTTTAACAGATGTGTCTATAAACAGCAATAGTGGCTGCCAAAGTGGTAACAAATGATCAGATCAGGGGTGAAGAAAGGAGGAGGCATCTGATTGACAACAGGGATTTAAACTGTGACAAGGTGATGTACATCACAGTCTGATGCCATAAACACACTTTATGACAGTCTCCAGTCCTGACAAATTCAATATTAGAATGTGCAATGCCTTTCCTTCTTTGGTGGCACATAAAATATTACAATTACAGATTTTGATCAAATGTTTCTTTTATGCCAATGAAAAGTATGTGGACCAGGTATAATAGATTGTATTTTGGGGATTATAAAAATACTCTAGTAATTGTGCATTTATCAAAATCATCCTTCAACACTTAAAGTGTTGACAGGGCTTTAAGGACAATAGGCATAACACCCATATCTACTTGATCCCTGCCAGAAAGAAGATTAAGATGGAGGAAACTTGCACTGTGCTGACAGGTGAGGGGAGCTGGATTGAAGTATCCGAGGTGAGCAGCAGACACGGCCAAATCAACATAGCCTCAACTTATTCCACGGCTCTTTCGTGCAAACACAGCAGCTTATAGTTGCTCACTCAGACAAACCCTGATAATATAGACGAGGCTCTGCCTCACTCTCGTTTTTCTGCCTCCCTCGCTCTACATGCAAGCGCCGCACACACACGCGCATACGCACACAAGTTGCGCGCTCTCGAGTGCAGAACGCGCAACAAGCGGGACTAGCGGATGGAGAGAGAGGGAGGGAGGGAGAGAGAAAGCAGAGAGGGACGGATGCAAGGCGAGGCCAGAAGCAAGAACCCGTATCTCTAGACCTCAGTCAGTGCTTTTGTCCTTTAATTATTTTCATCTTTATAATTTATTGCAGCGCCTTTGTCTGTTCTGGCTGAAAAATCCGCGGCTCATCTATCCTGATGTGCTGCGCCTTATCACGATTCTTCAAGGATATGGGGATCACGTCGACGCGCTTTTGCCGTTTACTGCATGGATGTAAGAGCACGAGCGCGTAGAACACCAACAATGGGCAAGTCCAAATGAGACCTATCGATGCACAATGCGCGCCTTCTACCCTAATTAGCATTGTTCGTTGTATTTTCATTTCTCGTCGTATGCACCGGAGCTATACCAGGCCCGCATCATCTCTGGGCATGAAACCCGTGGGAATTGTGATACCAACGTGACGCACGGTCACACATCGCAGCAGGGAAGACATCGAGCCTCGACAGGACGCGAAGGGAGGGCTACTGTAAACTGGAAAGAGAACGCCCAGTTGTTGTCGCTAATGACCGCCTCATAGTGACTGCCTTGCCCGTCTGAAGACCCACGTACCGAGCCACCGCCGTTTGATATTGAATATTTGATTCATATTTCATGCATCTGGAGGAGAGGGAGGAGGACGGAAGATGAGTGGGTGAGGGCGCGGACGCTCGAGACGGCATGCGGGAGACGCAGTGAGAGAGCAGCACGAGGAAGAGGAGGAGGGAAACCGGAGGACTGAGGGTAAGATATGGATATAGGCTATGAGGATGCACCCCGCCCCTCTTGTACGTATCCTTCTCCACTTGTGCACGTACATGATCAATGCTTGGGAAGACAGCTGAGGTGCCCTGCGTCCTTTGCTGCTGCTGTTGTCAAGGGCCATTTGATCAGTCAGGGCCAGGGATGTGATGTGCTCCTCTGCATGGGCCTTATCAAGGGTAGACATTTACTTATTTTACTTAGCTTAGGCAGCAAGACAGGAGACAATTACAATGTTCAGCATCAAAATACAGAGATAATTGTGTACGCCTACTCAATTGTTAAAAGCCAATGATGAAAGAGCGGCTGGTAGCCTCATTATAGTGGTGTGCATAGGCATCACATGCTAGAAAAATTACTTAATGTTGACTTTCTATGGTTTAAATCCTATGTTTCTGCAAAGATAGACAATGTCTGTCTTGTTTGACCCATGAATTACAGCATAGATACTTGTTCTACCATTTAGTTATCTCAATTTCAGTTCATTTTACATAATGAGCTATCTCATACCGTTTTATAAAGTATCTAGAAATGGAAGCATTTTTGTCTGATGCCAATAAGATAGACACTAGATGACACCATATGCGACTGGGATGGGCAATATGATCTTAAATCAATAACATTATTAATTTAATATTTTGCATTTACACAATCTTATTTTTTTGTTTTCTAGCTTCTATGATTTATATAAATGGGATCATAGTTTATTATCCTTATGCATGCTTGTCATAATATGATGTTGATTTGGGGAAATTAAATTAAGTGGTTACTAGAGGTGTACTAAATCACAAACCTCAGCTACACGACCTATTGCAGCTCAGTATACAATACTGGTGCTATTAAACAGAGTCACTATGAGTGAGTGTAAGGCGTATGAAATATTAATGTGCACGTGATAAGCCACAGAGCATTGAGAAAAGTGGCCTAATAATCCAGGGTGTCCCACAACGCCATACGAGACAGGGTAGTCTCAGGTGGATCTAATGTTGATTATTGAGCAGTTTTTGTGTTTGTTTTTTTGTTGTTGTTGTTGCGGCATCTGTGTTGCCCCAGCTGCAGTGAGATTAGGTGTAAGTCTGGACTCACATATAAAGGCCTCCATCGCTTGCTTTCGTTTGCTTTGCTGATTCACCGCGGATGGGAACCTGAGCGGAAAGAGAGACTGGAGTGAGAGTCTGCTATCAATATTTTAGAGAGGCGAAGAGAGGACTGGGTCAGTGGAGGAGGACAGACGGGAGACATGGGACAGTGGTTGTGGAGAGGATGAATGCCACAGTCAAGGTTTGGATTTGAATTTTGAGGCAACTGGGTAAACTGAATTTGTGTCTATGCTGTTGTGGCCAGTATGCTACAACTAACACATATTTAAAGGTATAATTAAATAAAAATTATGAAAAAGAATAGTTATTGTCCTAAATCTCCCAAATTCACATGTTGGATTATTTGATTTGACTGACAAGACACATGGTGCACAGGTCAATGCATCAAAGTCCCAGGTAGATTTACCTCCACCCCATACATTATATTATATGGAAAAAGTCTTCTTGGCACATTGCAGGTTGGCATAGCCCACTGGGATGTCTGAAAAAGGCAACAGCTGGGTCTTAAAATGTGGTTGTGTGGGGCTCATGTATTATTCATGCATACAGATATGGGCAACTCATTGAGATTATATTGAACAACGAAAGTGCTCCGTCTAATTTTCAATGCTATACAAAAACACATGAATAATTGTTATGATACCCAATATATTTGTGAGAAATTAACTATTTTGTATATTAATAACAAGCAGCTGCATGCAGCTAGCTAGCTAGGCGTAGAAAGAGTTGGGATCAAAAGGGTCGAAAAATAAAAATCCTAGAGCAGTCTGTAATGTTACTAAAGTGAAGTATAGATAAAAATGGAGAAAAGAAGATAGTTAACCCTGTTGCACTCACACATACGGTAAAGAGCCCTCTCACTCACGCGCGCTACGCTCTTTTACGCACAGCGACGACGCCACACGTGAGCGCGTCAGGACAGCGGCACCTCTCCACAAATCTAAAAAAATGTACAAAAACAATGTTGTAAGTCAGAAGATGTTACTTAGCGACTATTGTCATTAAAGGCTGTTTTAATGCTAGTAAACATTACTGGTGTTTCTTCACCTCTTCCGATTGTTAGTTAAAGACATGGAACAAGAAAATGTTAAATAAAACGATGAACTAATTTGAAATCGCCTGTATCAATTAAGGCTGTCGATGTAGGCTTGAATAGGTATAACCAGCATTAGTTTGTTCTCAATCATTTTTGGAGATGGCGGGTTAGATTAAGATAATGTTGCGCAGCGAGATTATCGTAGTATCGAGTGAAGAATTTAATTCAGAGCGTTACATCAATCTGGCATGGGCTTTAAGATTAGGTTATAGCCTACAGTTTTATAAATTCACTCACGCTTGGTAGGTTAGGACTGAATAAGTGTAGTTTAAAACATAGTGCCAAAACAGAGAAAGAATAATGATGATCTTTAATCAGTCAGTTTCCACTTTCCTTTTGCAATTTGGTAATTTCAGGGATTCAAATGGAAGAAATCTGACTTTCTACTTGAAACGGGACTAATTTCTGTCATCATTTTAGGCTTTGATTACTGTACAATAACTTGAACTTGGCCTTACACTCTCTGTCACTACACAGTCCCTCTCTGGAACTCCTAATTGATTGACAGAGTGTGACACCTCTGTTCCCCAGAGTCAGGAATCGACCAGACAAACATGGAGGCTCTAAAACCCCATAAGTGCTTTGACTGCAGCAGGTATGCACACCCTGGGGACCTGCTTAAAACACACTCTCCGGCAACAGTCATACCTTTCTCATGTTCAGGTGTTGAGGGACAACTACGTGATAGGGCTGTAACTGATGGGCCTCAACTGTAATTGGAAAGTGACTAATAATTCTAATAATAATAATAATAATAATAATAATAATGATTCTAATAAACTGATAAGCTCCAATTTTACTCAAATTCCCAACCAATATTAAAACAATTGCTGAAATGATTCACCAGACCTGAGAATGAGACTATGTAGAACAGATTAATTAACCATAAAACAAACCTTCAAACAAATTACTTCATGAGCTGATAATTTGACAAATATACTACACAAAGACACGTCTGCACTGCAGCCTTCTCAAAACAGTGGAGCAACAGAGGATTCTTCTTTCTATAAAAATCCACTGTACTGAGCCATGTTCTGCTCCAGGAAACACAGACAATGCAACACATTAGATTTCTGAATGTATATTGATTTTTGCAAATGTAATATTACAAGTATTTTATTGTATTTTTAAAAGCACTGCGTGATTAAATGACCAGTGCTCTTGCACTGTGAGGGTAAAGAAACAAAAATCTATAAAATATGATTAGTCATAGCTACAGCTTCAGACTGGTTAACTGGTACTGTACACTTTGACTACAGAGATCATGCTGCAGAAATATTTTGTCATTTTATTTCCCTACATATAAGGTTGGGGCTTTTGGTGAAAAAACTATCCAATGCAAGCAAGAGGCATTATTATACATAAGAGGATTATGTAGAGGCTATACAGTAATCTCCAGTTTCACATCCTAATAATAACAATTTATATATTTTTTGAACGTTTAGTTTTATGACGGATTCCTGCTGGTTGAATATGAATCAGATAAGTTACCTACTTTTGACACTGGATGCTTTCTGTTGTAACTATACTGGAGCAAGAGTCATCATATGAGTTAATTATGATAACAGAAGATGGACATGGCCTATGCATTCAATCCAATCCATCAGATACAGGAAGGCATCTTCCTAAATACCAGCATCCTAATGCCAATTTCACCTCTAGTTTGCATTAGGTAAGATGTAAAGTCAAAGGTTTTTATGATTGAGACAGTTCAGGAATAACACTAAATGATGTAGGAAATGAGAAAGAATTTGTGAAATTAATGAAAAAAGGTCATATTAACAGACCTTTCACAAACCTAACATCAATTAATGGAAAAAATGATAACCACAATAAAAGATTACAAAATGAAGCGTTAGTTGCAGCAGCTCTACACTTCAAATGTTCCATAATTAGCATGTAGATAATGCATACAGTTACATTGTGTAATCCATTTTTCTCCAGGCCTTGTTCACATGCACTCGCTCTGACTGGGATCCTGCTCATCCAAGTAGGCCGTTGTTTGGCCTGGGGCTGGATTTTGGTTTGAGGCTGGGAGCATGGTGCTGCGATCAGGGGTGTGTGGCTTTGTCAGGGCCCATCAGTGTCCTTGCTCTACTTTCATGCACTCTCCAGGCTGTGTGTGTGTGTCTGTGTGCAGAAGGCAGGAGTAGAAGGGGGTTGGAGCAAAAGAACATGCTGCCATAAGGGTTTTGGAGATGACACTGTGCGTAGTTGCAAGTCTATGTATCTATTATGAATGGGTTTGTTTACATGCGTGGTCCTGGGGCATTTATTACCTCTTGTTGGTTCAGTGGACCTAAAGAAAAAGACAGAGGTCTCCGTTTTTCTTGTACTCAGCTGCTTTCGCTTGTGTGTGCATGATGTGTGTAAGCGTCTTTGAATGGATGCTGGACATTTGTTGAAGAGTGACCCAAATCTGCCGGTCACCATTACCTAACAAGAAGACAAAGCAAATGCATATGAGCAAAAATAAAAATGATGCCTGTGCACATATGGACATGGACAAAAATATACAGGCCAGCTGGAGGTGGTACTGTAAGGAAAGAAAAGAAGAATCAAGTCACAACAATAACCGAATGAATTACTGTTTGTGGCAATGGTTAAGTAAATGAGTTTCTGACATTGCAGTTTTGGTCCAGTGTCATTAAGCTCTTGCTTTAGTCATGACCTCTTAGCTCTTAGAAAACATTGTTAGCTGGACATATTTATAATACTAGCCTTTCCGGTGAACTATGACAAACTAAACATATTAATTGGTGTTTCAACAGTAGCCATCTGGATAATGTCTTGTGAAATAGAGATGTTTTAGCTGTTATCTGGAGGCCATGTCCATTCTGAAGGTATACTGGGCTTAGGAGCCTCTAAAGCCCTAAGGGAGGAGTTATACCCTTCTCCTTAGGGTAGTATCAGTTCCTCATGGCAGTTCTGTCCTATTGAAAACCTTTTCTACCATGGACCACTCCTGGACAAATGAGGGATCACATAGACTAAAGTCTTAATACTTCATCTAAAATGTTCAATTAACTACTTTAAATTAATTTGAGCTCATTTCGTCTCGCCCTGATACAGAGCGAGGCTATAAAATGACAGATGTAGGCTACATGTTGTTCAGCTGCTTCTATGTGCAAGAGTTCAGTCTGTGCTATTGAGGATACTGCCTGTAATGTTTTCCTTATTCAGCCTGTACATCCCGTTATGTTATGTTCCTCGTAAAACCTCCACGACGCAGCGCTGGCCCCCAGATCACCCGCGCGCGCACTGTACTGTTTACCTCATTACCCCTGCCAGGCAAAGGGCTCATCTCCACGCACCATCATTTATTCAACATTACTGGGAAGTGGTCTAGTACGGCGCTAGCCCGGCACTCTCTCCTCCTCGCCCCTTCTGTGTGTGCGTGTGTTGTCCGCGCTCTCACGGGTCAGAGATGCCGGTTTCGCTGCTGGCTAATTAAGGACGTAAAACACGTTCCTCCGCCCGCGTGCGCTCTCACTCGGAGCCGCGCGCGGACACACGTGTCGCTGTCTCCTCGGCTGCACTGTGCTTTAGCCTGTCGCCATGGTAACAGCAGATTGAGGGACTTTAGCGTAGAGACGATTGTTCAATATGTGGCAGTCGAGGGGTAGACACTTAGAGTTGCAGCAACGCCACCCCAAATCTAGTTTGGGGAAATAGAAGTGTAGGTCTAAGGCACACAGGTAAGTATATCAAAATGCGAGAGCCACGTTCCATAAATTACAAAAGGCTTTATTTGGCATTTCGTTTAAAAAGAGAACACATTTTTTATTCAAATAAAAGTAACTATACTAATTAAAACCAGTAAAACAGTGAAGAAAAACCCAAAACAGTGACAGTGGGACAGTGAAGCAGAATACAGGAGAAATAAAAAACGCAAAGCCGAGCAGGAAAAGGCAAAGCAAAGCACAAAAAGGCGAAGCAAAGCAGCAGACACGGCGTGCCCAGTACCACTGCTGACCGCTCCTGACACCTGAAACAAACTGGTGGTTAGGCGTTTAAAGGTAAATTCTGTCGGTACACTGGAATTGCACCACGAGTGCATACCGCTAATGAAAATGTGAGCGCGATCCCAGGGTGGACAGCTGGGATCCCGGCTTAACGCAGCCCACTTTGAGTTTGGGTTGACTGGTGCAACACGGATGGAAAGGCGCAGGACTGTGTGCAGAAGTCCTGACACGGCGAATGCAGCCGAGCAGCGGGGCTATGAGGGACAGATACATTAGAATTTGGGAACTATATGAATGAAACGGTAGTAAGGGGCGTTTACCTGTCGCGGCAGATGAGGACGCGCGGTGGCGTGCGCGTGGCCCAAGCAATACGGAGGCGACCAGGACACAAACTACGGGGAAACAGTAACTGTGACAACTGGGATATGGTTGGGACTAAAACGGGACCAATAAAACGGTACTAATAGGCATTCCTTACCTCACCGAAGCCTAGACACACGAATGCACTGTTAAAGCGCGTTTCAAAAGGGAGCAGAGCGGTGCCGGACGCGCAGTCAACGGCGGCACTAAAAGACCAGGAATTAATAATTTACTTATTTTCATGAATGGGGCCAAAGGACGAGAATGTTACCTGGTCGTGGAGGACAGAGCAGCCTACACGGAGACCCGGAAATGCGTGTGGGCAAAAGGGGGAGCAACGAGAAAGGGAGCGCTTATAAAGCCCACCAGCCCGCGCCGCGGGGAACCAGGTGAGCGCATTTACGTCATAGGCCTCAATAGCCGTCTTACCACAAATAGTTATCTCGGTTTCTCTCTCCGCCATTGTGCCACTCCGCTGCCGCGCCATCACAGCCCGCGCTTTTTTTCACGTGCCACTTCTATTGTCTGGAGATATGTGCAGAATAGCCAAAACTAGTAACATGCATTATTGCTTTTTTTAAACAAGACACAGTACATCTAATTTATACATTTATAAGACCAACAGACCTGTTATGAGACACCTACTGAAGTAACAAGGCTCATTGTGTTAAATGGTAATAAAAGTAACCATGGAACAGCAAGGACATAACTACAAATATTATCCTTTTTATGGTACAGACCAGACCTGGGCATTTTACAGCTCCCAGGGCACATACGACCCTTTGGTTGACTCTGAATTACAAAATAAACATATTTTAAGATTTTACCTCATGATGGACTAAAGCTGCATTGCTTTTATTTATTTATTTTTTAAAATGTTTTTTTCATAGTTTAGTCATGAAATACATCCATACCAGACGTACCAGCTTGTCAAAACAATGCTATTTTGTGCTTTTTAGAAAGAAATACAATTAATTATAAAGAATTGCCACATGAATTGCCATTGGTGTTCTGGGCATGTCCCACCGGTAGGAGGCGCCGGGGAAGAACCAGGACACAAGGGACTATGTCACTAGACTATGTCACGCGACCCTGCCCCGGATAAGCGGAAGAAGATGGATGAATGGAGAATTGCCACAATATTTTCTGTTTCTCATGTGGTCCCATGGAAAAAATAATTGCCCTGGTATAGATAATAAGTTACATTTTCTTGACTTTCTGATTTATTCCATATTGATAGACCTGTATGTTTTAATTTTAGACCTGTAGGCCTTCTGGACATCAGTCAGAAGCATGATGCAACACTGTCTTGTACATCATTGTGGCTATTGTAGGAATAAAATGTTTGACAGTTGAGAAGTTAAAGGGCCAGTTTCATGTTGAACCATAGCAGAGGAAATATGGGGGGAAATGATTTGAAATGATGTCCAACAGTCCAACATTTCCAGGAGCATTAACCTTAGAGAAAAGACATTTGTGTGAACTGCTAAACTGATACAAGAATCTCATGCATCAGCTACAAAGATAGCAGGTTTTATACACAGCCACATAAGGCAGTATATAAGAAGACAGATATATTTTGATTGCGTTGCAAATTTTTTAGTCATTCAAATTTTGATTCATCTCATTAATCTTGGAGTCCTAGATCACCCGTGTCTAGGCATGGGGAGGACATCCTTCTCTCTCTTCATTGCATCACTCAGCTCTTTACCTGTTTTTACATGGTTGCTGTACATGCATCACATTAAGTTCTGTTATTTATCTCACTGTTTCTCTGTGCTCTCTTCATAGGCTCTCCTAACGTGGCGGTCGCTGCGACGTCATAACCCTTCCCAACCAACATGGCTTCGTCCGTGTGGTTCCTGGGAGCTTGTGTGCTCATGTTGTCTCACATTGTCCCATTTGGTCAAGGTAAGATAATGCATTATGATCTTTAAAAGGCCTATATTATGCTATTTTCTGATCTATGCTACAATGTTGTTTCCTCATTAATATCTAGAGTTGTATTTTGTTTCATTAATTTTTAAAGCAGACCTTTTCACCATGTTATAGTTATTTCTCCTCACAACCTACTCACCCGAAGTTGCATTTTGAGGGAGTCATGCATTCATCTTTGAGCAATCTTTAATTCCTTAGTGTTAAGATGCCATATTGCTGATCAATCCCTGTTTTCACCGCCACCAGAATACACCCATTTCTCTCTTCTTATTTCATTCTCCAATTTTATTATCTTAACTGGTGATAGGTGTAGGATTCGGCAGCGTTCTGTGTCATTTTGGTACAATTTAAAAAACATCCACTGCTTGCTGCTATCTTTTTTGTGATGACGTTGTGGCAACATCAGCTCCCATCAGGCACCCCATTTTTTGTTTTTAAGTCATTTGTTTCTTTTATTAAGTCCATTTAGATGAATATTGCGATTTAATATGTGCAAATTATGACATAAGGATCCAGAGTGTCAGTGATTAGTTATATAGCAGACACAAGCACAACAGGTCTCTTTAACACACAGATCCTTTTAGGCTGAGTTCTTCTTTCAACCAGAAAACGCTTTGATGTCATGTGGTAATATTTTGAGACGCTCAACTTTTAAAATCCATATATCCTCACTAGATTCATTTGTGTGTGGAATTTGATTTGATTTGTGCAATCCTGTATTGTTCTCCGTTTGAGGCTTGAATGCTTAGAAAATTTCTGTTTTGACCTACACCACTTATCTCCGCCAACTGCCTTCATTATATATGATTACTGAAAAATGTCACATAGCCATTTTCGACAATAAAAACAAGCACATGAAAATCCACTGCTGCTTGCTATTACTGTGAAATGTAATTAGATAGGTGTGGCAAATTGAACAGGAAGTTGATGGGCACATTAGATTATAAAGATCTATGATTTTAGATAAACATTACAATGTAAAAGTAACAAAAATGTTAAGCATTTACTTATTTTGCTGTTTAATACTAAATACCCCTAAAAATATGCTTTCTTTAAGCGTTTGATAGCATTTAAAATGCAAGTTAAAATGACGAATTAAAACCATAAAGAAGTAAAGAAGTAAAATTATCTACCTGGATAAGAAAAACAAAACAAATAATAAAATAAATCATATGTTAAAAATTGATAGTCATTTTAATTGTCAAGTGAAATCCACTCAAATCAAGTCAAATCTTCTTTATTTGAGCAACTGGAACTTATTCAGATATTACGTTTTGTAATGCATACAAATCTAGACCTGTAGTGAAAAATGTAAAAATGAAGCCAGTGTATGACTATAATAAGTCACAGGTTATAAGTCACAGTTGCCAGGACAATCTTTATGGAACGCTTTGACCCACATAAACAAAGATTAGTGGCACATTTTAAGTGAGCAGTTTGCCAAATTGAGTATTTCAGTAGTTAATCAACAATCTGTCATTCAGTGTCGCAGACAGTTACAGCAGCCCCACAAAGATTACAGCAGTGTGTTAAACCAAGCTTTAATCTGCTAAACCGTAATGCTCAATGTAGAAAACCAGATTAAGGTGAAAGTAATATGATTTTCTCCTGTTACTCTGCCTTATATGGATTATTATGGCAGTCAGGTACATTCAAGCTCACGCTACTCAGTTCTTCACTGATTTATGTCAAGGAAGAATAGAAAATCTCACAACTTCAGATTGTTTTCAGCAAGGCTCTGACAGAAATACAGCCTTTATCTGTTTCTGTGTCTTTAAAATAGCAGATATTGTGTTGTAACGTTGTATCACATCAAACAGAGGTGTCACAACCAAGGTGCTATGGGATTTAACTCACACTGTTTTTACATCTGGGAATGCTTTCAGTGTCAGCCTTCACACAAGCAGCATGTTCACACACATTTGTGTGTTAAATATCACAATTACACAAAAGTGACATGTGAACAGGACATTATGCTTACATTCAGGCTACTTAGATGAATAACCCCTTTTAAGCAGTAACAAAGCATTAGTATGACAGTAATATTTAATGGAATAAAATAACACAATAACCAAATTAGTACAAACTGTATTTTATTTATTTTATTTAACCTTTATTTTACCAGGTAGGTCGGTTGAGAACCAATTCTCATTTTCAACGATGACCTGGGTGTATGAGATTACTGAAACACCAAACATTGTTGTTTATATTGCAACTATTTATTATGTTAATGCCTTAAATCAGAATTTAATCCTTAACAAATTTGTTAATGTGTGAGCAATTCATAACTAAAGTCTTCAAAGAAAATAATATTTTGATCATATTTTATATAATAATAATATGCATAAATTCCACCAAAGACGGCATCAGCGTTCTTTTTCTTTCGGCTCACAGCTGCCATGTCGCGGGCTGCAATGCCGTTTGGGCTGCTCCGCAGGGAGTTGGCTTGTGAGGGCTACCCTATAGAGCTGCGGTGCCCAGGAAGTGATGTAGTGATGGTGGAGACGGCAAACTACGGACGAACGGATGACAAGATCTGTGATGCAGAGCCCTTTCAGATGGAGAATACTCAGTGTTACCTTCCAGACGCTCTCAAGATCATGGCCCAGAGGTGAGAGCTCCATTCAAGATTTGACAGAGCTTTACTCAATGATACTTGCATTACTTTTTACTTGTATATTATATCCTGGCGTTTCTTGGCTACACATTAATTTCACCATTATAGTATAATACAGTTATGTAATTACATCTACTTTCTCAGATATCAATCTACAGTGTAGACCGCATCGGCCAAGTTTATAAGCCAGGGCATTTTACACATACACACTGGAAACAGTGAGTCAATCAATGAAGGCTACTGTAGTACATACATGTAGCTTTGCATCAGGCTCGAGCTTGTCCTGTAAGTTGTGTGTGTGTTTGTGTGTGTATCTGTGTGGGCTACTAGCTCCGACTGAGTGTGAGTGGTTGGCTGCACCATTAGTGATGTACTCAGCAGTGTTTTCCTAGAAGACCTGATCAATATTCACTCGGAGGTAGAGGCAGAGGAGACAAATCGAGTGTCCTTTCCTTCCCCTTTCCTGTCTCCTAATCACTCACCCTCCTTTATCTCTTTTTACCCATCACCCCTCATCTCCCTGTCCGTCGGTGGGGCAGGTGTAACAACAGGACTCAGTGCGTCGTGGTCGCAGGAGTGGATGTCTTCCCAGACCCCTGTCCCGGAACCTACAAATACCTCGAGATCCAGTACGAATGTGTCCCCTACAGTGAGTATAAATCATACACATAGATACGTACATTAAGCATGTTACACTGTAAGACTTTGCTTTGTAGTTTTGATGATGCAAATGTCTTTAAAACCAAAATTAGACATTCCAAAACACATAAGCAGAGGTGGGTAGTTGCCAAAAATTGTGCTCAAAGAAGAATAGCATTATTTTATTTAAGCAGAATTAGTGGTCCATGTTACTCAAGTGAGAAAAAAACATTTGTGGAAACCAGTATCTGGGGCCTGGATGTAACATCTGATTTATATTTTTGAAATTAAGGCAATTTTATAGACAAAATCAGAAATTAAGCACAAAATCTATTATTTACAGAGAATAGATAACAAAAATCTGATAAAGAAATCATATCTGAAGGAGCGAAGCAAGAAACAATTAATATAGTAGGTACTTATAAAGAATAATTAACTTAATACTGTACCCACCTCTGCCCAGAAGTGACCAAATATGATTTGTCCTTTTACGGAGAAGCAGATTTGAAGTGCTGAAGTTTAAAAAGAAAGAGCAGTTCCTGTTAACCTACAATATAATTGTAATGCACAGTATTAATCTGCTAATGATGTTCCCATGTTGTATTATACAAAATGAACACTACACTATATAACAAAACACTGCCATTGTTTGTCTCACCATTAAAAGTTTTACAGTGTTTTCCCAACACTGCATGACAATGTATTACCTATACTGGAATTGTTTAGTTTGTTGCATTAACCTCTGATGTCAGATGATAGAAATCCTGTCTCTTTTTTCTCAGGGAGTGTGAGTGTCTTGAAAGGATTCATAGAGGAAGTTCAGACAGAAAGTTTTAAGATGTTAGCGGTACATATTTCGGCTGTGTGTGCGGTGTGTGCATGCGTGTGGGTTTTCTTTTTCAGATTTACACCACGGGAGTTGCTCTCTTTTCTCCACAGGATCCTGATTGAAGGAAGGAGAGTTGGGACGGCGGGGTTCAGAGGGGTGGAAGTGGGGAGGAGGCGTCTGGGGAGAGGGAGGGTTTAGGAGGGAGGGCTGCAAATGTGAACTTGAAATTTGGGCGAGAATTAGCTCTTTTTCTGTGCATTACTTTCTGATTCTTTCTCCCTCTTGCTCTGATTTTCTGTCTTTCTGTCTCGTAGGACTGCACAATATTTGTAAAATTACCTATGTGCAGTGTATCATTGGATATGGAGATACAGCTTAATAGACAGAATTTGCTTTTCTGTTTTGGGTTTACTTGGGTATACAATTCTCAGCCTACACATCCTTGTAATAACATGCATATGTGACTTACATGGGATCATCTCTCCATTGATAAAAATGTAATAATATAACACTAATTTTCAATTTCAGTTTGGTCTTTGTTGTATGTGCACATGTTATAAAATGTGTTAAATATTGTGCAGTCCTTTCTGCCTATCAGCCTCTCTCTCTTGCTTCCTTTCCTGATTTCTGGCTTGCTTTCTTGCTTTTCTGTTTCTCCTCTTTCATCCTCTGACTGCTCTTTCTTTCTCTCCCTCTTTTTTCCTATGCTTGAGTAGAAGTGGACCAAAAAGGTAAAGACAATACATTGTAGCATCTTGATCTCTCCTTGCCCCAACCCCACTCTCTTTCTCTCTTTTTCTCTCTCTCTTTCTCTCTCTTTCTGTCTCTCTCTCTCTCTCTCTTCTGCTCTATTCTGCCATCTCTCTCCTCTGCCCTAGGACGTTGTTTCGTAGTCATGCTGGATGTTGCCCCCTTTTTCCATTTCCTTATCCTTTTTTCCCATATTATCCATCTCTCGTTGTATGGAAATTCGTCCTTTTATCCAGTTTTATCCAGGTTCTGCACTTAGCCTTCTTATCTTATCTCTTCTCTATAGACAGTAGAAGAATAGTGGACCGTGGGATCAGTGGCTGTCAGTGGAACCTATATTGGAAGCATGCCAAATAATAAAAAAATGTTCCTTTCATTTTTTTATATACATAAATACATTTTTTTAAATATTTTGAGGTCTGTTTGTAGCTTATAAACTTAAACTTACTTCATATTCACCAGCAACCTACAGCACAGTGACTAAATCCAACTTTACAAGAGTCTAAATCTCCCTGTTCCAAATAGTTCCGTGGACATCGGAAACCTATTTTATTTTATTTTTTTTGCATTATTCATTGTAATGTCAGATGGTTCAATATTCTTCTACTGTCTATAGTCTTCTCTCTGCTCTTTCTGCTCAAAACAGGCACAAACACAGACAAATAAAACTACAGCACACAAACTCCACACATACAAACATATTTTAAAGAATCCTCTGAATAATTCTCGCACTACTACTACTCTTCTCTCTATCTTTGCTTCATTCCTTATTGTCCAGTCATCCGTTCATGCTTATTTTCCCTTTTCTTCCCTTATAGGAAGAGCCCCTTATTTATCTCCATAGGAAAAATAAGACCAAATGTGTGTGACTATCCGTCTGGATGTCTGCTTCTCTGTGTGAATGTGTGTGCATGCCTCTCTGCATGCCAGTGTGAGGAGTACATTAAGTGTCCATACAGTTATTGACATGTCGGTGGACCAATCGTGCTTGGCGTAAACTAACCTGCCCTCTCATTCACTTCAAGGCAAAATTTAGCCCCGCCTTCTGCGTCCCTGACTCTACCTCTCACACTGTCAGTCTTTTTGCACTAACTCTCATAAACACACAACCCAAACACGAGCCACATGAACACACTTTAATTGCAGTGCCCCAGTCGTATCACACATTAATCACACAATAACTGTGATGCAACACGCACACAGCTGCTTTTCTTTTCAAATTCAGGTGTTTTAAATTCCTCTCTTTGTCTCTTCTTTCTGTTTCTCAAATCTCGCTGCATCTGATTCATGACATTTTTCATGCATCGATCCATTTTCATCCTGCACCTGCCTTCACTGTCTTTCCACTCTCTCCTTCTCTCTCCTGCTCCTCCTCCTCACATCCTCCTCTTGACCCCCTCCTTCCTCCCCGGTTCCCAGTTTTCGTGTGCCCGGGCTCACTGCTCAGCATCAGCCCGGCCTCATCTCTCCTGGAGGCGGAGCATCAGTCGGGGGCGTGGTGTAAGGACCCTCTGCAGGCGGGAGACCGACTGTACGTCATGCCCTGGACGCCCTATAGGACAGAGGTGCTGTATGAATATGCCTCCTGGGACGACTACAGACAGAACAGGGTCACCACCACCTACAAGTGAGTCAGACAGAACACACTGTTTAGGGCTGGCTTTATCACTGGCATGTATCTAGGTCTAAGCGAGAACTAACAGAACTATCATAATAATCCACTATTAAAGGTGCACTTTGTAACTTTTCTGGTAGGGAATCTGCAACCTACTTGTCTCCATGAGATGTTACAGCAGTATGGCAATAAAGTTATCTACGTTGCATTTGTTCAGTCTGAAGTGTCTCTACAGATCTGACCTGAACCTTATTCTGGTGGTGTCACCTGCTTGTCTCCATGGAGATTTAATGTTGTATTGTCGATCATTCCAGGCAAAGCAATAGCATCTCCATGAATACAAGCAGGTGACAGACCCTCCCCCAGAAAAGTTACATAGTGTCTTTAAACAGTACACTAAAAACATTTCTGAGCCATTCTTTATGCTCTCGGCAGTAATTGCATTGATTTATTTAACTATATGATCATATTATTCAAAACCAAAAATAACTATTTGGGATTTAATGAAATTACTTTTTGTAGGCCATAACTAACTTTTTTAACATTGACCATTTTGACTAGAATAGAAAATATTTTAATGATTGTAGGATGAGGTAGATATGAATTGCATACTTACAATATTGCATTCTCAGTGAAAAACAATTGACAGTATTGTCCTTTGTGAAATTAAAAAGATTAAGGATATTTAGTGTCAGTTTTAATTATAAATATGCTCCAGTCAGGCGTTGTTAATGGTAAATGCTGCGTGTTTTCAGGCTGCCCAGTCGGGTGGATGGAACCGGTTTTGTGGTGTACGATGGTGCTGTGTTTTACAATAAGGAGCGAACGCGAAACCTGGTCAAGTACGACCTCCGGACACGCATCAAGAGTGGCGAGGCTGTGGTGGTCAATGCCAACTACCATGACACCTCTCCATACCGCTGGGGAGGGAAGTCAGACATCGATCTCGCCGTGGATGAAAATGGCCTTTGGGTGATCTATTCGACTGAAGCCAATAATGGACGCATTGTGGTCAGCCAGGTAGGAAGAAAAGAAAACAGATGAATGCTGTTGATAAGAGGAATAGGTCTTGCATTGAGCTCCTTTTGTGCAGGTGAACCCGTACACACTGCGCTTCGAGGGGACATGGGCCACCGGCTTCGACAAACGCGGTGCCAGTAACGCCTTCATGGCCTGTGGAGTATTGTACGCGGTGCGCTCGGTCTTCCAGGATGATGAGGGGCAGGCAGAGGGGCGGGTGGGCAGTGACATGGTGGTGTATGCCTATGACACCAGCAGAGGACAAGAGCTGCCTGTTCAAATCCCCTTCCCCAATCCATATCAGTACATCTCCTCCATTGACTATAACCCCAGAGACAACCAGCTCTATGTGTGGAATAACTACTACGTGTTGAGATACCCGCTCCAGTTCACACCGCCGCCACCCACTAAAGGTTAGTGTGACAATGAAAAATTTCATGATATGATTCATAATGAGACAGTTGCAAACAATTCAAGTAATATAGTAAATTAATCAGTATACCCCTATTCTCCAGGTGGTGTTTTTTTTTTTGTGGTATGGGTAAATAAACATATTTACCCAAAAGACTGAATTTTCACTGACCATAGCATAAGGCTTGATAAACAATAGGATTTTAATTCTGAAAGTTATTTGGCTTATATGGGTAACAATTTCATATAAAATTGTACGAAAACTTGTAAATCAATATTATGCATTCTTAATTCAAAATTCTAATTAGTTTCTAAAGTGCAAAATGCTATAATTAATTCTGTGTTTATAATGAACAAGTTCAGATTGATCTAAAGTCTGTTTCAATCCTGCTCCAGGTTTGAATAAGAAGTCTGGTCTTGGTTTACCCCTGACTTTGTAATTGTGTTTGATGATGTTTGTTTTTTTAATCCAGGTCCTCTGTCTTCACTGATGACCACTGTCCGCTCTTACACCACCACTGTCTCCTTAACCCCGGTGCAGCCCTCAGCGTCCCATCCGATCGGGGTCATAAACCGGGGGCCATTTGACCAACGTCCCATCACAGCCATGGTTCCTTTGACACCCCGCCCTCCTCTGCGGGTGCCCCTGGCTCCTGGGAGTCCTGGGCAGATTGGCGGCTGCGAGGGGCGGGTGGCGCGAGGGGTGCAGTGGCCGCCCACCCTGAAAGGAGAGACAGTGGAGAGGCCCTGTCCCAAAGGCTCTCTTGGTAAGGCCTGTTTTAGATGTGGGAATCCTTGTATTGATGTTTACACTGGACTCTCCTTTTTGACTTCCTTTGAAATACTCTCTGGCACTCTGTTTGAACTGGCTTCATTTGTACTGACTATGCAGCCAAGTTCTCTCTCTAGGGAAAAGCTTTCATGTACCTAAGTAATGTTGTACTTGTAGTGCCTCGTCTTTTTGCAATTAAATAAGGTGAATGGCTGTGTATATATATAGAAGATAAACCATAATATTGTAACTAATTTATACCACTGACACAAAAACTCAAGAGCAGACTTAAACCACAAAAACTATTCTGAATGTACAATATTGTGAAAAAATCTTGAGCTTACATAAATAAATAGCAGAATGAAATACTTAAGTACTTAGTTTGCATCTATAATGAGTCATAGGGTTATTAAGCAACCTTTTATGCCTTATCGTATAGCCAAAAAATAAGATTTCCCAGTAGTCCAAAGAAAAAATACATATGATAAATACAGTCTCCAAAAATATTGCTCCAGCTTTCATGTATTGAACAACATAGTATTTATTGTGACTAAATATATTACATAAATGGTGATTCATCTGGCCCATTCCCGTTTGTACTTGAATAAGTGAAATACTATAAGACTGAATTCTTTGTTCGTCAGTTTGCGTCTGTGTGTCATATGATTTTATTTTTTCAATTTTCAAGACTTTTACTACAGCGCATACTAATATAATAATAGAATAAAAGTGGGGCAGCGATAAAAGGATGGAAGGAACATTATATAATTTAGCACTGAGCATACTGAGATCATTAACATGCAAAAGGTAAACACAATGTTTAATTGCTGAGTAATCCTTCACTAAAGATGTTAGTTTTGTGAGTCTAAAAGGCTGTCCCCCGTTGGTCTCTGCAGGTATCGCCTCATACCAGTGCATGTCATCGCCTGTGGGCTGGAGCTCCCGAGGACCTGACCTTTCCAATTGCACCTCCCCATGGGTCAGCCAAATTGCACAGAAGGTTTGTCACATCCCCAACTCACACCAAACTCAGATACTGCTGTGCAAAGACCCCACTGCCGCCCGAGTCTGGCTTTTCTACCTTAAATGTCACAATATTTGACATTATGAATGCTCCTTCCTTTGTGCAGATTAAGAGTGGAGAGAATGCAGCCAATATTGCAGGGGAGCTGGTGAACCTGACCCGGGGGCGGATCTATGCGGGTGATGTCAGCATGTCTGTCAAACTAATCGAACAGCTATTGGACATCCTGGACTCCCAGCTCCAAGCCTTGAGACCGGCCAATAAAGAATCAGCTGCACGTAATTATAATAAGGTAAATGATGCTTTTGACCTTTCAGCTGAACTATAGGTAGAAATGTCAGTGTGGATGGTTCTAACAATAGCTACTTTTCTTCTTTTCAGCTGCAGAAGAGGGAGCGCACATGTCGAGCTTATGTGCAGGTGAGCTATGAGGATCGATCTGCGGATCTATACCAACATTTATTGTGGTATAAAGTACAAAGTATAAAATATTTTCTGTTTTTGTCACAGGCTGTGGTTCAGACAGTCGATAATCTGCTTGGTCCAGAGGCCCTGATGTCCTGGGCCGATATGAGCAACGCTGACCAATCGCGCTCTGCCTCGCTGCTTTTGGACGCAGTGGAGAAAGGAGCATTTTTACTGGCCAACAACCTATATGAAGGTCGCTTCAGTGACAGAGCACCCAATATTGGTATGGCTTTTGCCTTTCATTTTAAATTAATTGATTTTACAGTATATGCAATATTTTGAAGCATTATCTAGACACATCAGGGTAACTAAACCAAAGGTTATAGAGCTCCTGCACCAACATGACTAAATTTGAGAGGGACACCATGTTGGCAACGAATGGTATCTAGTCCACCTTGGAGATTTTTTTGTCATTAAATTAAATTATAGACCCTGATTTATCTTAAAACATATCAGATCAGACATTAGTGACCCATACCTGGCACTGGTGTTATTTTAAAGAGTATAGGTTTCATAGCTTTTGTCTTAACTGCAATATCTGGACACCTGGTTACTTACTTTTCACCTTTTTATATCGTCAAAAATGTAAATCTGGTAAAAGGCTGAGGATTTCTTCTACTGTTGCACATCCCGGTACAATAATCAATATATAATAATAATCAATAACAGTAATCAATAATAAACAATCAACAATAATCTGCAATCTCTGAAACTCCTATAAAGTTAGTTAATTATGTCTGATGCCGTTTCTATGAGTTTCTCTGATGTTCAGGAGTTCTTCTTTAGAGAGGGAGAGAGAAAGATACTTTATGAGACAAAATAAAATATAAAAGGAAAAAATGTGCTAATCTATATTCCTGAAAACATTATGAAATAATGCTTTTTGTGGAATTTGGCAATATGTTGTGCTGTGCACAGGAATCGACTGGAGGGGACTTGAATGTCATAACATAATTTTGCTTAAATATTGAAACCACACATGTGTTTGAATAGATTTAGAGGTGTATGTGCTAAACACAGAGGCCGACATCCAGGACATGACTTTTCCTCATTCGTATGACAGCGACAGCATCCTGCAGATTTCCGCACTGGCCTTGCAGCAATACAGTAACAATGGTTTGTGATGCTAACCTCAGCTCATTTATATTGTGGAGGTTTTTCAAAGTAATGATTGATAATATGCTTATCTGTCTGCGTTCAGGTCAGGTTAACTTGGTGCTTGCACTTTATAAGAACCTGGGGGCCTTCCTTACCACACAGAACTCCACTTTGCGAATGGGCCTGGGTATAGGACAGAGTTCTGATGTGAGGAGGCGGAGTCTAGTGGTCAACTCCCATGTGATCTCTGCCTCCGTGCACAGAGGCTCCAATAGGGTCTATCTGTCTGAGCCTGTCATCTTCACACTGCGACATCTACAGGTTTGTCCTACAACGTTTTAGCATTTATAATATAGAGGATCATTGTTGACGCCTTTCACAATAATACAACATGTATCCTAAGATTAGGATAGGATGCATGAGTACGATTAATATATTCTGTGTATATATAGCAGCAGTCACTATTATTGACGCCGCTTCTTTCTGACATCTTTAAAAACCTTGGATATTTTCGCCCATAAAGTTGGCATATGATTTTTAGATCTCTTTTTAATGTGACCCCCATCCCCCTCACATGACAAATCAGTCCTGACCAGGCAAAATTAATGATTGCTTAACAATTGTTGTCATTTCATGAGTGCAGGTAAAAGCTTTTATTCCAACCGAATGTCCCATGGAGTTCGCCTGACATTTTCTGAAGTGGCTTAATGTGTTTTTCTGTCTCTGTCCCGAAGCTGGAAAACCACTTTGGTCCGAACTGTTCTTTCTGGAATGCGACAGGAGCGTCAGGTGCCGGCAGGTGGTCTACACAGGGCTGCCGGTTATTGCACACCAACAACACACATACAACCTGCGCCTGTAACCACCTGTCCAGCTACGCAGTCCTCATGACCTATCAGCAACCAGTGGTGAGTAACGTACGATAGTCTAAAGTTGGCATAATAATGTTAATTTGACTGATTTGTGTCTAACATCCAGTCTGGAGTTGGGGTGGAGGAGCTCCTCGTTAGTGTCGTCTCCTGGGTGGGCATTTCTGTAGCCCTGGTGTGTTTGGGAACTTGCCTTGCCACACTTTGCTGCCAAGGGGCACCATGGCACACAGACCACAGCACCATCCACTGCAACCTGTGGGCCAATCTGCTGTTCACTGAGCTGCTATTCCTTGTTGGTGCCAATAAGGCCCAGTACACAGTAAGTGAAGATCTTTTTAAATCTACATTTGTGGTGTTCATAGACATTCCTAAAGAGTCTGTGGTTAAAACAGAGGTTGGGAACATAGCATTTCTGTTCCCAAGCTTTTACATTGTCACATTGTTTTGTGGTATGTAAAAGTGTAAAAAAGTGGTAGCATTATTTAGTCAAATGCACGTGATAGCTTTCATTTTACTGGACAACTTGATTGACACAAAGTATTACAATTTTGTCTTTTCTGGGGGCACAGTGGTGTCTAATAGGTCTGGGGAATTAATAGAATTTGACTCTAATCATTTGCAGATCACAATTCTTAGCATTATGGTTTTTTTTTAAGAGAGGTCTGCGGCCGATCCAAAAACTTGTTTGTTGAGTATTAATTTAAAAGTGTAAATCTGTATGAATCTTAAAATCAAAATCAGCCCAAGTGTCTCACCCATAGAGTCATAATGGATCATAAAAAAAAATAATGAAAATAATAAAAGTAATATATGAACGCAATCTTTTTTACAGACACTGAATTTCTTTATGCTGTTTCTTTCTGTTATTTATGTTATTTCTTCACTCCCAGATTCTGTGCTCTATCATTGCTGGCCTGCTACACTTCGCACTTTTGTCGGTTTTCTGCTGGTTGTGTTTGGAGGCAGTGGAGCTCTACCTGTTACAGAGAGAAGTTTTTGAGGGAAGAAACTCTCGGAGGAAATACTTTTACCTTTGTGGATACTCCATACCCGGGCTGGTGGTGGCTGTGTCTGCGGCCATAGACTTCAGAGGATATGGATCTAAAACTGCGTAAGAACAACTTGGTCACTGTAATGTTAGTGGTTATTTAACACCATCTTCCTTTTTCAAGTAGCGTCACAAAGCAATAAAATAAATATTACCCAGACTGGATTCTGAATAATTTAGGGATTAATCCAGAAGATAATAAAGAAATAATAATGAGGTTTAAACCAAGTGTAAACTAATGTAAAACCTAGACTTAACTAGCTAAACACACATCTAATCGACAAATCTGATTCTTTCTCCCCTACTACCTAAACTCTGTAAAAGATCTGTATCTCCTATTATTTTTTATTTTCCCTTCAATTTCATCTGTCCAAACTGAGCAAATGGGGAATGGGACCTTGTGACCTCCTTTATCATTGGAGAAGGTATCATTAGTAGATTGAGAGGACCAGTCTACTTATATGTCACTAAAATGTTTATCTTCAGGTTATATTAGAATGCAGTACAATGAATACTTTGCTTTCACTTAGATGTTGGCTACGAACCGACAATTACTTCATCTGGAGCTTTCTGGGCCCTGTGGCTGTCATCATCACGGTAAACACTTGATTTGATAATAATTGTTCTTTAATCATTTGTATTGACGTATAGGAAGGGTTTTTGTGTGTTATGCATCTCCTTTTTTGGTCCCAGTTGAACCTGGTTGTCTTGGTGATGACCTTACATAAGATGCACAGCACGGCAGCGCTCAAGCCAGACTCCAGTCGTCATGACAACCTGAGGTCAGTGCCCGTATCGTGCTGTTTGGATTGAACAGGAAATGTGGAAAATGCTTATTAAAGGCTCCGAAAGAATGGTTACATAGAACAAAATAAAATGTAAGTATTTTGAGTCCTCCTCTGATTCACCCTGGTGGGTCATGTTAATCTATAAATAGAACATAGCGGGAACACAGGTTTGCTGTGTTAAGAAAAAAACGAATACGCGGCTGTAGAAATGTTACTGTTCTACGTAGTGTTCACTTATAGCTATATTAGTGCAAATAAATGTATTTAATAAATGTAAATAAAAAGACATCTGCGTAATCCTTTAGTCGTGAGAAAGTATCCATAACAAAATATCACATCTTATGAATAGAGTTGGAGGTATACATGGACAATATCATGGAAAATCATACACAAATAACATACTTTTGCAGTTTATCACATACTTATCTCTCACTTTTTATTTTAAGTGAGTATTTCTGTGAGGCTTTGGTGTCTGTATTGTGGCCTCACGCCTTTCTGTGTCCTCTCTCTCTCAGGGCCTGGGCTGTCGGCTCTCTGACTCTGCTCTTTCTGCAGAGCGTCACTTGGTCCTCGGGGCTCATGTTCCTGTCTGCTCCATCTCTGTTACTGGCTTACCTCTTTTCTTCCCTCAACACTGCTCAGTCCCTCCTCATCACCATTTTGCACTGCACTCTGGCTCGAAAGGTCAGCCCCCTAGTGGCAGCGCTAGCCATGGTCAGACTTAGATTTGCGACAGTGTTACATGTCCCTCTGTTGTGTGCAGGGTCAGAAAGAGTATGGCCGGTGCCTGCGTTTGTCTCAGTGTTGTGTGCCTTCGTCCAGCAGCTCCCCAGACTCAGTCAAAGGCAGTGCTCTGAGGTCCAACAGCCGCTACACCAGCAGCCAGAGCCGCAGAGCCACAGCCAATAGACAGGTCTGTTACCACACACGGCACGTCTCCTTTTCTCTGACTCACATTTGACCTTGGACAAATATGTCTATTACAGAGCCGCATCAGGAGGATGTGGAACGACACAGTTCGCAGACAGACTGAATCATCTTTTATAGCAGCAGATGTTAACAACACTCCTACATTAAACCGGGGTACTTTTTGTTTTTTCATTTTATTCAAATCAGAAGACCCTTGTTCTTGTATTCAATAGGTACACTTATTTTTTATGTTTGACTTAATTCCAGCTGCTTTAGGAAATCATTTTCTCACTAATCCAGTGCTGCAGACTCATGCTGGGGCTTCTCCCTATGACACTATGTTAGCCCAAGGATACAACCAACCTTTCACCTCCACAGGTAACTTTCACTGATAGATTCTGATTATTTTTATCTAGATAACAAAACAGTGATGTATCTTAACGCTTGTACTGTTTGTGCGTTTTCTGTGTAAACAGAGTAGTTTGTATTTCCTCTTGTCTTTGTTACTGTTTTGACTCTTGCCTTTTCTGTCCCTCTTTTTTAACTCGAACCACTAGGAACCTTCAGAAACAAGCCGAGTATGAGCTCTCTTTTATTGTGCTCATTCAGTCAATCACTGAGCACCACATCCTTGATTTTCTGTGTAACAACTGCGTTCAGTAATAATTATGCATAGACCATAAACATAAAGCATCCACTCCATGTGGGAATTAATCAGCATTTCATCAAACAAGATGCTTTGGTCCACATTTCAAGCAGGCACATAACTCTTTGCTCATTCGCTCATGAATGGTTCATACAACATGCACCTGTGTCATGTTCTTCTCTGAAGTCTGTCTTTTCTCCAACAGAGGGCGGTGTTTCCCAGAGCCAGGAGTCCTGTGGTTTGGACAGCATGTGCCTCAATGGTGGCTACACTCCCAACACATTCACCCTACATGGTTTAGGAACAACCCCGGGGTCCCGAGCTGGAGTGGTGGGCAGCACTGACCTCCTCAGAGATGGTGGAGTTGGGATGGGGGCAGATGACATCTCTCCAGGCCTCCTCACCCCTCATGGAGCGTCAGACCTGAGCAGTGGGACAGGCATGAGGCGTAACCTGTCCGATGCAGCAGCTCTGGAGAAGATGATCATCTCAGAGCTGGTGCAGAGCAACCTGCGACCATCTGTGCCCATGCCTGTTCCTCCGGAGCGGTACGGTAGTTTAGCCCGACCCCACCACGACCGAACCACCGTCACACACTCCGCCACTCTGACGCGACATGCTCCACCCCCTCAGGATGCCTGGGCCTCTACCATACAGCCCACCACTCGTCCAAATGCACAGGAGGGGTGGACAAGGCACCCTACAGATCAGGACCCTCACCCACCACCCCGAAGCGCCCAGGATCTCATGACCACTCCTCGTGTACAGGATGGCTGGTCACACTCCCGCAGCACAGGGGACCCTGATAAAGAGGACAGGTCTCAGCTTCAGGGAACTCTGGGTCGCCGAGGACTGCCGGACAAACAGTCAGTGCGCCCCCCAGAGGTCCAGGCAAGGCCCTACTCCACTCTGAGCCGCACACCTGGCACGCTGTCTCGCCACCGCAGCACAGTGGAGTCCAGTGGCGGGACAGACCGCGAAAGGGAACGGGAGCGTTATAGGGATCGTCCCCTGCCTCCTCCTCCTCCCCCTCCGCCCCAGGAGTCTGAGCCCCTCTACAAAGCTCTAGAGGAACCTCTACTTATGAAGCAGCGAGAGGTGGATTCATGGAGGGCCCCTGACCGGGACAAGGATGAAACATATCTATTAAAACGAGACGCTGTGGTAGAGGAGTGGAGGGGTGCGGAGCGGAGGCGTGATGAGTCGTTCAGTTCTCAGAAGAGCATGGAGGACATGGCTGAGTGGGGCTCAGCAGTGAACAGGGCACGAGAGGAGCGTGACTGCAGGATGGAGGTTTGGCGAGGGGGACCAGACATAGAACAAGAAGAGACATTTATCACCCAGAAAAAAGATTTTGGGATTGATGCTTGGCGAGGCGGCATGGACAGGGACAAAGAAGAGCCCTTCTTAAAGGACAGAGATGGTTGGAGAGGAGGCATAGAACGCGATGGTGATGTGCAGAAGGATCGGGCACTGGATGTTTGGAGAGGGGGCGTGGACATTGACAGAGAGGACACTTTCATGTTTGAGGGAAAAGACAATGGGGCAGATGGAAGGAAACGTGGCAGAGAGAGAGGATCACTGCGTTACCATGGAGATAGGGAGGACTCTGAGGGCAGCTTCACTTTACCTTTGACCCCTGACCTCGATCTTGATGCTGACTCCTCTCCAATCTATGCCCGAGACTCAAACCCATCGCCGCTGTATCCGGGTGACCGGCGTTCCCCTCCACTCAGCATCTTCCCACGAAGCTCTCCTCCAACCAACATCTTTGTTCCCAGAGATGCCACCTCGCCACCCAACAACCTGTACTCACGCCACTCCCCACAGGTGTATAGCCGCAGCAGCTCCCCCCCACGCTTTTACACCCGCACATCACCCCCTACCATGTCCTACCCCGACAGTAGCCCTGAGGGTCCAGAGGAACTCAGTCCCACCGGAGGACAGCCACAGAGACCTGCTCTTGAGCTCCCCTACAGCCTGGGGCGCCCCCCACTGGGACCACGGCCCAATCACATGCAGACCTTCTACCAGCCCCCTCCACTGGCCTCAAACGGTGACGCAGTGTACACGCCGGAGCCCACGTCAGAGGGAGAGGATGGACAGATGCAGCGGGTGACGAGTCTGTGACTAGGGCGGTGGTGATTGGGGCATAGAAACAGGCAGGAGGAGGAACGTCAAATTATCATCTAAATTAAGACTGAATTTTATCTGGACTGTGGCTTTGTTGTGCATAGACTTCTCATAAAGATAGATAATAAACCATCACTGATTAAGCTAACAATGTTTTGATTAATGAGAGCAAGGCAGCAGTTTAGACTGCAGACTGTTGACATAGTATTTAAAGGTTATCAAATGTCCACTAAACTATATTATTGCATCTACATGCCATACAGGATGCATACACATAACACCTAGTCATAGAAACCTCAGATAGAAAGAAAATAACCTACAGAACAATGTTTATCTTTATGTAAAGTCTATGGTTTAGTGCAATGAAAAAAGGATTATATACTATTAATTTTGATGGCTCCTTCCTGCTTCTATCTCCTGATCACCACGAGACTATCCCTGTGTCATTCTTAGTTAGTTTATTTTTAAGACTGTGATTCATGTTGAACTTGACCCAAGTCCTCTCTCTCCTCCTTGCGCCCTGCTGTGTCTTCCCATGTCATTGGTGCTTTCTTCTTATTAGCCCATCAGTCTTAAGTTTCTACTGGCTCTTTGGCTGGTGTCGCCCTGCCCTGTAGCAAAGCAAACAGTGTGTCAAAGAAAAGCACTTGTGTGTTGCCAAAAAATCCTTTCAAAGAACATGTGCATGACTTTTTAGTGGCTTTACCAGGCTACATACTATAGGGAGAAAGTGTGCCAGTGAGCATGACATGTGAGAGTGAATGGGTGAGAGATTTGTGTGTAAATAAACCATTCTTGTATAATTAATGTATCACAGTGAAGCATTTTATCAATATACTAATAGGGGGCTCTTATACTCCCCCTGCTACTGATTTTGAACTGTTTCGACCAATCCCATCTCACCACAAGGCCAAAAAACTTTGCCTCCTTCTGCCACAGACTTTTGGTGATGGAACCGTTGACATGAACTTTGCAACTGAACTTTTGACTCCAAAGCCAATCATGTTCTAGACCTCAAATCTTTTCTGCAACCACCCCCAGTCCCTGTAAATATCGGCCTCAAGTGTTCTGATTGTCTTGTATTGCTATTGAAGTTCAAGTAAACATGTGAAATAGACGTTTCTCTTTGGTTTTGTGAATAGAGCTAGACACTTGAAGTGAAGTGTTCTGTTTACATTCTGTTGCAAATTGGATTATCAACCTAAATAAAAACACCCATAGGACTAAAGCCAAACACACGTAATGGATGAATATGTAATTAAAGGACATAAACTGTGGTTTTCAAAATGTAATATTTAAAGTGTCACTACTTCCGACAAAGGACGAACTACATGTTTTAGGCTTGTTTGTAGGCTTAGGCAGATGTCAAATATGGTAGTCAAACAAAAGTCTGCATTGTTTGACTTATTTTTGTGTTTGGTATAATAAATTACTTCATTTTTTATGATATTTTCTTTGCCTCACCAGTCAAGGCTACATCCTTAAGAAAATACAGACAGAACCAGTCTGGATTTCAGCCTAAGATTAAGACCTTCACCAAAAAAACAAGTCTATGTTTGAGTGCATTTACATTTACATGTACATCCCATCAAAATCAGGTCAAATTTAGAACTAAATCTGTACCAGGACTAAAGCAGGACTAGAACCAAACCAAGTGTGAATAGGAATTGGGTCCACATTTTTAAAATCCACTCAGATTACAAGAAATTGCGACTTTGTTATTGAATAAAACATTTTTTTTTATCCCTTTGTAAGAAATGTAGCCTTGGTTCATTTGTGCTGAGAGAGGAAATGTTATATTTTGTGCCAGTATTAGTTTCTGGTTAATAGGCCCAGTAATTATAGCCATAACATCCGCATTTGGTAATGCACCCATAATTTTTAAAACCGCAATCTTAAAAAATAACAGAAAGCACCAGTTAAAAAAAACAACTTCCATTTATTGACGGTCTTGTAGCTATTTGTTCAAATATGACTAAGACAGTAACATATTTAGTCATTAAACAAGTTACTTCAATACAATACAATACAATATTAGTTTTTCCTGTTCCTTGTCCTTTCCTTCAATGACATTTCATTCACAGATTACAAAAAACTATAAATATACAGTACACTATATAAAATGTTATTAAAATCTAAATAATATATAAACAATATCAAAAGTGCTTTACAGAATTTTCAGAATAAACCATTTTTACAGACTAAACAAAATAAGTGTTCTTCGGTGAATCGGTGAAGAGTCAAGTGCACTGTAGTGTTTAGTTTAGTTTTAGTGTACATTATGTGAGGTAAAAATGACATGAACTAAAAGTGATCTGATAAATAAGATGCTTTTTCAGCCAACAAACAAAATTAAACTATTTTAAGCATTTTTTGTTTTCAACATTAAAACTGCTCAGTGATAGTTCTGTGGTATGATCACTGATATGATCTCTGTTAATCTTCATTAGCTCATCTTGAGAGATACTAGCATCACTCAGTAAAACAGTACTTTTGTTTAAGTAGTTTAAGAGTCTCAAACCACTGCTAGATTTCAAGGTGTATTGTTTAAAGATACACTATGTAACTTTACTCATTGTCTCTATGGAGATGTTATTACTTTGCAAGGAGTGTACCACTGTATGATACTGAGCTTATTTATCTTGCATTTTTTCAGTAACGTGTGTTTTTATTGATAAAAATCTCTTCATAGAGATTTACATTTAGTTAAAAGTTGAATTCTACACTGTGGAACATTCCAGCAAAGCAATAACATACTCATAGAGACAAGTAGGTGGTGCACTCTCCACCATAAAATTATACAGTGCGTGTTTGAGGTGACAGCACTCTCCATTTCAGCTTCTTCAGTACAGTATCAGTACAATACAAGTACAAGAATAAATGTTTCTATGTGCAGAGTCTACAATCTTACACTGTACACAGTATGTTTTGTGGCACCATGCACTTTGTTCATTAACTGAGGTATGTGGCTTTTCTTCACAGGAAACAGTCTCACATTTTTCAAGCTTCCTCTCTCTTCAGACCAGGTGTAGGTGGGGGTGCAGTGGGTGATTCAGCAGACCGTGTGCTGGGGCGACAGGGGGCTGTCCAAGGAGGTTTCACTCGGAGAAAGGTCCGTACTGGTGGTCTTAAACATGGATGAGATGTGGAATGCCTAGAAAAGACAAATAAATATTGTAAGGCTCGGACCATGCGTTACAGACAGAAAAATAAGCAAACGTACTGACCACCCAGTAGGCAGTGAGCGCCCCCTGTATGTAGCCCGTGAGAACATCGGACGGGTGGTGCCTGTAGTCGGAGATGCGTGTGAGCCCAGTGTAGACAGCCAGCATGATCAGGATGAACTGGAGCATCGGCCTCAGCAGACGAGCACTGCGCCATGTGAAGCGCGCCTGCAGGTAGAACTGGGGACAGAAGACACACTTATTACTTTGTATTTATGAACACAATCAATTACAACTTTTGCTGTTGGTTTGGAGTTTGGTCAATAAATCACAGATGTTATTAATATATACTACTCTAGACTGGATATTCTAGTTTTGCATATCTCTAAAACATCCCTTTTGGTAATATCTCCCACCTCTATGTGGAATGTGTTTTTGGATCTTAGACTTAAACAAACTGATCCACAAGAGAAATTATTCGGACACAGTAGCTCACACATCACAACATAACATAACATAACATAACATAACATAACATAACATAACATAACATAACATAACATAACATAACATAACATAACATAACATAACATAACATAACATAACATAATATAATATAATATAATATAATAAAGAATAAAACATATCAAGCATAAAACATATAAAACATATCAAGCATGTACATTATCCTCATAGACTATACTGTTTCATTAATCACCACTTCACATCAATGCAATGCAGTTGTATTCAAGAATTCAAAAGGTCTTTCAGAGCTATAGAGACTAACCTGATCTCAGACCCCACAAACATTTACTGTACAGCTCATATAGCAAACTTCAGACAGGCCTTGCCCAGTGTTTTGGGATGTTATATGCAGATTTAAATGCACAAGGCTTTACACTAACACAATAGAGGAGCAGTGAGGCGAGGTCACTCTCCTCCCACAGGCCAACAAAGACGGCTCTGTTTGTGTCCATTCAGATCGCACCCTCTCTCTCTCTTTCACTGTCGGTGCTTCATCACTGTGAGGATGACTCTAACTTATTTGTGAATATTTATTGTAAATTTGATGTAATTAGAAGTTGAAATAAACATACTTTGTATATGCAAGAGTTTTGTGAAAGATAGAAAGTTACTCACCGCCAAATAGAGCATTGTATACATGGCAAAGGAGGCGTGACCAGAGAAAAAGGATTTTCTAAAATGACAGGAAAATATATTTAAAAACAAACAGGGTGACACTGTATGCAAAACTAAGATTCATATAGTAGGGGTTTTCTACAGTGTATAAACTGTCATGGTGCACAGAATTCTAATCACTGCCACAGGCTGAAATATGCTCCACGTAAGTCCTCTGAGGAAACAATTGTCCTAAAGCCTTTGTCAATAGTCCTGGTCAAGGTAATGATTAGCAGTCATTAATGCTAACTGGGCACACTATTTCATGTTGGCATAAAGCCTAAATTGTATTGTTTTTAATTCTTGAACTTGCATCAACTGATGAGAAATGTTCCAAATGATTTGACCACCTCTGTTCACATACAGTACATGTTTAAATCAAACGATCAGACTAAAACAAGTTTCAAAAATGTGCTAAAACAATTGAAAATACATATAACATTTTTGGTAAAAAATAAATAGATACATAAATATGCATATTAGTGATTTGCCTACTGGATTTTATGGTATTTTATCAAAATACTTGATTGAATCAGATTAGCAAATACAGCAACACTGTATGTGTGTAATGTAATGTAATGAAACAAGTCATTTACAGGTACAATGAATAAATGGCCTATACACTGTCTGTAGGAAGTCTGTATTCACAGTCTATACTCTACTACTACTATAGTCTCTGAGAGGCCTTTCCCCCTTATTCATGTGTGAGATCTTTTGTTGTTTGATTTTGAGTGGTCAGTGCTGAAAAATAGTTTTTTGACATTATATTTAGATTTGAATATTGAAAGTTGCATAGTTTAGGTCAAAGTCCTTCTCCATGAGAACTGTGTAAACTGATCACCCATGACCCTGTTCATATACACGAAATCAAGTTAAAAAAAAAAAAATAGAATAAAATTATTGAAACTGTTGAAAAAAAAACTGTAACTAGAGCAGGTTTTGAGGTCAAATGTTTCACTTGCATTTTCATAAACTTGCCAAGCAAATCTGTTTTGTATCACACTCACATTCAGATCATTTGTAAGGATTATTGTTTAGACAAAATATCTGAATATTCACAAGAATATTCAAGATATATGAGACTTTTCCATCTCAGTCTCCTCAATGGCAGAGGTAGGTTAGGGAGCCAAAATTGTACTCAAGTAAGAGTTACATTACTTCTTGCTATTATTTATTAGTAATAATAATATTACTCAAGTAGAAGTATAATGTAGAGGTCCAAGACATTACTCAGTTATAAGTAAAAAAGTATTTGGGAAAAGTACTACTTTAGTGTTAGTTTAGTAAGACTAACTTAATAAGTAACAGTCAGGATGTAACATCTGGTTTATAATGTTAAGTTAATGTAATTGGAAGAACAAAACATAACATAAATAATGCACAAATCTAGTATTTTCAAAAAGTGTAACACAAAAAGGACAAAAACTAAATGATATCTGAAGGAGCAGTTTAAAACAACAAATGTCTTAAGATTATCAACATAAAGATTTTGCCACTTACTAGTGTCACTAGTTTAGTTAGTTTAGTCTTACTCATAGTAGGATGTACAGTGATGTACATCCTAAGTGTGACTGAGTACTCCATACTTCTCATTAGTGACCTTTTATGTAGGTGACATGACATCAACTGTAAACAATGTTAGATGATTCACTGGTGTGTTTATACGATTTACGGTGTTAAACCATGTGATACTGGCCTACTTCCCTTGCTGCTAACCGCACTCACCTGGCCTCCTCTTCCAGGCGGTGATCAGATTCTGGGCAGGTCACTGAAATCACGTAAATTCCTGTAGTACAGTTGAGTGATGCATAAGTCACACCACACACAGCCAGGAAGTGGGGCCGAAGCCGTCCTACGCTCAGCTTGGCCATGTTGGTTAGTGATTGGCCAATGCAGCAGCCAAACAGGAAGCAACCCAGCTCTTTGTACAGACAGGACACATACACATTCCTTATGAAGGCCTTCGAACTCACGCCATGAAAACGCACTCGGTAACACTCTCCCAGCGCAATCTGGACATGGAAAAAACAAAGACGTTTACATACAGTAACACTTTACATATTACATACAAACTGATATTGCTGATACTTCTGATGGTAAAAAAATATTATTTATATATAATATGATTGTGTGTTTTCACTTGGTCCTCATTTGAACCCAGTTTAGTCGATATAGACTTAATCATGTTCTAATCCTGGTGTAGTCCAGATTCAATTCTCAGTTTAGTCCTACTTTAGATACAGTTTTGATGTGATGTACTGGCAAATATGAACACATTGGAACACATGGTAAAATTGTCCAATTGTGCTTTTCTACATTCAAGGCACTCAAAGTGGTTTTATATCAAGGAACTCATCCATTCTCCCTCCAGTGTAACCAGACACTGGTGGTGAGGTGGGCTTAGTGTCTTGCCCAAAGATACAACAACAATCAGTCATTATACACTGCTGCTTTATTTTATTTGGATAGTTTTATGAATATTGCATGTAATCTGTACACCTTGATGACAGACTTGTCACCCAGAATCCACAGTTGTACTTTCCAATGATACTGCACATGGTACTCACTGCGAGGCCTGTAATGACAATGCCCCCCGCGATGAGCAGCTCGTCTGGGATCACTTCTCTGTGGATGTATGGGTATGTGATGCTGGGATCTCCACAGATAAACCCTCTTTTGTAAGGACTCACAGCCTTCAGCTCACATGCAAAGAAAGGAATGGATGCTGTAAGAACAGGCAGAAGAAGAATTCTATTTGTTCAATATTTCTGATACAATTTTACTTCGCAAGAGTAAAATACAGCATGTTATGAACAAAGAAACATGTACAAAAATTAAAGATATATTGCATACTGAAAATTAGTTCAAAGAAAAACTTCAAATAATGCAATACATGTTGTCTTCAGAGAACTTATTCAGAAACAAAATATTCAGGGCTGTTTAGAGGCAAAGTTGTGCTGCATGGGAACCCTCAATTCTCTGGAAAACTGAACTATTCTGACAAGTATAAGGAATGCAAGGGTCAAGAGACTGCGCCACTGGAACCACAGACCCAGAGAGCTCCCCTTTAACAGCTCAATACTTGATTAAAATAGCAGAGTGGTGCTGTATACTGACAGAGACCTAGTTTGAACTGCGCATGTGCTGCATGTCCCATTATGTTGATGAGGGAAGAAAAGTGGGTTGTTTGTGACTCCAGTTAAACTCTTAAGAACAAAAGAGCTGCAGAGGAACGGCCTGGGCCAGCCTCTCACTGTCCCGGGACCGTTCTGTTTTGCATGCCTGAGTACAAGAGAGAGAAAGAGAAAGTGGAATCACAAAGAATAAGTTCAGATTTGCTTCCATTAAAACACAATCACATCAGTAAAGGACAGGGCTGAAGGCCATGATACAATTATTGTTATTGCTTTAATACATCCCCACTTGAGGCCTATTTATAATTTCTTCATCCAAATTTTATTCCCCATGGTCCAGCTCTGCCCTGAGAACTGAGGGTTGTCATGGAAACTATACAATTCCCCGGGCACGCACAAAACCGACGCACGGACCAGCTGGCACTAAACCCAGCAGCATGGACCAGGGCAGAGGGAGGGGCGTCCTGCGATTGTGACTGATTTAAATCACTTTAACTTGGAATACATATTTAATTTTCAGCACCATCATCATTACAAAAGCTTAAGACTTTAGGCAAGTGTATACGATATAATGTTATGTAATTGCTTAGCTGTTGTTTCCAGTTTTGGTAGAACTTCACTTTACATTGTGCACTATACTATAGGCAATTAGTCTTATGAGCTGGAAACTCAAAATAGAAGGATGCAACTTTGTGCCTATACATAATCTTTTTATTTCTACACTAGGGTGTAGCAATAGTTTATTTAATTAGGCCCTAATAAATAACAATAGACCAAAGTGTCAAAGGGAGAAAACTCACCGAGGAAGAGGCACAAGAGGTCCAATCCAACCAGAAGTTTTCGTTTGGATAAAGTTGCTCCAGTAAGTTCCAGGAGTTTCTTTTTCCCAGCGCCAGTCTCCAGCCCCATCCCTCCTGCTGTCAGGCTGCCTCCGCCAGCCGCTACTTTGAGCTGCGGATCAGCGCTGTTCGGGATGGGTGCTGTGGCACTCGAAGACCCATAAGTATCCAACATCACGGCCGAGTTCAGACTGTTCAACTTGTTCGCGTGGACAACTGTGCGCCTTTGAGGGGGTCAGCGCAGAGATGTGCACATGCTCTCTAAAACTGTCACGCTTTTTATAGTAGTTGTATATAATTCCCATTGTATGTGTCACAGACAAAATTACGTTTTACGCATCTTCTTCCATCACTATCCAGAGGGGGACTAGTCCGGACTGGTTGCGCGCCGCCGTCACTGCGCAACTATGCTGTACACAGGAGAAAGTGAATTGTGAAAGTCCCACAGGAGCGTCTGCCTCCCTCCCTCGTTCACGTCAACGGTGATGATCATTTCCAACATTTGTTCAAAATGGGGCAAGATTTTCACAGTAGTAGGTTCAGTCAACATTCCTGCAGAGCCCTAGACACTTTTCGACAGCTCTGATGAATAACATTGATCAATTAAAACACCATTTGTACACGGGAGAAAGTGAATTGTGAAAGTCCCGCAGGAGCGTCTGCCTCCCTCCCTCGTTGACTGAACGGTGATGATCATTTCCAACATTTGTTCAAAATGAGGCAAAATTTTCACAACAGTAGGTTCAGTCAACATTTCTGCAGAGCCATAGACACTTTTCAACAGCTCTGATGAATAACACTGATCAATTAAAACACCATTTTACAGCTCATTTATATCTATGTCAATTCACAGGCTTCGTTTTATTCTGTTTTATTTGCGGCCTTTCCACCTTGCTCGGTCTCTGATCTCTAAGCAGTATTGGCCCTGAGTAGTTCCTGAGACACTTTACCCACCTTACCTAGTTTGAATGTGGTGTGCTGATTTGTGGTGGTCGAGGGGCCAATTAAAGATGGGAAGCTTTGGATATTTCAGTGTACCCCAAATGCCTTCTGGATGCCTCCCTGGGGAGGTGATCCTGACGTGTCCCATATCAGGAACACTCTGGACATGCTGGAGGACTGTGTCTCTCAGCTGACCTGAAAAAATCTTGGGATGTCCCTGGAGGAGCCAGAGGACCTGTACATGGAGAGGGAATTCTGGGCATCTCTGCTAACACTGACGGCCTCTCAATTTAGCCCTGGATGGAAGAAAATGAATGAAAAGAACTACATATGCTTGCATCAAACAAATTCCTATCATTCACACATCACATCACATTCATCACATTACACTCAAAAAGGCCACACATTACAATCAAAAAGGCCACACAATGATAAACTTTTTGCTGAGCAGATTTAATCTTGGTTATTGCAGTGTTGACAGAGACAGCAATGGTAAAATTCTTCAAACTAAATTACATGTATATTAAGAACTATTTTATTTGAATTAATTTGTGTGAATATTAAAATATTTTTCCACAATCGTGAATAGTTTGATTACTTTGCCTCCAGAGTTTTTCATCTGACACATTCTCTGAGTAAGCCTTTGTCAGTCTTTCACTTCCCTCAATTACTGTTGGATAATAATCCTGTTAATCAATAATACTAAAAAGAAACCAGCTATTAGTCATGCGTGTTTAGGGCAATAATGCCTTTGGAGAATTGATTCATTCTTTATTAAAATTTTGTGGAATATTTCTTCAAACTTTCATTGCTTCTTCTTTGACTCAAACCTTCATAAAGGAACCAACGCTCTGGATTTGCCCTGAAACATATGACTGTAACAGCAATAGTAGGTTTTTCATTTGTTTTAGTGTGACTTTTCTCTCACTCAAGCCACTTCCTTTTTGAGGGTTTCTAACATTATTTGTGAATTAGCAAAAAACACACAAAAATAACACCTAAAAACAAACATGCTGAAATGCCCTTGGAATGCAAAACCAAAGTTTCATAATTGTCAAATGGCATAACGTTTTACTGATCAGAAATAACGCTTTGGAGTTATGCCTTTCACTTGTTTTCTACAGTCATTCACTTTCACTAACTGCTCGCATTGGCAATAAGCTGTACTTCTGTGGCCTCTACTGCCCCCAGGCTCGCACCACAGTCAAATATTAACAAAAAAAAAAAAAAAAACAAGGAAAAGCACTGGTGTATCATTGTGGAAGTGAGTATATAAAATGATTAAATTGATGGGGGCAGGGGATTTTGTGTGACAGCGCAGAGTGGGCCTATGCTACACCCCCACAAACAGCGTTGGAAAAAAAGTCCATAGTGTGTGACATGATTGTGAAATATACCGTGTCCATTTCAGACAGAGATGACAGACAGACAATCATCGACTAACTCTCTCATTCAATAACATATAAGCATGTTTAAGGATGCCTTTGAATGAGCTCTGTTTTACCATTTTCACCTCTGCACGTCACACTCACACAGATATCTATGAGTCTATAGGAGTCAAAAAGAGACATCCAAGGTAAGGACAACGCTTTCAGTATAACATGACATGACCACAAACATCCTCATGCACCGCTCTAATGATTTCATAATCTTTTTTAAATAGTTGCAGCGTAAATATAACAATTCATAAATACCGTAAGTCATCTTCTTACCCGAACAAACCCGGACAGTTCCTCTTTTCTCTAACCGGGCACATGTAACAGCCTAGAGAGAGAAAGAGAGAGAGAGACAGTCCACGGAGAGCTTTTGTTTTTAACTATAGCACCATTCAGGGGAAATACCAGAATAGCATTTGGCATTGTTTAAAGAAAGAGAGAGGGGAGAGAGAGAAAGAGAGAGAAAGAGAGAGGAGGAGAGAAAGAGAGAGAGAGGGAGAGATAGATTCTTTAGAGGGACAAAGAGAGAGACTTGGCTTTAGAGAGAAAGAGAGAGAGGAAGAGAGAGAGATAATTTAGAGAGAGAGAGAGAGATTTAAGAGAGAGAAAGAGAAAGCGAGAGAGGGAGAGAGATACGTCAGAGAGAGCGATAGTTTTTGATCCTGAGGGAATTTTAATTTTTGCTGCAGCATTATTTACACTGGACTTTTCACTCGCCTTTGTATTTCAGTCAAAAGCCTCAAAGCAGTTTAACAGCGTCAGTGGATCCTGTGTCAGAGCAATTTGAGGTGAGGAACAGTCCTCTGGACAAAAGGATCCCTCCTCTGCTCCGTGTCCTGCAGCATCACAGCAGGGTCCGGGGGGAGTAAGGTGAACTCAACAGGAAAGACAGCATTTTCAAAACAATAAAAGGGAACATGGTAAAAGGTTCACAGAGTAATCCAACTTAAGTGATCCTCAGATTGGTCATAAAACAATTCAGACGCACAAAGGTCCATATCTGGACTTGGTTTGCTGGTTTATGTATATTATTATGTAAGTAAGACGCTATCAAGCTCTAGGCAAACATGTTTGTTCAAAGGAATGCCTAAAGGAAGCCTGTATGAAAGGGTGCATAACCATGTGTTCTGTGTGAATATCTGTGGACAACTATGAGTCTTGCTTACATACAGTAATTTAAAAGTGAAAGTTCAGAGCATTTGGCAAAACTACAGGGAAATGTAAGTAAATGCTGCATTTTGTCTCTGTTTTGACTCTCACCATTTGGGGATTTCCCTGTGTCTTATGTGTGCCTAAATCACTGCGCCCTCTGATGCTACATGTTTGGGATGCAATAGAAAAGCCTGTATGTGTAGACCCTACACTACACCACCTTTTCCAGTGACAGCGGCTGCCTTTACATGCGCACTGTAAAATCTCATTCTTATCACATTTTTAAAGGTATAACACCATTAAAATCAGATGTAAATAGCAAGATTATCTGATTTCTTTCTGATCATGGCCCCACTGATGACTCACGTCAAATTTTGTGGTTTGCATGTGAGTTAAGTTAAATCTTAAAGGTCCAGAAATCTGATAATAATGTGACCTGCATGTAACCCTGAAAAAGGGGGATAAAACTTGAGTAAATAAAACAGCGGTTATTCAGGTCTCAAGTCAGTGGTTTTAATGACAAATATTAATTATAACACAACTTTTGTACAAACTTGGTACATCAAAAGCACATATTTACCTGAAAAAGGGGGATAAAACTTGAGTAAATAAAACAGCGGTTGTTCAGGTGTCAAGTCAGTGGCTTTAATGACGCAAGACCGAACCAGAACTCCCCCTACTGTCCACCGGACCGGATGTGCTTCATTCAATCAAATACAATATAATGCAATACAAATAATAATTATGTATCAGTTAAATGAAATTACTTCACCTTTTTTAATATAAATCCTACTATAATTATATATGGAACAGTAGTAATATTGTATAATAAATGTATACCTTTTAAATTGTAAATGTATGTAATCTTTTAAATTGTCTTGTTTTACAACCATTACACAGCCAGTCATCGTAGGAAAACGATTCTAAATTGTGATAATGCCAGATGGAGGGCAAGAGACTGTTTTCTCCTATGGTTAAGTGTACTTTGTCATGAAATAGGTTTTGCCCCTGTTCATTTCTATTTGTGACTAGATGCTAGAACTGACTGTATTACAAGGAAAATCAGCATTTTAACAATATCTATATCTATCTATCTATCTATCTATCTATCTATCTATCTGTCTATCTGTATATCTATATCTATCTATATCTATCTATATCTATCTATATCTATATATCTATATCTATATCTATCTATATCTATATATCTATCTATATCTATCTATATCTATATATCTATATCTATCTATCTATCTATCTATCTATCTATCTATCTGTCTATCTATATATCTATATCTATATCTATATATCTATATCTATCTATAGCTATCTATCTATCTATCTATCTATCTATCTATCTATCTATCTATCTATATATATATGTCTCCATATATATTATTGACGTATAGAATGTTGTGATGCCATCTGAAACCCAGCAGGCTTTTTGAAACACAAAAAATGGGCTCTGAGTTTAGGCAAATTAATATTCAGGCTATTGCCTATTGAATTGGCTATATAAGCTATGCCCTTTTGTATAGGCCTGCATAATATATAGAGTTTATCAGTCTTCATTCTCAGTCCTATGCTGTGATGATGTCTTGAGAGCTTGTCCTTCGTCTCAAAGTTTTCGTTTTCCACTCGCGCTCCTTGCGCAAGAGCAGACTGAGCCTCGGAAAGTTTACTTTCCCGTGTCCTCAGCCTCGGTAGCCTGTGAGGGAGGTATGCGTATGTGACACTGCGAGAGGGAAACCCATGACTTCCGTGTTTTATCCTCCCACACTGAAACTAGCCTATGGGGTGTATAAAAGTCCCTGTAACAGGCATTACCAACATTGACTACTGCACAGTATTTTACGCGCCACGCCACACCTACTACTGCCTTCTTTAAAGGAGGACAGAGGCCTCACGGACACAGCAGACATCACAGGCTTATTTGGTTGTGCCTCGTTGCTTTGTGTTTTTAACTTTTGATAACTTAAAGAAGAGGACATTGTCCAAATAGAACCAAAGGGGACGATGGATGTTGAATCTCTGCAGAAAGAAGGCGCTCGCCGCGGCAGGTGTTTGGACTATTTCTTGGTCATCTCAGTGATCATTTTGTTCACGGGACTGGCGGCTCTTGTAGTCGCAGGGACCCTAGTGGTTCGTAATCTGCAGAAAAGCGCTCCCGCTCCCTCGGAGTTCACGATGTCAAAGGTCATAGGAGACGCACCTGAAAATGCCTTTAAGGTGATAAGATTTATTTTCCTTCACATTTTAGTAATTTTAGCCTGCAAGTTTTTTTCTCCTCTTCATGAGAGAGCATAAGCTTTGCATTTATTGACAGACTTTGTTTTTCTCTCCTAACAGATGAACAATTTGGCATATCTGGAAGCAACTTCAAGTAAGTTATTCACTTAACTATGATATGAATTGGTGAAATGTGTTTGTCTGAGACATTAGGAACAACAATAATAATTCAATGTAGTATTCAAGTCACAATATGTTTGAGAAGGAGTAGAAAAGGAGCCAAATAATTCTTCTGGTTTCACTCCTTATTTGTTGATTGATATTTTATGAAGATTTTACATAAAAACATTTACATAAAATAATTTACACAATTTACATATTCTTCTGTTAAATTTTAATCTTTATGTTCCATGTTAAATGTTTGTGGATACTGAAATACTTTAGGGGCTTTAGAGTGGTAGATTAAAAGAGCTACATGTTGAGTTTTTATTTTTATTCCTGATAGTGCACATGTCCTTCTTTAGGCATTAGATTAGGAAAAATGGCTGTGTGCTGTCTTTTTGAATACGTGAGTGCACACACCGGACAAAACATTTAAGATGCAATGGTCTAGGTTTAGTAGAGTAAAAAGTACATTTTGGTTCATTGTAACCTGTTAAAATAAAATATACTGTATGTGCTCCACTGCATTACACCTCCTGGTACTGGAAAAAATTACAAGTGTCCTAAATTCTGTGTTTTTGTCTCCCCCTGTAGGTGAGCTGAAAAATCATACTATGCCTTTGGGGGATGTCTCATTTCTGTCTGGGACGTCTGTGGGAAGTAACTTTGTGTTCAACCAGGAGCACCACTCCCTGACAGTCAAACAGGACGGCAGCTACTTCCTGTACGTGGAGCTGAATGTCACATGTGTGTTCCGCTGCCGACCGGGACTCTTCATGGTCGAGGTGTCCGACAAACTGAGCTGCAAAGTGAAGCTCCCAAATTCCTCATACTCCCACTCTGTACAGGAGAAATGCTGGACAGTGAAGCCTCTGAGCAAGGACACGCACCTGCTGGCCCAGATGTCCCTCCCCCATGGGCCGCTCCACCACTGGAAACTGGAGCTCATAGGCTCCGGTGTTGGTTTGTTTCTGGTGGGGTAATCAGGACCAGCCCAGACTGTGTAATAGCTGTGTAACTGCTAATGGACAGAATAGGGGCTACAGAAGCTCATATACCATCTAAGTGGGTCAGACCTATGCAATTATTATGGACTATATTTATTGAGACTTTGATTGTATTTATTTATTTATTGTATTTTAAGCTGTTAAAAATAATTACACTACATTAGTGTTGCAACTTGTATTAAGTGTTAAACACTGCACTCTCAGCTTCCTGAAAAAACATTTTGTAAGACCTTATGGGTCTGTTTATTGTATATTTTATAAAGGTTGTTTAGGCTATTCTGCTGCTGTTTCTTGAATAGTTTTTAAATCAGTGGTGTCAGAATGTGTCGTTGCCTTACATCATGAATTATCAATAAGAGTATCACAACATTCACATTAAATACAATTAAAGAAAGCTGCATGAATATCACTGCAAGTCTGTACAATTTGTGAACAACATGAGAAACTGACCACAGCAAACCCTTGAATGGAAAAAATAGTCTGTAATGGGAAAGTTCCCTGTCAAAGTAGCTCATGCCGGGAACTAGAGCAACACAACTTCCTGTTTATTTACTTCATGGTAACAAAATAAAGAGCTGATTTGGCAATTACCTGTGAAATAAACATAAAATGTATTGTTTTAGTGTACATTTGACTTTTAAGGTGTGTAATAAATGATTTGACACTTGCTCTTGAGAATTTTTTATTTTTTGATATATTGAATAAATGGTGAATTTCTATACCTGACCTCTGTGTTTACTGTCCATATACATCTATTAAGATTGGCCTGTGTATTCGCTCTACTCACGGCTCCTATACTGAGCCTGCATGTGCTCCTTAGACAGAAGTTATGGAAAGAAAATAATTATGTCTAAACCATTATTAATATATGTATATTATATTACCATATATATATTTTAATGTGCAAAATAATCATTTTCTTTGTGCATTTGGTTGCACAAGTGTGTGAACATGTGAAGGCTTATGGTAGTTGTCATGCTATTTGGACTGGAGTAGATTGTGATTTTGTTTTATTTTGTTCTGCTTTTGCTCTGGCTTTAAATTGTCAGAACTATTGAAGCAACTGTCTTGAGTCATTGTATTATTATGAAACTCGACATATTACTTTACTAGTATATGCTGATTATTCTAAGCAATACAGTAGCTCTGCAGCATCTATTTTATATGTTAAATCTGGTCAGCAGTAGGTGCATTTCATGACCACAAAAGCTGTTTGTTGCATGTGTGTTTCTCAGAACAGGACATGACCCACATGGGACAGGTGTAGTGCACTTAGTTTAGTGGTTGCACTTGTGGTCACTTGTGTTTGTCCTTTCCTTATCCTTCTCCGGCACATTCCCTTTCGGGTGTTAAACTATCCGTAAATGCAGAGCAGTGTTTCCATGAGGCGCAGAAGTTTCCCTGCAAACTGTGAAAAGAGCTGACTCAGGCTCTCAGTGCATCCTTCTGACCACATCCTGCTGTCACCCCTGCTCTCAGGTGCTGCTGTCTATTTACTGTGTACACAAACAAGAAACAAGTCTGTGCCTGCGGTTGAGCTGAAACATGCAGATATTTGTGCACATTGCACTATCGCAAATACAATCTGTTGACACTGCAATTTCAATAACACTTTATTTTCACATCAAACTATAAATAATAATTCTGAATATCAGTTACTTGGCTGTATGCTATTACATACAACAATTTACAATGAACATGCATCTAAATAGAACCATTTTTTTTAATTACACTAAATAATCTTAAAAGCTCCAAAGAAGTTATCAGCTGGCCCAGCGTACAGTCCTTTGTCCAACGTTACAAATATGTGATCTCCAGTTTCCAACTCGAAGACTCCAGCAAGAAAACTGTTCCACAAATCTGGTTGCCTTGTGGAATTTTTTTGACGGTTGCGGCAATGGAGACTGTAAAAAATTAAGAAAACTATGAAAGCTGCATGTGTAAGCTTTTTAGTCAGGAAAAGGCAGGCACAGGTCTGAGGATGTGTACCTTGCAGACTTCATGAGCTCGAGGGGCAGCCCATATTTTGTGGTGTTTCTGATGACCTTGTGGTTGACCATTGCACACTCCTTTTTCTCCTCGATGTGCACTTTAGAGTACAGATAGTAGAAGCCGTTTCCCTTTATCACTAGCCCACTGCTGTTGAAGTCCATGTGACTGATGAAGCTATCACTGTTTTTAACCCACTGGACCACACCATTTTTATCCTTTTCATCTGAGCCTACAAAAAGAATGAACACACATTAAGATGCTTCTGAAAAAAACTGACTCATTACATTTAAATTCAATATTTCTATTATTTAAAGCATTAACCTTGAAGATGTGCCATTGGTCTTTCTGTTGTGTCTTGTCGATGCAGTGGTTCTGTAGGGACCTCACTGGACACTGTGGACAAAAATCACAAACTATAAAAATTTAAATAATTATAACATGAATATTTGTCCAATAATATAAATTATTACTTATAGGTCCCACTTGTCCCACTTTATTACCCTGAAACAAAGGAAAGCTCAGAATATGTTTTCACTGGGCATTACACTGGATATGCGAAGGATGTGCACTTACAGCAGGTGGTGGATGGAGCAGGTCGTGATAAGAGAGGGAAAGTGCCTATATAATGCCAATGAAAACAACACATATTTAGAAGCAATATTTGTTAAATATGAACCTCAGATTCATATGTAGTCATTTAAAAGTGAAGCAATGCTCGACAGAGAAATGGGGAACTAAATTAGAGAAGGATTCAATCATTCGTCATAAAGAGGCTTGTGACTGCGCTGCATGCTGAAATGGCCTTTAGTGACGTAGGGAGAGAAGGGAGGAATTTCCACATGCAGACCACATCGTATGAGAGACAGACACTGGTCTCACCTCTGTCCTTTTGTGCAGTTTGTAGATACAGATCCCCTCCAAGGCAAGTCCAAACATGACCAAACCAAATAGGGGCAATAGAAGTTTCTTTTGTACCCTCTTCCATAAGGGTTTCTGTCTAATTGGCAGCCGTGTGTTGCTGGTCGGTTGGTCCACCACAAAAACCTGGAGACCACGGCCGTCTTCCATGCCACACAAGGAGTACCTGAGATAGACTATAGGTCAGACTGAACAACAAACATAACAGAGAAAAAAGACGTAAAATATGTTCTCTTCAATGTGTTAATATTTTTTATGGATCTCCTCTTTTTAAAAAAAAAAAAAAAAAAAAAAAAAGAAAACAATCAAATGTTGGGCTTTATCAATATAAGTTAAAGATTGGTTACACAAACTTGCAGTAATAATATAGACTTTCATATGGAAACAAAGCCTTGTGTTTGAATGATGCCACCTCTTTTTACATACACATAATTTCACCTTTGTTCATTTGTGACATTGGCCAGTTTTTGCTCCACTGGGAAAAGTCAAGTAATTATAAAGAAATTAACCATGAACCAAGTCAAAACATCTGTATTACAGACAGTTAAAAGTCTAATTCTAGTCTTCAACTTGCCCTCCATCTCAATATTAAAGTAAACAAATAGCAGCAGCTAAGTCTGCACCCTTATATATGGGCCTATATTTTGACAGAACATCAAGATATGAAAGTTTAAATCTTACCTTTGTTTACTTTCTTGAAAAAAACCAACTCTTTAGAATCCAATTCAAAACTTTCTTCAGTCATTCATTCAGGAACACATGATTGTCCTTAAAACATAATCATAATTAAATTGTCAGGTGTTAAGGCAAAAATAGTCAAATAAATAAATAAATAAATATATATATATATATATAAAACAAATACATAGTTGCATTTGGACTGGATATTTTACCTCTGCTAAAACAAAGCTGTCCCTCTGCTCTATAGGAGCTTAATACTTGGCTGCTGTCCGCTGTTAGTGTTTGTAAGTTGATGTAGGAGGAAACAAAGATGACACAGAGTCAAGAGAGAAAGCAGTAGCAGAGTAGCAGGGGGGCAGTCCCTGTAACTACTATTTCATTGTACATTTGACATTTCCCCTGTTTTTAAGTCCATCTTACTCAGGGAGTTTTTTCTAAATCTGTTTCTATTTTTTGTCACTTTCTGAGAATCTTGCAAACAGTTTGATTTCTACTCTCAGACTGTTGATCCTCAGGCAATATGTTGTCATAAAAAAACATGTTGCATTCCCATTGGTTGTGATAAGTCACAATAAATCTGAAATTTGATAGTGGTCTCCCAAAATATTTGTCAAGAGAGCAAATAAGAGATTTCAATAAAAGCTTTGTAAGGGTGTTCACAAGAGTGTCACCACTTCCTCTTTCGCCTTTAAGGTATTATTGTCGTTGATGTTTTGGGAGATAGTCATGAAACATCAATGACAATAATGTCACATGACAAACCTATAAAAATATAAAGTCATATATTATAATCAGAAGTAGAAAATGTAAGTCTGACTCAGGTGGTACAAAGTAAAAGTAGTAAAGTACTGTACTTACATATACATTTTAGGTATCTGTTCTTTACTTAAATAAATTTAAAGTGAATACTTTTAACTTTTACTTCACTGCATGGGAGAGCAGGTATCTTTCTAATCCACTCCATCTTTGAACAGGACTGAAAAGTAAAAAAATATTTTTTATTATAGTTTGAGACCTGCTGAAAAGGCTGAGGGGTTATTTTTAATACATCTTTACTAAAACCACTACATATGAAGCTTGATCAGATCTCAAAATCTGTGTGAATAGTTTTATTTTTTACTCTTTAAGCACTTTAAGCTCTTTAAACACATAAACACATACTTTAATACTTTTACTAAAGTAGATTTTTTCATGTGATACATACTTCTTTTCTCCAGTATCTGTACTTTTACTCAGATAACAAACTTGAGAACTTCTTCCAACACTGATTATTATCTTTCATCCTTGAATTTATCGGTCAGTTCAATGTTAAACATGTAGCCATATACTTTGACATAATCTACATAATTTAAGGAGAACAACTGAACACAAAACTTTCTAAGACTTCAAAGTGCGTATTCAGACATTTACCCTTCTCAACTCTTGCCCATATTACAAGTGGCAAACCAGAGAGTAGAAAAACTGTAATGCATTGCAGGTGGTTGTTTGTACCTTAGGTGAATGAAAACCACATAAAGCCACAAAGCGTACAGCAGAGATAGACAGAGTGAGGGAGGGCTGGAGGAAGTCAGAAGTGCCTGTCATTTAAATCATACTATAGCCACATATGGACAGACAAGTTATAGCATTCAAACAGGCCTTGAGGTCCTTAACAACAGCCACTACTCTACATAATGGATATTAATTATTATTTGACTGAAGACCAAGGATTGAAGACCATCTATAAAGTGAAAACTTAAAGAGCCATTGTATGGTATTTTCTAATCTATGTTATAATGTTGTTTGTTTCTACATCAAAAACATTCCAAAGTTGTGTTCTGTTTCATTTACACGTTTAACATGCAAACCTAGCATATTTAGGCTGTGTCACATGGTAATACAGGAAGTACTTCACTGTGTGTTTAAACTCCATACACTTTCACTTGTATCATCTGGACAATTTCAGACCTGGAATTTCCCATCTCTGCTAAACAAAAGGTAAAAGGAGCTGTTAACCTGAAAATTATATGGTTTTGTGACAACACAAGGTGGAACAGAGCATTTTGAGCTAGATGTAGACAGATAAATTGTAAAAAAAAAAATAAAAAAATAAAAAATAAGGGTTACTCAAACATCTGTGAATGAGCCAAAACACAACTCCAGGTATGTTTTTGATGAGATAACGTTATAACATGGCTAAAATTCAACAAGTCAATTCCACAAAATATAGGACCTTTAAACACAAAATGTTTCCTTGTGTCTCAATGATAAATTGGATGCCCTGAATGCCCTTTATGCCATAGAACAAGGTAAAAGAAACAAAAACAAAACAAAAAACACATAAATAATCAAAACTCGAGTATCCATCTTGTAAGGCCATAGGATAATAGAATTTAAAGATCCTGTATTACACATAATTGACTCTTGTTACACATACCTGGAGTTGTGTTTTGTTTCATTCACACATGTTTGAGTAGACTTAGACTAAGACTTCAACACACTTTTTGATCCACAAGGGAAATTATTTGGACACAGAAGCTCACTCATCACAATATAATATAATTCCACCTTGTGATGTCATGTAGTGGTGTTTTCAAATTAACAACTAACTTTAACATTTTGTTCAGGGGATGGGAGGCAATTCCAGGACTGAAGTCATCCAAATTATTCTCGTGAAGGCGTATGGAGTTTAAAAACACAGTGTAGCACTTCCTGTATTACCGCATGACATCACAAGGTGGAGCAGAGTGCAGAGAAGAGCTCAGCCTAAATATGCAGGGCTTGTGTGTTAAACATGTGTGAACGATACAAAACACAACTCCAGGTTTCAAGGCCATGTTTTTGATGAGGAAACAACATTATAACATAGATCATAGAGCATTTGCATTTCTATAAACGATCTATTTTTTATTCACATGAGGCTGTGATGATTGGAGAAAGATGGCCACTATTCGCCCTCTGATTGGGTCCTCTCTGCAAAGCTCTTGCCCAATCAGACTAGCACAAAGTTATACAGCGGAAGAGGGATGCTAAGGACATGGCTCAACTCAGATAGCCCCGTGTGTGCAAAAACCTACAAAAAGATGAACTCTCTCCGGTGGAAAGCATGGGCCTGGGCGCAATCGCTCGTCCTTATCGTGATCTTGGCACGTTGTTTGAGTCCGGTGCAATGCTTTGGGGCGAACTTAGACAGCGAATTCACATATCTTTTACCACCCGGAAGAGCTGAGTGTTTTTTTCAACCTGCAATCAAAAATGGGACAATGGAAGTCGAATATCAGGTGACTGAAAACACACTTTATGCGTCCACAAGAGCTTGGTTTGTGCGTTGGAGCCGTGTGCGCAAAATAGCATCAGAACATGCGCGCTGCAAGCTAGCTGCAAGTCAGAGCAATAACTGGAGACGAGCAAGCTAGCTACAAGTTTCCAGATTTGTAATTTTAATCCTTACTCGTTATGTAATTTGTTTGAATGTTTCACAGTATGGCATTAAACCTTTCTATCTTCATCGAGACCAAACGAGACCAAGTGACAGGTCAGATCTGTAGAGAGGCGGTGGCAAGGCAAGTTTATCTGTATAGCACAATTCGTATACAAAGTAGTTCAAAGTGCTTTACAGGATACGAAATACATTAAAATCATAATACAAACAAACATTAAACCACACTCACAGAATGCCTGTATTTTCAATGTTTTTTTTGAGCTATAAAACCACCTAAATGAAAAAAAAAGTATAACTGTTTAATGCCATAATGCGGAAGATTCCAGTCAGAGCAGTGACGTATCCATAGACAAGCAGGTGACGGAACCCCAACCAGAAAGTTACACAGTGAACCTTTAATGTACTTGCTGGTGTTTCAGTCAACCAAGAACTAAAACTCTTAAAAACGAAATCAATTCTGATTCTTTTAAGTAAGCATCATCTATGTATTCATGGCTTTGTCTTTTACTCCCATTTTAACCTTTAATATTTTCGATTAGTCAATAATATTAAACCATTTTGAATTTTGCCTGTGTTTCTTGTTTTGTTTACAAAGTGTAAAGTGTTCATCATCCTGCTTGATGTTTGCTTAGTGGGAGTATCTTAATTGAAGGGCCAACTGTAAAGTGATTTGCTCATGTTCTTCTGCAGGTGATAGCGGGAGCAGGAATGGATGTGGACTTTTCCATAATCTCTCCACATGGCATAAGTCTTTTCTTTGAAGCTCGACGCTCTGATGGAGTTCATGTGTAAGTCTACCACACGTGTCCTGCATACATTAGATTTGGATGTACTTAGAATACATTACTATGAAGTTCAAGATAAATTTAAAACACTGATACTGTAAGACCATCATACTGTATTTACAAAATATTAAGACAAATTAAACTGAAATTTTGAATACATTTTCAACCTATTCCATGTTTAAATATGGTAATAAGGCTTAAGTAAGGCTTTTAAATAGAGAATACTTGCAAACAGTGTGTTATTGATAAAAATCTGAAATTGTTCATTGCTTTTTCATAGATAATACTGGCATCTTGTTATAAAAAGGAATTTTTGTATGTGTCTGCATAGTCCAGATAATGATTGCGATTATGAAAATACTACGATTATTTTTTCATAATCTACTAGTCAGTAGATTTCATGTGACAGGTACACACAGACTTTATCAGGTATGTTTTGGTTGTTTCAGGGTGGAGCCCACAGAGGAGGGGGACTACCAGATCTGCTTCGACAACACTTTCAGCCGCTTTTCTGAAAAGTTGGTGTTTTTTGAGATCATCATTGAGGGACAAGGGGGTGATGTGGGAGACGATGAGTGGCCGGGGCTAGACGAGCCTGAAGGGAGCTTACTGGAGTACAAGCTTGATGACATTCGGGTAAGTGTTGTTGTTTTTTTTTTTTTTTGAGCTCTTAGCTAATTACCTTTGTACTATGACATAAAAGCTTTTTTCCATGGGTTTGCTTTGGAGCGGAGCAGTACAATCTGAAAATGTTTCCACTGTCTAACTGTTCTAGCCCCTAAGCTGCTTGACAGAACTCGGTCTTATGATTAAAAAGTGTAATTCATGTACAGTTTTTTATTTTATTTATTAACAAAATCATTTGTTACATTTGGGTGACACTGGTTCCTCACATAACAGCCCCTTGTCCCTGGACCCGGAGCTCTGCCCGATGAATGAAAATAGATTTCTCCATTTTAAAAAAGCTGAAAAGCTCCAGAGTGTCCCCGTCTGGGTACAAAGGCCAATCGAAATATGCCTTTAGAAGATACCTGTTGCGCTTGGTTGCTTACCATTATGTCTCAGGACAGAGTTGGTCAGAGTAGATCAAGAAAAAGCCATTCATTCAGGTTCTGTTGGGTAAGACCCATTCATAGTACAAGTCAGGTCACAAAAACATGCTTTTTATCTGCAACTTCTTTGAATTTACAGTGATCAGCTAATGTTTATGTGTATCATGTGTAATATGATGTATGAAGTTGGAAAAAGTTGCTAATATTTTAAGTGAATCTGGAATTTAATTTTTTTTCCAACCAGTATCTTCATGTCACCTGGTGATGTAGCTCAGATGATTTTCATATGGTCTCTACCGTCCTCCGGTGAAAAACAGGAGGATTAGTGTGGGGAAGCTGTCCCGACGTGGTCGAAGTAGAGGCAGACTAAAAACAAGGCCAGACAATTTGACCAGACAATTTATTAAAACAGACTTCTGTTGTTTACGTAAATTAATTACAAATACACATTTACATAGGCCTAAGTCCTTTTTTAAATCAGTGTTCAACATAAATTAAACACAAAAATAATACATGAAAGCAATGAAACAAAAAGGAACTGAAACCATTTCTCCCCTTCACATGGTCTGGCCCAAAACTTCCCCTAGATGTTATAAATATGGCCGTTCTCGGGCACGCCACACTTTTGTTTTCAGACCATGTGGAATCACTGGTAAGTAGGTATATGTATGATGTAACAGAAATTCATTAAAAAATAAACCTACGTAAACAATGGAAGTCTATTTTAATAAATTGCCTAGTCAAAGACACCTTTTTGTTTTTAGTCTGCCTCCTAGTTCGGCCACGTCGGCCCAGCTTCCCCACAATTACGATGAGGAGGAAATAATAGAGATCTGTAGATCAATACTGCAGACACTTTTAGGATTATGTCTTATTTAGTTTGATACTTTAAATGGGACTTAATATTTGGACAAAGCCAGTAGTTTAATAAACTCTGAGTGGAGTAGTGGATTATATTATCTAAAATATCTTTTATTGCTCAATAAAAAGAAGTCTGTAACTATTATATTTTTATAAGCCTATTGTTTCTCTAATGTTTACAAAGGCTCTTTAAGATGCTGTGGGAGATTTTCCACAGTGTCCACCCCTTTGCAATCCTGCTATGTGTAACATCTTTTGTCATCTTGGCAGGAGTCCATGGACGGTTTGCACCGTCGTTTGGAGCGCAGTCGACAAATGCAGGTGGTGTTGCGAGCGTTTGAGGCGAGGGACCGAAACCTTCTAGAGGACAACCTGTGGAGAGTGTCCTTCTGGTCTTGTACCAGTGTGGTGGTCCTGCTGTGCGTGGCTCTCACTCAGGTAAAGCAATAACATCTGTCAATGTCTGTGTCAAAATGCACTCATTACACACATACTACACTACGCACATATTACACTATTTCGTCATATTTGTTATAATGTTGTTTCATCATCAAAAACGGAGATGTGTTTTGTTTTATTCACACTTAGACTTGGCCTTAGACAAACTTTATTGATCCACAGGGGCATTTATTCTGTTTTAATAAATTGTCTAGTCAAAGATACTTTTTTGTTTTTAGCCTGCCAAGTTTAACACACAAACCCTGCCTACATAGGCTGAGTTCTTTCAAATAGAAGAAACTCTGTTCCACCTTGTGACATCATCAGATAATACAAGAAGTGCTTTACTGTGTTTTTAAACTCTATACACTTTCACTTGTATCACCTGGATAATTTCAGCCATGGAATTGCCAATCTCTGCTGAACAAAAGGTAAATGGAGCTGTTAACTTGAAAACTACTACTTCATGACATCACAAGGTGGAACAAAGAATTTTGAGCTTTGGAGATGTAGACAGAGTAATGATAAAGGGTTATACAAACACAACTCTGGGTATGACTTTTGAGGATATAACATTTTAACATGGCTGAAAAGAAAAGTTCCATTTAGGTTTATTACTGCAATAACAAAGCACATCCTTAACACCAATCAAAACTATCTTCTTTTGAAATGATCAAAAAAGACCTTTTTGGATTTATATCAATACAGTAGATGGATTTGTCTTGTGGACATGTTTTGGCTACTAGCTGCGAGCCTTCCTCAGAACTGTCACCAGTATTGGTGATGGCATGTTATATATCATCTGTTGTTACTTCCTGAGGTTGTGGTCAGCCTGACTCTCATAGACAGTATCACTGTACGTGTTCCTCCTTTCATACACGTCCTCGACGAACATCGTCCTCCAGAGATGACCAGCTGGCAGGAGGAGTCAAGTCAAGACTACACCCAGGAGAAGTAACAACAGCTGACACATGGCTAACACCGGTGACAGTTCTGGGACTTGTAGTTCCCAAGATCTACTAAAAATAACCTCCTACTGTACTGTCCTCAAAAAAACCCAGGGTAATAAGATCATCAACACATTCACAAACGCAGTGATACTAATGTTTGCTGTCTTGTCTGTTTTAGGTTTACACTGTACGAAAACTGTTTGATGATAAGCGGAGAGTCTACACATAAATGATCTCTTGTTTTTATACTGCAATACTTTTATCAGATGGCTTGTGTCTGAATCTATATACAATCCAAGTTGCAATGCATCTGTAAAAACATCACAAAATACTGTGAAACTTGGTGATGGTTAGGAAAATTACGCAGTTTATTCCTTAAACGATATTGTGCAATAGAATGTTCATATTTTAATGTATGTTTTTGTTTTCATCAATAAAGTTTTGTTACTGACTGTGCCAATGCAGCTGTGGGCTGTGAAGATTTAAGAATGTAAAATATTTTTATTTCAAGAAAAAATTTACATATGCAATGTGTCAGATCTTTTGCAAGTTGTAAATATTGTGTGTTGTATGTTTCACAAAGAATATACTTTGAAAAGGTACAGTGGTCACACCAGTTAACTAAATAAAAGCCTTTTTTATACAAAATGTATTTACATTTTTAATTCTTACAAGATATTTCATACCTGGTATTATATGTCTTTAAATATAGTTAATATGATTAACTTCGGTTCAGGAGCAGGACCACGCCTCAACCACCCTTGTCTCTTCTACAGCGAATCACAGCTCACTTCTACCACACCTCAATTTCCCAGAAGCTTATTTGTAGCAGCAGCCTATCCCGGCAACCCAGTTTGTCCCAAATAACTTGACCCCCCCCCCAACCCTTATCTGTTCGTCTTCCAGACATAAGATGCCTACGAGGGGGGGGGAAGGTCCTGTTCCTGCTGGGCCATGATGTGAAGATTGAGACTGAACCCCCACCCTAGAGTCTCAACCCAGTCATCCCGCCTTGTCTCCCTATAACAAACACTTTTCGCACATGTTTTTGGCGTAGTCCTTGCTAGTGAACACTTCTTAATAGTTTGTCCAAAACAACAGAATAAAGATGTGTGCAACTCATGGATTTCCTCAAATGTTTATTTCCTGAACTTTACTGTCAAAGTTCATAATACATTATTGATTGAAACATTGGTATTGGTGCTGTGTAGTCCACTGTGAGCTTCTTTCACCAGGGATTTGGACGAGGCGGGATCTGTGGAGCGGGCCTGAGGAGACCATAAGCACAAAACAAAGGTTCAAGTTTATGTCCCCAGATGTCTTTAATTTACCATTCAGAACAAGTTCATATTTGTGTCTATGGAACTCTCAACAATAGGACACAAACCGGCTGTGACAATGTCCCACACTTACATTATATCAGTTACTATGGAAACTCAGAGCCCACTGAAGAAATAAAAAACCCACCAGGAAAATGCTCTATTGCAATGCTCAAAATGATCCCTAAATGGTATCTTTGCCTCTCATTTAACATCTCTGTGTATCTTCTAGCTAATTCCATTCACCCTTTTACTACATTCATTATATTTGGAGTGTTAATGTATTAATGCTCCAACCTCAGCATTTTTCCACGCTAGACCTAGAGCAGGGGTGTCAAACTCATTTTGGTCCGGGGGCCGTATGCAACCTACTTTGATCCCAAAAGGGCCGGATCAGAAAACTCAGTTCTCTCTTCAAGTTATCATATTTTTCTCCGTGTCTCGTAGTGGTGTTTAAGATTATATTTCTCGAGCAACGCCACTTGTTCCAAACACACTGAGCACAGATTTCCCATTCACCTCTGTCAACAAATAAGAATTAGACTATTTTTCTTGGGAAATCCTAAACTCAGCATCTGCTTTTTTCATTTTTTGACATTTTGCTGATGAGGGTAACGGTCGACAGTCAAAACGATCATCTTTTAAGAGCGTTTGGAAAGAGGAAAGTCTTCATTTGTGCTGCTCTGGTGGGAATCGCAATGTACAGAAACGCTGGAGACGCTGCTATGCTAAACGGTGCAGAAAATTAACAGAAAAATCTGAAAATTTTAAGTATTTTAATAGAAAAATCAGCCGAGGGCCAGATTAAAGGTCTTGGAGGGCCGGATCTGGCCCCCGGGCCATGTTTGACACATGTGACCTAGAGGATGATGTAAAGACTGCTGCAGTCATGCGAAAATCAAGTTCCAACTAAAACTGGGACTTACTCATGGTTCTTCTTTTTGCTTTGTACGACACAGCATTTTCTATGTATTCCCAGATTTGTAAGTTATTATGCCAGAAATGATTATGTGTAGTGTTAATCACAGCCATGACCAACAGTGGTTTTATGTTAAAAATGAAGGAAGCGGTCACTTTTTATCCCTTTATTTTGTCAGGCCCTTCAAACATCCTCCAATGACACGTGTCTTAAAACACTATGGCTTTAAAATAATGATGAAAAATGTATTTCAAATGTATTTTCATATTAAGGCTACAAGTTGAATGAAATAGACACTTTACAACCACATTTGAAAGGTAGCTGCTTCTGTGTATTATGTTTATTTTTGTGACAATTATACAAGAAAAAAGTACCAATCCTTTACCTTAAGTAGATTGCAGAAACTCTCTAAATAAGTGAATTGTTAAAAAAAAAACTGGTCATTCTAGGGCTTATTTCACTGAAATAGTCAAAATACAAACATCTTTGAGGTGCTTGAAAATTGAGTTCATAACTGAAATGGTTAGTTAAAAATGTCAGCTGATTATATCATATAAAGTGTAACATAATATCACTTTAAGACCAGATGCATAGATGCATTAAAATCTTGTTTCTAAAAAATTCAAGCCCAATAAACTTTTAACCAAATAAAGTTCCCTTTTTGTTAAAAAAGCTATCTACACAACAGACAAAATTACATACATAATGTTTCTGAAATGCACAGACAGCACATCACCAACTGCAAAAGGTCACTTAGGTACAGTTTTATACTGGGTTCACCTACGTCCTAGTACACACAAAATGTAAACCAGGTGTGTTATAGGATCTGTGTCTCTAGTCGAGCAGGGAGGGCTCTGAGGGGCGAATGACAGTGGGTCGGTTGGGAGCAGCCGGAGGTCGTCTGCTGCAGGAAGAGACAGGAAAGAGGAGAGACATGCAGTCATGCACCAGAGACCCGAGATACCACAAGCAGTCCACATCTCCAATTCAAAACAAAGCAGTAAAACAAGGGCGCCAATCTAGTGTACAGCAGGAAATAACATGATAAATGTTAAATTAAATTGGAAAGGAGAAGCAACTCAGTTTAACAGCAGAATGAAAATTATCCCTGATATTTTTTAAATAAAATAGCCAGATTTACAATCTACAAAATGAGATTTGTAGGTCATTGCAATTTTTACACTGGGTCCCAACTTTCTTGAATTGGGGTTCACCAATCATTCAAATCACCTCTAGAAATACCATCTTTACCTGGGGACTCCAGGGGGCAGAGCAGGTGGTACACGGGCTGGTCTAGATGGGATCAGTGGCACCTGTCCAGCGTTGGGGTCAGTGTAGGTGGGCTGAGCGGGTGGTGGTCCGGGGCGGGAGGGCACTGGTGGACCTCCAAACGCTGGAGAGGGGTTCAGAGGAGGCTGAGTCCCAGGAGCCGGGCCCCTCGGTCGGCTTGGAGGGAGTCCTGTTGCTGCAGCAGTGGGTCTAGCTGCTGGAGGTGGACTGAGAATGACACATGATGTAAAATACAATAAAATAAAGGCAAACAAACCATACAATTAAAATATATTAGAGATTATTTGAATTAAATACTGTGGAACGTTGGATACAGACAGCAGAAAGCAGATCAAGTCACAGCATAGGTTTATAGCAATTAGGATTAGATATCACTAAAGTGCTTATAAAAAGTACCAATATATACAATATTATATTGTAATATAATATTATATAATTATATAATTGTTTATTCCTTCAAAATGATGTGTCTTTGCAAAATCTTCACTCTCTTCTCTCATCTTCATAATAAGGTAAAACTTGTCTGATTTACATGTTCACTTTTAACTACAATTCTAAATAGATAGTAGTACCAAAACAAATTTCTTATTTGTACAGGAACTGATGGTTACCTCGGTTCCTTGGCGAGCCAGGTGTCATCGACGGGTGGAGGGACAGGTGTGGAGATAGTGGTGGCACTGATGTCCCCAATAATGACCAGCGCTTCCTTCAGGGCGTGGTACATCCGCAGCATCTCATCCCTCCTCTGGGCCTGCTCTGCTGACTCCTCCATCAGACTGCCCTGGTCCCCGGCCGAGTACAGGTATGCCAACAGCTCAGAGTGGATGAAGTCCTTTGCCTGTGGAGAAAAGCAAAATAAAATACTAATCTCTAAAATTCCCTTCGCTTTAGTGAATAAATGTGAGTGAGTGATTGTAAATACTGACGTAAACCGATACTAGCTATTTATCAGTTGCATTGTCATATCAGTCTCACATTTGTACTGACCAAACGATAAATGATCAGCTCTTCCCATGAATAACAAACTCAAACAGAAACACATAAATTCATTTATGAATGCATGACTGTCTTACACTGTTGATCATAAGGTGCATAATAGTCTTGGGCATCAGATCTCTAATTGACTTGTTGACAATGCCGATGTAGGAGTCCACCAGGTTTCTGATAGTCTCCACCTGTCGCTCGAGCTGAGGGTCCATGGATACAGTGTCCCCGGGCGTCATGGTCTCCTCATTTTCTGTCTGCAGATAAAATAAACATGAATACAAAAAACATTAAAGACACAACCACTGGGGTTAACAAGCACTTAAAGGCGCATTGTGTATCTTTCCTGGTGGAGGGTCATTCACTTGCTTATTTCGATGGATATGTCATTACCCTGCCTGGAAAAATGTTTATCTATGAGTAATTTCAGTAACTATGGGGTCTAGGTATTGATTTCTCTCAAATCTAATAGCCTCAAATGATCAATGATACATTTTTTCTTCAGAGTTGAGCTGTGTTTTTTTCAAGTTACAAAATACATGGTAGCTCACCTGGTCTTTCTCTGGGTAGACTCCTGCCCTGAGAAATGAGGCCTTCCAACTGTCCACATCATCTTGAGTGTCGCAGGCCAGCTCGATCTGCCGCAGGTCCTTGTACACATTTCTAATCTCCACAAAAACACATCAAACACATTATTACACAGAATTTACTATTGTGAGCGTTAAACCATGCTACAGTGCTGCTAATTCTTCAAAAACATACCTGGAATTGTGTTTTGTTTCATTCATGCATGTTTAAGTAACCTTTATTATTAGTCTGTCTACATCTCCAAAGCTTAAAATGCTCTGTTCCACCTTGTGATGTCACCAAGCGGTAGTTTTCAAGTTAACAGCTCCTTTTACCTTTAGTTTAGTAGATTGTCAATTCCAGGTCTAAAATCATCCAAATGATTCTAGTGAAGGAGTTTAAAACACATAGGAGCACTTCCTGTATTACCACGCCATCACAAGCTGAAACAGAGGGTTTTCGGTTTGAAAGAAGGACGTGAGCGTTAAACGAGAGTGAAAGAAACAAAACACAACTCCAGGCATGTTTGTGATGAGGAAGCAACATTATAACATAGATTAGTTAGACCTGGGCATTATCACACACACATACTGTATCACACACATAAAGCATACACACCTTTGTTCAGTGTTGAAAATAGCAAAGACATGTTTGCTGGACATAAACCCTTTTTCCACATCTCTCAGCTTTAAATTGTCCAAGGGCAGCATGAACTTCTTTTCTTTCTCCTACCAAGAAATAAGAACATTAACAATGAATTCCCCATGTGTACAGCTACTATATGTGCACCATGTACTGGTATATAGTTTGACAATACCTCTTCATCTTTGTACCAGGAAAGAGACTCCGCGGTCAGAACAAACCAGTAATCCTTGGATCCTCCCTTCATAATACTGATGTTGATGGTGAGCCAGCCTCGACGGATCACCTGCCGGCAGACAACAACAGCCTGTTCTTCACCTCGTTTTAAACACAAGGAAACTTTTCGTACAGTCCTTTAAGCTTAAACCATAGCATCAAACTCACAAGGAGCTGTTATGTCTCAATATCTACAATGAGTATGTAACATCTGCCATAATAGTCCATAATTTGATTAATGATATTCCAAAGTACCTATCCTTTAGTATCAATGGTTTATGACAGGGACACCAAAACCCCCAGAGGAAATCACCTAAACGCAGGGAGAACATGCAAACTCCTACCTGAAAATACCTGGGCCTTCTTACTGTGAGGTAAGAATGCTGACCACTGTACGTTGTGCTGGGTCACTTACATGGTTATATTGGGGATCCCAGTCTGAAAAATGTTGCAGTTGTACTAATACTATACTTAAAAACCATGCCAAAAGGTTAAGGGATAGACTTCATGAACGTATGAATGAAGCTGATTTCAGATTTCTAGGAAGTTCACAACTACATAACAAGCCAAAAACACTTTAAACACACACAGTGGAGTAGCAAATTCAGCCCAATACAAATCTGATACTGAATATGCTAAAAGACTCCACGAGCACATCACCTGCTCCAGATCATCTTTGTCAGACTGTACAGTGGGACACAAAAAACAGACACAAAGAGGGAACATGTAAGAAGCCAGACTTTAGGACAAGGAAAAAATAGCACAGATTGCCAACAATTCTATTCAAAATTGGATATTAAAATATAAGACTGCACAAATTTTGGTTGAAAATGAATATGAAGTACTGGTTTAGATTATATCTGCATTATGTTTTCAAATAAGGATTCGATTTACAGCGCACATTTTAAACACATCCAGTACTGAAATATGAACTACTAAAGTAACACAAGAATAATTCGCATTTCAGAACATGTTTGTAGAAATCTGAACTACATCTTTTTTTTTGTTTCATAAAAAAACAGGGTTCAGTCTATTACCTAAATTATAGCATTCTTGTCCTAATCCTAGTCCTAAATGTCCTAATCCTAATTACTTCTATTTGTCTACAATCTACAATAGTCATATCAGACTGCACAAATTTAGTTAAAGAGCTGATATTTAACTGTTTTCTGATCAATACTATAATTATAATATAATAATAATAATATGTTGTTATGTTATGTTGTTTTCTCATCAAAAACATGCCCATAGTTGTGTTTTGTTTTATTTACACATGTTTAACACGTAAGTTCTGCTGTCTTCCTCTCTCAAACAAAAAAAACACTCTGTTCCACCTTGTGATGACATGTGGTAATACAAGAAGTGCTCCATCTTCACTACAATCATTTGTACAATTTCAGATCTGGAACTGCTAATCTCTACTGAACAAAAGACAAAAGGTAGCTGTCAACTTGAAAACTACCTCTTCATGACATCAGAAGGTGGAACAGAGCATTTTGATCTTTAGAAATGTAACGTAATAATAATAAAGGGTTGCTCAAACATGTGTGAATGAAACAAAACACAACTCCAGGTGTGTTTTTGATGAGGAAACAACATTATAACATGTCTTAAAGCGCACAAGAATCCATTTTATGTAATACAGGTCTTCTAATGCAAATGTAGGTTTTGTTACTTGCCCCCACTCACCCAAAGAGGAAGTGACAGATGAAGGTGTGTGGGGGTACGGTACTCACAAGGATCTCTCCCTGGTCAGGGAGAGGAGGAGCAGAGCAGCGGAGACAAAAGAGGCACAAATAAGATGAGAAGACAGGCCATAGACAGACATGTAAACATAGACAGGAATTGATGTCATAGTAACGAGCAAAGACTACACAAAACACTGAGGAAGACTGACGCTGGTGCTCCATGTGACAAGGGACAACGAAATATGTAAAACAATCACCTGGTTTGGCATCACTCTCTTCTTTGTGGCATTAGCTGCTGTTCTCTGCTGAGCACTGCAAACAGTTAAACAAAAAGGAAAAATGTTATTATTAAATGAATAAAGATCCTATGTTATGCAAAATCTATTCTTGTGGGCTTTAAGCTATGTTATTATGTTGTTACGTCATCGAAAACATATCTGTAGTTGTGTTTTCATTCACACGTTTCAGTAATCCTTTTTTATTAGTCTGTCTACATCTCCAAAGCTCAAAATGTTCTGTTCCACCTTGTGATGTCATGAAGTGGTAGTTAACAGCTACCTTTTACCTTTAGTTCTGTGGAGACACGCAATTCCAAAGCTCATATGTTTGAGATGATGAGGAAGCAACATTATATAGACATAGATGAGAAAATAGTGTCATATTGGCCCTTTAACCGCTTATCTTACAATAAATGCACACAATGTCTATAAATTAGAAGGGACAAAAACTCAACCAAAATGTTATTATGTAGATTAAACTGTTTTACAACTAGATCAGACCACCCTTGCATAAGAGATATAGATCTCAAAAGGCAAAATATAGTTAAATAAAACTTAATAAATAGAACTAAATACTGTTTTTAGATTTTCTGCTGCTACTACAGACCTCAGATCTCCCCTATTGTCACAGACATTCAAATTTTACTAAACTTTTCCTAAACTACTATTTTTAAACAGTGTTTTGGAGTTAAAAAAAAAAAAGTTACACATTTTCCCTAATATGCATTTTCTAGTTGTACGTGATTTCAACTTCACTCAAAAAAGTGAAGTAAATAACATAGTTTTCAGACTATTCACATGACAAATGAGGAAGGGTACAGTGTTGTTACTGTAAGCGTTGTACTGTCACTGTCAGGTGACAAACTTGTCATACTTGGCAAATCCAATGAAGTCCTCATGGTTTGTATTGATGTAGGAGAGTTCAATGTCGATCAGCAGAAGCACCTGGGGAAAAACAGAGACACAAGAATGACAAAAGTACTTCACAGCCTTCAATAAAATAGCTCAGCACGTGTGAACTCATAACAAGACGATATGACCAAACTGATATAGTACAGCCACAGTGCCACCTGTAGTTGATGTTTTGCAATTGTATCCAGAGAAAAGCGCTCCTTTAAGGTGTAGCTATTAAGCTACTCACTAAACTTGAATTATTCTAAATAAATGAAAATAATTGGTTCACTATTAATTAATTAGTCTTTCTTCATGTTTTAAGGCTAATAAATTAGTAGTAATTAGTGTTACCCAGACAAGACATAATCCATTGATGAAAGACTATATATTACACAAAATGGATTCTTGTGAGCTTTAAGCCATGTTAGAATGTTACCTCATCAAAAACATACCTGCAGTTGTGTTCTTCATTCACATATGTTTGAGTAACTATTATTATTATTACCTGTCTACAGCTCCAAAGCTCAAAATCCTCTGTTCCACCTTCTGATGTCACAAAGCGATAGTTTTCAAATTAACAGCTACGTTTTACCTTTTGTTCAGTACAAATTTGACATTCCAGGGCTGAAATTATCCAAATGAGTCTGGTGAAGATGTGTGGAGTTTAAAAACACAGTGGAGCACTTCCTGTATTACCAAATGACATCACAAGGTGGAAATGTGGTATTGTGTTTGTGATGAGGAAACAACATTATGACATAAATAGCGTAATATGGGCCCTTTCAGTAGACCATTAATAGTTCTTGTACATGTTATAGTGTGTATTGATCCCACCTGGTCTTTGGTCTTGCTGTCCCTCTCGCGGATGTAAGTGGTGACGATGCGCTCTGTTTCCTCTCGCAGCCGAGGGTATGAGCCGAGCTGTGATCACAAACAAACACATGCTGCATACTACTGTAATTATAGTGTAACTAACCAAGCCATACACAACACACTGCAAACCCCGACACTCACATTCATTCAAATATCCAGTACTGTGCAAAAGTCTGTGCAATGAAATACATAAAACTACACAATGGAGAACAATGTGCATATATAATTACATTTTTATAATTACAATTAATATATATAATTGCTATTTTTAAATATTAAGATTCCGATATCAGAGTTGCAATTTTTCAAGATTTTCAACCCATCCAGGAGCTGAAAAATTAATAGTTCAGAATGTATGTTTGAGGTCTAAACAATGTTGGCAGGTTATATATAGTTTGGAAACTGGATTTTTATTACATTTTATCAGAACAGAATATTACTGTATATTATTAAAGTTATGTATAATCTTGCAGCCTTACAAAAAAAAATCATATTCATTAGACTGTTACTAAAAATAATTTAGAATTAGCTGAATGAGCTGAACTCACTAAAACCTTTGCACAGTATTGTTAAACTTGTCAAACTTATTCAAATAGACAGTTTATAAGACATTTATAAGACATAAGAACAGTCAAGAGTCAAATCAGGACAGAGAAATCTACAAGAGTCCACTAACAGGGGTCAGTTTGTGGAGGTTGTGTTATTGGTGTGAGGAAGGAGGCACATCACAGGTGGGGAGGACCTGGGGTTCATTGATCTCAGAAAGTGTCTAAAAACATGTGAATTTGGTTAGACAATGACCAGGGGTAAAGCGTGGGGAATACGTGGAGAAATTAATGATTACAAGGGCAAGTGAGTACAACTTTGGGATCAAAATGGGTAATCAATGTTTATTATTTACAAATAAGTTTTACATTTCACACGTAACAATCAACAATATAGATGTTATGTGCAGTGTTTATGATGATCTGTTTTTGCTGATTTATTCAGTTTAAATATATATGTTTTGCCGATCCCTTTTATTTCCTATTTACCTTCTCTGTGCATTTCCTGATCAGGGCCACGACCTCGGTGACGACGAGGTCAACACATTTCAGACAGGGGTCTTTCAGCTTTATGATCTGCTTTTTCACTATGGCCTCAAATGCCAGGTCTGGGGTGAACAGGCCTGTCCTGGGATGGTGTGGAGAGTGGATCATTGAAGTGAAGATAGAAGTAGTGTTGTGTGGGATTTATATAAGAAAGCAGACCCAGAGTAATAGATGCAAAGGTGAAAAAAGGTTCAAAAAGAATTTGAGAAAGAAAAAGTTCAAAAGTTATTTAAAGTTTATGTCTAAAACAAGCAGCAGAATCCAGTTTGTAGTACAGTTGTGGCCAAAATGTTGAGAACGCCATGTCTGAATTTATTGTATGAAGAGATTGTAGATTATCACTCTGGGCTAACAAATGGGATATTCTGGATCTGTAGCATTAGTATTTGTCATGTCCACTCTTTCTTTACAAAGAGTTCTGATGATTTTGGCCACCACTGCATTTTTTCAGTGAGACTTATGCTGCTTGGGTAATAACGACCCCAAACATGTGCCTGCTTGTCTGGAAAGCACAGACATAGTGGTGAGGCTACACACTACACCCAGGAGCTTGGGGCTTGTGGTTAGCGCCTGTAATACCTTATTGGTGCATTGTCTGACAGTGTTGATGAGCTCCTGGATGACCAAGTCGATGCATTTCAGACAGGGCTCTTTCAGCTTTATGATCTGCTTTTTCACTATGGCTTCAAACGCCAGGTCAGGGGTGAACAGGCCTGTCCTGGGGGGTACACAGATCACACAGACAGAGACACAACCAGATTCAGACTGGACAAGACACAGACAAGAGCGACACACTAGGGTCCAAAAGAATACAGTAATGAAATGTTTACATTTACTGCTAGAAAGCTTATAAAGTGCATATGACAGTGCAGTGTGGTTGCAAGTTAACCATTATGGATTTATCTCTATCCATGTCATATCTACTGGCAAATTTCCATCGAGGAAGTAAGTAACTACTAGAAAATTGGCAAACTCAGAAAAACTAGGTTTTAACAAAATCTTAAATATAAAATACATGTTTTGGCGATTATAGGTATATATCAAAACTATAATCATGGCTGCTTCAAACGTATGTCCACACGAGGGTGAGGTTGAACATAAACAAACACAGACAAACAGATAGCACTAGACAAACATAATAATGCGTAAGTTGTTGTTGCCAAGACTTGCCTCACTCCATGGATGTTTTTGATGGCGTAACTGATCTCTTTCCTTAACTCTTTCTCATCAAATTCCATCTGTGTACACATCACATTTGCATTAACATCCTTCTCACAATAGGACCATTATTAAACATAGTACTAGCAAACAGTGGTGGGAATTTGGGAAGTAAATGAATACATGTACAGAGCAGATGTATTCTGAAAACTAATTTTGATTAACTGTATCCAGGTACAGTTATGTTTTCATTTAGTGGTATTCAGAATACAGTTACTTAATTCATAGGAATACACTGTTATACTTAATCACACAATTTAGGCTTTAAACTGCTTAATATTAGAGAGGATTGTGGTGTGATTTTTTAAATAAACAAATGGCCAAACAAACAAAAAGCTGTTTTTTATTTAACCAGGAAAGTCCCATTGAGATTTCTAATCTCTTTTTCAAGGGAGACCTGCCATGCACACCTCACTTTCATACTAGGCAATGTGGGTGAAGTGTCTTGCCTAAGGACACAACAACATTTTTGCCACTGCCGCTCCACAGTGGCACCTGGAATTTCCAGTGGTCTCCCATCCAAGCACTAACCAGGCCCGGCTTAGCTTCTGAGATCTCATGGGATCAGGCTTTGACAAGCCGGTATGGCCCATGATGTAATTTTACACTATAACTTTAATTCAGCTCAATGTGAAAGTATTCTAAGTATTCAGAATGCAGTACTCTGACTGGTCCATTGGAATTAATGCAGGTATTTAGTATTCTGTAACTAAATACATTTTCAAAGTATTCTTCCCATCCCTGCTAACAAATGACAATTCGTTCATGCTTTCATACAAATCTGATCCACATATGGTATATATTAATTTTGAAATGCATCCCTAAAATGTGACTTTATCTGACTCCCTGGTGTGGTAGTTAGTGTTACCTTCACAAGTTCAAAAGGAAAGCGTTCATGGAAAATGCGGTTAATCTTGGCTCCACCGGACAAGTTTGAGGTATCCACCTGATCACCGGACCCTTCAATGCACTTCTCAAAGTCCACCCCAAACTGCTGCACCATTCTGTTTAGTAAAACAAACAACTTTTATAACAAGTAAATATGAACTCTTTCATATAAAAGTGTTTCTGTGTGATACTGACTGGAGTAAAGCCTTGGTTTTGCGTGTTGGATCATCTGGTCTAAAGTTCTTGTATTCTTCCACCTCTTTCTCCAGAGACAGGAGCTGGCTTTGGAGCTTACTTCGCAGCCCAGGCAAAGTGTCTCGAATGTGGTTGGTGAGTTGCTATAGAACCAAAGTATTATGGTATTATTTGGACTGCAATATAAATATACAATGTGCTATAATAACTATGGTGAATAATCTATTAAGAGCTTTTAACCATGTTATACTTGTTTTCCTCATTTACACGCTCAGTTTTATTGAGAGTCATACATGCATGTCTGAGTGATCTTTATTCTCTTGCAATCAAGACACAATTGCTCCAAAAATTCCTATTTTCTCCCTCATAAATGCCCACTGTTTGTTCTCAGATTTTTCTTCATCAGTGATACACACAGCAGCACTGTATAACCATCTTGACAGAAATAAGAAAAACGACTGGAATTCAGCTGAATTCTTTCTTTTATATTCCGTAGTTTCAGATCAATATTGTGCTTAAATTGTCCAATAATGAGTATGACCTGGTTGAGTGACTTCTGAAGATGAGGGGTGCCCATGCGCTCGGCCATGTGTCTGTAGGCTGGGTGAGACAGGAAGAACTTCCTTTCAGCAGCCAAAGCAGCGCGGATGTCTTTCTTTCCATCAATGTCCTTCTGACTGCGGTTCACGACTCCAATGTAGCCTGAGAATCACATAGTTATATGGGGTAAGGTAGCTGTACATAAAAACAAGACAATATCCAAATGCATAACTAGTAAAACACATTTGAATGTTCATTTTTACCTCTGCGTAGGGGCAACAGTTTGTTTTCCAGTATGTCCCTCGCATCTGTTCCTTCATCCATTAAGTCCAGTTTAGTGATTACCCCTATGGTCCGCAGCCCTAAGAGATAATTCTTTATTATAAACCATAAGCAAATAATGAATACTTGGCCTGGAACGCTCCACAGTATGACATTAAACAGCTCTACCTTACCTTTATTACGTTATAGTTCAAAAATACCTAGAAAAACAGGCATTCTGACTGTGATTGGGGTTGCCTCTCCACAGATCTGACCTGTAACGTGGTCTGGTTTGGTCTCCAAGAAGATAGAAAAGTTTAATACCATACTGTGAAACATTCCAGACAAAGCAAAAACATCTCTTTGGAAAAACGCATTTGACTGACCCCACTAGAAAAGTTACACAATGCACTTTTAAGTCATGAGGAAAATTATTATTAACCATTAACCAACATTTAGGTGAAGGTAATGAAATAATTATACATAATGTAGAACAAATATAGTGATCTTCCATTCCTCTTGCTGTCGGTCTATTAATAATGTAAGCGGTAATTATTCTGGTGAGGTGTTGCACACAGGGGCAAAGACAGGCTGTGAGATAAAAGTAATTATCCAGGTAAGAAATGAGAACAAACCTAGTTACATTTAATAAAATATCATCTGGGAAATACATGAGCAAATTAAATAATCTCTGTCACAATTAAAACAGTGTTTCCCATAATAGAAGAGACTATGGTGGCCACCCAGTCTAAAAACATGCTGAACAAAAACTGGTAAAACAAATGATACTTTATGCTTGTAGTGTTAAACATATAGATGTAACCATATTTAATCTGTTATCAGTGCTTTTTTGTTCAGTAGAGGCAATAAGTGGCATTCATACACCAAAATATTGTATTAAAAATGTATTAAAACATGGATCGCTTGTGCCACCATAGCCTTAGCATAAACCTATGGGAAACACTGTAAAGACACAATTACCTTGAGGGTCAACCTCTTTGGAGATTTTGAGGGCATCTGAGTTTGCCAGGTCAGTGTTGGCAGGGGTCACAGCCAGGATGAGGCAGCTCTCCTTGGTGATAAACTGCATTAGCATGTCCCGGATCTGGTGCTCTATGTCCGCAGGCTGGTCCCCCACGGCCACCTTAGTCATCCCCGGGAGGTCAATGAGGGTCAGGTTCAAGACTGCAGAACAGAGGTGAGGTTATATACACAAAAAGTTAACAATGCATTCAAGTCTAGATTCAATTACAGTACATTTTTAGAATTTATTGTAAAGATATCTGATGAGGAACAGTTATCTATAGTCCTTATTTAGCTTAATTAAAGGTGCACTATGTAACTATTTAGGTGGATGGTCCATTACCCTCTACCTGCTTTGTGGAGATGTTATTGCTTTTGCCTGGAATGTTCCACAGTACAGCATTAAACTTATCTATCTCCATGGAAAAAAACAGGTGGCACCAAGAGAAGAGCGTGACTTTTACCATGTGGGGAGTACACTCTGAGGTTTATGGGGATGGGAGAGATGCCTTTGTTTGATCCTGTGATACGATCAGTCTCAGCCTCGATCTCAAGACGAACCTCATCGAAATCCACAAACTTTCGGCCCTTACAGTGCAAAAATTCTGCATACTCTGCACACAGTGAAATCAACAATACAAAATGAACCAAAGACATCATATGGGAATATACAAGAATTCCAAATTCACATTCACAAAATTATTACGTTAAATACATAGATGCACAAATGAATGCCATTTCTGCACAAATCTAACACATTTCACAAATTACACAATATGTTACCCATGGATCTGTGCATTTTCTGAGTTTATTTATTAAACTTTAGTAGTTGACTAATCTGTCCAAAACTTGCCTGCTTTACTGTTGACCAGCTGGAGAATGAGAGGGCGACGTGTGACAATACCAGATCCCCGAGGCAAAAAGTCTCTGAGAGTGAAAGAGAAAGGAAGAGGGAGAGAGAGATTAATATTAACATTTAAATGAACAATAGGCAACACCTTTTCCTGACAAAGAAATGCTAGTACACTACTATATAATTGTGTACCACAGTGGAAACAAGGTTAAAGACAAAATAATCTAGTTTTCATTTAATTTAAAATGACATCTTACTTTATTTTGCAAAGATAAATCCATCCCTTTAATATTATATTATTCTTGCAACCTTAACCTTTAATGGACACTTTCAGAAGAATATCCTGACACAACCATCTTCTTATCTGGGCATGAAATGGGCCCTGAATTGTGATAGTTGTACCCTGTGCAGCTGGATGACCTCCAAGAACAAATAATTAGGATAAACCTAGTGTTGTATGTATGCATTGTATGGGAACAAACTGTCTCCGTATGCAGCCCTCAGAGGAAGCTGTATTATTGATGAGAGGCCACGACAGACAAGCTCACATCCTTATTCATAATATATAGTCCTAACCTCCACAACGCACAAATCCAAATCGAAACTCCAGTTCAATACAATGCTGATAATAACCGGGTCACTGACTGCACATGACTCTGGGATATTTGAGTTCAGTGATGTTTTTCAGACAGAAGCACTATTAAAAGAAATACAAATTCACAAACTTAGAGCTAAAGTCTGTGACTAGTGCTGAGCGAGCAGGAAGTTGCACAACAGTGATGAACTCTTTCCTCTTCTCTTCCTGTGACTTCTGACTACAACATGAACCAGAGCAACAGAGTTTTAATCAATATATAGATAGATCTGCCCCACTGAGAGCTCATGTTGGCCACGCCCATGGGCCCATCTCTGTGATCTTGTTGCTAGGCTTGGTCAGGTCTACTTTAGCTAAAGGACTGTGCATGTTTTGAGTTGATGGGGGAATGGAGGAAACCCATTCAGACACAGGAAGAGACATGCAAACTCCACACAGAAAGGTATGGACAATCTGGGAATGCTGTGAAGCGTGAGTGCTAGACAATAACATGGAACCTGTCTAATATGATAATAAGAAAACCATAAAACATAGAATATTAAATCAAAATCAATATTACATTAAAAAAAATATTTTTGACATTATAGGTACAATCTATCTTACTGTACAATAATGTGTTTATAATGGGAGATCTAAACCACTGCCCTTGACATGTTGCACTTGTAGCATTTAAGAATGGGTCAAACACAAAGGACAACATTTCCAACATGGACAGTAAAGTATACCTTAACCTTAAACCCAGGGCTAAATCAGGAAGGAACTGGGAAACTGTTACTTACCATCATTGTGGTATCAACGGTATCATTAATCAAGTCTTTTCCTTAATACCAAATCCTATATCACTTTCTAATAATTACACCTTACCCTTAATAACGCATGAACAAATATTTTATTATGAAGGTTCAGGCTTCGTAACAACGCAATTACATTCTCAAACTCCTAACCTAAATCATTAATTCCTGGATCTAAATAAACAATTTATTCATTGTGAATTAAGATTACGTAATTTATTAAGACTATAAATACTGCAAGTGTTACCCCAATTATAGCTATAGTTTGAAATGTAACCACACTAAATTCATGAAGGGAAAACACCTTGTCATCACATAGTTCTACATAAGTTGTGCCGATATTATAGGCTGAGAAGTGAAAATGTGTGCCTCCACGTGGAAGAGTCTTTCATGTAGTTTGGGCTGATCTAAACATAGAGTGACATTGTGTTACATGTCAGAGGGGCTCATTGACAAACATGAAAACAGCAAGGGAGCTTTTTGGATGTCTGTGTCGTGCAGTGTGTCATATCCCGAGACAGTGCAGCTGGTGACATCACTGTTGACCCCAGCAACCAGCATCAATGCCCCCTCTGTGCCCCTCCGCCACAGCCCAGGACGCCCAGACAAAAGGCAACAGGCGAAAGAAGAAGACGTGACTACCCAATCAACAATCTCATCATCAACAAGAGAAGTCTTTCAATGTATGTTTATTGCTTTTTGAGGACGCCCTTAATTCTGAGTTGATTTTATATCACATTTTATTCTAATCTGAAGTTTAGGCTACATCCATGTACAATTACTTCTAACAATAAGGGATAAGCTTTAAGACTAGATAAAGAAAATAAATAGGCGACCTTATTCCACGCTAATATTTGTTTTAAGTATCTGACTACTCTACAGACTTCTGATAACTATAATGACCCATGTAGGCTATTAGGTTGGGATTTGTCAAATGAAGAGTCTACACAGTTTTATAAAGGCATGCTGCAATATTAGCATTCAGGGTGGATACTGTGCTGCCACCTTCAAATCCACTGTTGGAATTAAATACTAAATGCCACATTTACAATTACTTGGTTAAAGGGAACTTTCTAGTACCACTGTGGGTGAATATTGTCTGACCTTTGTCTTATGAAAGTCTTATGACGTATCTCAAGGAGCAACAACCTTCAATGATTGACAGAGATTAGTAATAAAAACACACCTATAACGAGTAGCCTACCTTAAGATTTCTTTCCCATTTACATTTTCTGCAGCTGTTGCATGAACGGCTTATTTTGTGGTGAAAAGCACAAGTGAAAAAACAGTTGGAAAATTTTAGGAGCAGGGAGGGAGCGCAGAGCCAAAACGTGCTTAGTTGACAAATTTGGTGGATAACTTAGGCTAAAGCTCGCCGGTGTGGGATTCCAGCAGTCATATACGCTATTATTAAAATGATTCATTGTGTAATTAATGAAACGTGTTAATTGTACAACCTTCCAACGAAGTTTTCCAACACGGAGCTCTTCCCCGCGCTCTGGCCGCCCACCACCGCTATCTGAGGCAGGTCCAGGTTGCAGCTCTGCCCGATGGAGCTGAAGGCGTCCTGGAGCTTGTTGATCAGGGGAATCAGGTCCTCCATCCCCCGGTTTCCCATGGCTGCAGACTTTTCTCAGCACACTGGGATTTTCCCCTGCGCCCCTCCACTCAAACACAGCGGATAGAGTCGCTTTCCAAACTTTTCCAGATGGCAGCTGGTAGAACTATGAGCGAAGTTCTTCTAATAACAGGAAAAGTCTTAAAATATTGTAAAGTATCAGTATCAGTCAGCAATGGCAAGATTTCAGGTCGCTCTGGACTGAAAACTAGTGTCCTGTCATCATCCGGTCAGGCGACAGGGAGCCTCCGCTGTGGACACAAGACCCGCCCCCTCAGGACAATGCTCTCTTCTCATTGGACAAAACTGATGTCAATCAATAATCTCCAAACGCTTTAACTGTTTTCCTGCAGACTCGGGACGTACCGCTCTCAAGTAGGTCTATCTGCATATTGTCATCGTGATGCATTCTTAATTGCTAATATGCCATATTATAATGTAGGTTTATACCCATAACGTTTTTTATTGATAGTTTGATTTGCTTTTACAGGAGCGTCTACATGCCTGTACTTTTTAAACACCAGAGGGCGCCCTAGGCTTACAAATATTTTAACCTCCAGTCCTAACATCTGTGTTGGTCTAAAACAGGTGTCTCCAACCTGAAGCTCGAGAGCTACCAGTAGCTCTCCATCCCCTTCCAAGTAGCTCTTCAAGGGATTTCGGAGTTATACCATTGTGCTGAATAACAAAAATTTGGTTAATTACATGCCCTTTACCATTACAAATGTATCATCTTGAAGCCCAACTTTGTGCACTAATAAATGGACAATTGTTTATGTTTTATAGGCATCTAACTGTACCCAAAGGCTTGCCCTCTTTCGTATAATTGTCTCAATTTCTTGCAGCTGCTAAACTCCGTAGCTCTCTGGCATTTTTGTTTTGTAAAGGTAGCTCACTGGAGGAAAAAGGTTGGAGACCTGGTCTAAAATGTTTTGATTTTCCATATTTTTTGAAGAAATCAACTGTACGTATGCATTCAACACTTCTGTCTAATAAAGGCTATATAATCACTACTACAAATTACTTCAAATTGCCCTTTTATTTACATCATGAATATACTTTTTAACTTTACCTAATCACTAAACAGAAAGTCTACATAATACATGCATAATGTTAACAGCACAGAAATACACAAGAAAACAAACATTAGATATGTGTTTGTATATTGAATCTATAAGTTAAATACGTAATCTTCATTCACCAGAAACAATAATCAGGCTGTCTTCACTTGACTGTAGACAGCAGACTCTGAATCTGTGCATGTGACCCTGTCCCTGTGTTTGGTGAAGCTCACAGAGGAGTAGCTCTCTTCGACTGTGTCAACATAACTGTTACTTGTGGGTTCCTGGATGCTGCCCTTGTGATGTGGTGCAGTCAGTGGGTCTGGTTCTGAGCTGTCCTTGGACTGCCTCTGATTGTTTCTAAATGGGTCAGTGAGGGTCATATTGTTGCCTACAGGAAAGAAATACACAGTTAAAGCTCTGCTACTTGCCTTTTAGTGAGGGTAAAAGTTCCACTTTCATTTTGCTTGCACTTTGGTTTCAGTGTCTCTTACCGCTTGGTTTATTGATGTTTCGATGTCTGTGTTTAATGAAAATGACACCAGCAATGAGCAGAATAAACAGGAGAGCCCCCAGACTTACCCCGATGTACAAGACTTCTACAGACACAAGAGATGTTATTATGTGTGTATAGTTTTATGTGTAATGTCAGCATCAAGATCAGTGCTTACCAGTAGATCTTATGTTCTGCAATGATGCATTTGATGATGAGTGCTCTGTTTCTGTTTAAAAACAGGACCATAAAGGTAAGTTTTTAATTAAAAAATAAATAAAAATACTCAGATAATAATTTTATTATTAATCCTTTAATTATACAGGTTAGACTCTCATTTTACCTGTTGGCCAATAGGCATATGTGATTTCTGTTATTGATTACTTATTACTGGCAGCCCAATGTTCTCTTATTAGGCCTAAAGATTAATAATATTTTTGGACAAGTGTTTCAGTGTGCTATTATAGGGTTCATTTAGAAAAGGATTTGCTGGGACTATCAGGCATTAAAGATCTTCTTTTTTTTTGAGATTGTATTTAATCTGTAGCTAATGACAAATGTTGTAAATTATGGTTTTACATGTATATGTTTTGCTTTTGAATTGTAATACTGCAACTTTAAATGGTCCCCAGGAAGAGTAGCAGACACAGTACCCTGCTGAAGCTAATGGGGATCTAATAAACAATAAATAAACAATAAATAACAACAATAAATTATGTCAGTGGTGTATCGTTATTGTGACATCTCTTAGTTAATCCTCTAACCCCTTACTTGCAATTTTTTCTCAGAAATAATCTCATACAGCTGCATTAGATAACTGTGAACTATATGGGATAAAGTGAGACTTTAAAATATAAAAAATTCACTAATTTATGGTAAGCTAGTTTAGTAGCATATGAACTTACTTTGTTTGACGATGATGACCACATAGTTGTATGTGTCTATTCCCACTCGCTCCACTCCACACCAGTATACACCAGAGTCGGCCTTGGTCATGCCTGAGATGGTCACGCTGAAGGTGTTCCCATTGTCACTTAGGGTGTACCTGCTGTTTTGATTCTTCTGTTGGCTTGTTATTAAAATATCCTTGTGATCACATGGATCCTTACAGAAGTATTTCATGTTCCCCTGAGCGTAACTATGTGAGCACTGGATCTCCAACTTTGTGCCTTCCTCTGCAGACAACAAAATGGCATCCACCTCCACAGCCCAAAAACCTGCTGGACACGAACATCTTAAACAAATCTGAAAAATGCTAAATTGTACACGTGCCAAAAATAGAATAGAAAAAGTATTACAAATTACAAATCTGTACTCCTTATCACCTTATTTTCAGCTACTTTAAAATAGTAATAAAATAGTTTTCACATCCCTGGTTTTGGATCTATTACAATTATTTTACAAGAAGACAAACAGCAACATAGAAGACAATCTGACCAAAAAATATAAAAAATAATAAATACCCATTCTTTTACCTCCCAGAATAAGAATGATATAGATGAAATACAGACGCACAAAAGTCATTGCTACACAATCTGTGTTGTCAGACTCAACTATTTTCACTAAACTGTGGAGCTTCCTCTTTTCTAATGACTCCACTTCCTTTGAGAGGGATCACAAGATGTCTAAATGACTAGACTTAGGCAATTTAATCACACTGCATGAATACATAATCAACAATGAAGGATTATATATACAGATATTATGAGGTCAATATTTTACATGTGGAAGAATTACAGTAAATTCGAGCAAAAGTACAATTAAATGCAAGTTAAATTCAAAATTAAATTAAAATTACGTAACTTTGCTGGTGGAAGATCTGCTACCTACTTGTCTCCATTAAAATCTTATTGCTTTACTCTGGCATTAAACATAGCCATGTTTCATTCATTTAGAGGTCTTTTATTCCTTTATAAAAAATGTGTCATCTGCTTGTCATCATGGAGATAGACAAGATTGTAATGTCAGTAATGTTACAAAGTAGGGATTCACTGATCCACCTTTTTCTGTTCCGATACTGTTATAGATACTTTGGCTTTAAGTATCTACCAGTACCAGATATTACCCGATACCAGTGAAGGGATGGAATATTACTTATTTCCTCAAAACACAGCTAACTTATTATGCAAGAGATCCAATTGTGCAAATGTTATTTATCAAACGATTACTGAAAAACATATGAATTGAAGTTAAAACATTATGAGAAATTCTAGGCCAAAATCACCCTGTCTTATTAGGTTAAAGCCTCAACCAAGAGATCGGCTTAACCGATATTATGGAACGAATACCCGATCCAGCAAATTTTTTATTACTGGTACCGATATTCGATACAAGACAAAAGTGGAACATTCCAAGCAAAATAATAGCTTCCTAGAGACAAGCAGGTGGAGGCATATCATGGATAATGTTCATAAGTGATATTTTCCTACTATGGAGATAATTTTTCACCATTCAAATGATAATAATTGGTGCTGAATTGCTGAACTAGTTTAGCCAGTTGAACTGTATGGATGAGTGAAACCTCCATTCATCACAGCAGTGAGTGCATCTTCTCTTATGAGTCTCTCACAGTTACGATGGTTTGGAGCTGATGCCATGATAGACATGTTCCTCCACTGCACTCAAATCCAGTTCCTGGTACTGGTTGAAGCGACCCGGGACCTCTTCTTGTGTGAGAGGCTCTAGCGCCATGGACTCAATCTGTTTGGACCGCCTCTGGTTGGTGCAGCAACTGCCCCCTAGTGGTGGATTCTGTGGGCTGCTTGAAGATGTTTTACAGTTTGGACAACTGCAGGGCCCAGGCAAAACTCCAGAATTCATAATCTCATAGTCCGCTGACATCTGTGTGGTAAGGAAAGATGATGTTCAGAATTCACCCAAATACACAAAAACATATTTTAACCCCGGTGCCTTATTCAAAGTGTGTGTACACTGAGCATGTTCGAGACAAATTGTGTATTTTGTTTTTTAAACTGCCATAAAATCATCAAACATGACAATTTTTCAAAGATTTTTATTTTATTTTTGTGAAGGGGAAGTCAATGGATACACCAATAATGGAAGTCAATGGATACACAAATTACCAAAATTAGCTCAGTGTATACAAAACTTCTCATGTCATGTTTGTCAATTTTGGAAAACTTTCAAAACATGTCTAAAATGTAAAATTGTAAAAACTACAATCAACATTTTCATGGCAATCGAACAACCACTGCCAAAGTTGTCATGATAAATGTACCTTCAGATGCACAAATTTCCCTTAACATGTCACTGTGGTTAACAGGGTCAGATCACCATTTTTGACATAGGGTGTTGTTCTCTGACCTACACCATGCGACCTCCTAGCCTAACCAAAATGCCTAGAATATACTGTGTGGGCATCCAACCTCTATGTGACCCACTTTCAGGTCCAAAACCACCTGATGAAAATCTTGACTGTAGATTGCCAAACAATTCATGTGCTGTAGGCTACCTTGGTTTACTGACAGTGCTGCCAGTTTAGAGAATCTGAATACATACAATTATGAATGAATTAGTATGCTGACCTCTCGTGCCCTCTGTTGAGTGTGTCTTCTCTTTCTGACTGTGAAAACGAGACAGAGAGTGAACAGAGAGACGATGATCAGCGCGGCGATACATGACACCACTGTCACAAACATGGGCAGGTTACGCTCTGCAAAACAGATAACAGGCTTATTTATTTAGATCTTTCCTTGTCCAAATGTGGACATGATTACTCACTGTCCACAAGGATGCCGGGGTGTGAGGCCAAATCAGGATCTGAAAGACACAACATTATACATTATAATTAGTGCTTCATTTCCATTACTTTTGCCTATAGGCCAACGTAGGTACACTATACTCAAGAATGTAAAAGCAGCAACTCATTAGCGCATATTTATAAAATAGTCTATTACATAGGACTAAGAGACCTATTCTTTTACATTTTCACATTTGTATTTCCGAATCTGTAATCTGTAATCCTATTAATCTGTAATCTGTAAAACAAATTACAACTCAGTTATGTTTTAATGAGAAAACACTAACAATCAAAAGCCCTTTCTTTCTTTCTTTGCAAAGAAATATTGCTTTAATGGTTAGTTTATGTTTAGTTTTAATGTTTTTTAAATTGGTGGGAAATCAATGTAAATTACATCCCTGCTCCCAACATAAAGACATGAATGACTAGTTTATTAAAATAAATAAATAAATAATAATGCCCACAACACCATCATAGACTGGCAAAACATTGATTTACTTACTGTGATGTGTGATGTGAGTTTTTACAGGTCTTCCGGTTGCTGTAAGGAAGAAGAACTGAAACCTTAATATAAATGACTACTAGGATTGTTTCCATCAAAAGAGAAAGCAAAGTTAAGAGAAAGTCATTTTTAGTTTAGTATAACTGGCACTCACGAGTTTTTGTAACGGTGAGTTGAAACACAGTAATTAAGTCCGGGTTGTTGTCTGTCATTTTGACAACACACCAGTAGGTGCCGCTGTCCTCAGGTTCCAGGCTCGCCATATGCACCACAAACTGATTGGCAGTGATGTTATCATGGAGGGCGAATCGTCCATTTGTTGTCCAGCGCTCAGGTGGGGTTGTGCCGGTCAGGTAGGACCTGCACACCGGCCTGGCCTGACAGAAGAACTTGGAGTTGTTCTGAGCCACAGCATAATATTTACAGGTGAAGGCCCCACTGTCACCTTCCTTCAAGACCACATGTGTGAGTTTGACGCTCATTATAAATTCAACTATGGAAGAAAAAAGAAGTCAGTATAAAAATTCGTGTCGAGTCAATAGTCTTTCTTAGATGGGGAACCACAAAGCTGATGTTAATCACGGAGTACTTTAGAAAAGTATCCTCACAAAGAGCAGCCCAACCAGGCAAATGCCTAGGGCCCAGAAACAGAAGATAGGATCCCATAAGATGCGCGTTCTTAAGTTAACAATGTTTCCTTTTAAATATTAATTTTCAAAGCATAAATGACCAATATTTCATGTAATCAACATGAAAGTAAATTATGGGAAGACCCCAAACCCTATGTTGTTTAGGGTCCCCAGTGTCTAGAAATGTCCACGCTAACTACAGCCTTCTACTGTGGTATGTCACTGTAGAAAAATGTAACATCCAGTGACTGTGTGAAATACTAAGAGGAAAAAGATTGGCATGGTTATAAAACTGTCATAATGAGCATGCAGATTTACCTTGTTTTTGGAGTATTAGCATTGAAAAAGCCAGTCTGATTGGTCCCATTGCTCCTATTGTGACTTGAACAGATGGACTACCTGAGACTGTGCTTTTAGCAGGTGTTATATGTGGCAAATCTCTTCCTCTTTCACAAACAGTGTTGTAGTATGATAAACCTTATGAAAGTTCAAGTCACTGACATTTCTGTAGGCTAATTCTCATGAATGCCATATAAATACATATATATTAAAGCTCATGATAGCCTTTATAATTTTTATTTTATTCATTTGATATCAACAGTTAATGAACATTTGTTACATTATGTGCAGATTATTACCATCTGTAAGCAATGTGTATACTGCACTAATATACTGCAATAAGCTACATGCAGATAGGTACATTCACTACTACTCACTTTAACTCAACTCATGCACAAGACACATATTTTCACTCAGTACGAAAATGAAATGTTTAATTAAATGCTGTTGTTTTTTTTAAGTTGATACATTTCAAGTTAATGTACTTAAAATATTTACTTTCAATTAACATAAAAAATATTTAATAATACTAGATAATACATTTATCATTTATTCATTGTCAGTATGCAAGCCATCCATAAAAGGATATGAGTATGCGTTTTTTTTTGTTTTTGGAGAAGTAGGACGTTTTATTATGAGTGTTTTGGGTTCATAGGGTCATATATAAATAATAAATGTCATGTTTCTGGAGAAATCAACCCAAACCAAAGTGGTGACTGTTCAGCTGTAGCACGTGTTTCTGTATTAGCTCCACATTTTTGAATGCAGTCTTCTTCTGGTAGAGCTGGTAATGGCTGAACATACGAAGGAAAGTGATCATGGCGAGATAGTGTTGTGTGTTCCACTGGTTTGGAGTAGCTGATGTTTTCATAGATGGGCAGGTTTGCTGGCTCATGTTTAGTGTTGTCTGCATCAGTCCTGTTGTCATTGTGAACCTGTTGGACATTGACAGTTTACATATTAAACTGTGAGATATGATGAGTTTACTTTCATTTCCTTTTTGGTAAGTAAGGTCATATCTTACAGTGGAAAGATCAGATGATATATATAAAAAAAATATGGGATTCTTGTGAGCTTTAAGGCATGTTATAATGTTGTTACCTTCTCAAAAAAATGCCCAGAATTGTGTTTTATTTCATTCACATGTTTGAGTATTCCTGCATTGTTAGGCTGTGCATCTCCGAAGCACAGAATGGTCTGTTCCACTTTGTGATGTCATGAAGCTGAATATAGCCAAATTATTCTAGTGAAGGTGTATGGAACACAATGTAGCACTTCATCACATCACATCACAAGGTGGAGCGTTTTCAGCCTGAGAGAAAAACACAGTCTAAATATGCACTGTTTGTATGTTAGACATGTGTGAATTGATCCAGATACAGACAACATTACAACATAGATCAAAAAACAGCATAACATTGTTACTGGAATATGTTCTATATATTTTATTATCATTTTTTCCCCTTTTAGTCCTTTAGAGAAGAAGTGAAATTGAAAGTTGATGTGGGTGTCGTACAGACAGACCTGGTTCAGATCAGAGCTGATAGGGTGCACAGGAACAGAGAACACTTGCACTTGAGGTCTTAACTTCTGTCTGCACTTCCTGAAGCACAGCACCCCAACCATGGTAACTATAAGCAGGGCAACCACTCCCAGGATCAAGTGCAGTACGAAACCTATAAGACAGTTGACAATGGCTGCGTTCACACACATGAAAACTGAAACTAAAGTGGTACTAAACCCAGAACTAAACCTTCACTAGTCTAGAACTAAATCAGGACAAGACCAGGACCAAATCCAGTCTACATGAGGACTAAACTAACTAACTAAACTAACAGGACAGTGTGAAGTCATAGGCACTGGAGCAAGTTTATCTTACAGTAAATGCTCGTGCAGTGTTGTACTTAAGATGAGCAATCTGTGTGTAGAAATAAGCTGTATGCACTACGCAGTATTATAGATTAGACAAAATGTCAATAAGATAAATTATTTTGGTAATACTATTATTGCCCTAATTGTATAGTTTCATTTCAGTAGCAACTGGTGTATAATTTTGTTTCTAAGTACCCTCTTTAAGTTAAGGCGACATACGTGAGTTCTCTTTTTCTTGTTCAAGCGGTCTTGTTGTGGTTGTCTCTTCTGTTTTGCGGCCTGTCAACAATAAAACTAAATTACTATTTGAAACTGTCATATCGTTGGTATTTTTATATTAAGTTTCTGGTTGCCTTGTGAACAGTTTGTGCTGCAGTCTGTCTGAAATGTCTCTTCTGTCGAGTTAGTGATGATCTTATATCCAAAAGTGCCTGCAGCTTTAGTCACTGCAGTAGTTTCAGCACTTATGGTAGTTTTATATGACAGACCTATAAAACAACAAAACAAATACAGTTAACGCTACACACTGAAATTATTATTTACAGTGAAGTATGCCACAAACCACTCTGTGTAAATCTTTTTACATGCCTCCCATTGTTGTTATTATTATTTATTATTTATTGTTTATTTGATAGGGACAGATACAACAAACATAGATTAACATCTGATGCAGGTACCACAGTGTTTTAGCCAAAGGCTAATTCGCAACACCAGTCCCTGGGAGAGCTTTTAAACAGATTTCAGTAAGTAAAAATAAAATAAAATGTATTGATAATGGTTTATCAATACTGAGAATAGAAGAAATGGATAAGCTAAGACAACAATATCACATTATACATAGGCACATAAAACACACCTGCACTGTCATTCCCCTCACAAACACACACAAACATACATACAGTTACACATGATCACACTGCTGCTGCTGAATAAACCAGGACTTAGTCTGTTTCTTAAAGGTGGAGAGTCTGGTTATAGTTTTTATATGAGCAGGTAAAGAGTTCCAAAGGTTTGCTCCTTTCACTGAAAATACAGTCTGTGCAAATGAGGTCTTACAAAAGGGAACTTTGCAGTCCCCATGTGTGGTGGCTCTTGTGGACCTTGTGGAGAGTCTGTTTACACATCTGCTGAGAGGTTCAGGTGCAAGTCTATTCAAGCATTTAAATACAAGCTTTACATAGCTAAAATTGCAAAAATTTGTAAAATTTTATATCTTATATTTGGATAAAATTAGACAGTGATGAAATCTGATTGGCTTTTTGTCTAAAATTTTATAAACACGGTTATAAAGTCGTTCGAGAGGCTTTAGAGTGGTTGGGTTGGTTTGGGACCAAACAGTAGTGCAGTACGACAGTTGAGAAAGAATAACTGAATTAACAAAGACACAGGCGCTTTCAAAAGACAAACAGTCTCTAATAATTTTAAAGCAGTTAATGCTTGCTTTCATTTTTGATGATATATTTTTGACATGCTTTTTAAAATTTAATTGAGCGTCTAGTGTCACACCTAGGTATTTCTCTTGTTCTACCTGTTCTATGAGTTCATTGTTCATAGTGATGTTTAGTTTGTTTTCTGATTGTGTCCTTTTTATAGAGAAGCATATGGATAATGGAACTTTACTAATTAGATATTGTGATCATTTCTAAAGCAGTACTTGGATTTGGATATGAAATGTGTAACTTGCACTTACCTTCTGTAACCTGCAGATACACTGGAGTGAATGTATCCAGGATGCGGTCCACACTGCACCAGTACGTCCCACTGTCAGACCTCCTCAGATCGGACAGGGTCACTGTGAAGGACCCGTCTCCATGGTCCAACAGGGTGACCCTATCAGACCATGTGACTCCTCTTGGTGCTACCTTGGCCAGCATATGTTCCTCAGATGTACATGGATTTCTGCAGAAGTACTTGTAGTTGTTTTGGGCAAGCTTATGGAAGCTCCGAAATGAGACTGTACCGCCTTCTGATCCTTTGGCGCTTATGCTTGTTCCATTCACTGCTAAATTATAAAAAATTAAAAAACATGGTTTGTAAGCTTTGAACAAAGAAAAATGTCCCTATATAAATACTAAAACCTTGAGTGACAATAGTCATTAATTACTTTTAAGTGATCAAAACATAAACTGTACTTGATAATTCACACATATGCATATCATATACTTGAAAACATTAAATCTAGTGAATCCATGACAAACTTACCCAAAAGAAAACAATGTGCTGCAGATATAACTGAAAATATCTTCATTTCGTCAGTAACATCACAGATGTGATCTAACAATATGAATGCATACAAAAACCCAACCTGCTCTGTGCTTGTGCTCTTCCTGCACTTGAAACAAAGGTTATTTTGAGGAGGCGTGAACAGTCACACATGAATGTTGCCCAGAATATTAGCAGTAACCTGTGATACAACTTATTGTTCAGTAAATTTCTTGTGAAAAATATTTAAATATTGGTCTGCATATGTATCATGTGTACATTTTCTTTGCAATTTGGCTCCTTATGCATGAGCATATCCACATGTTTCACTGTACTGTTTATTAATGGCAGCTCATGTTTTATTTTTTATATTATAATTACAGTTCTTTTTTTCAATAATTTTAGCACATTTTTGAAAGTTAATTTAGTTTGACCGTTTGATTCAAACATGCATCTGAACAGAGGCACATATTTGAAAGAGTTCTCATCAAGAGCTCTCAGGCTCTTTCTCAACACAGCTCTCATTCAGAAACAGAACAGCAAAAAATACAATTTGTGAGAATCAAAACTCTAACAACAAATTTCATGGTACAGAATGTATGAATACAGAGACATACTACATACAGTACACAGTAGGGAGAAAGGGAGATTACATTTTGTTTTGGATAACCAAAAGGATTTAGTGTGAGTTGTTTTGCAAATGTTATATGCTATAGAAAGTGGTGCCAAAGCAATTGAAAAAAAAACAGTGTACAATTACAATATTATAGAAAAAGAAACAACAAATCCATGGGTTCATGGAGAAACAAGCATGTTCACAGTACGGACGCGCAAATAAAATAAATAAATACAACTACCTAACTTTATTTCTCTGGGATACTTTACATTGAGTTTTCTGGTTTTGGCTGGTATTTCTGACGTCACTAAGCGTTAAGCAAGATCGTAAAAACCATGGATGTATCATGTATGGTAAAAACATCAACTTAAGATGCAACGATCAATTTCACACAGTATAAAAAATAAAGTAGAACTTGGACGTCCTCTTGTGGCCAAAACACGTATATTTTCAATAAAGCAAGCTACTTGCATAACATTCTTCAAGTTTCTTTCTACGTATCTTTATATTGAATTCTTCAGAACAGACTGATTTCGGAGTTACATTATTATTAAAGTTCACACAAGCTTGATTACTTGATCGCTACCACTAATACTAGGTTACCACTAGGAAAAAAAACATTTTGATCTTTTGCTCAAAATAATACGAAGTCTAAACATGAATTCCAAAAAATTATTCCAACTGATAAATTCCTTTTTTTCCCCTCCTGTGGGCTCACCACCCGCAGAGGGGTTCATAGGTCAGGTGCTATGAGTACTGCCCCCGCGACCCAGCCGGATTAAGCGGGAGAAGATGGATGGAAATTCCTTTTTTTTTTTTTTTTTTTTCAAAGCACATGAACTATCCATTTTAAAATATCAGTTTCACTTAATATTTCGACCCATGCCGCTGGTAGAAAGACCTACAGATATGAATGAATTATGGATAAACAACTGCAGTACTTGAGTCAGAAGATATCCAAAACACAAAAGTTACAACAATATAAAATAACCCAATGGCACCGTGTCTCTCAAACGCTGGTTCAGTCCAGAGATTGTGGGTCCAGGGCCTGGTAGACCGAGGAGTACTGAGCAGCGTCTGGGGCCTCGGGGTCCAGGTCACTCTGAAGAGCCACTGCAGTCTGCACCAATGGGACATCTGTGTGTTCATCCCTATACTCCACCTGTACACAGCAGAAATCAGAGAGCTTTAACATTTAACAATGATGCATCACTTCACTCCTTACTGATCTACAGCTGTAACATGTATTACTGCAAAAGTGGGTCATTAAGATATGCATTTAATTACATTGGTATAACTGTAAAATAAATAATGTATTTATAAAGTATATACATAATTCTAGAAAATAACAAATGTTTTTTTCTGGATGATTTTTAGATTGTTTTGAAGTTGGTGTTTAGAAGAGAACATTAGAACAGGGCCACTATCAAACCAAACACACACTTTAAAACAGGTATGGATTATTTATTTATTTATTTATTTATTTATTTATTTATTTATTTATTTATTTATTTACAAATAGAGATTTCTGTGGTTAAAGAGAAATGTCAGTCAGTCTACCCCAAGGCAGCTGTGGCTACAGTCACTTACAACACAGAGTGGGGAGTGAATGAATGATGCTCTGTAAAGTGCTTTAGATGTCTTGAAAGACGCTATAAATACAATGATTACTTTTTAAATGAATTGCAATGTAACAAAAACAGACTTGTAGCAATACTTCTTGCCTACACAAATGATTTCTACAGTGCTCCAACTCATACACCTACTTCTACTACCTCTGCTTCTTCTGCTACTACAAAGCATAATTTTAGAGATAAAAAAAATAGCTGTTGATCATTTTGTTATGAAAAACAGTACAGGTGACTCACCCCAGGCTTGTTACCTCCAGCAGTGCTCAGACTCTGCTCTTCTGAAAGCAGCAAAAATCATTGTCTATAACAGGGCGTGTGTAATTGTGGGTGATTATATATATATGCCACATTACCTCCAGGACTGCGCCAGTGTCTGTAGAATATCAGTGGGATGATGGCACAGACGAGCAGCGCCAGACTCACCGATACAATGATGACGACTGTGGTGTCTAACAAGGCACAACAGGGTCCCAGAAATGTACATGTACAATTTATTTTGTACTAAAAACGGATTGATTTAAGGAGACAGCGCATTTTCTGGAACTTATAAATATCACATATATAAATTATTATTTTACACTTTGATCCAACACAAAGAGATGGACCACTGATCTCCTGTTCAAAACTGCAGAACTAAGAGCTCCCACCCCCACCTCTTCATAGTGGAATTTCATCGTAACAAGCTGTGGATTTTAATAAATGGCTATGTAACATTTTTAATCTTAGGCAAGAATAGCATGAGTCTACATTTTTAACACAAGTAAATACAGAGAGGGCTGGGATAGAGGACAGGTGAAAACAGGAATACAGGATTACTCAAATATGCAATGTAGCAATCAAAATACAACTTTAAGGGAAAACCAAGTTGATTTGGCTTTTAATATGTCTCCTTTAATCAATAATCAACTATTCACTCCAAGGATAATAAAAGCTCACACAAGTACCTGTCAGGGTGGTGGATGGCTCTTTATCTTTGTTTGCCCCTGATGTGGGCAGTGGGGTGAGACCTGGTACAGTTGGCACAGTGCTGGATGAGAGATAGTCCCAGGTCAGTGTCGCAGTCTGTACAGTGGTATCATTAGGGGCGGACCCAAAAGGAGCAGGGGCACCTTTGAAAGTAACACGAGGTTGTTATGTTAACTACTTTAGTGATATATAGCACTGATATAAGTAGTTTTGATTGTTGGTTATAGGTTGTATTAACTTGACTTTGTATTAACTTAAAGGTGAATTATGTAAGTTGCTGCTCCCCATGGAAATGCTATTGCTTTATCTGAAATGTTTGACATTAAGGTATTAAACAAATTTGTATTTCATTAATTAAACTTGTGTTGTTATTGCACAACAACAAAAACAATTAAAATTAATTCATTTTTACTGTCAATGGGTTACTACTACTTCTGCTTCTGCTACTACAAAGCATCATTTTAGAGATAAAAAATAAAAGCTGATGACTTTGTTATAGAATCTAAAGTATAGTGTAATCAGTGGGTTTGCCTCTGCACAGATCTGACATGTAACTCAGCCAGGAGGTGTCACTGGCTTCTTCCCATAGAAACAGATAAATATAGCATTAACATCTCCATGAAGACAAACAGGTGGCAGACCCTTCACCAGGAAAGTTACAAAGGTCACCTTTAATTTGAAGCTAATTTATTTTGATAGTAATAGTAATATAATAGTACTTAAATAGTACTTATTTTCTGATGTCATAATGTTTCCTTGCCAAAAACATACCCAGAGTTTTGTTTAGTTTCATTCACACATGTTAAACACACAAACCCTGCATATTTAGGAGCCAACACTCTGTTCCACCTTGTGATGTCATGTGGTAATACGGGAAGTGCTCCATCGTGTTTTTAACTTCCTTTCACCTTCACTGGAATCATTTGGATAATTTTTAATAACTGGAATTTGCAATCTCTACTGAACAAAAGGTAAAATGTAGCTGTTAACTAGACTACCACTTGGTGACATCACAAGATGGAAAGGAGCATTTTGAGGTTTGGAGATGTAGACAGACTAATAATAAAGGATTACTCTAACGTGTGAAACAAAACACAATTCCAGTGTTTTTGATGAGGTGACAACATTCAAACATGGCTTAAGTTTCGCGAGAGTCAATTTAGCACGACATGGGACCTCTAAAACTGCTTTGAGTCAACATTTCATCATGTGGTCTCTTAGCTGTTTTTTTTTCACTGTTCAGTTCTAAACTTACTGACTGTTGAGGGCATTATTTTGAGTGAATTATTATGAAAACTTTTACCCTCTAAAACTGTGACTAGCGCCTCTTGAGCGAGAACAGAGTCATTTAGCTGCAGTTCACAGAAGTATCTCGCAGCATCTATCCTCTTTAGCCTCCTTATGGTCACACTGAATATAGCAGTGTTGTTCTCCATCTTGTATCTTCCGCTCTGTGTGATGCCAGACTCATTTTTCTTGACAAGGAGGTTTTTTTTTCAGTGGAGCATGGTCCCTTGCAGAAACACATGCTGTATTGACCGTTGCTGCCATTTGAAGTCCAGTGACTAAAGCAAAGGATGGAAAGCTCCTCTCCAATACAGCCACTGACCTGTACATCAGGCGCCTCCAAAACTAAAGAGTACACTGGTTAGTAAGCCCATTGTTAGTTAATGTGTGGTAGATTTCTTTTTCTGTTTTGTCAGCCTCACACGAAAACTACACTGCTAATAAATTGTCATATATGACGCATAATAAAACAGAAAAATAGAAAATGCATGAATAAGAAGTACATTATGCATTCAATATACTGTTCTTATAGTAATAGTATATATTATAGTTTTAATTATAATTCCCAATCAAAATTTAATTTAATATGCCCAATTATATAATGGCTTTTGTGATCTGTGTAAGCTCAATATCCTGCACTGGACACATTTCATTGTGTTTGTCCAAAAAATAGCCAAAAACACATTGACACTATGGAATACAAAACACACAAATCTGAACACACAAAGTCCATTTTTATTTTTACTTTCTGATAGTTACAATTAAACTTTTAAATAGTAATAGCTGCTCTGATGAAATATTTTTACTCTGTCAAAATATTCTCCACGAACAATCTTTAAACTGTTCAAAACTGTTTAAAGTGTTTAAAGTGCAACATTTCAAGTAACACTCACCTGAGATGAAGAAACTTGTAACAATCAGAAAAATCCTCATTTTGATCAAATAAATGTGCAAAAGCACCAGATTGAACTCCAGCAATGTGGGAAAAAGTTGTAGTCTGAGTTGTATCTGTCATCTGATTTTGAGCCATAAAAAGTGGGTGTTCTTTTTGTATTGAAAAATAATAAAATCAGAAAATTGATCCAGTTGTGATCATGTTGAACTCTTCTTTACATCTCTGCAGAGATCCAGCTCATAACTGTGCTGCAGCATACAGCCCCTCAGTGTCTTTAGCATACAGCGACTTTACAGTCCAGGAGGCTGCAGGGCATCCAGCTCAGTCTGCTGACTCTGTCACGGGTATGTTTATAAAGCCACTGCAAAACCAGCCTCAAGTCACTACTTCCATCCATCCATCTTCTTCCGCTTCCGAAGTGCCCGGAGGAAATCCATCCAGACACGGGGAGAACATGCAAACTCCACACAGAAAGGCCTGGGCTACCCGGGGATCAAACCTGCAACCTTCTTGCTGTGAGGCATGAGCGTTAGCCACCGTACTGCTCTACTCACGTCACTACTTGAATAAATCAAACCAAATTTGTTGTTGTAAAAATCTATAAATGAATATATAAAGATGTATGAAGTGAAAAAATCTCATTGATAACTATATTTACACCCATGTGAAACATTTGGCTAATAAATTTAAGTAACAAATAAATTACAATAAAACAAACTAATGTGCTCTTAGGAAGACAAAATGAAAAGTGTCTTTAACATCATAACTTTTTAATACAAAACCCTTTAAACCAAAAATATAACACTGTCTTCTATGTATCCACCTTAACTTAAGTGTACAAGTCTCCATTTTGTCATAACCATATTTTGAAAAATTATGATTTTATTCTTTATACAGAACAGTATTGGTCGTATATACATTACTGAAGCATTGAATGCTTGAAAAAGTCTCTCATTGACTGAAGGGCGTCATAAACTGCTGGCATCTTAGTGTAAACAGAGTCCCATCTGTCCTGTTTAAGAGCGGGGTAACACCTGTGCAATGGTGTCCCGGGCGCCCTGACTGAGCCTTTCAGGAAACTTCACCTCATACTCCACGATCAGGTCTCCTCGGCGCTCCGGCCGTTTGGGATAAGGCAGGCCCTCACCGTTAATGCGCCGCTTCATCCCAGGATGAACAATGTCAGTGTTTGTTACTGTGATTGTTCTGCCATCAAGCGTGGGGGCATTGACTGTGCAACCGCAAAGAGCCTGAACACAAAAAAGTAAAAAATTAGACACATGCTGTTAATTACAGAGTGAAAAAAACATGCCTTTTGAAACTTTACTTACATCTCGGAGTGAAACTTTGGCTGTGTAGATAATGTCTGAGCCGTCCCGTTTGAACTGGCGGTGAGGCTTGTCCTTTAACACAAACACTATGTCTGCAGGAATGTTGGTCGGAGTCTCGTCTCCTTCTTTGGGAAATGTGATTTTGGTGCCCTCTTTCCATCCTTTCTTAATCTGTACCTCCAGGATTTTGTCCTCCTTCCTCACTGTTCGGCCGTCAGGGTTCAGTCTTTTTCGTGAGATTTTCATTTTCTTTGTATAACCGGACAACACTTCCTCTAGAGTGACATGTAGGTCATGGACTACAGCGGGGTCCTGATGTTTCTTCACAACACTAGTATGGCCACCCATGCCGCCCATGCCACTGCTGAAGGAGCGAGGGAAGCCCCCCATTCCCCCACCTCCGATCCCACCCATCCCAAACCGGCCAAACGGGTCATCAGTGTCCATCTCCTCATCCATGCCACCATTTCGAGCACCAAAGAACTGTTCAAAGGGGTTACGTCCACCGAAGAACTCTGCAAATATCGCATGAGGATCTCCCTGGAAAGTATAGCTGAAGGTGCCTGGACCTCCACTGCCACCCGTGGGTCCACCGCCCTTTAGACCTGAAAGCACAAAACACATGAATATTTTTATCAACAACAAAAAAGGCTCACAGTTGTGTATGTTTATACCACAGGTTATTGTTTTAACAATGGAGCCTGTTAGGGCCGTGCTGTCGTGTTTAGACTTTAGAGAAATAAACTGGATGTTTTGTGTTTACATTCCACTGTCTAAAAGGCTGAAATTAATACTGTTTTTTTAAGATAAAAAAATCCTAATTTAAAATTAAGATAAAAAAATTAATAATAAAAAAGTTGCCTTGTCTAGTCCATGATTTGTGCAGCTATGTATCTACTGGCTGATGTTGTCATACTTTCAGAAAACTCTAAGGAAGGCTATATAGCGAAATGTGTTAATAAAAAACCCTATATGAGTATCTGTTCTGATAGAAAGAAGACGTACAACCCTAAACATTCTTAATAACTTAGCACTTTGGGGACCTGCAAGCCTCACCTCTTGAAAAAAGTGACATTGTACATTGTAATGAAATATCTACAAGGTAAATTCACAAAAGTTGAAGCTGATCATTTCTATTAGTGACTAGATCATTAACTTCTGTGTCAGAACAAAAATGCATTTCAACAATATGTCCCCATTTGTCTTATTATCAGTCTATATAATGTTGTGATGTTATCTGGAGCCATACCAACACCAGACATTAATGAGGATTCTGCGTTTCTGTGGAAACGCATCAGCACACCGGAACATTAGCCAAGTTCAGACACAGTTATTTCCTCTTACAACAGCTGAAACTAATTATAAAAACTCATGTGCAGTCAAGTAATCTTTGAACATGTTCACAGACCAAAATGAATGAACTGACGCCATCGTTAAAGCATCCCAAAAGTGGGCACAGAGGGTCTAATCCCCCTTCTGCTGTCAAAGGACTCGCAACTACCTTGGTAAAAAACCGTATACTCTTAAAGTGCAAATGAACTGACGTTACTTTTCAACATCTTCCGAGATTAGCATGTTTAGGTGGCATCTGTGCTTTAGATAAGAATAAAGAAATATAGCTGGCAAAGTCCTGACTCTGGTCCTGAATGAAGGGCAAACAAGGCGCCATTACATGAGCACCACAGAGCTACTGCATTTAACTTCTTGTCAAATAACTTTGTTTTAACTTTGATAGTAATATTCAGAGTAAGTCCTTACCGTCTTCGCCAAAACGGTCGTAGATGTCTTTTTTCTTAGGGTCGCTCAAAACATCGTAGGCTTCGGCTATTTCTTTGAATTTTTCTTCTGCTCCTGGTGACTTGTTTTTGTCTGGGTGGTATTTAAGCGCTTGCTTGCGGTACGCTTTCTTTATCTCGTCTTCTGATGCCCCCTTCTTAATCCCCAAAATGTCGTAGTAGTCTTTACCCATAGTGACTCCGATCGCCTTTAAATCGTATTTAAATCGTATTTAGTTGATCTGCGTCCACTGACAAACGTAGAGTTGCTCTTGCGTGAGTCTAGCCTCTCTATGTCGTCTACTGCGTGATCCTTTTCTTTATAAACAGAGTGGAAACTTCCAGACTGTTCTCAAATAATCCCGAACAATCTGACAGCTCCACGCCCCGCGTTGCGTCATGACGCACAGCTTCTGAGAACCGTCCGACCGTCAGCTCTGGACATCTGACCATAGACCTAATAAACGACCTGACCATGGATTTATTTTATTATAGTTAAATGAATAAATGAGTGAGTTCCTTCTGGTGTATATAGAATGAATAGGGATTTATAAAAATCATGTTCGCTAGACCCTGTCCGGTAATATATAACTACATGAATAGGCCACATAGATATATTTAAAATGTTCCATTATCAAATTTAAAAAGTTTTTCTTATGTAAGAATGTACCTACGGGCTACACGAGCAAAACTATTCTCATGGCTTCTTTCTGTGCAAGGGTGTGTTGCTGATACACTTCTCTATGTCGCTTGACCTTCAGTGCAAAGTGCACCAATTGCACAGTTCCAGCTTTAGCAGGTTTTCTTGACCCAACCCAAAGTTATGTTATTTGACCGATGCATTTTACACAAATGCACTGTACATTCTTGGACTTTAAAAATCCTTCATCAAGTATAAGCATGTGCAGGCAAAACCAGTTTGTTCTAGGTGTGTCTTCAGTTAACTCTTACAGACCACTTACATGTCCTGTGTATTTTCCAGAATTGGTCTAAAAAGGCTGTTTTTATGTCATCCATGTGTTGTGTAGCATTAACATATTTTCAGATGCGTTTATTGTTTAATTGGAAAAATGTGTGCCTGTTGATCCTGCTGTTGACTCAGTATAGGCTATGTCATAACAGCAGAATAGTTTACAATGGCCTTTTAATCCTTAAATTAAAGGTGCACTATGTAACTTTTCTGATGGAGGATCTGCCGCTTGTTTGACTTTATGGAGATGTTACTGCTATATAAAAATGTGACCAGACTACCATATACCAAGAGCCATTGACACCACCAGGCCAAGTTATATTTGCACCTTTAATGAACTCCCCCAACTAAGTTTTTGTGTGTGTGTGTGTGTGTGTGTGTGTGTCTTTTTAACTGAATTTTAATTTAATGTTTTTGGTGAATGCTTTTGTCTTGATGTAGCCTGCCCTAGCCCTCCAGTATAACTAAAGACATTAAGTTCTGCCTCTTCTCAAATTGGGAGTATATTTTCCCCTGTACCCCCCATACTAATTAATAGTTAGTTTAGTTAATGATTTGCTGTTTGTTCTTGCTCAGTGATGATGATTCAGAATCAGAATCAGAATTCAGAATCAGAATTTACTTTTATTCATCCCCGGGGGGAAATTTTCTTTGTTACAGATGCCCCAGGATCAGGGCCTTGGGGGCCCATAATTGCCCATAAAATATAAAAGGGGGCTGTGTGGGACCCCCTTTTGTGTCTCAAGTTCCCTTAAAATTTGTTGACAGGCCTAATGAGTGAAAACAACACAGCGCCCCAAACCTGCCGTCTCTTCAAATTAACTTCATACATTTGTAGCCCCAAATTTCTTTGAGTGACTTACTAACTCATGAGGGAACATGGGCTATGTCTGAAGAGCTTACAAGCATCCACACATATCCAGAAGTATGCACAAATCACCCATCTGACTCTAGCCATAATAAGTTAAAACAGAAAATAAACAGCAACACCAACACGCCCCCAATGAGTCCCCGGACCCCAATTTGCGAACCACTGCTATTTCTCCTTTGCCCCAAAATCAGTCAATCTGGTCTTAATGTTGGCAGGACTATTGGACTATCAGGATACAGCACAGAACTGTATTTATTCTAGATTCATGGGATACAGTCAAATCCTATAACGTTTACACCGCGTCCCTTTGTCCCATGATGCCATTGGCTGCATTAGTTGTCTTATGAGCAGGATGTCCTTGTATTCTTCATGCTGATTGGCACAATGGCCCTGTTGCCCCGCCTATTACGCGTATGGCTCTTGGATACTACCCCAGCGATTGGAGGCTGTCCCGTCTCTCAATATCCTATTAAGGAAGAGGCTCGCGTCCGTCAAGATGAAGCACTACGAGGTAAGTAATATCCACGAAACTCTAAACCCTCAATGGGACGCAATATGGGGGCCACTGTTTAACTAATATTCACATACGTGTACATTTAATAGCGAAATGATGGGTCCTTGCAGCCAGAATGAAGACTGCAGCAGCGCCGCCTCATGAGCGCCTTGCTGTTTGCTGTAGCCGAGGTTATGCACGTATTTTGCAACGTCCTAATAATAATGGCCTTTATTTATTAAAACATTATTCAAGTGACGAAAGTGATTGTACATGATTGTCTATGATCACGTTGTCTACCATTGTGATCTCCTTGGCGTGAATTATTAGAGGATTTGTGAACGACACCGAGGAGTGGCAAATGGCAAATCTCCTATTGCCTCATGGTTTATCTAGGTTTTACCCCGGGGTGAAAAGTGCAATATTTATGGCTGGTGTAAATGAGTGCACGCACCAGAGCTCATCATTAGCCTATCTTTTTGAGATAAACAGAATGTATCGGTTTAGTTTGATTCTTTTACATTCTGGTCTTAAATGCAGCTTAAATGTGCTTTTTACTGAAAGTTTTGAAAGCCACCAGACAGGATTTGAACCCACCAAACCTGCAGCGCCTTCTGATCTGGTATCTGTCGAGACAAGCAGAGGACAAACAAAATGCGATCAGTGTATATGTGGATGGCTAACATGCACACCAAATCTGATTATCTGATTTCTATACATTTAATATTTAAATCACATGCAAACCACAAAATCTGATGTGAGTTATCAGATGGGCCGTGACCAGAAAGAATTTACATGATTTTGCTGTTTGTATGTCACTTGAATAGTTTTATAACTCATGAAATCTGATTTTCAGATTAGGAGCGTGAACATAATCACAGCCACTGAAACATACTGAAATATTTATAGTGCACTGACTGCACTTTGAGGGAAAAATTTTGCAAAGATTGCACAAACCATTATTAACAGTAATCTTAGCATTTGCTATTGACCATGCTAACTCTTAACTACACATTTATATTTAAAAAAAATTCTGCTTACCTGCAAAAGCACAGATGACTGTGACATACCCAAAATGAATCTGCATTTGATCAGGTCCCTCTCCCTCTAAGTACAAGCAGAGACTGGGATACAGAAAGACACTGCCAGATTCACTCTTTTTATAGAGCCAGAGGAGAGGTAAACATGGCCAGTATGCCTGCCTGTCACAGGGCACCCACACAACATTATTTGCTATAATAAGCAGGGTCAAATGATACTGTATGGTACCTATCCAGTGAATAAAGGAAAAAGCAGATTAACATTTAATAGCACTATTTTTATGTTTAAAACAACAGTACAGTCAAAACTAGACTAGTTTTGAGTACATTTTTACATATTGTTAATACATGGAGATTTGCCTTAAATACATAAATACAAGTCCTATTACTACCACCCCCTCTCATCTTACCACTTGTGACCACATGTCTTTCATTCACTGTGGAAACTTTACCCCTCTTGGCCAGTCATTAACTGAGAGGGTACCACCAAGGGAAATGCCCCACATAAGCCCTCAGTGTAATGTCAACCCCGAATGCAACCCTTGTATAGGACTCCCAAATTCTGAGCCTGTTTTTCAAGTGGTGTAAAATCTGTAACTGACACACACAGGTCTGTTTATGGTTTAGTTTAATGTAATGTTTGCAGCAGTTGTGTATAATTGGTTGAAGATGCAAAGACAGGAGTGCTGTCATAATATATGCCTCGTCCCACTTAGCCATGGCCAAGATGTCACATGGTGTCAGGAGTTCTTTAGCTAGGAGTCACTTTTCAAAACCAACAGGGTGGAGCTACAAACATGCCCCCCAATGTCCCTAATGGGTGAAATGCAAATGATTAGCTGTAGACAGTTGGACATGGGGGCTTGGGGAATTCCTATAGACTGTGCACACATGTGGCATATGTCTGCGCTCCAGGGGTGGGCTGGAGTTAAATAAAGCAGTGTGGTGGAATGAGTGAGGGAGGGAGAGAGAGTGACAGAGAGACTGACGGACAGTAAGAGGGAGGGCCGGCAGATTTATGTCCACAGCTGAGTGTACACCCTTTCCTAAAACGTGGCTCTGTAGCAGACATCTGAGAGGAGGACAGTGACGATTGAACCGAGGGAAAAGTGAGGACAAGAAGGGTCTAAGAGGGGCAGGGGAGGACTGAGGATATGGATGCTCTAGCGCTTGAAGCTAGCGGGAAAAAGTTACCTAATGGGGCGTCTGTGGCGCCCCTAACACCACTCACTCCTGTCAAACGGAAACCTGCCAAAAAAACTAAAAAGGCTGTTGTTTTCTTTGAGGTGGAGATTCTTGATGCCAAGACAAAGGATAAGCTCTGCTTCCTGGACAAGGTAAGAAAATGTTATATTTTAAATATTCACACTTCACAGCCCTATAGAAAACTGTTAAAGAAAACTGATTTCTATTTTCATATAGCTTATCTACATTTCATACTTATTTTTCACATTATATTTGCTTGTACATTGTGCAACAGTAATTTTGTAGCAGTCTTCTGCAGAGCAGGCCAGAGCTTGGGTGTTGATATCAAGTCTATTCTTATCCACATTAAAATATGACATCTAAGCCTTTTATAGTTTGCAGGTTTAGAGTTTAGACCTCTGCTTAATATTCTGGCTTTAGGAGGTTTATAATAATGGTCTTGTGTGTCCTTGGTGTTTACATTGGATTACTCCATCAGGCTGATAATAAAAGTTTACCTCTCAGAGCAGCCATATCTGCTATGCATGCTTTTAAGTTTTCATGGTGATAACAAGCATCTGCAATTTACCCCTTCTCCAGGTTTAGCAGCTATTAATTTGACTCTTAAGAAAGAGTTAAACTTTCTGTAATATTGCAGACTCACGCCAGCTTTAAAAAAGGCATGGTGTACAGTGGGGGGTCAGTGAGGGGTCACTTAGTGAGGCCATTTTATTGCATATGGCCTTAAGTCTTACATAGGACACACGCACAGACAGTAGCTATGTCACGTAGCAGCACAGTCACCAGACTCACACCCTTTGGAAATTCAATCAAAAATCCAGACACTGGATGTGTCGGATAGCTTGCTAATTAAAGTACATTATGCAGTTGGTTATTCTGAGAACTGCTTTCAGTGCTTCCAGATCACTGACGTTACATCATAAGCACACATTAAAATGTTTACATGTTTATATACTACTTATTTTTATATATATGCAAATACCTTGATTTGACAGGGTACACTGCAAATGTGGCTTTTTGTAGCCTTTTAAATAATTTGACATGATACAAATTTTACACATATATTGCATCTCTCTCTCCTCTATTTAGTCTGAATAGTCTAATTTAGTGTAATGTTTCATCTGATTTTCCCTCAGAATTAATAAATAATACAACAAATTATGTTTTTAAAGATAATTGTTACCCCGTGTCACTGAAATAGTACTTGCAAACAATCTGTTTACTGAAATGAATACTGAAATTGTGATTCAGTCATCTCTAATGTGAATGATATGCTTGCATCTTTTTAATTTGATAGGTCTACTGCCAATCCAAGTCAAATTTCTTCAACCAAAGCCTAAACTCTACTCCAAACCACATGTTAGATTTGTTATTATTAGGCACCTGTATTATTTATTATTATGAGGAAAATAAATTATTATTGTATCACCTAGCTTTAGTTCAGATGTGACCTATATATCTATATCTATATATACATCTATCTTATCTATCTAATCTATCTAATCTCTTCTATCTCTCTTATCTATCTAATAAACAATACAATATTACTTCTGTTGTTGATTCTTGTTAGCATACAGTCCCAGTGTGACCAGCTGTTAAATGCCCATCGTCTGTGGCATGAGTAGCTTGAGCTAAATTTACCTCTAATCACTGTTGCAAATGGCAGTGTAAGGTTGATTTGGTGCCTTGTGTATTGTGTGTTTACTTTATTTGTTGTGCTGGTGTTCGTAGGTGGAGCCAAATGCCACTATCGGGGAGATCAAGTCTATGTTCCACAAGAGTCGTGAGTGCACGTTACAAGGCTCATTCAGTTATAATCTTTATCATTATAAGTATTTTCTTTTTTCTGTTCCAGATCCTCAGTTTTATCCTGCCAGACAGTCGATTCGCCTCGACCCCAGTGAGTGCAAAAGAATGGCATAGTTTTACAAATGGACAAAAAGTGGCATAAACATAATAATAAAAAAAAAAAAGGTCATTAAATTACTAATCAGATGGTATAAATATTTTAAACACAACTGGCTTCATTTGTATTTTTGACCAATATCCCAATCCCATTAGAATACACTGGAAAACATTTGTTGTTTAGACCACTAAGACTTTTTTAGATGTAAAAAAGTAACTGTTAAATAAATTTCCTTTTCACCAACCAATTGCACAACTATAGCGTAATGCTGTTCAATGTTAGCTTGCTATAATGAGTCTAAACTGTGCTGTTTCTTAGAGGGGAAGTCTCTGAAGGATGAGGATGTCCTGCAGCATCTGCCTGTGGGAACAACGGCCACTTTCTACTTTAGAGACCTGGGGGCTCAGATCAGCTGGGTCACAGTGAGTCACACAGGAACATTGTGCTCTCAGACATAAGCCCAAATACATCACGGTGCAGTGGGATCAAGTAGAGCTATATTCAGAGGGTTTGTGTAGCCAGGGTTATTATTATGATATCAGTTGTAGCTTTACACAGGATGGGATTGCTATAATAAGATATCAAATTTATGTGTCTATCTGATAAAATGGTAGAAGGACAATTGTTTATAAAATGTAAGGTTATGCACCTTTAAATGGGTTTATAATTTACACTAAGTACAAAGTATTATTCATATTACATCTGGTATCTTGCAAAATAAGAACATTTAAACTTGAATATCTGCCTATGTTAAACTTTATTTTATTTTATTCTTCCACATTCCACATTTTCAGCAGTTTGCGTCTTGTGATTTCAGGTCTTCCTGACAGAATACACTGGTCCACTGGTCATTTATCTCATGTTCTACTTCAGAGTCCCATTTATTTATGCACCCAAATATGACTTCACCACCAGTAAACATTGGGTTGTACAGTAAGTGTTTCTACTGAACAGATTGTTTTACCTTGAATCCAACCTTTTATCTTTAACAAATTATTAAAGCTATTAATGTTTTACTTAAGAATATATGTTTTATAATATAATCCAGTTTAACAAAGCATCCTGAGGATGTCTAATGTCTCTGTTGCTCCCAGCCTGGCCTGTATGTGTCACTCTTTCCACTATGTCAAAAGACTGCTTGAAACCTTATTTGTCCACCGCTTTTCTCATGGAACCATGCCTTTGCGCAACATTTTTAAAGTAAGACATAAAAAGATAGAATATCACTGTATATTGCATGTTATTAAAAACAAAATCCTTTCCTTTTTTTTTTTTTTAGAACTGTACATATTATTGGGGCTTTGCAGCATGGATGGCCTACTACATCAATCACCCATTGTACACGCCACCCAGTGAGTCAATTACATTCTATGTAATTCAGATACATTAAATTATGTCAACTTTTATAAGTGGCTTATGTTTCTTCCAGTCTATGGGGAGCAGCAAATAAGACTGGCCCTCATTGTCTTCCTGGTAAGAATAAGAAAAATTATGTAGCTTTAAATCTTGAATCAGTAATGATCATCATAATTAATTATTATTATTCTCTAGTTCTGTCAGATTGGCAACTTCTCCATCCATATTGCTCTGAGGAACCTTCGTCCACCAGGTATGCACAAAATCTGTCTATGTGAAATAAAGCATTTAGTCGTTACATGTACCCCACAAATATTGGCAACAGTTTTTAGTTCCTTAGTGGCAGTACATGGGTAAACACTTTGCAAACTACAGCCACATTATATTTAAGTTATTTTAGTTACTTTAACACGCGACAAGAGCATTAATAAATTATAAATGTACATGCATGTAGTCACTCAAGTGGGTATATGTCATTAGGGCATCAAACAGTTTGGACAGCTGTTAATTGCTCTCCCCTTAGCAGTGGTGAGAAATCTTATTTAACATATTTGGAAGTTATTTGTATTATGTTTATTCTAATGTCTTCAATTTTCTCAGGCTCAAAGACCAGGAAGATTCCCTACCCCACTAAAAATCCATTCACCTGGATATTTCTCTTGGTTTCATGCCCTAACTACACTTATGAGGTAAAAACATAAATTTGGTCTTTGGTAGTCCTGTTGTTGCCATCTGGTGGTATAACGTAGTATATGCCTGCCCTTTTGCAGCTGGGCTCCTGGTTAGGCTTCACATTGATGACACAGTGCTTGCCCGTGGCGTTCTTCACTTTGGTGGGCTTCATCCAGATGACTGTGTGGGCCAAAGGGAAGCACAGGAGCTACCTGAAGGAGTTCCGAGACTACCCCCCTCTCCGCTCGCCCATCCTTCCCTTTGTTCTGTAGAAGACGACTTCAGTGCTTCTTGTTTTGTCTTCAAGCTTGTAATATTCAGCCCAATCTTGGCTTCACTTTTTTGCATTTGCACTGGAATAATTCAGACTGGTTGTTTCTAGGTCCTTTTTGCTTGCTTTGCTAATAATTTAATGTGCAATTTTTTTTTTTCAATGCAAAAAAAATAAAAATCCATGTCTTTGTTTCATACATAAAATAATGCAGGCAACAAAATACAAACACTGTCTTTGCTGTTTCTTAACTGCTCAAAAAGTTCAGTCTGTATACAACACTCTACCTTTAATTTTGTCGATTTTTGATGTAATTTATTGATAATAAAAGTAAAACCAAACCATGCTTGTCACCAGTTTCATTTGAGTCTGCATATTTTAACAGAACATACAATTAACAGCTTAAACAATACGATTTATTTTGTGTATTTACAGAGAACAGATACAGTTTTAGTTATGCAGCTTCAGCTTGAGCCTCTATTCTCTTCTTCCTCAGTTGGAGCCTCCTTTCTCTCTCATACTCCTTCATACGCATCACATAACTATGGGCAGAGCATAAAATTGAGACAAGTAAAAGGAACAAAATAAAAAATAAATTAAAGTGTCCTGATCACAGCACTTACTCTTGATGCTCACAGTAGTCCCAGTCGTGCCTCTCATGTTTGCAGGCCAGGAAGTTGGGCCAGTTGTCTCTTTTGCACTTCATGAGTTTCAGGAGGTAATGGGCGCAGTAGTCCCGCTGCTCCAGAGGCAGCTGGGCCAGGTTCATCTGTTCCTGGGTCGCGATCATCTCTGCAGAAAGAAGACAACAGTTTGAACTCAAATGAGGGAAAACAATTAACGATATCGTCATTTTCATCTCAGGGATTTTAATGGGTTACTGGACAGGCATTCATGACAAATACTGTATATATGTTTGATGAAGGATAAACATTATTTTGGCTACCTCATTAGCTAGCTTACCACTAGTATCTTGTACTAATTCCACAATTAAATTTAACAAATAAATACTTTCAATTGCACTCTCTGCATTTAGAGAGCGTTAAGAATGCAACACAAACCTCTTTCTTTTCTCTCGGGAAAACCAAACATCGGGTCAAACTCGGATTTCTTGGCAGGATCTGGCTCGGTGTCCGTTTCGGTGATATAACGTCGGGCTAAGTGTGCACCCATGACTGCAATGTCGTCTTTAGGATGCCCACTAAAATAAATATCTAAAACAATAATTTGATGGTATATTTCCTAAATTATTTCACAAACTGCCATTCGGTCACCTCCACAAACACTGTAGTGCGACTTCCGTCTCCCACCGGAAATCAACAGCTTGACGGTACGTCGCAAAAAGCGCACTTCCACTGTCGCACTTTCTTTGTTGCACATGACAAATAGAAATCTCTTGTTTGCAGTTTGTGAGAAAAATCCAAGAGAATCTAAGTCTTGATACCTAAAAAAGACTGCACCAGAGAGGTAGTCTGTTTAGTTTTATATTTATTGACACGATAAATGCAAAGCTGCAAGGTGAAGCAAGTCATGGGCTGTCTGAAATAGTCAAATGAATAGGCCTACTATATTATTTACTATTTCGTAAAGGTTTCTTTTTTAAAAAGAAAAGTCAACAAAAGCTATAGGCTGTGTGGGTTCAAAAGATTCAAATTAGTTTTATATCTTCTTTCATTACTGTTGCACAGCAGTTTCTCTACTGATAGAGATCATCATCTCCTTCCTCTCTGTATAGACCTGGCCTTGCTGGGCCAGGCCCTGAAGTTCCCTGATCTCGAGTGCCAGTACTTTCTGGAAACCTGCGAAAAGAAAGTTTGTTGTGGTTTGAATAGAGGTCTTTAGTATTAATTATGAAATTTTAAGTAGGCCTACCTAAAACTTCCAAATCCTCTGCTTTGCTGGAGTGTTTGAGCAAACATCTCATACTTTCGAATGTCATTATCACTGACAGAACGGCGTGCAAATTTCATAGCTTCCTCAAAGTGATCCCTTCTGATCTCTGGCACTGGGTCATAGTCCTCATCCTGCATTAGAATATGTTGAAATGCTTTATAAAAATGAACAATCAATCATATAATGTGTGTGTGTTCCCAGTCCAAAGGCTGAACGTTGCAAAACACACAGCCGCCCTTTTGAGAACTGTTACTGTTCCACTACCTCGCCCGTCCCAGACACTGGTCAGCCTGGTACAGCAGAGGAGTGGAGTGCTGTTGGTAAGAATATTAAAACCTATTAAAAACTTACCATGGGAATGCCCGGTCTGCTCTGCCTCTGACGTTCCGCTTTGATCTCTGCCTCTATAGCCTCACGTATGGCCAGTTTACATGCTCGCTGGCAGATTTCTGTCAGGTCTGCACCTGAAAATCCATCTGTGATGCCAGCCATGTACTCTAGATCCACATCCTTAAAAAGTAAACATGTTATACAATACTCAACAAAAAAACCTGTGAGGATTCAGAAGTTCAGAATACTAACTCGAGCCACTGGAGATTTCCTGAGGTTTGCCCGAAGGATGGCCATGCGTGAAGGTTTGTCTGGCAGTGGGATGTAAATGAGCTGGTCCAGACGCCCTGGTCTCAGAATGGCTGAGTCTATAATGTCGGGTCTAGTGAGAGGAAACACCAAATTAGTTTCACTGTTTTCACTCTTACTTTTTATATTGATTGGATATGAAAATACAAACCTATTAGTAGCACCAATGATGAAGACATTCTTTTTGTCAGACATGCCATCCATCTCAGTGAGGATCTGGTTGATAACTCTGTCTGCTGCCCCACCTGCGTCACCTGCCCCACCTCCTCTGGATTTGGCAATAGAGTCCAACTCATCAAAAAACAGGATGCAAGGAGCTGCTTGTCGTGCCTGAGGAAATAAATAACCAAGAAACATATCCAGAAACGGCATGTTCTCTATATGAGAATGGACCCTAGGTAAATAAGTACCCTTTACTCCCTCAGTCTGACAGCCCTACACACCTTATCAAAGACATCTCTGACATTGGCCTCAGATTCACCAAACCACATGGTGAGCATCTCAGGGCCTTTGATGGAAACAAAGTTGGCCTGACACTCGTTGGCAATGGCTTTTGCCAACAAAGTTTTTCCACAGCCTGGAGGTCCATAAAACAACACTCCTCGTGATGGGGTCATCCCAAACTTCAGGAACTTATCTGGGTACTCCACTGGATACTTAAAGAAGAGATGGAAAAAACATATTATTAGATGGGCAATGTGACAATATAAAATGGAATGGTCATCTGCTCTTTTCATAATTAGTCAAATTATATCTATCATTTGGGTCTGTTTACTGTAGCTCTAGGTTAAGATAAACTGATTTATTCTTCACCCACTTCTCTTAGTCAACCCCAATGCTCTGATGATGAGGTAATGGAGAATGGAGGGTTAGACCTGAGCGACTGTGTCTGTCCCAAACCCAGGACCCTCTTACAGTGAGAGTGCCAATATATGATAATTATATGACAAAACAAAGCATCATGGTGAAAATTGTGCTGAGGCTGAGCTGTGAACCTGTGGTGGCCCACACTTGTTAGAGTTTGTACCTGAACGAGCTCCTGTAGTTCAGTCTTGACATCCTCCAACCCCCCAATGTCCTCCCAGCTGACCTGTGGTACCTCAGCTACAGTCTCTCTCAGGGCGGATGGGTTGCTCTGACTCAGAGCCCACTAGACACAAGCATTATACATATTAATCTAGTTTTAATAGTCTGAAGTCATATGAGAAGGATCAAAAAAGTACAGATACATATAAGGGTCAATGACGTATAAGGATTTTCAATAGGCCAATTTTAAAATATAAAAAATATTAGTTTCTATTGAACTTTTTCACATATTTACAGTACAGTGGTATGCATACATCTGTGTTTAACATTTATATTAAGCATTTTTAATATAGAATGTCATGTGGTGTGACTGAGAACAACCTTAAAATTGTTTTATTTTCTAAAACATGGTTGGGATATTAATCTAAGGAGTAATATGAAGTATATAGAAACAAACTGTTGGCATTTCTTTTGATTTTTAATGCATATTGATATTTTCTTTTGATGTCCAATATGACAGTCACCTGCTTGCATTTAATCAACATATTTCTACCCTGTAAAATGCATAAAATGAAGAAAAATGCCTAAAGAATCCCATTTACCCAAGTATACTTTGTTATTAAAATTTCAGCCATAGAATTACTGCCATTATTAGTCGCACCACATAATGCACGGTTGCACCACATGACATTTTAACACTTTAAGTACAAAAAACATGCAGAATAACTAATGATTTCTGAAAAAAATTATTTGGTTCCATGGAGAAAGAGGTACTACAGAAATGTGGTGAATTATTATGAAATTTGAACCCTTTTAACTGAGGAAATTGCAATTGAACAGCGTCATGAGCCAAAAGAGTTTACTTGAAAATCATCCATGGTGACAGCTAGAGAATTGAGCAAATCTGCGTCAATTGTTTCATCTTCCAGGTCAATGAGGGTCATCTTCTTGCGGATGGCCTGTAGAGCAGCCTCCGAGCACAAAGCTGCCAAATCAGCACCCACATGGCCATGGGTCTCTGTAGCCGCCTGCCGCACAGAAATAGTGGGAAAACAACCATATAGGATTAACAGTTATTTAAGTAATCAATTAATCAACAATAATTGTAACTTGGAGATTTTTTTAAATAAAATGCTTGTTGATGGATAATATTTAAAACACATTTTGATCTTGTTTGGATTTTATGACAGTGCTTCTTTCAAGAAGATGGCATGTGTTATAGTTTGTTTATGGTCCAGAAAATGATTAACGGTTATTAAAATAGTCAAACTTTATTTCAGTGGTCACCTGGTTACTCTCAAAATGATATGGCAATGCACAACACACAACATTAGGTGCAATGGAATCAACATTTCAATTTGAATGGCTGCAATCTTCATATTGTACAAGTGCAGTTACTTTGGTAATTAACTGTCCCCTGCAGAGGAATTATTTTCCCTGTCTTCTGTCTTATACATTTGCAAACCTTAAATGTCCTAAAAATGACTCTTGTATAAGTGTGCAATTCACTTTCATTTTTGCAGTGTTAATTAAGTGTATAAAATTTGCACAATTAACTCAATTAAAATTTTGAGACAGAAGTAAAAACAATTAAAATGTTAGTATTAATAATAAATGTACTGACTTACCCTTTCCAAATCAACATCATCTGCCAGTTTCATGTTTTTGGTGTGGATTTGTAGGATCTCCAGCCTGCCAGTGGAGTCTGGGATCCCAATGTCAATTTCCCGGTCAAATCTGCCTGTAAAGCAGTGTCTTTATCAATACATGTCCTGTTATTTGGCTGTCCATGTGCTTTGAAAGTGTCTTCACCAAATCTCCTCAGGGCCGGGTCGATGCTGTTGGGACGGTTAGTGGCTGCCATGACGACCACATGAGCCCGCTGCTTCAGGCCGTCCATCAGGGTCAGGAGCTGGGACACGATCCGCCTTTCCACTTCCCCATGGGTCTACACACAAAATATGAGAACAGGAGGAAGAATTAGGAACCCTAACCCTATACCTGTAGTTTTTGACACATTTTAGAATTTATTAAATCTGCCATAATGATTAGTTTGTAGTTTGTAGTTTCTGGAAAGACAAATTCACTGAGTCTATTAAAATATTGTGACAACCATATTGTTTTTAATCTGCTTTTCTTTTTCTAATACAAAACATGTGATAAAAATGCTAAGACAATTTAATTGCGCTTGTAGGCCTATAAGCAACATTTTAAGGAACTTTTTTATTCGAAAGATATAATATTTTGTTTTAAAGTGTTAATTGTTATTGAAACATTCTGCAACCTATGAATAGATGTAGCGAATGTGGCAACCAACTTGTATTCACCTTTTCTCTTTTGGGAGCAATTGCGTCCAACTCATCAATAAAAATAATGGCAGGGGCATTGTTTTCTGCTTCTTCAAATGCTTTTCGGAGGTTGCTTTCTGACTCTCCTGCCAGCTTACTCATGATCTCAGGTCCTACAAAATAAATTATAACATTGTCAAATTCAGCTACATCATTTTATCTAAAGCTGTGGGAATACCAGTGTCTCACCATTGATGAGGAAAAAAAAAGCTCCTGTTTCATTGGCCACAGCGCGGGCCACTAGGGTTTTCCCTGTGCCTGCCGGTCCATAGAGCAGAATACCCCTGGGAGGCTGTGGGCAGAGGAGACAGTAAATATTAGGAAAAAAAACATAAACTTGTTTGCAACACTACATTTAAAGGTACACTGTGCAGTTTTTTCTGGTGGAGGGTTCTCTACCTTCCTGCGTACGCATCTAATATTTATTCTTCTAGCATTTATTCATTACGTGTATTTCTGTTACTCAAAAATGCAGCTCTTTCTGAGAATATAGGGGCGACTCTCCACAGATCTGATTTGTAATGTAGTGGGCTGTAACCTGCTTGTCTCCCTTGTGATAAACAGGTTTAATCTATACTGTGGAACATTCTAGACAAAACAGTAACATTACCATGGAGACAAGCAGGTGGCAAACCCTCCACTAGCAGTGCGCCTTTAAAGTGCACATGACAGGTGAGCTAAAATGATAATAAATAATGATGTTGTTAACTAAAACAACATCATTATATTTACGATTTAAGATTAGTTTTTTTCTAGTTGTTTTAAATTTAAGGTTTTGTGTGTTTTAAGAGAAACATATTGTTACCTAGCAACCATAATGAGCCAAAACATTTCTAAATTGCACAAAAATAAATGACAATACCTCTATTTGATTGTCTAAATGTTTAAACTGTCTTAAAATGGTCTTCTTTGTGCATGAATTGACACATTTTGGATGGAAGTTTTCAAGTTCATAACATGGGTAGAGGTATTCTGTTTTAGTGCTCACCACTGCTTCATGTATTTTTGTACATGCACAAACTGCAATTTAACTGATATAGAGCTATATAATCTATATAATCTTTCAAAAGATACTACCACCAAACCAAGTAATAGTTTATTGTAATGATGAATCAACTGCACCTTGACCCCAATGGCCTTGAAGAGTCCAGGGTGCCTTAAAGGAAGCTCCACCATCTCCTTGATCTGTGCAAGTTGTTTCCTACAGCCCCCAATGTCGTCATAGCCCACATCATTGAGATTTTCTTCCTCATCCTTAAAAACAACAAACATTACAATTATAAGCAGGTTTGTGATTTTTTTTGAAAACCCAAAGACTTAGAATTAACTTCCATAATTTCATCAATTTTTTTCCTCACACATTGTTCCTTTGATTGACCTTTTGTGATTATTGCAGACATCTCACATCTTGCAGTAGCCACAGATGGAGTTGGTCTGCTCTAAGTGTCTCTCTATAACTTGCTTGACCCGTGTTGAACTTTTTCAAATATTTTCCTTGTCCAATTGTTCATCCTTTTTACATTTTACACATGAGACACACTCAGGTCCTGTTCTATTCCACTGAATTTGCACAGATAGACCAAAAAATATAGGTTAGTGGATTTGATTTCCATTACACACAATTCAATGTTAAAGAAATTGCAGTTCAGTTAAAAAGTTGCCTAAACATAATTACAGAAAAAAAAACAAATGTGCCTTTTGTAGTGTAATTATTATACACCTCTCTTTTAATAGGCTCGCCATCGCAGAAAAGGACTGTATCTGGGGCAACAATACAGTGCGGGCTGGGGTCTGTCTCCACTACTTTGAACTCCACAGCGCGCATGCTCCCCCGCACCAGGAGGATGTCACCTGATGAGACACACAGCCACACACATATTCAGATCAACACCATGTTATTTATACAGCCCTTTTGTATTACCCACATTACTGTAGTTTAAATCACTACTACTACTACACAGCCACAGATGCGCTATGGCAGACTGACTCACATGTGGCAGCCATACTGTGCCACTGGTAAGCTTCACCCCTATCAGAAGCATTGTAGGCTCCCTTTCATAATGTGGAATGATTAGAATACCTTTGTGCACGGGCCGATAAGCCTCCAGAAAGTAGGGTTTCAAGAAGACCTCAAACAGGTTTCCAGTCAGACCCTCCACTGTATCGTCAATAGGGAGTACATGGACCTTTTTGCCATACTTGATGTCCGGACAAGCATTTATACTGCAGCATATGCATTAAATGAATACATTATTTTCATGTATTTTCATGTTTTGTGAATGGGACCTTGTACCTGATGACGTCCCCGAGGCGGACACGCAGGTTGCTCCTCGTTACACGGTTGATGCAGATGCGGTCGTCTCCACAGGTGGCGTCAGTAAGCACAATACACACCGTCTGCCGGCGCTTCCTGCCTCTTAGCACCACTGTGTCGCCTCGAAAGAACTGCAGCTCCTCTGTTTTGTTCTAGTGAAGACAAGCTCTGCTTCAGATGGTTAAGTTAGTTTATCCAATCATTTTGTGGCTTCTAGCTAATCATGATATTGTGAGTGGGGGCTCTACTCCGAGTTCTACCAGTATGACTGAGCTGATCAAGACCTCCTCCACTTGGGGCAGTGACTCCCCACCCACCTGGAGAGGGCAAGACACCTTTTTGTGAACAAGAAGCATGTCCTTTGACTTTGAGGTGCTAATTTTCATCCCAGCCATTTCACAAAGTGCAACTGTGTACTTCTAACCTACGTAAACAAATGATCTGCTGTCTTGAATGCCCTTGAACAATCACTAAAGCACAAATAGTCAAACATTATAAAAATAAAAGGTTATAAATTATTATTGAAAACTTTCAAAATGAACCAACACTTGTTTATTTGTTATTTTTTAAATTACAAATACATTTATATAATTATGCCTGATTTGACACCAGTCCATTGTTATTTTTGCTCATTATATTGAATTTGTTATTAATTTTATATTTTTGCTCTCTGTTATTATAATATATTGGGATGTGTGAGCTACTGTGTCCAAATAATTTCCTTTGTGGATCAATAAAGTTTGTTTAAATTTAAGTCTATGTTCATAAGCAATATTGTTAATTGGTAAACTTAAAATACCAAAACTGTTGATAGCTTATTTATTCCATTATTACTTATCATTACTATTTTGTGGTTTTGTTTCGATAAGTTCAATCCAGTTTAATTTCTTTTGAACCTATCCACTTTTGTAATGTTTTACTGTATGTAATCTTTCACATGTGGACACAGACCTGTGAGAGGCAAACAATGCTGCTGTCTTCATTGATAGCTTCATCCACAATCAGCCTGTTGGGCCTGTGTTTTTGCTTGAGGATGGCTGTGGAGTAGTCTTCTCCCTTTGAGCTTCAACACAAACACAGTGAGAGTGAGACGCACTTGTGAAGCTCTCATTTCTTCATGTGACTCTGAGCTCAATTTAGACTTGGCACTTGGCAACCACATAGCAACATGCAACTCTTCTAACCATTAAATAGCTCAAATTGAAAGCTAAATCTTGATTATTTCCAACTATACGTGCAAACTGTTATTGTACTCACTCTGGTCCTCCGGGTCCTGGCATGCTGTCTGTTTCCTGTCTCTGGTATGTTCAATGTCCAAGTTGTTTTTAAGGTATTTCACCTAAATCTGATGAGACACGAGTTATGGAAATATCCTGTAGAAGAAGTTTTACATTTTCTCTCTGTGACACTCCATGTTTGTGGCTGTTTATCAGACGTCTGAATATGACCAACTGTCTCATCCACATCAGATCTTTTTTTAAACACACACTAGTGTTGCCTCTCGACAGTTAAAGGGACATTAGTACAACTAAACCATTTGTGTAACAACAATGTGCAGTACAAATGTTGGAAACATTAAAAACTTAACTTTAATTTGCTTTATTAAAGCATAAACAAAGACTTAATCCATAATCAACAAACTGTTTATTAAGAATGATTCAGTCTTGGGAACTATTATTAATTCTTTATTAATTTACTATAACCCTAACTCCTAATCCTAACTCCAGTTAATAATAATTATTATATTAATAATGTGCCTTGCACATGTAATGTGCTTTAGAGGTTTGTCAAATGTCTCAAAGCACTACAATGTAGTCATTATTCATTCACACTATACTCGGTGATAGTAAGATATTATAGTAGACACAGCTGCCCAGGGACAGACTGACGGAAGTGACGCTGCCAATCTGCAACATCGACCCCTCTGACCACCACTCGCTTACGCGCACACCACTTTTATACTAGGCAAGGTGGGTGATGTGTCTTGCCTAAGGAATCGATCCTCTGATCTTTGGGTTAGGAGACCCCTCATCAAGTATTGGTTCATGGATGGATAAGGATGATTAAAGTGTAATTACTATGAAGTGTTACCCCAAAATCAGTAGCAGGAGGTCAGATGGTGCAGAATGAAATGCTTAGAACCTTAGAACTCGAAGTGTTTGAAGGATCCCTAATGATAATAACAGTACTTGCAATAGGAAAACTATTATTGTGATTGTTTTATTAATTTAATTATATTGACATTAGAAGTTTAGGCATATTCCTTCTTGCACAAACCATGTGTATAAAACAAAATAATAGAAAAAAACATGTAATTTTAAGAATATATACAGTGAATCAACATGAAAATGGAGAAAGAGGTAAAAAAAGTCTTTACAAAATGTTGACACAAAGGAATATTTTTGCACATTACTTCAATATGAAATAACTGTTCAGCTACAAGGAAATCATTATACAGTTTGGGCATCTGGTATAAAACCTCAAATCAATCTGAATCACTCTATGTGGAATAAGGAACAAGATGTGACCACCCCAAAATACAATCAAATTGATTAGGTCATGTAATGTAAGACTTGTGGTCCAAAATGCTGGTGATGTTATGACTGATGGACCCAACTTTGCATTGCAACAGTTCCTTTTAAAATACTGAAGCCAATGACTACATAAAAAAAATAAAATAATACATATTACATGTATTTAAATCAAAATATGTGGTATGTCTTTGAAAGAACATGTATCCAGAAGTAGCTAAAAAAGGGTCAGCTGTAAATGTGGTCGCATAGGAAATCAAAAGTGGTCCAGTCTCTATTGGACAGAGCAATGGTAACGTATAATAAAACAACACCAGTAAACAATTTGTATTTCAGTGGGAAAGGTTTGTTAAAAAAGTCTTTATAAATGATCCTTGAAGACTCATTTATTGGATCGATTATAATTTCATCCAGGGGTAATGGAGGACCTGTGTGTGGTTCAGAGCTCCTCCTCCTCAAAGTGTATTTTCTGTAGAGCTTTAACATGGTGCTCGTAAATCTTGAGAGCTGGACCCAATTTGATTGAGAGGCCAGTCAAAACATCACTGCGCTGCATGAGAAGTAGGGATTTCCCATCTATTTCCTAAATGAAAAAGAGTATGAATGTGTACTGTGAAGTAAAATTAAATTGTGCATCCTGCCCTCTTGTGGATCTACAGAGGAGTGGTTCTCACCTGTGTCCTAAATGCAGCAGCCTGCTCTGGAAACCCTGCTGCTGTGAAATAACTCACCACATCGGACACATTCCAGTCTATGGGGCTCAGGGACCTGTGACACAGTATTTAATAGAAATTTTGTAAACACCACTGATTAACTTTTACCTTTTGTTCACTAGAAATTAAATTCTAGGGCTGAAATTATCCAAATGATTCTAGTGAAGGTGTATGGAGTATAAAAACAGAGAGGAGCACTTCCTGTATCACCACATGACACACAAAGCGTAGTGTTTTCTGTTTGGGAAAAGAACTTAGCCTAAATGCAGGGTTTGTGTGTTAAACCTGTGTGAATGAAACAAAACAAAACTCCAGGTATGTTTTTGATGAAGAAACAACATTAAAATATAGATTAAATCAAATAAAGTAACATTTAAAAGAATATGATCAACTACAAGCAACTCCAACAATAAATTTGATGCATCCTGGTAAATAATTAAAGTTTTAACCTAAACGGGCCCCTTGCTTTGGCTAAAGAATGCAAAAATACTCACTCCATACTGAGGAATCCTGGTTCATCCAAGCCTGAGTCTGTGGGTGAGGCGGTAGGTGTAAGGAGGTAAGATGTCCCAGAATCTGAAAAAGGCCTGCCTATAAGTGACATGAGAAAACAGAGAGAAGAAATGAGATATGGGTGGAATTTTATGTAGCTTAAATGCTATCACAAATAGCAATACAAAATATAACATAATATAACAATACAATAATGTCATGTTTGGCCTTTAAAACAGATTTGGGAAAGTGAAATATATTACACAGTTTTCATAACTTCTAAACCCAACAGTAATGGATACTCACCTTTGGTTAAATGCTTTGGTGATGTGGTCTGGACCTCAGCATCCTCAGCCTCTGTTTTCGTTGTCATGGCTACGGGAGATCTTGAACACTCTCCGCAACTTTGTGAAACGTCCTCCTCCATTTGCACCTCCTGAGGATCCAGCGATCTCTCGTCCTCACTAGTAGTTTGTGTAGGATCATTATTCTGGTGTAACAAGGGCAGCACTTTAATGTTGGATAAATAAAATAAAATAAAATAAAATAAAATAAAATAAAATAAAATAAAATAAAATAAAATAAAATAAAATAAAATAAAATAAAATAAAATAAAATAAAATAAAATAAAATAAAATAAAATAAAATAAAACTTACAAGACAGCTTTTCAAATACAAAGGATTTAAGCAGCCAGCGCTACAAATCAAACACGGCCATGTAAAAAGGTAAACATACGTTTTAAGAACAACAACAACAACCTGTGTTATTATAATATGAATTAAAATGTTCTAGGCGCTATGGCACCAAACCAAGCCCAGACAGACTGGCCGTGGTTTTCTCGCTTAGGCCATTAGGGGGGCTTGAAAGGAGACGCGCTCTGGCCGCTGCTCCGGCCGTAAACCCACGTGACTTATCTCCATCTACAGGTCCCTAAAAGTAAACAAGCAGCGGACAAAAAAACGCCAAAATCCAGTTTCCTGGCCGCTGCTTTCCACGTAACGTTGACATAGTTTTACACTAAATACAAGCCCAAACCCCTTTCCTTACAATTACAGATTTGCGCCTATTCTTATCGAGACACAGGTCTACGGACGTTTACACGGACAAACTATAACATACCTGAGCTATTTATGCCCTGTAGGCCTATGGTGACAGTTAAACATCTCTCTTTTTTAATTGTGACAACATGTTTTAAACTGCCAGTTAACCTCAAGAAGAAGCTCGTTAATTTCAAATTAGACCTTAAATCTATTGATGCTTTAGTAAACTAAATGAAACTAATGAAAATGATGAGGGACATGACGGTGGAGGTACATCCTGGTGGAGGTCTGCGTAATAGGGACCTCTGGGTGGAGGTCTGCAGTCACACTCTCTTGGAGAAGATGGACACACGCCTGAATGTAAATGAACCTCACCTTCCCTCCAACACTCGGCTCGAGTGCTGCACCCAAAGGGAGAGAGATGTCTCTGCAGCGCGTCCAGCGCCGCTGGCCGCGCTCCACCCCTCGCTCTACGACCACTTTGACTTTGCCTCCAGTGAGCGTTTCCTCACTCGAGAGGCGCTCCGGACAGCTCAGGTAGCTCAGCACGTCTTTGAGTCCGAGCGCCTTCATGTGGCCAGCGTTACCCGCCGACTGACTGCGGACAGAGGCCACAAGTCTGTCGCTCGGTGCACTGTTGGCAGTACGAAGTTTAGGCTTAGTGGATGGAGTATGTCTCTGTAAGGGGAGATTGCAAGTTTTATCGCTCGGACAGTTGATACCAGGAGAGTCATCTTCTCCACAGGGCGTTGAGCTGACGCTGTGCGTGCATGTTGTGTGTCCCACTCGGGACGGCTGTGTACACCCATCCTGCTGGCAGGAGCTTGTGTTGGTCACACTTGTTCCCCGATCTTCTAAATGAGCGGCACAACGGGGTTCTGCACTGTCGAAAACGGAATTCAACGGGATCTCAGATTGAGCAGGGCGGACGGGTGCTTCCCTCTGGTCCGGATCAGGGAAGCTTTGCGCGCTGTCGCCGCTGTTGTTCAGATGCTCCGGTTTGGCACTCTCATCAATTGACGCGGCAAACTCACTCCTTTTCCTGCTTTTTCTCAAGACTTTCGCCGCGTTCCGATACGAAATTGATCCTTTGTAGCTAACTTTGAGCACAGTCTGTGATTGGATGAGTTTCTCCAGTTCTGCTCTGGTTTGGTCTGGATCTGACCCGTGCCGTCTCCGGACCATTCGGCAAATCCTCTCCAAATCCGGACGGGCTTTTCTCGAGCGAAGCGAGTCTATTGTTTCCAGGATCCACTCCTGATACTTGTTGGGGCCCGTTCCTGACATGGTTGTAGCCGATTTTCTCACTAAAGCCCGCTTTTGTTTGAGAAGTGACACTAGACCAGCGGGAAGCTTCGTGCGATCCCCGGCTCAGGATGAGGACGGGAGTCTACGTCTGCCTTAAGAGACGCAATGTGCGCTTAAGGTGGCACGAACATCATGGCGCCTTTGCGGGTAGACGCGCTTGTATTTAAGGTGGAAACCGCCGTTGAACTGTACGCCCTTTGGCTGATTTTAATTTGGTTGGCTACTGAGTCATTTGGCAGAATGTCACTGCTTAGTCCACATACATGTGCAAATATTGCAACAAGCTATAGGCCACCGATTTTTATTTCCAAATCTTCCACATCTACTAGAAACAGGGAACACTGTGGTACAACTGATGACAGAAGTTGAACTTTATTGAAATGACACTCATGTTTCAAAATCTTACACATCTTACACTTGGTGTTTTCAAGTCATGAGGACCTCAGACACTTCCCTTTATAATGGTGTGTTGTGGAGGCTAACATGTCTGAAACTGGAATCTGGTTTCTCTAAAAAGTGCGTCAGTATTTTTGTGCCTCCATTCAGAGGAAGTTCAGTCACCACAAAAACATGGAGACACAGAACATTGCGCGATGATTTGATGATTTGATTTGATCACTTGACATGACAAAAAACAAGAATGTGCATGTCAATATTTCAGTGTGTGATCTCAGATGAACTAGAGCGGTAGTGTAAAATGTGGAAGAAAATAGTATGATCATTAGCTATTAACATATTTTGGTTAATGAGTAAATTTCCTTTCCATATGCAACAGAATGATAGCAATGCACTTGGTTATCAACTTTCAAAGTGCCCAAAAGTCAAGCAACAAATGTCTCTGAGAAAGAAGCAAAGAGAAAAAAATATAAACAAACACAGTCTTGGGCTGAATTGTGTCCTTTTCGTGTCAGTCTTTGACAGTCCCATGTTTTTGTTTGTTCCCCAAATAACTGATGTCACATGTTACATACACACTATTTCACAATAACGTGTGCTATACCCATTCAATACAAATAGTTATGGGTGGGTGCATCAAAAATTAAGTATGATATTCCTGAAATGAAGGCATTTTCTATATAAAAAATAACTGAACAATAAGGACATGGATATAAGAAGCCATTAGGCATTAGTAGTACTGCAAAATAATCAAGTTGGTCACTTTTCAATTACAAGACGTTTCAATTACACACTCCCATTTTGTAGTTTCTACAAGCCATAGTTTTCAGCCTTCATAATGCCATAAAACAATCCTGAGTAGAAAAGGAGCGAAAGATCAGACTGAGCTGAATGAGTCTAAGATCATCAGTGGTCAAATACACTATAAGGACCTACGAGGACACCCTCAAAAACGAGATGGTGAGACATCTCAAGGGGCTTATCCCTCAAACAAATAAATTCAAATACTACATAAAAATGAATTGAAATAGTTAAAAAATACAACAAGTGAGTCTTCCACATGTGGGTTTTAAAGTGACACTTTAAAAACTCCTTTTCCCTTTACTTTTGAACTTGAATCTTGATAAAACAATATGATCAGACCTGAGAGACCTTTGTGTGAGGGTGGACTCTATTTCCAACTTGGACACAACATCATTGGATCCACTATTCTTACAACATTAGAAAATGGCATTTATGCATAATGTCTATGACAATGTGACAGAACAGATGATTTGATAAACATATCTGACTTTAGTCCACAATTTAAAGATTATGCACAAATATTTTTTTCTCAACAAAAAAAAGAATATTTAATGTGACCAATATTTGCTAAATCTAGCAGTGGCTCATGGAAATAGATTGTCCAGTGTAAATTTAAACACCATTCTCCAGTCATAACCAAGCTCTTCTCTATGCAATGCAGACAGGAGGAGGAAATGGAAGATCTTGAAATGTGCTGCAAGTATGGGGAGGTTTCTCTAAATAAAAGAGCTTGCCAAATTCCACAAATCCAATCTTCATAATAAAGGGATCCATAAATGAACCAGAATAAAAAACAAAATTGACGACCAAAGCTGAACAGAAAAGGCATTACTGCTGGTTATCAGTCTCCTGGCTGCTTTGCCCTCTCTATGACCAATGGTCCGTTTGAAGCTGGTGCTGCGTGGATCGGAGAAGTAGCACTCTCCTCAAGTCTTCCACCTGACCAGCCTGCTGTACTGGGACTCTGCCTTTCCTTTCGTCTTTCCTCAAACTCTAGAACTCAGCAAACTCCTTGCCACATTTCTCTGTAAAGGACACACGGATCTCCTCCTCTTCATAGTCGTCAAAGTTGCTGGTGTCGCCAGGTCCTTTAAACTTGGGAACAAAGGGAGCTTCGACCTAAACAGTAATTCAGCATTAAAATTGAGTAATAATGGTGGAAAAGTATTTTCATATATTTTCAGAGGCACCTTTTTCTGGTAAATGGCGATCCAGTCAGTGGTTGCAAACCACTTGTGTCCTTTAATGTCATTAACTCCGTTTTTCAGGTTTCCATAACGTTTCGTGAGATCCACCTTAACAAAGAGATTGTGTTTCTAAATTCTTCACAAATGAAAAAAGGTACAACCTAAAGGTTCAATGTTTAGATTATTCTTAGTTTTTATTACCTGTAACAGGTTCCTCAGTAAATCTTTAAGGTCTGAACTAAAATGAGAGGGGAAACGCACCTAGAAGCAAATATCAGTCATGAATTAACCTCATAATGCATTCATATCTTTGCACCTTTTGCATCACACTGACCTTCCCAGATACAATCTTTTCATAGATCTGAATGGGCTGGTCAGCAAAGAAAGGGGGGTACCCAGCGGCCATTTCATAAACCAAGACCCCAAGTGCCCACCAGTCCACAGCTTTGTTATATCCCTGTGAGGAGAGGGGAGATACTGGCCTTAGATTAACGCAACTTCATAAAGTCAAATATTTTGAAGTTTAAACTCACCTTGCTCAGAATAATCTCTGGAGCCAAATACTCAGGAGTACCACACAGGGTCCATGTTCGGCCCTTCACGCGTTTCGCAAAGCCAAAATCTGTGACCTATGATGATTAAACAGACAAAAAATTGTAGTGGGTAGTGGTGTCTGTGTGTAACAGTGAGTTAATGGGAATTCAATCAGAAATAGTAGAAACAGTACCCATTGCTCTATTAAAATACTAATAATAATAAGAAGTACCATACAAGTACAAGGTTTGGCGAGCACACTCAAGAATATCTGAAAGACTAAATAAAAATGTGCATTTTATTTTACCTGTATGTAGCCCTGTTGATCAATGAGCAGGTTTTCGGGTTTCAGGTCTCTGTATATTAGGTCCAAAGCGTGCAAGTATTCAAAGGTCAAAACGATCTGAGCTGCGTAGAACCGGGCGTGAGGTTCACTAAAAACACAAACAACAGAAGTTAAATTTTGAATAAAAGCAACAATAAAGGTACATTGTGTCACCTTCCTGTTTCTATGGATATGTCACTGTACTGCCTCAATAGTTCCACAATATTACTTTAAACAGCTTTTCTATACATTTATTCAATTACAGCTGGTTTTATAGCATAAAAATAACTAGAAATACAGGCATTCTGATGATGAGCAGAGTTGCCGCTCCACAGATTTGACCTGTAACTTAGTCCGGTTTGGTCCCCATGAAGATAGAAAAGTTTAATTCACCTTATTCCAGAAGATATCGGCATCATTATTCGGGTTGTATTATTTTGTATAGGGCTGCAGATCTTTACAGCAAAAGTCCAATACGGACTATAAAGCCATTTTAAAGCCCCCCAGAGAATAGGTCCAGTGTTGACTTGTTGGTGGACATGAAAATTTAACATTTTGCACAAATGAACCAACTTTTTGTCATATTTAAGATGCAAAACTTTTCTCCTTTAACCGGTAGTGCCACCGCAAAGAAGTGCAAAAAGAAGTGGGCGGGGAGGAATAAGGTGGATATCATACGTGAAACATTCCAGACAAAGCAATAACATCTCCGTGGAGAAAAGCATTTCATGGACCCTCCACCATCTTACTGTATATGGAGGATGCTATTGAGAAGTAGATCATCATGTATGAGAAACAGTTTAGGCGTTAACCATTTCACTCCCAAATAATAAATACAGGACCTTCCACAAAAAACTCATCTGTTTTGTCAAATAACTGCACCTTCTGTCTTACCTACTGTCCTTTCTTGTTTTATTTGTGTTTTTGTCCATCTTAAACTGTGAAACATCTTTGAGTGTCAGCAAAAACACTAAACAAGTGTTATACATTATTAACTGTAACCCATAATAATCCACACAAACCAGAACATGCTCATATATTTGAAAGATTTGGGTAGTTTAACAGTTGTACAGACACACTGACCTAAATCTGCCGATTCGCCGTAAATGGGAGAACATCTCTCCACCCGGTACATACTCCATCACCATGTAAAGGTTAGTGTTGTCCTGTGGAGACACACATAGACCTGTTATTTAGTCAAAACATATGCTAAAAGGGACAAAAACATGCTATGTAGCAGAAGTCATTGTTATTTTCTTATTCGATCCTCTGTAGCAAATCATCAGCCTCCACTCACACAGCAATACAGTAATATATTGTAATAGGACAATAAAAATGTAATAGAGTAAGCAAAGGTTTCAGTCAGGTAGTTTTGATAAATGGATTCAGATCATTGCTCAAGATCTAGGCTTGGTCAGGACTACTTTAGCTACCTATTGTGCATGTTTAGTCTTCATGGGGGAAACCCACCCAGGCATGAGGAGGAATAAGCAAAGTAAGGCCCAGACAGTCTACATGTTGAACCTGTGACCTTCTTGCTGTAATGTGAAAGTAGTATCCACAATGCCACCAAATTATTTATGTAGAACCAGTAGTAAATAAAAGGTCTTTGTGTAACATCTGGACACTCTTGATGCAATCATGATGTTGAAGTAGAAAGATGGCATGGTTTTGGTTACAAAACTTTCTGCATTAACATGAAAGTGAAAATAATTTACTTCTTCCATCTTCAAGTCTTCACACAGCCAAGTTTTGTAATCTATTGCCTGTACTTAATTTTGATATGGCCTAATAATTCAAGTAATATAGTATTTTAGAGTAGTTTATAAAGTATTTACTGTAGCAGTTTCCATGTCTGTTTCAGGACTAACACATGGGCAGATTTTTTTTGGTTAATAGGTTTATTTGAAGTGGCTGGGATATTCAATCCCAGGGCATTCAAGGTGCTTCTAAACAGCTTAACCTAAATAAGGACTTAATTGGCCCCTTTGGCAAAGTACAAACTACAATGGGGACACCCAACCCATATTCTAAAGAGAATGTTTAAAAGTTTATTTTCAGTAATAACTTCTAAAATAATAAAAATTAGACTATGCAAAAGGTATTTGGCCCTGTTACTTATAGTGAGTGGACAGTTCCACCAGGAACTTCAGTGTAAAAACAGCAAAATTGTAATGATATCATTTAAGCACCATTTATAATTCATTTCATTATCTTCCAAGTCAAAGATTGTTACATCTGCTAATGCTATAAAGCTCTGTGAAGAACTTACCTTGAAGGAGTATTCCAAGCGGACAAGGAACGGAAAGCTGACGGCCTGTAGGATCCTCTTCTCATTCAGTGTGTGCTCAATCTGCTTGAGTTTCACCACCTGAAAACAGACAGAAAATAGATCTTAGATTCACACTAGACTACCGTATTGAATTTAGGATGCTTCAAGCCAGTGACATATATGGATGTCAAGATAATTTGGTTAATTGATAATTGTGATTATTCAGGTTACAATATAACTGTAAGAAATAAAATAAAAAATCATGACAATTTTAGAAGGGTTCAGGAGGAAGTCACCTTGGAATATTTTTTAAAAATGGCAATAACTTCCTCTGAAACCTTTTTTACATTGGACAACTTCTGGACAAATGATGGATTATACTGTCCTGACCACTCTATAAGCAAAAACAAGTCATCTTAGTTCAAACACACTTTCTCTGGCTGTCACATTAACTTTACTTCATCATTAAGAAAGTTTGATATGATAAAGCTAGTCAATAGTGATCTATTGCCAATGTGAATAAAAGTGAAGTAAGGATTTCTCTGTTTGGTCATGGTGTCAATAAGTGTGGACAATTGTAACATCTTGATATTAAAATTTTATACTGTGACATGCCTAAACAACAGTGTGTTTAGGTGGGATACAAACCAGCAACCCTTCTGTTCACAGTTAGTCTTTGGCTATTGCACCAATGCTGTCCCCAAACAGAAAGGCTTCAGAAATCATGCACGTGTGAATGTAAGATGCGGACATTTTCTGTTAAAACCTACACTGAAGTCATCTGAACTGGATTTAAGATTTAATGGAAATCCAATTTACTGTGTTTTAGGATTTGTTTTCATCTTAATTCAGACAGCAAGGCCATGACCACACACATACTTTGTGACAGGGTTATGAATGATACAAAGGGAATTGCTTTTTAGAACAAGAAAATTTCATACATTTATATTCATAATTTTGTTCATTCTGTCCTTGTGTGTGACTGAAATTACTGTCAGGATTAGAAACTTCCCCCAGTTCTATAGCTTCTGATTAAAAGAATGATGCATATAGAAAATACAACATACAAAATATTAATCATTTATCTTAATCTTGCTCTTTAAAAGCTTGACAAATCCTACAGTGTAGTACTTCATTCAGAAGTGAGGCCAATCGGCGCCTTCACCCACCACCACTTACTCACAGAAAATGTCTTGCCCAAGAACACAAGGGTAGTATGAACAGACCAAAACATGATTTCAACAACAAATACTGACATTTCATTTAAATAAAGCATTATATTCATATAGCACCAAACAAAACACCCAGAGTGTAGCCCTGACTGACCTTCTGCTTGTTGAGGATCTTCATGGCATAATGTTGTCCAGTCTCACGGTGTCGTACCAGCATCACACGACCAAATGAGCCGGTGCCCAATGTTTTCAATCGCTCAAACTGCTCCAGGCATGCAGTGTTCTACATAAACAAAAACAAAAATTGGAATAAAAGGACATGCGCTGAATCATGTAAGGTGAATATTTCGTTATTTTACATTTTCATGAGGGCAACTTGAGTTTTATGCATAGCCTGGAATCTGTATCTAGGCCTAAAGATTGAATTTGGATGGAATTAAATGTGACATATAAACTGAAGAACATATCAAACAGCATTTGTGTCTTGAGAATACTTGATCAACTATCAAACATGTCAGGCTATTAATGTGGTCTTAGCCAACGAAGTCTCATGTATGTTTTCCCATTGCCTTGTTTTGTTTCATTGCCTCTAATAATCCCATTATCATTATCAAACAATACAAATGCTTTATTGACTCCTTATAAAACATTAGCTGCTTCTTCCAATGCAATGCAGATATAGTTGATTTAGCCATAGTAAGGGACATGAAACAAACAAACCTGTGCAGGGTTCTCCCACTTCTTGAGGAAATCCTCTTTGGCTTTTGCAAGAAATTCTTTCACTGTAAAGAACGGGCAAATTAATTAAAAAAAATCTACAGAACTGAAACAGGGTGGGAGGGGGGGTCTAACAATCCCATCCTGCCAAGATAGGCGTCGTGCGTATTACTGGTGCTTAGTGGACACAGACACTACACATAGTGGGTCGCGGAAATGTGAGACACAGAAAGCGTGATATTGAGTCTATCTTCTGGAGGCTCGCTGCTCCCGAGACTTTCTTGGATGGATTAATAGGGGGATTACATGTCTGTATGAAGCACAAGCCTTACTCCTTTTGGGATGAAGGAATTAAAGGAATAAATTAAACATTTAATGTAGACCTCACTGTAAACAGTAATAATACGAGACTGGGCCTTGCGGATTAGGCTTGCTCAGGGGTGAGATACTCAGACCTCCAAATAGTGAAACGGACCCAATCTAGCGTTACAGCTGCCATTTTTAGACATTGACCATTTAGGCTATACTGTAGGCTACCCACCGCTTTCCATCTCGCTGCCCTTCCTGGCCGTGGGCGTGTTGCCCATGATGACAAGCAGTCAACAGGCGGACCGTGGCTTGACGGCCGCGCTGCAGCCCCTCCAAGCCGATCTGTGGCGGTGCAGGGTGCGCGCCGTGCGCCTCAAATCCAGTTGTAGTGGACAACTCCAACGCGGTGCTGGAAAAAAAACAGGGAGAGCTGCCGATGCTCTGCCGCCGCCAGACGGGGATGGAGCGGACACAAATCCGTCGGAGGGTATGGTGGTGCCCTCGATTATCTCAGGACAGAGAAGCTCGCCCAGCACAGAGGAGCCGTCTTCTCTGCTCCTGCTCCCCACCGCTCCCCAGCCCCCAACCCGCGGCAGCGCTGATGGGCAATTGCCTCTCCTCCTACGGATGCCCCGGTTTAAACCAAATCACGACAAACGCACCAAGTCCCTGCGAGGTTGAAGAAGGATGGGGATTTGCCGAAATAAAACATTGGTCCCCCGTAGCCTCGAAAGATGACGGAACTACAGTCCACAGCCTCCCGCCCACTCTCCGGCCCCACAGCTGATTAACGCCGAGACAAGTGCACGAATTGGCTGCATCTCACGGGCACCAACAAGCACAGTACCCTGATTGGGCCACGGAAGTCCATCAACAAGAGCCACATCCCGCCTCCCTGCAAACCAACCAAGGAGAGCGTCACTGGCTTTCCTCCCTAAGACGTACCGCTCCCATTCTCCCGTTTCTCTCCTCCATTGGCTTGCAGCATCCGAGTCGCGGGAAAGCAGCTGATTCTATTGGCTGTCTGCAGCGGTGCACAACCGCAAAAATGAAGAATAAAACTGCTTTCCCACCCATTCACCCCCCGAGCTACACGTTTGGTCGAGTGACGTCAACAGGGGCTATTTTTAGTCCTGCTGGTTAGAATTTAACGCACGGCGGCGCAGCGCAGACTGTGGCACTATAAACAAAAGGACATAGTTTACAATGATGAAAACACTGCTTGACTTTAAGACTGTGCCACTGTTTGTGAAGGTACTTAAAGATCTAGATTACCAATAGGCTTTAAATTATTTCAGACAAAATGGAAGGCCACCGCCCCATAAACAAGTGGAGGCTTATCTTCCACGATGACATTTACCAGCTCAAATAAGATGCCACTTATAAATAGTCTATATGCCTGCATAAAATGAAGTGCACAGCTTTTGAGCTTGTGCATCATCTTTTATTGCTTCCAAGTTTAAAAATAGTATGTACCTTATAAGAACTGATTTTAGATAATGCGGTCAATTGCACTTCAGCATATGTTATACCCATATTGTAAACAAGTGTGCAAGTGTATGAGGTTAGCTGCTCTAAGATAAAATGGTGACAGCAGACAGTCCGCACCATTGTACTGCAGTTACCTAGCAACGTGAGGCTGAGTGAAAATGGAGGCGTGATGCTGCAGTGTTTTATGAATGAAACTTGGGGAAAAAAACAGCAGGAGAAAGATGAGTGAGCCTGGGCCTGCACATGTGCTACTGTGCCTTACTGCTAAAGACAAAACAAAAACACGTACAGTTAACACATTTTATTGAATCTTACACAAATAAAGAGTTGGGGTAGATACCAACAAAGACGGCTTTAAACCTTGAAGATACGCAAAAGAACTATAAAAAAGCTTATTTACAGTAATTGTACATACCCCATACTGCATCATTTGCCTTACATAGTGATTTACTTGGATTATGGATAAAATTACCTTTGTAGTACAAGATTTGCACATGTATGACATTAGTGACATTTTAGCCTCTTTACATGTTTACAGTACAGTTATTATATTTGTGATTGAAGAATGTTTCCCAGAATGGACCATTTCAAAGGTTTAAGGAAATTCAGACTCCAGCAAGTTACTTAAAGCATCCTTCAGTTCAATGATTTACTGATAATAAGCATTTTGGGATTAAGTGACAATTGCTTTCAACCTACTAGAGTGAAATCGTGGCATATTTTCAAGTAGCATCCCGTTTTGGTTTAAATGCATCTTCTAGGTTAAGGCAACAAAAAAAATAGCACACACGGTTGGAGTCCAGTATTTAACAGTTGGTTCTTACATGCAGTCCATAGAGTTGTCTGGCATCAGTCCCAATGGAGGCATCTTTCCTGGTGCACATGTTGGTGGCAGCATGCAGTTTATGTTTGGAGATGGGTCAACATTTTCGCTGTCCTCCATCTTGTCTGCCAAACCATCCCAGTTGATGTGGAAGCGAGTCACACGAGGATTAGAGGCCAAAATATTCCTCTGGAGCTGCAGTAAAACACACAAAAAAGAAAGCGTTTATCATGACTTGCGAACTAAAAAAATACTGATTTTAAAGTTTGGGGCAGCAGTTAGGCCTGTCGCGATAATTACTACTGTATTTCGACTTATTGTTCATTATCTGAAAACTGGAATAATATTCTGGGGGTCAAAATTTATCGCGTGTACGTTTTTGTTGCTCTACTGGGAAAATTCCAGTTGACTTAATAACTTCTATGACTCATTACAGGTGCAAACTAAATACTGTGATTCATTCTGTTCTTTTTTTTGTTTTAATTTTACAATATTGTGCATTTAGACTACATTTTTGTGGTTTAATTGTGCTCTTGGATATTGGTGTCTGTGGCACAAATTAGTTTCAATATTATAGTTTATTTTTACTCATCAATATATTGCAATTTAAAATGTGTTATTGTGACAGGCCTAGCAGTAGTGGCTCAATGTTTGGAGCATTCAGCCACCAATCCAAAGGTCAGTGATTTGATTCCAGTTATGAGTCAATGAAACATGAGTGCCATTTTGTCCGTTTGGCAATCTTTATCATGAATGAGGTGTGTGAGTAACTGGTGGTGGTCGGAGGAGCCAATGGAGCTTTTAGGCAAGCCTTATTCCATCAAACTACCCAAGGGCAGCTGTGACGACAATAGATTCACCGTATGTCCAGTCAATAATCATATCATTCCTATGACCTCTTGTATATAGCAGTTTTTTTTTATTTTATTACTTTCCTTTCTATTTTATTTTGACTTGTACCTTACATTTATATAATTGTCTTTTTCACACCTGCCTATTGCCATCTTTATTGCTACTTGTATAGAGTTTATCATTACCATTTATATTTTTTACTCTTTGATAGTATATTATATTGTGCTGTGTGAGCTACTGCGTCCAAATAATTTCCCTTGTGGATCAATAAAGTTTGTCTAAATCTAAGTCTAGATTCTTACCATCACCAGCAGTTTAATGTGCAAAAAGTTTGATACTGCATTCATAATTTTACTTTTTATTTAGACTCATCTGTGCATGTTTGAGCAATCTTTATTTTCCTGTATTCAAGACGTCATTGCTCAGATCAAACTTCCCTTTTCACAGACACAGGTACAAAAAGTGGTATAAAGTTTTCTGAATTTGAACACGCCCACTGCCCTGTACTCCTCTCCAGTTTTATTTTCTTAATCGGTGACCTGCGTAGAATTCAAAAGCATTGTGTAGCCATTTTGGTTCAAATGAAAATCTGTTATTCACTAGTGTGATCTGCAGCCATCCAAAGACGATGCCGACAACTGTGCCACTCTTTGTTCTGATGACATTTACAGCAATGTCTGCTCGTATTGGAACTGCAAGTTTCTAACGAAGAAGTCAGTGGACTTGTTTCTTTTATTATATAGTTTGAGATCAATATTGTGATTACAATGTCCAAATCATGACATAATGATCTACGGGTGCCATAGAATACAACTAATGTATCAGACTCAAGCACAATGTCTTCTTTAAAAATGCTCATTCCTTCTTTAGGAATCCATGTTTGTCTTTGACATAAACTGATGTGTTAATTTGTACTTTAAAGTGCAACTTGTCTGGTGGAGTGTTCACCACCTGCTTGTCTCCACAGAGATGTTATTGGTTTACCAGGAATGTTCCACAATTAAAATTATCCTTCAGGGAGACAGTCATGTGATACCACTAGGCCAAGTTACAGGTCAGCTCTATGGAGAGCTGAACTCACAAAATATTAATACAAGTTTTTGAGCAATAAAAATCACCTGTAATTAAATAAATGCTAGAAATATTAATGTTAATGCCGCCAGGTAAAGTAATATCTAAGCAGACATTTAAGTAGAGACACATTACCAGAAAAGTCACACAGTGCACATTTAATACTATGAACAGGATTAAGGTAATATAGATTGCAGGTGCATTCAGAAAGTCTTACCTGGTTATAATCTGGTTTAAGAGGTGGATTTTCTCTTAATTCAGTGTCTGTATATTCATTATTCACATAGTAGCCAATACGAATGAATTCTTGCCCACGGTATGTGCATGTAATAAGAGCAACAGTAACTCCGACAGCGTCAGTCTCTGGGATGAGCCCAGTGTTGGGAGCGTCAGCCTAGAACATACAAAAGTGATCAGAGAGACAATGTTTTTTATTCTACATAAGCAAAAATAAAACATGACCATGTACTACAACTGTAACCTTGGCCCAAAATATAAAGCTTTTTTTTTTTTTTACACAATTTGTGTTCTTCACCACTGCATACCTGAAACACAAACATGTGTCTTCCAGCTGGCACTGGGCCCACCAGGACAGAGTCCAGCACTTGATCATACTCCTCACTCTCTGCTGATCCGACATAGATGATTTTCCACTCAAGATCTGTTAGAAAAGGCACAAAATGTCACTCTGTTTCACTAAAGTTAGACAAAAGCAGATTTCAACATCTAATAGACCCAACCTATGGGCGGCCATTGCCCTGGAGGTGCTCCAGCCAATGAGGAATGTCACTGCGCACAAACGCGCCAGCGCTATTTTAAAAGTAAAAATGAACAGCAAATGGGGTTTCCTATGGGTATCTCGGCAAAAACACTTTACAGCTAAATGTGTATATCTTCAGTGATCTGACGCCATAAAGTTAATTTGTCTCAACCTTGGTTCTATCTCAGTAAATTTGGCTACGGCTGAACCCCACAGATCCCGGCTCAGATGAGTTAAATGACAGCCAGTGACTACATTTATTTTTATACAGTCTATGTTGATAACCCACCTTCGGGCAGATCCTCCATGCACTCAAAAGTGATCTCAAACTGAAAGGGATTTCCAAACGGGCTTGGGTTGTCCAGTACCGCGACGTTCAGCACTTGTACTTTGGCCATGACGATTTCTTGAAGCTGAACCAGTTAGTAAATAAGCAGTTAGCCGCAGTGTTGTGTGCAGCACGTTGTTATCTGTAAACCCTTTCAAAACCTTTCCGAAGTCCGTCTAAACAGTGCGCTTTGGCTCCTCATGGGTCCGCTCTTTGCCGCGACAAACCCATAGACCGTATATATGAACGCGCGCGGGTTATTCACACCGGAAACACGTGACAGGGACATTTCCACTGCTTCATTTATGGCGGCCTCCGACGGCTCCAAGCTCACCCCTGCCATCTAACGGCTATGCGTTGCATAGGTCTACTTAGGGGTATTAGTTGAATAACATTTATAAGATGTTACCCATGTGTTCCCTCATTACATACTCAAAGTTGCATTTTGATTTTTTCATGCATGTTTAAGTAATCTTGTTCTTCTGCATTGGAGGCTTGAGTGCTTTACTGTTTTTACCTATCCCATATCTCCACCCACTGCTCTGTACTTTTAAAAAATACTTGGACCCTGGGTCGTACACACTGGGGTAAAAATGTCACATAGCCTAGTCATTTTTCAACAATAACAACAAGTTTATGAAAGTCTTCGGCAGTGAGAGTAGGGCCATCTCAGTTTGACAGTCAATGGATTTTCAATTGAAATGAATAAAACCTTTTACAAAGAGCAAAATGCAAAATGTTCATCTTCTTTAATGTTAGCCATGATAAAAAACTAACAAATGTTTTGCTTTAGTTTAAAAAAGCCATACTACTTTTTCTAATGGTTATAAAGGTTTATTGATTTTCACAGAGAGCTGATCATAGTGTTACAATACAAACATATGCATTATACTGTATAAAATTGTTTATTGTTTTTCTTCACTTCAGATGAAAACATGTATTTACTTATGGAAACACATCATGCATTAATCTTACTTCTGAATACAGCCATGTGTCTCATACTTTTCGATAAGGGCTTCTATGCCTAAACAGGTAGGTCTGTATTCATCCGTTTGGCATTCTTCTCCTCGGGGCTGGAACTCAATCCATGTCCTTTCACCAAGCAAGTACTCATATCTAAAACACAGTTTAAAACAGAAACTTAGTATTGATCCAACAGAAGTTGAAAAAGCTGAGGCACTCAAAAGTACAAAATAATTATAAAAGCCTTTATTACCACATGGCTATAAATAAAGTTAAAATCACGCCTCACTCTGAATGCAAAATAAAACAGAACAGGGCTGTCTACAAGAGATCCATTTAACGTAAATCACAGTTAGCAGCAAGCTTCTTCAAGAACTAGACATGATCTTAAGCTATATGTACGTATGTATATGTTTATTTATTTATTTATAAATATATAATACACTTACGTTTGAGTCTTTGAATCTTGCAGAGTGTCCTCGGCTGCACCCATTATAAGATATCCTTTCTTTACCTGTAGATTTAAACTCTCTCTGCAGTGTGAGAAACTGAGGAAATTGCGCAATTTGCCTTCAGCATCCTTATCATATGTTCCTGCAAGTAACAAAGTATGAACAAACACAAACTGTGAATCAAGTAAATCTGATAAACGTATAATTAGTTTATAGTATCAAAAAGACTAACCGTCCTTGATGACACTCTCGATTCGCATGACGTAGGTGTCAAAAGACACATCAAACACTGCTTCTTCCAGAATGACACTGTACACTAAGGAAAAAAAGGTTTCTGTATTTTTTTGCTCTCTGTGAAACAGCAAAAGAACATTCACTTACCAAAATCAATCTTAGAGGTCAGTGTGGATTCGCAAGCCTTGGCTATGCGCTCCTGGTTGCTGATTTTGCCCTTCTTTTGCATGCTACAGTTTTCTGCATACAAAACAATAACATATATGTTTGTAGTTAGGGTAATAATATTTACACAGTAAAAATGCATATTACATTCATTGATATGGCCAATATTAGTGTTATCCATTGCTGTTTTATGTTTCAATACCTTCAGCACACAGACATTCTTCATTTTTGCAGCGTCTCAAGATGTGACCATCTTTCCTTTGTGGATGATAATACTTAACACATTTGGTTTCTGTAAAACATTTACAATGTCAACTTTTCAAACATTCCTGTCTGTAAAGAAACCATCATATTTACCATCATAGTATTCATATATAGACACAGAGGCAGGCTGTAACACGCCCACTTTGTGAGTCTGTCTCAATGTAATGGGCAGCTCCTCGACTCGTTTGTGAGAAACCTGTCAAAACACCAAATGTCCCATCAGACTAGACTAGACTAACTGGGCAGATAACCCAATAATTACATCATATTTTTTGGTGTGTTTACTGGTCTCGTGGTCTACTACTTCCTGTGTACTATCTGGTCATCTAGACATATGTCAGTTAATCAATGGATTTTTAGAGTAATTGTTGTATTTGGAAGAAAAAGTATAATTAATCTAAAAATAGCTCTTTCAATATTTAACATTTTCCTTTCATTTTTGATTTTGCTGCTTTAGTCTGCCTGTTTTGTATAATTTCCTTTGCCAACACCTGCACAGAAGTGAACAGTCAGATATAAATTACATTGCTCACATCTAATCTTGCAGCATTTTTTAAAGCTTTAAAACAATGGTTGTTAGAGGGTCAAATATGTCACCATGTATAAGCAAAATTACATTTTAATTTTGAGGGATTGTTGGTTTCACTTTTAGCTTTATATTAACTGTTCTTATAATTGTATGCAATACAACGCATGTAAACACTGTTCCCAGACCTTGTCCATGTAGAGAATGAGGGAGCCTTTTTCTGACAGAGCTTTGTTGAATTCCCATTGGGAGATGACGCGCGCACGGCCTTCAGACAACTGCAATTACACAGGGCACAGAGAGCTGTTAACAAACAACATTAATACAGTTAAATAAAGAGTTGACAAAACTACTGTAATCTTACAGCATTTAAGTCTTCATTTATAGGCATGAAGCCAGTGGGTAAGGTGATATCCAAAATTGACATAGATGCATCTTCTTGCTTGTTCTTGAAGCTATAAAAACAAAACAGCTATTAAAAAAAAAAAAAAAAATCCTTTGAAACATTTGCTTTTGTCAAACTTTTACTAACAAAAATTCGATTCTCAGCTTGTAAATATCTCCTTCCTGCTCATCACCCTTTTCTGATAAAATAAAACAAATGTCATTGGTGATAATCTTTGATTGAATGTATTGTATTAATGGAAAAAAACAAGAATTTACCGAGACTGAAGTCCAGTGAGAGATTGAACTTTGAACAGTCACTCACAGTTTCTTTAGGTATAGCGTAATACTGTGTGAGCAGCTGTAAAATAATACAAATTTAATAAGAATAAACATTTGAACAAAAGAATGTGGTTTAAAGAGAAAGTGTTTTACGGTCAGCCTTGCTTCTCCTGTGCCTTTGGCTGTCAGTTGCACATTTTCATTGATTTCAAAGTTCTGTTTTGGGGTTCAAACATACCACAAAGATCAGAAACAATCTCATGCAACGCTACTGCTCAGTCGTGTGCACTGACCTTAGATGTCCTTGTGGTGTGCTGGTTTTCTCTGGTGAATCTGAAACTATAAGGAGCCGCACGCCCCGGGACCTTCAGCTCCACATCCAGGTTATACTCTGGCTCTTTAGCCACTGTCCAGTACTCAGACACTGCCTGGTACACCATTATTGTGGCCTAGGAACAAGGAAATTTCAACATTTTATATTATTATATATTATATTATTTTAAAAAATCATAAAATCCAAAATCCTATATACATGTACCTGTGTTGATCCATAGCCACCACCAATCTTCTGCTGCTTTGTCAACCATCTCACAATGGGCGCAGCGTCCTGTAGAAGCTTTTTTTTCCAAGTACAAAAGTCACATAAGTTTATCAACTTAAATATGAATATGACTATTTTTAATAATAAGATATACTTTTATACCTATTTAATTTACTAAAAAGTAGAAGGTTCATTGATGTACATTTCTTCTTAAAGCTATGCTGTTTTCTTTTAAAATGACAATACAAAATAATAATAATAAGACTTACTCCACCCTTGACAAGAGCCAGAAGAGCATAAGCTGTTGCCTCCAGTGAGAACACATGTCCCTGAGGTGAGACCCAATGGTTCATCTCTACAAAAAGTGATTCATAAAGGGTTATTATTATCTAACATAAGAACCATAAATAATGCATAAAACATTCCAACCTGGAGAAACAAATCTGTACAGGATCTCTTTATTAAGCCTCTCTTCATTGGCCAGAGCATATGATGTAATGGCTACGGCATAAGGATTGGTGAGAAAGGGAAGGCGCGTCTCCAAGTACCCCACAGACTTATCTACAGCATTAGGTAAACTCTAAAAAAAGTGTGCGATAACAAAAAATCATATAAAGAACAGTGGGAGAATAAGACAGAAGTTACAACCAAAGTTACATTCACTGTGGCATCACATATTTGTCTGGACTCCTGCAACGCAATGAGACAGAAGGCCGTCATGGAGGCATCCGAATCTCTCCCCAGAACATCGCCCTAAAAGTAGATTCATTATGAGAGACAACTGTGGAAATGTAATTTTCATCCTAGATAAAATTAAATAATGACAAAACATTATTATGATTTAAATCCATTTGTTTGAATTTAAATGATTCATTAAAGGTGCACTGTGTAACTTTTCTAAAGGAGGGTCTGCCGCCTGTTGTCTCCATGGAAATGTTTTGCTTTGTCTAGAATGTTCCACAGTATAAATTACACCTATCTACCACAAGGGAGACAAGCGGGTTACAGCACTACACTATATTACAGTTCAGATCTGTGGATAGTTGCCCAGAAGGAGTTTTTGAGCAATAAAAACACTAGTAATTAATAAATGTTAGATGGATATGTTTCAATAACATTTCCATGGAGACGAGCAATTGACAGCCCCTTAAACCAGAAGTTACACAATGCACCTAAATATAAATGCATATAAAAAAGAAGTTCTCCAAGGTATTGTTACCAAGTCAAACAGAAAAAGTTTGTTTTGCAGGGCTGCATCAGTAATACTTACTGTATACTCCCTGTGGTAGACCCTGTAAAGCTCTTTGAACATGCCGTCAGGCTGCTGTGTTTGCAAGATCAGCCACTTCACTGCTTTACAGATTGCATCGTTCTCTATTGCAATCAGATTGTTGGCCATAGAAAATACTTTGACTACATAGGCAGTCAGCCTTACAGAGAACAGAGCACAGTTAATGCCAGGAGACTACTTTGTCTACAGTTCTGAAGAGATTGTTCATGTTTTACCAAGTACTGCTTGGTGAGCGTGCCCACACAGCAAAGGATCCATCCTGTTTAGCATATTTCATTTCGTTTCGATAGCCTGAAAACACAACCTACAGTTACAATATACCTTAGATGGGAACACAATTTCTGTTTTTGAACTTTATGTAGCCTGTGTTCTTGCAGTTTTAAATAAAGGTAATACGATCACAAGTGAACTTGGGTTATCATTGCCTTGACCTGCAGATAGAAGTTTTTTTTCTTCTCATTCTCAGGACATGGACGGGCCATGCCTCAAGTGAAAGCTCAGAAGCTCCTGAATCCACTCCCTGAGCTGCAGAGGCTGCACTAGCACTGATTCATGATTGGCTGCAGGTGCTGGGGCTTAGGTAGTGAGGATTCAGATCAGAGAGATTCCTTTGAGTTTAAACCAACTAAATTTCAACATTTAAACTAGAAACCCAAATGGGAGGCTCATGTGAGGCTTATTCTGCTTTCTGAGGGGATAATAGTCTTGAGGACCAAAGCAAACCACACATACTGTAAACATAAACAACTTAGAAATCATGTCCAAAGTTTAGCTTTGCAATTCTTACTAGTAAGATCTATATTGGATTTGCATATGTTTACCTTGTTTCTGGGGACACAAAATGGTCATGGTTATGACATTTAAAATAAAAAAAGTGACTTACAATTCCTTTAATATTTAATGCTTGGTACTGCTAACAATACATACCAGTTTTAATATGGCCGAGAGCCTGACTGCGCTTCTCCATGCCCACTGCTTCCCATTGATTCGTTCTGTCCAAATATGTTGTGGCAATGACAGGCTGAGTCATGTGGTACATGTTCTGCTCTCCACACCCAGTGGGCTGATAGATCAGGCTACCCATGGCAGATGCACCAATGACATTCTCCACCAGAGGGCTCACCTGCTCCCTGCCTAGGGACACAGGGAAATGTATACTAATTAATCAAATGTAGCAAATGATGAAACAAACCAAAATTATTAGCTCAACCTTTTCAGTTAAATGTTCTAAAAACTTTGTTGAGAATGCTAATTCACTTTTAATGTTTAACCTTTATGTCAGCCCCTCCGCTATGGGCAGAGGAAGGGCCAGTAAATGAGAAATGTTCATGTGAAATGTATACCGGTAATTGAATCATTTTATTGTTATAAATTAGTTAATTTATTCTAAAATATTTAATTGGAAGTAGGTGACATATTTCATATTTATTTATTTATTGTCAGTATTTCTTGTATTAATGTTCTTTTGTACTTTATAGGGTATGTCTTAGTTGTTGTGCAGTGCCAGGATTATGAATAAAATTGATCTTAATTACAGCTGATTTATAATGGTACCTGATACAAAAACTTTGGTGCTCGATGGAGTTTTTGGAACCATTTCAGTTTTTGAAATCGCGTTGTTGATTGTCTCTACTTGTGTGCCTCCTATATGGGACAAAACAGATGAGACTTAACACTTAATTCACACATAATTAACATAATTTATATTGCTATAAGTCACCTTTTGGATCTATGTCGACAATCTTATTTACTTTAGTCAAAACACCATTTGGCTGAAAAAGACCATAGAGCAACATTAAACTAAATAGTGTAGAAGGTAAGGTGAACACTATTGACATTATGTTCTTACCACAACCCGTAGTATCTTCACAACTCCATCACCGTGCCATGAGTCTTTCACAGCGGCTTTAACTTCTATGCTTAGATCACCTTCTTTCATGGGAATAATAACAAATGACACTGCGCGAGTGGTAGAGGCTCCCAGTTTCACCTGTTGAGTATATTTGCCACGCTTCGATGCTGAACTGCACACATCTGGGTTTTCCATGAGTTCGATACGCACCTACATAATAAAGCCAAATATGCAAGTCAATCATAAGACTTGGTTCACTTGTATTATATTGGCTGATAATGTATAACCTTACGGTGATAGGATCCTGAATGTAGTTATGTATAATTGTCCTAACTTCAATCTGTTCTCCTACTACAGCAGAATAAGGAAGTCTGAGGTCTAAGAAAAACTCTTTATACACAACAACGTCCAAAGGCTTTCCAACACAGATACCTAAAAACAAACACAAAAACTTATTATTTTAGAAATGTTTGTACACGTATGTACAAATAAACCTCTCTTACCACTATTTTCAGATAGACTAATGCCAGTAAACACCCAAGTTGTGATGGAGTCTTTTAGGGGAATGGGCATGACTTCTTCACTAAAAACAATGTAGTGTTTGAGTGAGTATTAATATTATTGATGAAACATAGTAACATTTATTTGGCCATCTTACCAAATTTTATCCACACCACAGTTAGGAAGTTTGAAGGTAACCCACTGCCAGCTTTCTGGAAATTTAGTCCGAGAAGTAATTTCACTGCTGTCCATGTAACTGTTGTCCTCCTCACCTATAGACGTTGAGTTTGGTTAAAGACAAAATGGTAACACTTCATAATAACTACACCTTATTAGCCTAGGTTAGGTTAAAGCATAAATATAGTCTTAATTCATAATTGAACAAATAGTTTATCAAGAAGAATTCAGGCTTATAGTAGCTCCATAATCAATGCCCTAACCATAGCTCCTTTGATAATGATTTTAGTTACAGAATACTGAATACCTGCATTAAAAGTATTTTGTAACTTATTTCAATACATGGTCCAGTCAGAGAGCTGCATCCTGAATATACTTATTGGCAGAGCTGCATTTAAATTTTAGTGTAAAAAGCAATATAGGGCCAAATCTGTGCCATTGACTTTAGAAATGTAACTGAATTCTGAATACCATCAAGTGAAAAAGTAACTGTACCAGAATAAAGATACTCTGAATTATTATTTTGTATACGTATTCTCAGTACATGTAAATCAGTTACACAATTAATTAATTTACATCAATTAACACAATGAATACCCTAACTCCTAACGCTAACCACTTAAGTAAATAGATATTAAGCCTGAATCATGATTAAACAACAATTTGTTCATTATGAATTAAGTCTTTCATCATGCTTTATTAAAGGTGCATTGTGTAACTTTTCTGGTGCAGAGTCTGTCAAATGCTTCCCTTCATGGAGATGCCATTGCTTTGCCTGGAATGTTTCACAAGCAACAAAGGCATTAAACCTTTCTATCGTCCTGGAAGCCAAACCAAGTTACAGGTCAGATCTGTGGAGGGGCGACCCTGCTCAGTTTGAACGCCTGTTTTTCTACATATTTTTGAGCTGTAAAACCACCTTTAATTGAATAAATGTGAGGTAGAGCTGTTTAATGGAAAACTGTGGAACTTTCCAGGGAGAGTGATGACATATCCATAGAAGGTTACATAGTGCATCTTTAAGACTAATTAAGGTGTAGTTATAATTAAATGTCACTAAATTATATATACTAAAATATATATAAATATACATGACAAGAACATTTGACATAAATAAACATAAAAAACACATTAAAAAAAGGCGCCATCTTACTGCGGGCCAGAATCAGGATGTCCTCCTTGAGTTCACTGCGCTCCTTGGCCAGTTCCTCACAGCAGTACAGGAAGGCTTTCTCACACGCTTCACCATCAGTGATGTAGAGTTTACGTGTGGCACAGCTGTATGAAAGTCTGGTGGGCTTCATGCCTTCCAAACAGCATTCACGCTCCAGGGGGTCCTTATATGTACTTGCTGTGATATCATGATAATGAATTACAGTAGTATGGTGAAATATAAAACGAATATGAATGAATAATAATGGTAATAGAATATTTACTATTATCAAATAAAGCCATTTATGAAAAACAGGGTGTTAAAAACTTACAACTATAGACTTTGGCTGTATATAAATATATATTCGACAGTGACTTCTTACCCAGAGTGGTTGTGACATCTAACAAAGTGCTGGCTCGCTTTTTCCTCGCAGGAAGAGAGCATTTCACCTCTAACAAAATACAGTCAATCATGAGTCAATAGTTTAAGATAATTAATTGTCAAGTGTAAATAGTGCATTACCTTGTCTGTACGGCGTCCCAGATGCTGTGTCTGTCTGAAACATAAGCCCTGCATCATAAAACACTCCCATGCTGTTTCTTCCTCCACCTGGAGTGCAGCCAGTGTCCGCCTTCTCAACAATCTCCCACACCTGAACAGAAAAGGCACCAAAACTGTATGAACAAAATACCACGGTTGGTGTTACTCTTAAAAACTCACTAAAATGCACCTTTTACATTGACTTTTAACAAGTGAGAGAATAGATTTTTATAGATACTCAGGTTCTAATTATTTTGCTGCTGTTTGTTTATTGTATTTTTTTCTGGATGATACTTTGGCCAGCTGTTGTAAAAATCTTTATAAATGAAGTTGGTGTAGTATGGTTTCATTGAAATTTTTTTTAATTAAAAACGTACCCTTTTCTGGGTCAGGATGTGTTTACTGTTCAGGACGTAAACGCCTTTGTCCACAGCCACCAGTCCCACGGTGGCGCCTGAGTCTCCAGTGACCTTCAGATGAAAAGTCCTCCGTGGCTCATACGACAGGACAGGATTCTTTTGCTTTAGCTCCAACTGAAAACAAAACCATAATTTATTTAAAAAAAAAACTATTTAATCTATCTAAGATGTGTGTGCTCTTAGATGATCCTACATATCTTATTTCCTGAACTACGAATTTGTATGATGGGTGTGCAGTTGATTATGTATGTATGGTTGGGGAATTAAAGAGGATCCCATTTTACACTTATTTAATAGATTTGAAGACACAGTTTCTCTGAGCTGGTCAATATGAAGGTAAGGAATAATAACACTACATCTTTTATATGTCATACTTCAGTCCTTTTGCAAACTTGCTTAAGGTCATAAGAAGATACTGGACTATCAGTTATTTAAATGCAAGAAAACAAAAGGCTGCTGTGTTGTTGGGGGTACCTTACCGTGCCCATACAAGAGTCATCAACATCCACCCAAACAGAGTCGGAGACCACCTCAGTGGGACTAGCGTGGTAGTACACAATGAGTCGAAATGATGGTAGCATGCTTTTGGTAATCGGGATATTTATAGCAACAGACACTTGACGATCTGAAACTCGTCTCCCATGATGAACCAATTGGCCCCTACTCAGGATCTACAAATAGAAGAGCAATTATTACCACCGCTGGTAAGTATTTTCATATCTCTTTGACTATGAAAGATGTTGTAAAAATAAACTTTTTAAAACATCACTCACCAGATATGTAATATCATATCGTGAAGGTGCAGAGTTCAGGTTTAGATGGAACTTAAAGTCAGTATCTAACTTCACATCTGCTGACATTACATCTATGACAGAGAAGACAATTAAACTAGACAAAAATAAAACAAAACATTCTGACCAGCAGCCAAATTAAAAAAATATGTTTCAGCAAGCTCATTTGTTGTAGAGTGAGCTACTGTGACTGGCAACCACAATCAGATCAACACTCTTCGGCCCAAATGACATCCCCAGTCTTCCCCAACATGATCATGATGATGTGGTATGTGGCATTGATCTTGAAAAGCAGCTGAAATTGTACTCACTTATATGAATGTAATTCCTGCTTTTTGTTTCATGAGGTTTAGCCACCATTTCGGCTCTTGTCTGTTTTTCAGCGGGCAAGCGCGGATCATCGGTCCTTGCCTAAAATCACATAACAAAGAAAACAACTGAAAATGTAAAACCCTGAATCATTGTAGTGTGTTCCCATTGGTTACGTACAGTAATTGTCAGGCTTCCGTCTGCTGGACTGGTGTTGACTGTAAGGGTGATCCTGCCATTGGAGCGAGTGGTGCCTTGAATGTTTTGACCAGGCTCCACTATGACTAAGATGCCTTCTGCTGGACTCCCATCAGGGTTTGTAACTGTAACCTGACATTTACAAATAACATCTCAAAGTTAAAGACATGCTTGTAATTATAAAGATAGAGATTTATACAAAAAAAAGTTGTTACCGTGACATCAAATGGCATTCCAGCTTTGAAATATTTGGGTGTTTTATCAAAGTTGATAAAGTAAGGTGATTTAACAATTTGCATATTTCTTAACTCTCCTTCAACCATTTCACTTCCTGCATGAAAGAAAGGCACAGTAAATATAAGAGGTAATTAGGAATGTAATATAAGGCCTTTTGTACATTCTAGTTGGACTTTTGATTTTTGGGCTCACCACTTTCTGTGTACACCATGGCTGTCACATATAAAGATCCTCCAACCAGATTTTCAGTGTTTTGGAATGTTTTTAGGATCTGCTGCTTCTCCAGGACAGCCACTCCATTACCCTCATTAATCTAAAGGGTCATAAACATATAGCTATATATTTATGCAGCTATTGCATATGCAAGTATCACGTGCATTATAGTTGCTGAGTCTGGGCTGGTTTAAAAGGTGCAGGGAGAATATCAGTGGAATACAAAATATAACTGGAAACATGTCGTAGCCTACATCTAAAAATGTTACGCTCACCGTTATTCTTTGTAGTGAGGAAGGGAAGACTTTTCTAGTTCCATCTTTCATGACTCCAAACACAACATAGGCTATGCCATCAACTTCTTTTCCAAACAAATAACTAAAACCATAAAGAGGTCCATGACTCACAAATAACAAGCAGCATAAGACCAAAAGATGTGCCATTACTTTTCAACAAATCATTTTATAAAATTATTGACTACTGACGTGGCTTTAACGGTGACTCTGAAAGATGCAGTGTCATAATAGTAGAAAACACTATCAGCTGTCAGCTTCACTTCAAAACTGGGCAGCACTGAAAATATAATGATAAAATGAATATTGTACAAAATTAATTATCTCTAGTCTAAAATACTCAAGCTACAAACTTACCATATTTTTTTACTTCAAATTCTGCAGAATAAGCTTCCTGGGGGTTGCTTTGAAAGCGGGACACAATTTTCCATTGGCCAATACTGTTCATGGACACACAATACAATACAAATTCTATTAAATATGTAGCCAAAAAAAAAAACAAATTAAATTAATCCATTAAAATGTCTAACCTGACTATTTCACCAAGTTGGTATGTTCCAGAGTGCATCCCAGATTGTAATGAGACAGGGTCCAGTGGGATGACGATGCCATCAGGAGTCTGAAAGAAAACATTAACAACTTTCAGAAAAGCTGAGTATTTAAAGAAGCATTGTGCAACTTTCGACCTGATTGTTTTTTCCTACAGATGTTATTGTTTTGCATATCACTCACCATGGAGATAAGCACGTGACACTAGGCAAAGATGCAGGTTTGGGCCGGGTTAGACTGTTCAGGACTGTATTTGGACTGATTCTGGTCCAGGTAGGATTTGGACTGATTCAGATGAGGTTGGGACTGGTCTAAACTGGTCTATGGACTGGTCCAGAGTGGGTCCACACAGGTTTTTCAGGGGACTTGGACTGGTTCTGACTGGGTTTAGATTCGTCTAGACAGTATTTGGATGGATCTAGACTGGCTTTGGACTTTGGACTGTGTTTGGACTGATCCTGAAGGGGTGCAGGACATTATCAGTGTTTTATTTACTTTTAGTCATCGATAACACTGGTTTATGCATTTTTGTGTACATAAGTGTTCTCAGCATCATATCTGATTCAGTATTTGTGAAAATGATTCATCAAAACACACAAGAATATGCCAGACAACACAATGACCTCTTCATGCAGACTAGCAAGTGGCTGACCCTCTACCAGAAAAGTTACATAGCGCACCTTGAAGTAAGAATACAAAAGTACGTACCACAACCTCCACGGCAATAGAGGCAGGATTTCCAGCCTCATCTCTTCCGATTGGCTTCATGCCCGGTGTGAGAGCAAAAATCCTGAAATTAACTTTGACAAAAGAATATATTTTTGTAATATGGAGTTTGAAAATGATGCTGTATAAATGTTTTTGGAACGATTTAAAGAATTGTCACAGTTACCAATGCTATCAGGAGTGTACAGGGTCTTGTCTGTTTGAATGAACAAGTATCCCGACTGAAATGAGACTAAGACCACCTTCTCCAAAACGTAGGATTCTTGGAACTTTGCTAGCAGGTACACATATTGTTTGGCTGTAGGATCCTTGCTAAAACTGTTTGGAGGGATCTGACCAGTGAGCAGTCAAATAATTAAAAAGGTTTATGGTTTTTGAAATATGGTTTATTAAATTTATGATACTATGCATGGTGAAAAATTTATAATTCTTTACCACAAGTTCTCCAAGGGCTTGGTAGCTGTTGGCCGCATTAAGGGTCACGCTTGTGTGCTTGAGCTTTGTGTTTTTTGTTGGATGGTTCCAGGCAGAGATTTCAACATTCATGGGGTCCTGTCCATTGCAGTCCTGACACTCCACAAATATGTTTTCTGCTGTTCCCACACGCAGTAGGTTGGGGGCAGACATGACCTTTCTGAAAAAAAAAAAAATTCAAATTGTGGTTTTTAACTATGCAAAGAGTTAAGCTGTAATTGGCCCTCGCCAGTAACGAAGTCAATGGCGAGGGGTATTGTTCTTCGTCGGTTTCTTACGCTCTATTATTATTTTTCTTTGCAAACGATCGCCTTTTTGAGGGCCTATTGTGAGGGTTTACTGTGTGTTTTGTATAAAAGAGTATGAATTTTATTTTCTGTTTTTTTTTTTTTTTTTAACTCTATTTCTGGTCCTGTAGCTTTTATCACAGCCACATGACACAACTACAGCAGCAGGTTGTGAAATAACAGGTTGGACTGAACAAAAGGAGGTAGAACATTTCATTAGGGGGTAAAAGGGGCAGTTTTAAAAGCAAAATTAAGAAAAAATCCAGACGAGGAGAAATGTATTAAAACTGCCCTTAGGTCTTCAGGGGATAAACACACTGGAATCTGCTTCCTCCTCCTCCTCCTCACGATAGCTATGTGCTTTAGGTTTTAAACGGGCTGTTCGTACTTTTGGGTGAATCTGCGTGTTGATTTTACTCATAGGTGTGGCTGGATACATACTGAGTGTTCAGCACACAGGTTATCATGTCTTTTGATAGTTATGCCCTAATTCATAACTATTACTATCTTTTGTTTTGTCTTGTTATGAGTGTATCAAACCAGCAAAACACATTTCTTTCTTTGTTAAAATGTGTTCATAAATATGTGCCTCACTTTTCACGGAGCTCCATGTGTGGAGCTCTATGTTCGCTTTCCCTGCAGCATCTTACACCTGCAGTTATGTGCTGGACTGTCTCAGGTAGGGATGTTAACTGTAACTGTTTGACTGAATCCAAGTCAGCCGGTCATAATGTTTTGACCGTGGGTTTTCTGGTGGACAAGCTTTCGAGAAGAGAGAAAATCGTGCCAGGGGAGTCGCGAGTCCTCGGCGGTCGCGTGGGAGGGGTGTGCGCGCCGGGGCGAGGGCCATCATCGCCGCAAGTGGCTTTAATTACTTATTTAGTTTTCTTTAAGCATAATCATGCAGCATCACTTTGTACAAACAATTGTATCTTATATGTAAAAATGTTCAACATTCAATCCACCTCTGTTGATCCATTTAGCATCCAAAAATGTACGCAATATATGTTATTAACAAACAAACCCTGAGATCAATAAAACATTTCATCAAAACTGTAAACTCTGATGTTTGCCAACAGATGGAAATGGGGCCAAAATCTATATTACGTGTGACACAATCTGGTCTTTTGAAAGTTACCGTAAATTAGACACAAGGTAAATAACAAAGAACTCAAGAACTCAGATGTCAGTTACTTGTCAAACAAGATTGAATACAAATAATGATTGTTTGTCTTGACTGCATTTTAAATATTTGTGAAAGTTAATGAATTTATTTGTGTATGTATGTTTTCTTTCTTGCTTCTTGTTCTTGTTCTTCTTCTTCTTTTCCTTTTTCTTCTTCTTCTTATTATTATCATTTTTTGTAAAATGTTTAGGTTTAAGTAACTTAATTATTTATTTTTATTGGCCTGTTACATTTTGCTTTTTCATGCCCTCTTTATCTGACAGCTCTAATAGTGAGAAAAAAGATATAATGCACACTTACAGTTGAGCAGCATCAGTGACAGTGATGAAACAGGCCAGGCCCAGAGAGGCCAGGAGCCACAGCACAGTCTTCTTCATCTTCAGCTCAAACCTGCTCCAGTGCAGAGCACACTCAGGGCTTTTGGGCTTTTTATCCTCCCCCCCAAAGGTTCATGCCCCATGACACAAATACCAATACACACCATTTCCCGAAAGCAGTTGAGAAACAACTGAAAAAAAGTACAAAGACAAACACACAAAAAAATCAATGTTTTTTTCTTTCCTTTTGTAACAATATGCAGGTCATAGAGCCTATTATCGGATGTGATAAATAAAAGTTAATGCAACATTGTTATAAAAATATGCATAACTTGCATGCGGATTGGTAAACTATATTACAACAAACTATAATTTGCATGCGGATTGGTAAACTATATTACAACAAACTATATTTTGACTGGTAATCCAGTCTGTAGTTATTTGTAGCCTACAGTCTATTGGTGGTTTTCACATGGACGGCAAGAGCCAGTTTTTCCTTTTGATAACATTGCAATTTCTATGAAATATTCAAAAGGTAAAAATGCATATCACAAGGCAAACACAAATTAACCTGACTGTGTATTACTGACTAGACTCATCATGTAGTGCAACAAACATCTGCATAACAATATTAACTTTAATGATAAAGTGAAATCCAGATATTAGATTAAGACTACTCACAGTAGGGGTGTGCAAAAATATCAAAATATCGATATATATCGCATCATTTAATGTGATGATACAGTATCGATATCGGGGACTGCTGTATCAATATATTTTTTGGTATACTTTTCTAAATTATTTAGTTACAACACTACAGTTTTGTTGCTTTAGAGGAAGGAGACTTGTTTATGCAACACATTTGACCTTTTGACGGTTTTCATGATTAAAATGGGTGTGTTTCACTTCTGCACAAGAAATGGTTTCACAAAGGCCTTTAGTATCACAGCCATCATTTAGCCATTATTTTTACTGAACTGTATCGAATCGATTTGAAATATAGCTTATCGACCCGAAAGTGCACTGTATCGAGATATGTATTGTATCGTGGCCTATGCATTGAGGTATGTATCTTATCAGAAACTTTTTAATGTTACCCAGCCCTAATCCACTGTAGGCTGTTTTTTATGGGCTTATTTAACTTAATGAAAACCATTTAATATTGAAAGCGGCCCATGAACTGAGTTCCGCTGTACTAAATCTGTAAAATCCCATGTAGCCTATGTAATAATTAAGCCAAACTTTTAACTATTACTGGTGATCAATTATTTGTGTTTGCTGAAGGCAAAGCAAACATGGCCAGTGTTCTGTTGAAATGGGCTGCCTCGTTGAAATGAGCTCCCCGCAGCCAAATCAACAGTGATGTCCATCGATTCACGCTCCCCCATCAAATTAAGCTACCTTAGGCTTTTCCGTTTACAGTTGTCTAGATCGAATAAGTGAACCTTCCCAGTTTTCCAACATATTTCTTTGGAATAGAGACAGTGGGTTTGATGCTGTTTGCACAAAGTGATCATACTTTATACCATAGTTATGTCAAATTTACACTCATTTATATGAATATGCATAGGTCATTTGGACAGTTGTGGAACACTATCAAATACTAGTAGACTCATCTGTTTAGGTTAGCTTTGTGGGGGGTGGAGGGGAAATGTTGGAAAAGTGGGACTGTTCTTTTTTCAATCACTGTTGCATTTTTGTATGAAAAGTGTTATATAAATAAAGTTTGATTGATTGATTGATTGATTGATTGATAGTAAAGGTAGCACATGGTAATTTATCCAACGAATAATGCTCCGGGTGTAGAATCACCATTATTCACTCTTTTATATGAATAAGTGTGTAGGTAGCTCATTTCGACAGGCCTATATCTTCTATCAAATAAGGCTCCCACTATATCAGAGAAATTACTGGAAACATTGAAATCTTTATATTAAATATATAATATTTAACGTTAATATCATAGGCTACAGTGTGAAAATTAATGATGTAATGAAAATAATGATAAAATCAAATATTAAACCCAAACTATTCCATCATCTAATGTAGTTATTCTGCCGCGACTCTGACATGCACATGTCGGTGCTTACATGCCTAATTGGTCAAGACATACAATAAAACTAATACACTTTTAAAATGTTACTTGTTCCTCCACTTCTGCCTCGGGAGCTCAAATCGACAGGCATTTAAACTGTAACAGCGGTTGGGGGTTGCGCGCATGCGCAGTATGGAGCTCAAATCGACAGGACACCGGCCCCCAAAACGGTTTCATGGCAATTTCAGAACATCTGCCATTTTGACTTTATCTGTTTTTCAACACAGACGCTGTGTTGCAATGCAAACTCACAAAAACTAGTTGAAACCAATGCTGCTGACATTTCACAAGCATTAAGAATTACATTTTCCGCCTTAATAAGTCAAATTCCGTGCAAGAGGAGGAGCAAGAGGAGCACTGGACGCCTCCGATTGGTGCCATGCGACACGTGACTTAATTTACGCACGGCAGCAGGTGAGCGTGAGAGCGAGAGGAGACGTTTCTTCGGCGTAAATAGGTATGTCATGTTACATCGCATTAAGGCGAGGAACACACAGGTAAGACAGCCGTATATTTACTGTGGGCTTATGATAATTCACATTTAACATATTTCCCTCGCTTTTATAAACTTTGTAGTTTGGTTAAGTGGTCTCTTAAAAAAATAAGGAAGCCACCTGCTGAACAGGTGTAACAGGACCTGTGGCATTCCTCCACGCAGCCATCCACACGTCGGTGCAGAGCCGTGTGTGTCACGATATGAACCTACTGTAAACAGGAGATGTTTAAACTGTTTAAAATTGGAGTTGTGCCATTCAGAAATGGAGAAGCAAGCCCGTATCACACATCAGTGCAATGTGTTGTCAAATATGTGTGTGTATGTGTATATGTGTGTATATATATATGTATATATATATATATATATATATATATATATATATATATATATATATATATATATATATATATATATATATATATATATATGTATATATATATATATATATATATATATGTGCATTTTTTTATTGTCTCAAATAATGTGTCTTCAGTCTGAATGTTCTTCTGTTCTGCAGATGCCTGACTTCTCTGTGTGCATTAGACCCATTCATTAACCTTACAACACTGATAACTGAAACAGCTGTCCCTTTGTGTCGAAACTGGGGTCTTCATGTGAGACAGGGAGCTGATCCATTCATTTGTCAGGAAGGTAAGCTTTTGTTAATAGGGTAGATTCTTTTATCAATAATGACAATAATTGACAATAATTTAAAGATTTTTTTTTTTCTGGTGGAGGGTATGCCCCCTACTTGTCTCATGGATATTGCTTTGCCCGGACTGTATATATTTAAATCTTGCATCTACTACATCATCTACTATCTACTACTGGTTTTTGTGGTGTCACTGCTTTTGTTTATGGAGACAGATGGTCAAGGTTAAGCAAGGCATACTTTATTGTGCCTGTATGGACATTTGTCCTCTGCATTTGACCCATCTTTCAGTGCTGCTGGGCAACTTGTCAGGAGCAGTGGATATCAAAGTTCTGAGCTGTGTTGTCAGTACTTCATTTAAAGATAATCATTACCATCTCTTTAAAGCTGCACTATGTAATGGATGGTCAATCAAATGCTTTTCTCTGTGGAGAGGTTATTGATCTGTCTGAAATGTTTCACATTATGACATTAAATGGCTCTACCTTACATTTATTCAATACAAATAGCTTTATAGTTCAGAAAAAAGGCATTCTGACTGTGAGGAGAGTTGCTTAACCACAGATTTCACCTGTACCTTGGTCTGGTTGGTCTCCATGAAGATTAAAAGGTTTAATACCATAGTGCACAAAATTCCAGACAAAGCAGTAACATTTCCATGAAGAAAAGCATTTGGTGGACCCTTACACAATGCACTTTTATAATATATTTAATCACATATTTTTCAGCATGGCGATGCAGGAGTTGACCCCAGTGTCCGTGTCCGCTCTGCTGTCCACTGTCCTGTCTCTACTCTCACTGGGGTTACTGCTGCTCATGTGTCTTATCAGGAAAAAAAGGAGGATGGAGGGAACGTATAGGCCAAGCGCAGAGGAGCGGAAACAGACTGGAGCAAATTGTCCTGAAAAACCTGGACTCCCTCTACCACTGCCCAAAGAAGAAAGACTAATTTAACCTCTAATCTCCTACTTTGACTCTTCAAACTTAAGTATATTTATGGGTACTCGATCACCATGATGGATTTTGATGAATTGCCTTCTTCCACTGCACCGTATTTAAATTTTTGTATTGTACATAAATTTGTTCACAATAGTGTTTTTATATTGTTTAGAGTATTTCACTGTGTGCCAATATGAAGGATTAAGACTGTGAAGCACCTTTTTTTTTATAGAGAGAGAGATTAGGAAAAAAATAATGTTACACAAATAATTGATTTATTGAGTATTTGCATGTGAGATTTCTTATTACTGTCAGTCTAAGGAGAAATCAAGTTGACCATAATGGTTTTGGTCCAAGTAATAAATTAATCTGTTTGTAACTATGTGTGTGTGTGTTTATGTAGGGGTTTTATTATACCTCTAATAAGGCACTGGCTTTCTCTTGTGATTATACTTTGACTAAAGTTAAACTAAAAACATGAAGATGCCAAAAACAGGCCAATTTAGCAGGCTTTCTTTATTTTGGAAAACAATGATAGTGCTGCCACTCCATCAACTGGCTGAATGTCTCCCTCAACTCTTCAGACCCATGCCACACTTAAAACTGTCCTGTCCAATAAAGCTTTACATCTGAGAAAAAAAAACTAAATGCCATTAAGTTTCAAACCTTTTCTTAAGTTCAGACACTTTAACAGGAGACAGGTCCTTTTCCTCCTCTGTGTCTGACTGATTTTCCTTCCTATGTAAATGTCCACCAGCTTCTACTAAAGTTTTCATCCTCGACTTTAAATCTGGTCCTTGGATACGGGGGTGACACTGGAACCTGGCCACTGCAGAGAGCACTTTGTGTGGAGGGGGGGTGGTCTGGATTGGGAGGGTTTTGGGTTCGACTTGTTTTGCAGCCTCTATGACATCCACACGGGACAGGCTGGTCTCATGGTGCTCCACACATGTATCAGTTTTTTGGTTTTGTTCCAAATCCCGATCATTTTCTATAGTTTGATTTTCATTAGATTTTCGAAGTTGTTCCTTACAGTCACTCAAGTCCTTTTCTGCCACATGCACATTTTCATCCTCTCTTGTGTCACAATCCCTCTCGAGAGCTGCCCCATTTACCGCCATTTTCTGAGCTAAATTGTCTTCGTGGTTGTTATCTTTTTGTTTTGGCTCATCTTGTGGACTGTTTTGAAGGTCCTGATGTGCACTTATTATTGGTATCTCCTCCTCCTCTTCCTCTTCCTCCTCTTCCTCCTCCATTTTACATTTTTCCAGACTGAATTCGTCACTTTCCTGAGTAAAGTCTGACAGCTCCTCTGCATTCTCAAGGTTCCAGCTCTGCAGGCTGCCGGTGCCACTAACGCAAAGGCTCTCCTGGCTCGGGGTGACAAGACTGCGCTGAAATACAAAGACACAAGCAATGAATAACAGATGCACAAAATACTGTAAATATGTTGATGAAAATTGATTTACAGAGACAGTTATTTCTTCCGGCTTGGTGTCATCTTTGTTTTAATTCTTCATAAATGAAAAGGTTAGAGATGGACAGAAAAACACTAGATAAAATACATTTTCTTATTTATTATTTATTTATTTATTTAGTCTAGTTGATCTGAAATAGACCACACTATTCATAAATGACTCCTCTGGTGGCTGATTAATTCTTACAAAATAAAAATAATACAAAAATATTAGAGAATGACCTATATATTAGCCCAATATTTGGCGCATCAGCCCTTACATCTCCAGCATAGGCCAATATTTTGTTTTGGTCAATCTGCTGCCTAAAAAATATACACAAAGCTTTATATTAACACTTTAATACTTCAATAATAAAGAGATAACTGCACAAAACCTCACTGAAAAGCTTGCTTATTGGTTTGAGGTCAAAAAGGGCTTGGGGAGTTTGTAGTAATTCTTAATAAAATAAAAACTGGCGCAAAATATCAGCAAAATATCAGTACCTTAATGGCCATCATTTGCTTTGTATTCTAAACAATTGATTAAAAAACATTGACCTCTAAAAATATATAAAATACCAAGTAAAAAAATCTATTATATCGTTCAGTGAAAAAAGACAATACAATTTAGCCTATTTCCTTTACAGAACTATAGATTACCCTATAGATTACCCCTTATTCCTATTGCCTCGTTCTTGCCAAGTTAGCACACATAAATCATTCTGTGCTTCTGTGCCTGTAGACATGTTTTGTGGCTGTACCTTAGTGATAAAGTCATGGCTGTCGGGCCCAAACAAGTCGAGGCTGCGGGTGCCGTAGAGCAGCCCACGCTCATGGGAGCTCCGGGAGCTGAGGGTGTCGAAGATCTCCCCGAGAAGGTCCATCTCCTCTGGGTCACACAGCAGGGGGTCTTCCTCCTCTTCTTCTTGGTCATCATGTTTTAACTCAACCCTGACACAAGCAAAAATCACATACACAAAGGCACAAACAGGAACGCTTTGGACAATGTTGCCTCTATGTGGAAAGGTGTAATTAAGTAAATAACTATTTTACACAATTAGATGCCATGTTTTAAAAAATTAAGGCCTGGGTGCACAAGCCTTCAGAAAATAGTTATTAAGGAAACTAAAAGCAGGTATAAAGACAGGTTTACTGTTGAGAAAAAATGTTCATAACATAAATAACATAAACCCTGACATTTTTGTTCACCTGTCCCAAGTTCCATGAATATCTTCAATGTTTTCTTCATCTCTGAGAACTCTATACTTGTGCATGGGTCGAACTGGGCGTGACTGACATGAGGTGATAGTGATAATGTAAAGCCAAACAATGTAACAGGGCCACACAAGACATTACAGAGCAGCAAAGCATGCAGCAAAAAGTCAATGGACACAACAGATTAGCTTATATTCATGATAAAATGAATGAGGACATTTAGTGTAATCATACTTTTCCAAAGTGTTGTGTAGTTCCTAGGCGGGCATCAGTGCGTCGGTGGGACATAGAGCCTCCCCTCTGCAGACTGGCCTCTTCATTGTGGCTCTGCTGTAACAGCACATTTAGACTAGAATATAACTGTACTTCTGAAAAACAATCAGGCAAAACATTAAGACCACCACTACTAGATTTATGTGTGTATTCCGACTTGACTTGTCTCTGAGTAGCCACCTCTCACTCCGAGTGTCACCACTGTTTTTATTAAAACTTTTGCTGAGCAATTTCATGAGTATAATTTATATAAAGAAACTACCTGTAATTAGTGCACATTCTGCTAACAGGATCCGTCTGTAAATCCAGTTAAACTGTGGTGATCAGTGGTTAAAATGTTATGCCTGAACTACATGGAATATTTTTACCTTGTGAATCAACAAATTTTTCAATCCAGACTTTGTAAGACCTTTGGCCTGTAAAGAATTCAGATATTGTGTTATCAAATATTGTGACATGCAGAAGCATAGTGATGTCTTCAGTTTTTTTTTTTTTTTTTTTTTACTTATGCACCTTCATGTTTGACTTCACATTTAGAATCAGTGCTCCTCCCTTCTGTAGAACACACAAAAACAACAATTTAATCTCCATTTTAAAACAAACAAAATGGTGTTTGATTAAACTTTCAGTGACTCACTCTTATATTGCCAACTAATTGTTGATAAGACCTGGATTTCCCTGTAGCAGGCACAAACGGTTTAAATGACTACAAAATACAATATAATAATCCTAGAGAAAACATATGATAAAAACAAACCTGGAGATGCTTCACAGTTTTCAATCTCTTCCTCAAAAAGGTCATCAGGTTCCTGCCCTTTGTTTAGAATTTCCAAGCGGCTGTCAATGAACTAAAACCAAAATGTGACAGCAATGAAATTATGGCACATCACAAAAGCATTGTATTTGTGATCTAATACCAGCAGAGGGCAGTAGACATAAACCTATAAAAACTGCGTACCTGTTTGAAGAACTGCAAATGTACTGCACTTTGAAGGAACTGCCTCATGTTGTTGGATTTATGGTTCAGAAAAAGATCTTCCTCAAAACTCATTTCCCCCTCCTTTAAATACAACGAACAAAAATATGTTAAGCTACAATGTTTTAATATTGTAAAATAAAGTCCATAGGCTTCAGCATAATGAAAAATTTGCACTGTTGACCTAGCAAGTTACAAAATTACTATGATCAAACAAACATCCTCAAAATGTCGCCTATAAAAAGGAAGTTGAAACCCATGATTTAAGAAGACATATGATTCTTATTTGTGGTATTTAGTATTATACAATAGCCTATGTAGATCATGATTTTACATTTCATTAATTGTAAACCTCAGTAACTACCTAATATGGCTTAGTAACAGAAATAACTCCCCGGCCCCACCTCTCCACAATGTCATTTCACTGTAGCAAGCAGCAGACTTTCAAGCTTTTACTGCTGGATATGTGACAATTTTGAACACCACATGTTTGACCCAGAGTCTGAATTTTAAGAATAATCACAAATCAAAACCACATAATTTGTCCCCTATATGATACGTTATATCTTGTTAAAAAATAACAAGATATAATTTCAAATACAGTATGTTTAAAGTTCATGTTTTTGTGTCTGACCTGTGTGCGCAGCGCCTCTCTGTATCCTCCGAACAGCAGCACCTGAGCCCTTAAAAAGGCCCTGGAGACCCCACAGCCTGGAGACACAGCCTGCCTCTTCAGAGTCATCTTCAGCTGGGACATCTACACACACACACACACTCAGGGTCAGGGGGAGTTCATTCAACAAATATCTCTGTCATTGTGTATGAATAGGCCACATTCATGTTCTAAAATTTGATGATGTCCTAATCTCAGATGGAGAACAGTCAGGAGCCTGTACAACTCTATGGGAGGGGCAAGGCTTTTGATAGAAACATCCAAATAGGAAATCAACAAAGTTTGAATTAGGTTACTACAATATATCCTGGCTCCAATCCATATGAGATTCTTTCAACTGTCCAGCCATTGTAATTTAATAATGCCACTTTGCTTTGCCTTGATTAAACAAATAAATGAATTAATACATGTAAATAAATAAATCAATAAAAAGCTTGTGACACCATTCTTTGCCATGCTTCACTTTGATACCATGCTTTACTTTAACACATTACATTATTACCACATCAGGGGGGATCCTCTTCAAGTCGTCGAAGGGAGTCTCCACTGTGTTGGTATCCACATTCAGAATAACGACTTCTTCTAAACCTCGACTCTTCACTTTCTGTCATTAAAAACACATAGTCAAAAGGGCTATCTATAAAATATGGGGTTGAACCTCACTGTACCACAGTGCCCTCTGGTGGTACCATGTTTTTGTGTATCTCACCTCTGACAGACTGGTGTGGACCCCTATGAGATACGGCATTGGAGCACTGCAATCAAAAGGTCACTTAGTAAAATGAAAAAACACACAAATCTAAAGTAAATTGTCTTACCAACAGTAATCCAGCAGGTGTGGAGGTAGAACAGGGATGAAGATATGTTGCCAGTGCATAGGATACAGCACAGCAGTCAATGCATGAACACAAGATGTGAGCTATGAACAATGAAAGAAAGGGAGCTTTATGTTATTGTGCGGCTTGGCATCGATATTTCAGGTTTAAAAGCTTAAAGTAAAGAGACACTATCTAAAGCGGTAAAAGTAAGTCAAATCTGATTTATAAGCATACAGAATGTCCAAAGATTTCATAGTCCTCTGCTGGTAAAACAAAACCTGCTAGTTTCAAAATCATCTTTGTATACTTCACACAATGTTTTGATAAAAGATAAAGGCAAATTTGTGACTTTACGGTGCTGAGTTTGCTGGCAAAGATCAGGATGCGTCTCTCAAATAGCATGCTGGCGTAGAGCTGGAGAAGATTCCCAACATCAACGGCTACAATGAGCTCAGTCAAGTTCCTCTAGTGTAAACATGAAAAGAGACACATCTGGTTTGAACCTCATTATGAAAGAGTGACAAAGCATCATCATAGACTCACGCTCTCAGGGATAGAGGGAAGACTTCTGGGGTCAGGAGCAATGAAATAAGGCACCTACACACAGATAAGACATCAGATCATTCACAGCTCAAACAAGTCCCTTTCATGTTTCATCAGAGCACAGACACAAGTGCAGACTACATGACCAGCATTCATAAACCCTTCAGCTATTTGAGCTGCAGAGGCTCTTCTCTTAATCGAATCTGACCAAATAGGTCACTGACTTTTTCCAGTGCAGCTCTCTTTTATCTTTTGACCACTTTTCTTTGATACATTGCGGAGACTAATAATTTCAATACATTTGTACATCTTAACATTCTCCAATATTTTTATACAGTTGTGACCATGAAAGAGCTCAATACACAGATTCAGTTAACTCTTTACACAAATTGCCTGGGATCCAGAATACACAATTCTTTAATACTTTACGAAAATTTGAGTCTGGTCAATGATGAGCCTCCGCATAGTCAAATAGGTGTGACTGACTGGGGGATTAGCCATCAGGAACACACATGGTCTGTCTATATCAAAACAAATATGGCTGCTTACAAAAAAACATAGTTTTTCTGCATAATAATGAGTAAAGCACTAAACTGGTAATCTGAGGTCAAAGATGTTATTTTGTTTATAAATGACAAATGAGCTTCCTTCCATGCACCACTGAAAGAAATAAATCTGATTGCACGTTTGGTCAAGATTGAGACGTGACAGAGGGCGTGGGAACCAGACTGATATCAATCTGTATAAAAATACAGAGAGATATGAGTCTGGCTTTATCAACTGCTGGTCATGATATAAACTATATAGTTTAGAAATAGATGGTAAATAATTAGAAGTGACAAAGAAGAAATTTGAAGTCTGTTGATTCGTAGACACATAATGATCATGTGATGTTGAGGAGAGTGTTTAGAGGGGTAAGTGGGTAAGTGTCAGCAGCACTGGGTTAGTTTCTATGGGGATTTGTCTGAATCTGTAAATCCCAAGTTGGACTCACCCCCTCAGGAGCCTCTCGGTGCCCCACACTGAGGGACACCTCATTGACCAACACCTGTTCTCCCTCAGGGAAAAATACAAGACTTAACCTGCAGTAGGCAGTAACCAGCTGTTATAAATATGGAATAACATTTAGATTTTTTGTTTTCTCAATTACTTTTCTCTCCTTTACCATTCCAACTGGCTGAAATAACAGAATAAAATTGATAAATAAACTAATTCTAACTTAAGACTTACCATGCTGAGAGTAACCGACCCAGATATCAGTGGGACAGGCTGCTTGTAGAGCTCACTCAGCAGTGCTCTCGCCTCTTTGGTCTGTGCACAAAACAAGAAGATTCAGTGGTTTAAAATGAGCCTGTGTTGTATTGTGTGTTGTATTCATGATTAATAATGTATTAATGATTTCTCACTTGTCCTTTTGTGAGGTAATCCGCCAGGTTGTTAAGGAGTTTATAAAAAACTTCAAACCAGGGAAGATAACTAAAACACACCAACAAACATTTTTAAACTGAAACCAGTATGGTCCAAGTCAGATCAATTATTCTGAATCATTTTCATGCATTTGTTGACTGTGTATAGACCTGTACCTGAGTATGCAGAGGCAGGTCTGTGAGGTGTTTGCCAGTCGACAAAATCCGAAGCGCTGACACCCCTCGAGGTCCGTGAGCGCGAAGGTGAAGTGCTGGACCGCCACACCATCCCGGGCTCTGCAGACAAGACACATGCGCCACTGAGGAAGGGTCAGTGGCACTGACAAAACTGAGGTAGGCTATATGAACTCACCTTTGTATGTCGTACGGGAAACAAAACCGTGGTAATGTTTGGCAAGACTCCTACAAATTTCAGAAAATATTCATGGAATTAGAGTAGGTCACAAAGCATAATAAGCTGAAAAAAATGAACAGAATGCCCAATATCTGAGTCAGTCTATAGCAGTCAAATGTTGATAGATTGCAAACAAGGAAAAATGCCTTTTTCTTATAGAATGAAACTATTGAGGTAATGTCCCATGTCTATAAAAAGCTTTTTTCTTCCATTAGCCAACTGTTTCTTTTACTGAAGCCCACTTATCAATTTGAGCTAAAGTCTGAAGGTTAGGGTAGTATTCTGTAGGCTACCTCATCTGTGAAGTCCTCTGGGAACATAAACTGCACACCTGGATCTGTTTTGAGAGAAAGAAAGAGGAAGTAGTATTATCAAAAAGACAGGAAAATAAGGTCATCTTCATACCACCGTATGTGGTTTTCTACATCATGCCACAGGAAGCTACACTCACCAAACATGCAGATATATAATTCACGGAACTTCACTAACTTCTCTGTATTTTCGATGAACATAGCTAAATTAAGTTTGTTGAATTTGTGTTCTTAAAATTTGTAGCTTAATAAAAATGGGTTTCTAGAAATTGAAAAACATTTGAGCACATAGTAATTTGCGTTCTTTCTTTTGTTAAAATAAAGTCAAATCACCAAACAATTGAGACCATGATAGTGTGTATAGGCTTATTCAAAAAGGAAATAAACATAACAGAGGTCAGAGGGAAAGAGGTAGGAGTATCTCTGCTTTGTGACTGCACTCACCTTTGTCTCTAGCTACTGGGCAAGAAGCTTCAAAGAACCAGTAAAAGGTCCGCTCAGGATTTAGTCTTAAAAACAATAAAAACATCATCATCATCAAACAATATACAATATTAGTTGTGAAATTAGGACAAGCTGTCTTAAACTAGTCTGCAAGTGCTTCTTACAAAGTATAAAATTTCAAGTCAAATGTTGTAAATCAAGAGTAATCACTGATTCACTAAATCCTTAAGTTTCACAGATAATGGTTAAGCAGCATCAGCCGTTAAAATGTGGTTTTATACAGTCAGTGGCATATGTCAAAAGCAAAGTAAAGACTGAAACATTATTGTGCTTTAAATAGGCCACTTCCTGCACTGAAAGTGTCAATAACAGTATTCAAGCTTTCAAGTAATAATATGTGGCTTATGAAATAAATGAGAAACACAAATTAAACAGAGACAGACATATTGATAGGAAAGCATTTTAAGGGAGCTTCCTGTGCAGCTAAGCGGAAGTAATAAAAACCACAAGAACAGACTTAAGCTCTAAGTAATATGATGGATAGTGTTGATGAACTTACTTGAGTCTTGAGCCCATGCTGTCGGCCTGCACAGCCTGGCTCCATGTGTTGTACCAGAGGAGGAGAGGGACGGGGCAGTGCTCGTGTCCTACACAAATCTCATGACTAGAATGTAGCAGGCAGCTCAGAGCACAGACACTTCCACTGTGCAAAATCAGCGCCGCAATGACAGCTACACACTTCCTGCTTTGTCTCAAATGTGACTCTGTAAGGCCTCTCACTTCACTGTTCTTTCTCCAGCGTCACACATTTGTGTCTAAAGGGCCTATTTAATACAGTGTCCTGGTCTCTGTTATAATGCTGTTGTCTTCATCAAAAACACACCTGGAGTTGTGTTTTGTTTCATTCATATTTAACACGCAAAGTTCTTCTCTCATACAGAAAACACACTTCCACCTTGTGATGTCGTGTGGTAATACAAGAAGTGCTCTACCCCCTACACCTTCACTAGAATCACTGGGATAATTTCAGACCTGGAATTGCCCATTTCTGCGGATCTAAAGGTAAAAGGTAGCTGTACCTTGACAGACTTATAAAAAACTCAAACATGTGAATGAAATAAAACACAACTCCAAGTATGTATGTGATGAGGTAACAGCTTGATAATAGTACTTAAAGTTCAAGTTTAAGAATTTTGCACAATATAGGACCTTTAAATCTACAAAATTGTGTGTTGTTTTTTTGTAGTTTTTGTTTGTTTGTTTGTGTGTTTCTAACGTTGCATTTAAAAGTACATTTTTGAAGATACACAGACTCTGGAGACATATTATGCAAAATGAACTTAAGCTTTGTACTTTGTTATAACAGTTTAATAATAATAATAATAATAATACATTTTATTTGTTAGGCGCCTTTCAAGGCTCTCAAGGTCACCGTACATCAAGGAACATAAATGATACAATACAAATAAAACAATGTAAAAAGAATAAAAATACATTTAAAAATCAAATCCAAATGAAAAGACAGTGCAGTTATGGTCAGAGTGGTCAGAGTGAGAGTGAGAAGGCCTTTCTAAACAGATGAGTTTTGAGTTTAGATTTGAAGTGTGAGAGTGAGTGTGTGTTGCGGAGGTCATGGGGGAGGGAGTTCCAGAGCTGGGGAGCAGAGCGGCTGAAGGCTCTGCTCCCCATAGTGACGAGACGGGCAGGAGGGACAGTGAGGTGCAGGGAGGAGGAGGAGCGGAGGGAGCGGGCAGGTGTGGAGATGTGGATGAGGTCAGACAGGTATGGAGGGGCCAGGTTGTGGATAGCTTTGTATGTGAGGAGTATGATTTTGTAGTGTATGCGGTGTGTGATGGGGAGCCAGTGGAGCTGTTGCAGGACAGGTGTGATGTGGTGATGGGAGGGTGTGTGTGTGATAGTGCGGGCGGCTGAGTTTTGGACCAGTTGGAGTTTATGGAGTGATTTTTGTGGGAGTCCGAACAGGAGAGAGTTGCAGTAGTCTATACGGGAAGTGACCAGGCTATGGATGAGGATGGCGGTGGTGTGTGGGGTGAGTGAGGGACGGAGGCGGTGGATGTTTCTGAGGTGGAAGTAGGCGGACCGGGTGATGTTATTGATATGGGAGGTGAAGGAAAGTGTGCTGTCGAGGATGACACCCAGACTCTTTACCTGAGGGGAGGGGGAGATAGAGGAGCCGTCGATGGATATGGAAAAAGGATTTATTTTGCTTAGGGTGGATTTGGTGCCGATGAGAAGGAGTTCTGTCTTATTGCCGTTAAGTTTGAGGAAGGAGGGGAGGAAGTGTGGAGTTGGGTTTACTGGAGATGTAGAGCTGGGTGTCATCCGCGTAACAGTAAAAGTGAATGTGGTGTTTTCTAAAGATGGAACCAAGGGGGAGAAGATAGATTAAAAAGAGCAGAGGACCGAGGACAGAACCCTGAGGAACACCTGACGTGACAGGGAAAGGGTGTGAGGTGAATGACTTGAGCTGAATAAACTGGGAGCGGTCTGAGAGGTAGGAGTGGAACCAGGAGAGGGGAGGACCCGAGATGCCAATGGAGGAAAGTCTGTCGAGGAGGATGGAGTGTGAAATGGTGTCAAATGCTGCACTGAGGTCTAACAGGAGGAGGATGGAGAGTGAACCAGAGTCAGCAGAGAGGAGGAGGTCGTTAGTGATTTTCAGAAGGGCAGTTTCAGTGCTATGGAGGGGACGGAAGCCAGATTGAAATTGTTCGTAGATGTTATTGGAGGAAAGATGGGTGTGGAGTTGGGCAGCAACAGTTTTCTCAAGGAGTTTGGAAATGAAGGGTAGGTTTGAAATGGGGCAGAAGTTATTGAGGTCAGAGGGATCAGAACCGGGTTTTTTGAGTATCGGAGTGACAGCAGCAGTTTTGAGAGCGGAGGGAACAGTACCGGAGGTGAGAGAGGAGTGAATGATATCAGTTATGAGGGGGGACAGTGCAGGGATGGAGGTTTTGATGAGGACAGTAGGGAGAGGATCTAGTTGACAGGTGGAGGATTTGGAGTTCTGAATGAAAGTGGAGATTTGGTTGACAGAGGGCAGTGTGAAAGAAGAAAGCAGGTGCATCGGGGATACGGAAGATGAAACGGGTGGATTTGAAATGGAGGGGTTAAGTTGCTGGTGGATCAGTTGAATTTTGGTGGTAAAGAAAGCAGCCAAGTTATTGCAGAAATCGGAGGAATAGAAGTGAGGTGGAAGTGAGTCCGGGGGTTTTGTGATCTGTGAGAGGAGTGAGAATAGTGTTTTTGAGTTCCCTTCATGTGAACTGATTAAATTAGAGTAGTATGTGGATCTTGCCACAGATATGGACTGTTTGTAATGGAGGATGTGTGAGGTGAACATGTTTTTGTGTATGGTGAGTCCAGTTTTCCTGTACAGTCTCTCCAGTCTGCAAACTTGTGTTTTGAGGTGTCTGAGGGCGGGGATGTACCAGGGGGCAGAGCGAGTGAATGAGACGGAGCGGGTTTTGAGTGGGGCTATGGTGTTGAGTATGTAGTGGAGGTGTGTGTTGTAGTGTGTGAGAAACTCATCTGTTGTAGAAAGGCCTTCAGCACTGGGGAGGTTATTGATGAGTGATGAAAAATGGTCCGGGTTAATGTCCTTGATGTTACGGAACTGTATAGTGCGGGGTGGGTTGGATTTTTTGAAACACAGGTTGATGTTGAATGAAATTAGCAGGTGGTCAGAGAAGGGGATGTAGTGGGTTTGAAAGTTTCCTCATCATTAGCTTGCCCAAGTTGAGTGCTCAGAAAATTTATGTTTTTATCTACCTCCTATCCCAGTCGTGAGGTCTGTGAAGAGTCCAGGTCCATGTTGGGTTCTGAAATGTAATAGACACTTTTCAAAAATAAAACCATGTAAAATGACAAGCCCCTATTGTTTATTTTTATATATATATATATATATGTAGAACTGGTCCCATTTCTATTTCTATTTCTATGCCTTTTAGATCAAATTGCTGTTTATAATGAACAAAATGTTATGTACTAATTATATAATTCATATAATTCAATACTAAGCGCACCTGAAAAAAAGTATAATCTTCTTTTAAATGTGTAATGTACTTTTCTTTGCTTTTATGACAGCAACATATTCACTTGCCATCAAATATATAATTCAGTTAAATTGTTTTTATTTTTCCCAATATTATATAGACTACTAAACAGTAAGTCACAGAAAAACACAGACATGCTAAGATAATATTTTTCATATTTATTTGATAATATCAATGCCGAATAACATCATTTATATGTGAGTTTATTTTGACCAAGATATGAAAGTGATGATAAAATGAACAATTATCAAAAAGCTACTGACAAAAGACCACAAGCACAGCCCTGTAGCTACTTCTAAGCAGCACTGAGATGAGAACTGATTTACTGTGAAGGCTCCTCTGACAGTGAAAGAAAATAGATGGTGAGTGTATAGATAGATAGATAGATAGATAGATAGATAGATAGATAGCAGAAGAGAAGAGCAAAGAATAAGGAGGTCAGAGAAGTCAGTGAAGTGGCAGTGATGACTGGATGGAGTTGTGAAGGGTGCTTTTGATAAAACCATGAATGACAATTTCAGATTTAGGCCCCTTCCTCTTCTCCCTCCTCCTCAAACTCGCCCTCCTCAGCCGTAGCATCCTGATACTGCTGATACTCGGACACCAAGTCGTTCATGTTGCTCTCCGCCTCAGTGAACTCCATCTCATCCATGCCTTCTCCTGTGTACCAGTGGAGGAAAGCCTTACGACGGAACATGGCGGTGAACTGCTCGGAGATGCGCTTGAACAGCTCCTGGATGGCTGTGCTGTTGCCAATGAATGTGGCGGCCATTTTGAGGCCGCGTGGTGGGATGTCGCACACAGCGGTCTTCACGTTGTTGGGGATCCATTCGACGAAGTAGCTGCTGTTCTTGTTCTGGACGTTCAGCATTTGCTCATCCACCTCCTTCATGGACATGCGGCCGCGGAAAACTGCAGCCACGGTGAGATAGCGACCGTGCCGGGGATCGCAGGCCGCCATCATGTTTTTGGCGTCAAACATCTGCTGGGTTAGTTCAGGTACAGACAGAGCACGGTACTGCTGGCTCCCCCTGCTGGTCAGAGGAGCAAAACCGGGCATGAAGAAGTGCAGACGTGGGAAGGGGACCATGTTGACAGCTAGTTTACGCAAGTCGGCATTGAGTTGCCCAGGGAAACGCAGACAGGTAGTGACCCCGCTCATGGTGGCTGAAACAAGGTGGTTGAGGTCGCCGTAAGTGGGCGTGGTAAGTTTGAGAGTACGGAAGCAGATGTCGTAAAGAGCTTCGTTGTCTATGCAGTAGGTCTCGTCTGTGTTTTCAACCAACTGGTGCACAGACAGTGTGGCATTGTATGGCTCCACTACAGTATCAGACACCTGCAGAATGAGAACAGCATTACATGTGATTACTATAGCATTAATTCTAATAATAATAATAATAATAATAATAATAATAATAATAAAATATGAACAGGTGCAGGGTGACGCCTCTTTTCATATCAGATTGCTATCAGTGGTCTTTGTCTTTTTTTTTTTTTTTTAATCAAACGCCCTTAACATACCTAGTAATACAATGGCAAGTATGGCAATATCTTTGTATTAAAATGCACAGAAATATTACCTATTAAAAAAAATTTCCACCTTGGTGTCATTATCTCCACCGAACCTTTAACTGATCTAAAAATATATCTGCAGATAACTAAAATAGATGAACAATGCATATAATAATTATGCTTTTTTATTTTATTTTAGGTATTGGTCATTTTGCTTGAGAATCTGTTCTTTGTGATACCTGAGTCAGTATTGATATATTGATATTTTGTATAAATCTGTTCATCACTATTCCTTTAATCAAGTTTGACACTTGCACAAAGACTTGCAGACTCTAGAGCAAGTCCATAAATGAAGCTGTTGAGTGTGGGGTACCTTGGGAGAAGGCACCACGCTGAATGTGTTCATGATGCGGTCGGGGTACTCCTCCCGGATCTTGCTGATGAGTAGAGTACCCATCCCAGAGCCAGTGCCCCCACCGAGCGAGTGTGTAAGCTGGAAACCCTGCAGACAGTCACAGCTCTCCGCCTCCTTCCTCACCACATCCAGCACCGAGTCCACCAGCTCCGCTCCCTCCGTGTAGTGACCCTTGGCCCAGTTGTTCCCCGCACCACTCTGGCCTAGACACAAATGATTCATCACAGTTACAGTCAGATGATCAGCTCAGCTAAGATTTGTTTTTGCATAATAAATTAATTCAGTATGAAAGAATGAATGACTGAATTAATAAATTAATTAATTATTGAGATGCAAAAGGGGGAAAATCCTTGTTACCAAAGACAAAGTTGTCAGGTCTGAAGATCTGTCCAAAGGGGCCAGAGCGGACCGAGTCCATGGTGCCCGGCTCCAAATCCACAAGGATGGCCCTGGGCACATACTTCCCACCTGAAATATATCAAGTAAAAGAAAAGAAATTTAAAAACTGTGAGAAGTTATGGATCATTGTATACTATTATTATAATATAATGGGTTTGTACCTGAAGCTTCGTTGTAGTAGACATTGATCCGGTCCAGCTGCAGATCACTGTCTCCATGATAGGTTCCAGTCGGGTCAATGCCATGCTCATCGCTGATCACCTCCCAGAACTACACACACATAATTAAATGTAAAGAATATATATGAAATGAATGTAGGAAAACAGAAAACAAAAAACAAAACAAATAACAGACAACCTATAGGTGTAGGCCTATAGGCTATGCTTTTGTCAATTTAATTACTCTTACTAATAAAAAAAAAAAGAAGATACAAAACATTAGAAGATTAGAGGGAATCATTGGTAGCGATAGTGCGCTTATTTGTATCACACAGTGATAAGTCACCGTGCAATGGGTTTTCCAGTGCTTTCGGTGCCACACCCCTCTCCCAATCTGGCGCTTTCACGGGCACAGACATATGCATATGCTCACACATGTTTGCCAAAAAGCAGATCGCTCCCATGGGACAGACAAAGAAGACACAGCTGCTGGCCGATGCGTAAAAGGCAGTGCACGACGGGGACAGTGGGGATGTCGCGCCACCGCCCATCCTTAACCAGGGCATTGTTTGAGCGCATCACATCCTTACACAATCCTTCAGTTTACAGTGACCTATTTAGAGTTTTTCTAGACATCTTCCGCCATGCAGCGTGTTTAATCGCGTAAAACCTGGCGCATGAAACGGGTTAAATAGTCTATAACGCGTGCGTAATATCCTTTAACAAACCTTGGCTCCAATCTGGTTCCCGCACTGGCCGGCCTGCAGGTGCACGATCTCACGCATGTTGTCGCGGTATGTGGTGTAGCCTTGTCCGATCAGAAGCTGTAAAGTCGGTGAGTGGTCCTGAGCTGGTCCGGTCTGCGTGTCCCGGCTCAGAGGGGTGCGAGCTGAGGCTGAATGGCGAAGAGGAGGAGAGTGGCGCTGAGGCTGTGCGTGCTGTCTCGCCTTGTCTATTCAAGGCGCATGCGCAAAGGCTGTAGCTGCTGCAGCATGACGTCATCTCCATGGTAACCAGAACCGGGCCCGACCGGTAAGCGCCGAGTCTGAAGTGGCGGGACTGAGTCGCAAACTGGACGGTCTTCTTTACCCTTTCACCGGGTTTGGTCATGACCACACTCACCATGATCACGCTGACCTTATGTAAACACAAATCCTTCTGCAAAAACTATGTTTTATGTGGCTACATATTAAAAGGTGGGCGTGTGTTTGATCTTCATGTGCCTGAACCGCAGGTGTGTCATTTCAACTTTATGGCGTTACCTGCTTTTGTCCATGGCGATGTTATTTTGTCTGCAATGTTCTATAGTATGGCCTTAAACATCTAGCCTATATTGCATTGATTCAGGCGTTTTATTGCTGAAACAGGCCTACCTAAAATAATATTATTTTTGTTTAGTAGGGGTTTGCCTCTTCACAGATCTGACCTTCAACTTCACATCGCCTGCTTGTCTCCATGGAGGTTTGATGGGATACTCCGAGTAGCATCAAGACCAGAAAATTAGTGACCTGCACCTTTTATGGCCCCCATCCAAGACCATGTAGGTTAACTAAAATAGCTACATTTATAAACACATTTTAGATATTTGGAGAAGCACTGTTATTATGTAGGGATTTATTGTAGGCAATGCTATATACTGTAGGCCTCCGTCAGGTTTAGTCACAAATCTAAATTATTCTCATTTAAATTATTCAAACATTTCTTCTTGATATTTCTTATGAAAATTCACTGTATGATGAATTAACGGAGTATGATATGATCACATTTTAGAATCTGACAGCACCACCATTAGGTCATTAGGAAACTCATTTAACCTGTTCTTAGTTTTTGAAAACATGTAGGTTTGATGTCACCTATTAGTGTCCATGTAGAATGAAGTCATCTGCTGACTAAGTGAACATTATTTTATTGGAAGAATGGATTGTTGATCTTTCAAAACAGGATGAGCTGCATTTCTGTACTTCATGTAGGTCATGCTCGATGATTCAAAGGACTGCAAGGTTCTACACCTAGAAAAAGCAAATATGTATTTAATCCTGCAGGCAGCACATAAAAATAAATAAATACATAAATAAAGGCCTACAACATTATTTTAACCTTCTTGAAATGTCTTGAAAGCCTTTGCTCTGACCTAAATACATGTATGTGTCTCTAAGATCCAAGGTTGTTTGTTCTCTGTAGTGTTTTATGCGCAGTTCTGAGCACTGTCCCATGGTGTCCCCTGTGTTCTGCAATGCTCCCCGGAGTGACTCAGAGCAAATGAGGCTCAGCAGGTTTCAGTCCACAACAACAAGAACAACAGCTTTATCGCGGGGTTATGTATGTTACTCATGTCAGTGCAGAGAGAGGGGCAATTCAGAATGATGCTTTCTCTACCAAATGAAATATGGTCTAGGCAACTTATCATATCACAATATCAGACTACAGTAAAATTTTATCAGAATCTAACAAGATTTAATTATTCACTAACGTCATATGGATAATGAGGCTATAATAAGGTCAACATGTTACTAATAATATAACAAGAAAAGCAGCATGATTTCACTTCTTTAATGCTAATCATCGCCACTAGAGGGCAGTGAAAGACAATTTATTATTTACTGAGTTCTCACTGGTAATTTTCTGGCTGCTGTAGTAACGTAAACTGTTCACTAGAGAATGGTAGAGTTGTTTTTGCGTTCTTGTCGTGGACTGCGCTTGATGAATGACAGTGTTCACGTTACAAGTACGTTCTTTTGTTCGGATCTATTCATGCTTTCCAACCCACGCAGCCTCAATCAAGTGGAAACGGCTAGGCCACATTTGTCCAAATGCCAGGCACCATAATAAACTATTCCTACTGACTTATAGGATAGATTAGACTCAAAAGCTTCTCTGAAAATTCTAAAAATGATCCAATGAAGACATCCCTATCTCGCAATGGTCTACTTGCTACTAAAAGTCCCTAGCAACTCTCTCTGAACCAACAAAGCAGTCACATAAAAACAATCAAAACCAAATGTTAACAGTTAACACATTCATTCTTTGGAAAAATTGAAGGCAAGATGGATTAAGATGTTAGGATGTTCATCACACTGTGGGTAGTCACTTCATGACGACTTTTTGTTTTGTGGGAATCCAAAATCTGTTTTAGAAAGCCTTCACTGTCATGGGTTAATTTAGGTCAATGTAAAGGTTTAGGTTATGGTTTGGCAAGTACTAAAAATGGTTAATCTTTGGATCAGTCCCCAGGAAATTAATGTCAGTCAATGTAATATTGGAAACGTGTATCTTGCCCAAAGACACAACAACACTATACACTGGTGGTCACCAACCTATATAGAATAATAAATATAGAATAAAAAGATAACAGTTTTTACTCAATGCTATATTGTTGTGGCCAAAAGTCCTGTACCTGTGTCACTGTGGTTAGACAACCTGTGTATGGCTGCTCTTGTCTACTCTTGTCCAAATATAATGTCCTATGTTGTAAAGTTGAACAGATAGAGTTTTGCTGTAGCTGAGTTGAGGTGTGTAAGTTTGAGCTGTATGGGAACCAGATCCCTTTAATACAGTACTTATGAATAATATGAACCTGAAGCCTCGACAGCTCCTGTGACTTAAAGCTGCAGCCCCTTGAGAAACTTTCTGTGGCATGCAGTCTCCCTTCAGTTCAGGGTTATTTGTGCTTAGAAAACGTAGAAAATTCTCACGAAACGTTTGTTTACCAAAGCACAGTCATCTGTCAGAGCAATTGCGACACATCTGCTTAGCTGTGAGTAAATTCCTCGTATGAAGATGGATGAGATGCCTGTTTCAAGTAGGAGATTCCCACAACAACTGCTCCATCACATCAAAGCATCAGGAGATGATCAGCAGAAACACGAAGGGACAAATGATAAGCGCTGGGAACCAAATAGAAAGAGAAATTACAGAAACTTCCAGAACCATATAGCCTTGAAACTTCACCATGCTCTGACACACCATACTAGTGTGAGCGTACTTACATAGAATTATTGCATAGTAAATAATACATTAATATATGATAATAAATACATATATTTTTGAGCCATGTAGTATTTTTTAGCAGGAGCTTATTGTTTGTGGTATAAAAGAACACATCCACAGTACATACTTTTGGTATTTTCTCTTTAAGCTGCAGAGAAGACACTGAAATTTGTGTCCGTTATTGTTTAGGAATCACACACATATTAACCTCACCCCAGACCAAAACAAAAACATATAACTGAAACGATGTAATGTATGTTTACTTTAATGAGCAAGTCACAGCCAGATGCACACAGAGATAGGAATAAAAACTAAAATGTTAACTGCTTTGAAACAGCAGTAACTCTTTATCATGTTTTTTCTTTCAGTTTGTTGTTTCATAAATCTGATTATCCTGTTCTCAAATGATTACTACAGACCCACAGATAATTACCAGGTCAGAGATGTAAATACTATACTAACAGCCACGCATTGAGATAAACAGCAGCAGTGTGTAGGAGTGCAGGCTGTGGGCGAGTTAACAATAATTAGCTCCATCTTCATGTGTAAACAGTAATTAATAAGGGTCGAACTGTCAGTGAGCTTCACAATAATAATCTCTATAAAGCAACACAAAACAACACCTACATTAATAGATCGCTTAAATATTCAAATTAGCAACGCTGTGATCAGTCAATTCATTCATAATGAGAGGCCCTGTATTAATCTAAATGGACTGTATTAAAAAAGCATGGCTTCTAGATGATGTCAAAAAGGGACTTATATTGAACTGTAGTTTTTTGGAACAACAAGATAACCAAATGTGTCTTTTTGATTAGGAGAATTTGTTGATTTTGCCATGCTGAAGTGCTGGAAATATGTTTTCATATTAATTGCATTTACTGTACAATCAATAAGTAACACCATATATATGATCAAAATTGTGCTGCTTGTTAAAATATTTAATAACCCGTTGTTCAAAGGTTAAAACAACGGAGAAGAATTTAATTACAATGGATTTTAAAAGGGAATTTATTAAGCAGATAAACATGCCGAATTGGATTCATATCACATCCTCCAGCTGCACTTCTCCGTCCCGCACCACATCCCCCTGTCCACTCATTTATTTACCATGTTTTCTTTTCTTCACCAACTCCAAAGTATCCAAAGTTTTTTTTTCTGAAGTTACAATGAAGAGAGGGCCTGAAGTGGGGTTCTTGCTCTTGTCTGCAGGTTCTTTTCACTGTAAATGTCCAAATGCATTTAACACATTATTAAAGTAGTTGCCAACCAAAACAAACACAGAGGATAGCAGGGGCTCATTTGAGTTTGTGGATAATAAACATATAAGTAAACAAGCCCCAGTAACCTCCTTTTAAATGTGTGAAATCATACTAGATAGATCAGCCTTGTACATGTTTGATGACATTATATTGTATTGCACTATAGTGGGAAAAGGGATGCAATTTAGTGCAAATGCATTGGTGGGGCATGTATTCTCCAAAGGCTATTACAACAGGAGAAGCAGCAATCACCCCAGCCTCTCCATTTTCTTCTTCCCATCCACCACTGCAACCAGTGAATGTAGGCAACAGATATAATATACTAATAGGGCATATTGAGCAAGAGCTAGCAGTGATCTAACAAGTACAAGCCTCTAGGGAAAGCTGCCAACATAATGACTGTGATCAGATCAAGGCCCAATCTCACTTAAAAGCCTACCATGTAACTTTCCTGATGAGACATTCGCCACCTGCTTGCGTACATAGTTAAAATTTTATCTTTTATTTATTCAATTACAGATTTTTTTTACTTAAATGAGACATTGGAGAGAAAAACTAAACATTTCTCTGAACTTTTTCTTTCTAAAATTAATGTACATGCACCTTTACATTGATATAGGCGACTTAAAGGTTAATTAAGTATTCCCTATAATGGCTATAGGCAATCCATAACTGAGCATGTATTAAAAGTCTCTCAGCGTTGCCCTTTTGAAATGCATGCAGAGTAGTCAGGCTAAATGCATGTGAAGAGCAGTCATCTCTGAAGCAGAAGATGGATGCTTTTTCCAATGGAGAGACATGGTCAAGGCCATATTTCACACAAATGTAGCAGAGACACTTCAGGTACGCAAGCTGACGTGCAAACCATTATCACTCACCGAAGGATCTTTTTGAGAGTGGAATCTCCTCACTCTCGCAGAAGGCTAAATGACTTATTACAATATGCATTCAGCCACTGTGAAGTACAGGGACTGAACCCAATGCTACTATATAATGTACATAAATTAGCAGCGTCACTGATGCTCACTGGATAATAGTGCATAAGATGAAAACATAGCACAAATTAAAAAATCAAAATGATGACATAAGATGAATAGTGGCAATTAAACTTGCACATATTGTTTTATAAGATATGCAAACAGTCTGAACCCACAATACCCATACAGCACATACTGTGACAAAACTTTAATTTTTTTTTTGGTAAATTTTGAGTGTATTTTATAGCACATAGATTCACTAAGCATTTTATTTAATTCGGAGTTTCCCTGTCACAGCATGTGGCCAGCCAGGGGATCTGGTGCTAAAATCTTCACCCATATAAATAACATTCTGACCCCTAAAGAAAGGGAGCAGCTCACCAAGAGATTTTTCTCACTGTGTTTTTAATTCTGCTTTATGCCGTTCAACTTTGTAACATGTTACTGTAATCCCTGTTTTTAATTCATTTAAATTTGATTAAGTTCAAACTGTGTATTTCCGTGATATTATTAAATCAAATTTGTGTTTCATGAAAAATATATTCTTCAATGGGCTTTTCCACTGCATTGTTTGTTTTGTTGACACCCAAGATTTACTGAAGGTGATGGATCCTTGGGTCGCCCAGGCCTGAGCAGAGTTTGCATGTTCTCCCTGTGTCTGGATGGGTTTTCTTCAGGCACTTTGCTTTTCTCTATCAAATCAAACATGTGGATGTTTGAACCCAGATAAAAATCCACCAGCAAAGGTAGTTCTGACCAAGTCTAGCAACAAGATCACAGAGTTGGGTCTCTGGGCACTGCAGTGTGTTACTCACTGCTCCTGAGGAGATGCCCCGAGCAGCATTGAAGGATGGACAAATTTCAGGCTGCAGTATGTAACTTTTCTGTTTTGAGCTCACCACCTGGTTTGTCTTGAATATTCCATGGTATGGCATTAAATTTATCTAGCTGACCTCTTTCAGTGACAGGTTTTGATTTGTAACTAAACGTGTATTCTTACTGGGAGTGGTCAGCTCCACAGATATTCTATGGCTTAAAATATAATGTAAGGTGGTGTCACCTACTTGTGTCCACAGAGATGTTATTGCTTTGTCAGTAATGTTACACTGTATGATTAGTTAAATGCTATTGCTGAACATTCCAGGCAAAATACTAACATCTACATGGGACCCTCCACCATAAAAGTAACACAGTGTACTATAAAGTAAATGTTTTCTGTGTGTTAAATATCATTCATCATACTTGTTTTTATTGCAGTATCATGGCTCATAATGTAAATTCAGCTTGACCCCTGTTTTTTCCTCTTCCTGCACCTCCCTGCTCTTTACAGCTCTTTAACTCTGAAGACTTTACACTATTGAGTTGTCAGTCTGATGGATGTCACTGTCTTTGTCACAGCGGTAAACTGTGTTCTAGTCTTAAAATAACCCTTAGCTTCGTGTGGCGCGTGTATACGACTTCCTATCCATGTTTAGTTAACAGGAAGTGAGGGGTGCAAGCCGTATATACCTAAACAGAAGCTATCGCACATGCATGAGCAAACATACAGGCTCATGATGTAAATTATCCCCCTGGTATTTCATTTGCATGCACAGTAAAGAGTTTTTGTGCAGAATATAACTATGTGCAAAAAAGGCAAATTAATGTATATATTTTTGCTATCTTTACTACTGTAACAGGGCAAAATTGTATCCTCCAATGCACAGCAACTTTAAATGTGGGCGTGGTTTTCAATTTGTGTGCTTTTTTTCTTGGTTTTCTGTGGACCAATGGCTGTTTTCTTATTAGTTTGCAGCTGTGAAGGCCTGTACTTCCATTCAAAGCACTCTGAACTTTCTCCCTCTCTCAGTCACTTTTGTTTGTCTCTGCAGTTGGGGTTCAGACTGGTCTGAAAACATGGGAGCCGCTCTGCTGAGAGGGGCATGAGGGGCACTGGGTTTGCAATGCCAGACCACTGAAAACACCAAGAGCCAAGCAACAGAGCCAGCTGGCCCACTCCAGCCAGGACCCTTGGTGAGAAGGCTCCATCTTACTCACAGTCCAGTCTTCTTCCACTCAACAATCCCCTATTAAACAAAGGACTTCTGGTGATCTAAAAGGCGGTCTAGCCCTAGGGGAAGTTACATTACACTATAAGGGTTAGTTCTCCATGATACTCTTTAAATGGATTTGGCCAGCAATGTCAGTGATCTGGATCAACACATTTGTCCTTGATTAATGGCTGTTTTAACAAATCAAAATGTGCCTTTTTGTTAAATTTTGCTTTGTATTTGAATTAATTTAAAATTAACTTCCCGACTCCCTGAATGGGACCAATAAATAGACCAGTTTTTAAGAAATTTTTTAAAATGAAGATTAAGAAAGGTCAAGGCAATAGCTCTAAGGGAGACCTACTTCCTAAGACCAAGAATAAATGAGACATGATTTATTTAGCCCCTGTGGTGAACTAGATTATGTTCAACCTGCAGCAGTCTACAAACTTTTTTCCAATTGGAAATGCTTTCTTTAACATGCAAAGGTATTTAGATTATAATCCAAAGCTCATTCATTATTAAACACCACATATACATATACTATATTCATAAATAATTCAAACATGCTCTTGATTTGAAGATGGCCTTTTGTAGTGGGCTAAACTTTTATCTCTCCTCACACTGCTGTGCTTATATTTACAGACAGAGCCTGGTGGATTTCTGTGAAATGTGTCAAAAAAAGGCATAAACGTTGTATTGATTTTGCTGTGCTGCTTAGTTGTAAATTTGTTTTGACTGTGAATCACATTAGTGGGTATTTTTTGTATTCGCTGATTTACAACTCACAGATGGTTTTGTAGAGACACCCAAAGGGGCACTTTAGAAGAAAGTATGAAGCTCTTTAGGATCTTAGGAGACTTTTCATGTAATGTATTTTCCATAATGATCCCTGGTGACTTGCATGACCAAACATGCCCATTTTGAGAACCACTGGTCTGTGTTATGGGTTGGTTTAAGAATTCATGAGTAAAGAACTTATGATAAAGAATACAGTGCTCAACATGTAGTGTGACGGGAAATGAGGTTTTGTAGTTATTTTAGTTTAAGGAATTTAATAGGATCTCAGAATAATATAATGAACAAAAGTTTGGTGAGGATTAATATTAATTAATACATTTACTGAAATGTACTTGTCACCTTTAGAAATAAATGAATTTAACTTTTATTGTCACTCTATTAGTCTTTTACGTGACAGCACATGAAATCAGAACAGAATTGGAATAAGTTTTATTGCCATTGTTAGTGAAAAAATTTCAGATGGGGATGTGACCTGGTCCACGATCATGTCCACTGTTGCCACTGCACCAAAACGACAGCCGGTCCACCGCCCTCGTGTGGGCAGACTCATCACTGTCCGAGATGTTTGATGTCATTTGCAGCATCGCACCTTTGAGAATTTACACACCTTTTTTCTTTCATTTGCAAAATTCACTTTTCAAAAAAGAAATAAAAACACTTTAGGAGAATATCTTCATTTCATTTGTACACACAACATGAAACACTGTACCCAATGTCATTCACCACTCTGCCTCTTTAGACAGTGTTAAATTCAGCTTTTAGCAGTGCTGAAATTGAGAATGACTTTGGGGTTATCTGAATTATTTACAAGCCACTAAATGGTTTGTCTCTTCAGATGTGTTACAGACCGAATGGAAATAGGTTCTTTGACTAGAGGTTTGGGAGGCTGCAGACTGATATTTTACGAAATATTATCAAAAATACTCAACCACTTTGTTGTCCCTGGTTGATCAATATCTGAAGGCTGAGCACTGCTCTTCTCCTGAGGTAGCCCTTATATATGCACGGGTTTAACGGGTTTAAGGAAACACAAATTAGGGATGCACCGATCCTATTATTTATTTACTTATTTTTTAATACCAGTGTTTGAAGTATCTGTCGATGCCTCATATCATCCAATACTAGAGCAGAGACTGAAAATATAATAATATTTTCTTTAAAAACAAATGGGATATGGGAAAAAATTGTCTTGTTTTGTAACTGATTTATCATAAAAGTTAACTACACAACAACTTTGAAAAAAAAAAAAAATACAAGTTCAATACTACAAGGTGTTTTTGGGTTAACATTGGTCAGTAATTTGTCTTATTACACCAATTTATAGACCAAAATGGGATATCAGCTGAACCAATATCTGATCCATCAAAATGTTCAATATCGGCACCGATATCCTACATAATCCCGCGAATCCCGAGCAGAAATGCAGAAGACAAATTCACCTATGGAGATGTTAAAGACTAAAAATACACATCAGTTTTATACACCAATAGATTCTATCCTTAAAACTAGCCACGTCTTCTTAATCAGATTTTGCCTTGTAAATGTGTTTTTATGTGTAACTGTAGCTGACTTACTCACCTGCACTGAACCGGATGCACCCAGACGTGAGGTAAATTTTCTCTTGTGATGCAGCTCGTGGTCCGTACAACACTGACGTCAGACAGCTGTGTGATCTCCCTTAGCCTTAATGAAATTAAACAAATGGGAAATTACAGGCAAAAGCCCCTGTGGTTTTGTCTATTAACTGGTACAGAAACATGAGAATATTTTCTGCTTTAATTTACAGTCACGCTTTTCAATACGCAATTTATACGTCAAAAGATAATAATAAAACAAACAGTTTTTAGTTTTTACTGAATACCACTTTTTAATAACATAGAAATGGCATTATGGGCGGAAAAGAAAAGTGGGAGATGTGGGAGACTATCATAGGTCTTGTAGACTCTAAAGGTTCGTTCACACTTGTCCTTATTTGGTCTTAAGTTGTCTTGATGTGGACTTGCTTTTGTCCTGTTCTAATCTTTGTTTAGTTCTGGTCAAGTTCAGGTTTAGTTTAGGGTTTAGTTCCAAATTTGATGTTGATTATGAGGACAAAATCGGGTCCTTTTGACATAATTCCTTTATTACATCAACAATATTGTCCGCAGTTCAGATATGGGTTAAAATAGGCTGGGGTTAAGGCTTTAGGTAAACCTATTATATTGATAAGGTTAGGACCAGAATGCAAGTCAATGTAATGTCCCCGAGAAGCATGCAAACCCAGCATGTCAAGTGTGAATGCATCCTAAATATCAGTCATCTTCTATAACTGAAATAACCTTGATATGATGTAGATATAAAATCTCAGAGGACTCAGAATATTCCCATTTGTGCACATGTAAGATATTATTTAAAAAAAACAGCAATTACTCCGCAGGACTGAATGCAAACTGTACTGTGCAGTGTCTTACTATTTAGGTAGTGTAATATACATACATACAAACAGATGGCCTTTTGCAGATTCTTTCCTTATATGAGACCATCACCCTCCCCCAGATCTTTAACACATCACCATGCATAAATCTAGTATTGCTATACGCACGCACACACACACACACACACACACACACACAACTCATATAATTTCATGCAGTAATTTCTGTGTGCTTATGAATACTTGTAGCATGTGCTGTCTGATATTAAGACAGTAGACTTAAAAAGTTCATTGACAACAATAGACAAAACCTCACACCACTTATAAAGCAAACTGCCACTATTAGACGAGATATTTTTCTGACACCATTTGTTTTAATTGGATCCACTGAGACTGGTTATGACATGAAACAACTGAACTTGTTTTAAATTAAGAGGAGTAGGTATGTCATGTGTCAACGCTTCATATTAAACACTCAACGGCACAAAAAAATAGCATATAAAATGAAATTCTTGTGATGATGCAAGTAAAAGTTTTATTTAAGCGGTCACTTGAAGCTTTTGTGACCATTTGTGCTTTTAGTTGCCCTGCAGGGTCATTTAGACTGCCGTCCTTTTCCACAATTATTTAGAGAATGTTCCACTTTTTCACTGATGCCACGTGAATTATAAAAAGGTTTGATTTATATATGAGAAGCTTTTGTAATATGTTGACACCCTTTCCTATTCCAATCATATTGCGCTATTGTAGTTATTATAAGAGCTTAAATTTGCTGAGTCTGTCCGTTTTTGTCCTATCACATCATTCAACGTATTTCACTTTTTCTATACAGTTTCATGTGGGCACCCTTTGATGTATAGCCAATTTTCTGTACTTAACTTATATGCAAACATTCCTCTTTGAAAGCCATAACTTTTATTGCAATGACCTAAAATTAATAACATTTTATGGTTAAAAATAAAATGTTGTGTCCCGCGACCTGGCCCTGGATAAAGGATAAAAAAGGATATATGAAATAAAAAGTCACTGTGTGCTGTCTTTCAACCGCCATAGTAGCTTCTGTTGTTTATTAATATACATTCAAGTGTGTTCAAAATGGGACAAAAGAGGTCAATTTACAATGACAATGGTGAATTTGTTGTCTTGAATTACTTTAGTTTTTTCTTTCAGATGTGCCTTATCTTAAAAAATAAAATTAAGACAAGTTGGCATTTGCACAAAAGAATCTTTGTCAAATACACCACAACACCAGGAGCAATATATGACAATGAAAAAGTAAAAGAGGCTCAGCGTTTGGCCCTTCAAAAGCACCCCACGTACAGTACTGTGCAAAGAATTTAGACAAGGTGTACGAAAGGAAAGTCTGTCATTTGCCAAAAATATAATTGTAAAAAAATATATTTGCATGACCGTACAAATAAATAGTCAAAAACAAATAACCAAAAACGTCAAAGCTCTCAAAGACCCTTGCCAAGGCACTGGTCTCAATTTTCACAACACTGAAAAATATGCAGAAACAATTTTTCCAATAAGTTAAGCTTGATCCACACACACACTCACACTCTTGTTGAGTTTTCATTCTTTCTGGGGACACTATATTGACTTTATTGAAGTTGAACCAAACACCATTGTCTACTGTTCATAGTCATTTTTGGCAATTTTAGCACAAACTACGTAAATTAGCAATCTTGTGTTAAAAATGATCAAAAACCGAGTGTGTCCTGCCTCCAGTGGCCACTGCTATTTCAAATACTATGGGACACACTGCCCTGATTACAGCTCTTACTGTCCTCCAGGTACTTAGCAGATCTATTTGTAATGTGGTTTTAAGTCCTGTTCCAGCCATTCTGCATGTAGTCTAAATCTGAGTGTAACAGAGTATTTTATGAATGAATGTGTGCGTCCTGAGTGGGTGTGGCATGTGTGTGTTGCGTGTGTGTATGGGTGGGTTTTTTCCGCCACACTAAATATGGAAACACGTGTGGAAAATGCGCAAAATGAAATAGAAAAAACTATCTGTAAAGCAAAAGATAAAGTGCACGATGGTGACTCGAATGTGGTCAATACGGACATGTCATTATGCACTGATTTAAATTCTTAACGACAATGACAACTAACGACAAAGGCTCTCTTGAACAAAGGAAATTGTGAAAAGAAAGTGAAATGTACAACTACAAAAGTGCATGCAATGAAATTCAAACAATTCATGATTTTTTTTGTTGGGTTTGCTTCCTAAAGAGTCAGAAAACATGTTGTATGGCATAAAGTAAAAATGCTGAGTGTCAATAAATTTACAGATGAAGTGACTGTGTGATGATGCCGATGTGGCGATTATGGATAACATAGATGCTTTGACTCTGATGGAAGCACACATGCAGTAACTATTGAAAATCTCCAGCTAATTATCAAAAAGTTACAATGACCACAGCTCAAGAAGTGGCCGCTCTTCTATTTCAAGTAAAAGGCTTCAAACAGAAGCAGAAAGGGCTGTGCTAGAGGCGTGCACTGCTGCCTTAAAAGAAAAGTATTATTGGGAGGAGAAAACAAAAGCAACTTGAATTGGACATTGAACTTGCTGTTTTTATGAACCAGGATGGGTGCAGCACTGTAACAAATGAAATGAAATGTGTACGAACTGGTGCAGAGCCTAAAGAAAACGGTAAAACCCTTAATCCAAATGCTAATTTTTTTTTTTATCCTAACAGACACATCAATGGGACCAATGAATTGTTTGTATATGATGATGATGAACACAACACACACCATGTGCCAGCAGTGCCACAATAAATCATTCAAAAGTAGAACAAATGCAGGCACAAACAAAGCATGAACTCTGTCACTGTGTTCCGGTGACTCAAAATCAAGACAACAATTGTTCAACCTGTTACACAAACAAAACCAGATAACGGTGCTTCTTGTCCAGCAACACAATTCCAACTCTGCCAATAAGAAAATTCCTGTTTTTAATGGAAATCCCTTCTCCTTTCAATCCTTTCAGCACTGTGTGGAAAGCAAAACGACTGTCTATATTACCTCCATCAGTAAACAAGAGGGCAACTTCAAAAACTAGAAGAATGCATGATCTAAGAAGGTTTCAGAAGGACAGGGCATTTCATCATGAGTACACAGAGTTCATGGAAAATGTGATTAAGAAAGAATATGCGGAGAGAGTCCCACCAAATTAACTGAATAGATCAGATGGAGGTGTGGGGTATATTCCACATCATGGAGTGATCTTTAAACAGGACAAAATTTACAGCAGCAGCAGAGACCATTGGACCACAAGAAAATTCTTCCTCTCATCATGGAGAAGCCTGCATATCATTGACTCAAGCATGTATTACCTGTAGACCTGTCCAATGCCACAGATGGTTTCTCAAGAAGGTGGAAACAGGCTCAGTATATTTGTGACCTCTTTTGGAAAGCATGGATACTCGAGTATCTCCCACTGCTGCAAGAATACCATGGGTGGAATAAGGAAAACTCTTGTTCCAGGAGACATTGTGTTGATAGTGGATTCTACCTATGAGGAGTGTAACAGAGCTTATACACATATACATATGTGTCATGAGTGTGTGTGTTGCATGTGTGTGTGTGTAGGTGGGCTCAGTTGTGCAGGTGTGTGAGACTGGGTGAGCACACAGTTTTTGATCATGCTAATCCATGTGGCTCCTTGTACTTGATCTACTGTAGTTACTGTAATGTCATGTAATGTCAATAAAGTTTATCAATCGAACCTCTTGGGAGACATGTGTGTGTCAATTCTAAACATTCAGTCAAAGTGGCATTGAGTAGCATCACTACAAGTCCCCCCCACCCCGCCACCCCCCACCCCCCACCCCCCCTACCCGCCCCATACTCACATACACACACAAACACACACACAGTACATACACAGTACTGCAGTGCACAAACACCTTGCACATTAATAATTTAAAAGATAAATCATTCTTTCCGTCGTAAGTTCACAGAAGTCTGCAAAACAATGAATATTTTGCAGTAGGAAAGTGTGTTTACTGCTTTTCTGCATGCAGTTTTGAAAGTCATTAATGCTTTTTTGTTTTAGGTAAAAGTCCCTTTTAGACACTGGTCTCCTCTCCTTCTAATGACCCAATTCGGCATTGCACTCTTTCTTCAAGACAAATGTCCTCTATGGTTGTGCTGGCCCGATTGGCAGCTCCCCGTAGTGGTAGGAAGGAGAATTGCAGTATGCGCCCGCTTTTTGGAGAGCGACTTTTCCCCGTCCCATTACTGTAGCACACCACTAATCTTCGGTTCTCCTCAGGTGCGTTGGAGCAGGAGCCACCTTGGGCAGTTTTGGAGAAGTGAGGTGACTCACAGCTTGGGTCCAGGTTTCCTGTGGCGATGCTGCCGCTCTTGACATGTGGCGTTTGGCTGTATGTGTGTCGATATTCCTCGTCAATATCCTTGCCCAACTTCCAGCGCTTCCACTTCTTTAGCATCTCTGACTGCACCTGCAGCATGATGGGAAAAGACAACCACAGACAGATACAGACAGAGATTAGAGCAGTCCCTGGACCCCTTTCGATGGATGTCTGCTTTTAAAAGGGTTAGATGTTAACTGATGCTGGTACATCATAGGCAGAGGAGCAAAAGACAGTGAACACAGATTGCCTTACAGATAAAAGGAGCAATTTGTGAAGGTAACAAGACTCTAATGAAGATAAAGGAGCCTGTATGAGGCAAGACAACAGGAGAACGTGTAACCTAACAGCTCACCTCTTTGTTGACAAAGCAGTAGAGGATGGCAACAAGCAGGCCCTTCAACAACAAGAAATATACGTTTATATCATTATGAAGTCTTTAGTAACAGTTCTGTAGAATAGAGACTAAAAACAACATACAGTTTATCTGTGATGCAATTATGGCAGTGGTAAAGAAGAGGAATTTATTTCAGACATACACAGGATAACATAATAAAATATATGGTACAAATAGAGTTAAAGATGCATTTAGTTTGAACAGTGAGCCCTGCACCATGACAGACACACAGTTTTATCCAATGAGACGTTACTGTGCCTGTGTTTCTCTGCTGTGATTGAACATGAAGGTGACAGAAATTGGGAACAGGATCTTAAATCATTTCAACCAAGTCTTAATAATTGTACAGTGTCTTTCAGTTTAATTCTAATTGTTTTTAATAGATTTAGAAATTCAATTTAATGACTTTTTTTAATGAAACAAATAGGATTGTTTCATTAAGTAGTTCCCTCTTGATCTACTACTATTTGTTATATCCGACTCTTCTTGATGAAAGGTAATACTGGTCCAAAGTGAATATATTCTATATCTGAAAACATGATAACATTTTACAGACCCCACGTCCAGTGAAAAATAAAAGGAAGCACAGTAAAACTCTGACCTGAAAGGAGTTGAAGAGGAGGTCACAGAAGAGGCGAATGAGGCGCAGCATGGAGCCTTTAGGGACCGACTCATCTATGACAAATGTGAAGAGGATCGCGTGAATCCCCAAAAGAGGGATCAGCGTCAGGGTGGACTTTGCTAACCTGCAGATAATGAACGTTGATTTTACCCACAAGTATAAAACCTGTCCAATATCAAACCGAATGCTTGGATTGTGCACTATTCCTGGAAATGGGGTTACAATTATTGTTGTTGTATTCCTGTAAGTCAACTTCTCTGACCTGAATTTGTAGTCCGTGTACCTCATCTGGTGCGCTCGAAGTTTAGACATCAGTATTTTGATAATCCTGATGAATATGAAGAAGTTTATCTGTAAAATAAATAAATAAATAAAAAATTATGTGCAAAACTGACAATGACATTTCTCTCTAACAAAAGCTACTCCAGATACACATCCAACCCTGTGCAAAACCTAGCCCCACTATCTATATGCACTGAATATAAAGATGTTTGGGCTGTGCTTATGAAAGGCTTGCCATGTGCAGCTGCAATTGATGCAATGCTAAGTATTACACAGCTTCAGGGTCACTTTTGTCAGGGTCAATAAAGCATGTGATACACACACAATAAGATCCATGTGTTCCCAAACTTGGAAATCTAACAACCTCTTGAGTGTCGTCTGACAGTGGCTCTGTGCTTCTTCATTGTCTCTGCTGCATTATATATGTTTGAATCCAGCATGTGAAGCAACTATTTTGTCAGCTCTGAACTTAAAACTGTCCAAAAATAGTCAACATGTTTCAACTTACCAAACATGCAAAGAGAATTGGAGAGCGTATGATCCACCAATATCCCATATTAGTGTTTCTCTCCCAGCACCTGCAGATTTGTATATATAGGCACACTTTGTTAATGCGTTCTGGATAAATGACAAATAGCTGCACTTAAGAAACACTTATCACTGGACAAAACGACCTTGCTCAGCAAGATGTGAGTGTGTGAGTTCACAAACTGAGTTCATAAACTCACAAGAATCTTGGCAGGCTCCTGCTGGTGCTATTGGGATGAGGAGAGCCAAAGATTGTAACTATCAGAATTTTGGTTTGGGTGGAATCCAAAGATGAAGCTACCAAACAAACCAAAACGCAGAAAAACTTAGCTAAACTTATTTTAGCAGCAAAAGAAAACTTTATGCATTTATGGATGTGATGGGGGATGTGCTTTTCCTTCAACTGGGTCTAACAACATTTTTGGAAATAATTATTATTGTTTATTTCTTTCCCATGTAGATAATTCAAACTGCAGATTTCACTGTGCTACTGTGCTCAGTGGGCTAATCACATATGGATGAAATCAATGACAGAGGCAAGGGCCCGTCTATGAGCTTTAATACTGAAGGGTGTCAAAAAAATGCATTATGCATTAAGAAAAGATTAAACTTACTCCTCATTCTCATAAAGGTACTTGACGGTAATCCATGGAGACACAAAGATGAGAGGTGCACCTGAGAGCGAGAGTGGACAAAGTCAATGGTGCTGAAACTGAAGTTGTTTAGCCTCTGGTTATTACAGCAAAGCACTCGGTTGTTTTTATTATGCTATGCTTCTGCTAGAGTTTAGCAAAGTCTATATTATCAAGGGAAGAGAAGTTTTCCAAATACATGTACACAAGAGGATTGGAGCCCAAGGAGAACTTTGAATGTGTCTAATTAATCTCTTTTCAGCAGCAACGCTTTTTGCTCGTATTATGTTCTTCACTGATAAACAAAAGCTACTGTCTTCATATAGCCTATATATAGTACAGCACAGTCACACTTTCTTCAAGCTAACTCATCCGTCATTTATTACAGAGGTGAACGTAAGTCATTAATACAGGCATTGTTGTAGTAGTAGATATTGCGCATTTAATAAAACTAAAATATTTCTTAAGCCAGACATATAACTTATTTTACAGTTGTAGCATTGGGGAACACATTCAATTCCAAACATGCCGCCATACTTAAAGATAGGCTATGTAACATTTCTGAGAGAAGTACACCGCCGGCTTGTCTCCAGGGAGATGTTATGTGTTTTCCTGGAATATTCCACAGTAGGACATTACACATACCTATTTTACATTCATTCAATTACTGGTGTTTTCTCAAAAATACCTTGAAAAACAGCAGCTCACAGATCAGACATGTAACTTTGCCTATTGGCACCTGCCCCTACTGTCAACCGTAATACCTCCACTGAGACGGAAAAGTTACATAAAAGTTGCTTGACCAGAAAAGTTACATTGTGCAGCTTTAACATGAACAAAGATTGACTCACCCCAGCCGATAGCCAGGTAGATGTAGAAGTAGTTCCTCTCACTGAACACGGTGATGACGAGCAGACTGTGCAGGTAGATGCCTTCCACTAAGAGCCAGTAATTATTGGCCATGACACTGTACTGCATCATCACCATGGCTCCTCTGCACCACATCACCGCCTGATACACAATCGACACACAAGGCAAGAGTATTCATATGCCAATCTCTAACCTTTTATTTAATTATACTCAACGCATGGTCCAAAAGGTGCCCATTTGATTTAATAAGCCTGTAACCAATGCACGGACATATTTTACAGTAAGTGATGTGTCCTGACATCAGTAATCTGATTGATATGAGTAGCACAGTGAACATAAATCTATACAGGCTCCTATGGAACAAGGTAAAGGATTTTCAGTTAAAGGTCCTATATTATGCAGAAATTGACTCCTCTGAGCTTTTAACCACATTAGAATGTTGCTATCCTCACACATGTTTGCGTAATCCTTCATTATTTGTCTGTCTACATTTTCAAAGGTCAAAATGCTCTGTTCCACCTTGTGATGTCAACAAGCCGCAGTTTTCAAATTAACAGACAACTTTTACCTTTTTTTGTTAAGTAGAGATGGTTTATTCCAGGACTAAAATCACACAAATGATACATAAACATCATACACCTTGGATATCACTCATTTGGATCATTTCAGCTCTCTCTACACCACAAGGTGGAACAGAGCATTTTGAGCTTTGGAGATGTAAACAGACTAATAATAATAAAGGGTTACTCAAACATGCGTAACTCTAGGTATGATTTTGATGAGATGACAGCATTATAACATGACTTAAAGATCACAAAAATCTATGTAGGGTAATATGGGAGCATTAAACAAGACTGAAATAAGTTATAAATGTCACAGTGGATATTAAAATTTGTTCTCTTGAAATTAATTTCTTCTCACCGGTATGTTGGCCCAGGAGCGCGCCCAGGTGCTGTTGCTTTTGTGCGGGTCGAGTGTGACGGTGAGCAGGGCGTCCTTCACCAAAATGGACATGGCTCTCAGGATGAACGACGCAAACAGGTTCATGTGGATGTTGTTTCTCATGCAGTGGAGCTTCCTGAAAACACAGCATGTAGCGTCACTTTAAAACTTCAAAGTACTTCTTTCTGAGTTCTCGTTCAGTCCCAAAAACAAATTTTAAAGTGTTATATATAATAAGCACTGTGAAATACAATATAATCAGCGCCAGCTAAGAATAATCTAAGCCAAGAGACATTATTATTGCAAATACTATTCGACATCTTTGCTTTCACAGCTAATGGAGATGATTTTTTTTGTAAGTCTGTAACAAAAAAAATCCCCCCCATTGACTCCCCTGTTTATACCACTGATATAAAACCTACAGAAACTACTGATCTGAGAATCATAGCAAAAAAAAAAAAAAACCTTTCTAAAACCTTAAAAAAAGAATTATACACCACTCAGTTAGTATGTGTAGAGTGTTACACCACTGACACAAAGGAAGCAGCTCCCACAGGTGAATACTGCTGTTGTGTCCTTGGGTAAAACACTCTATGTCATTTGTGTCTGTGAATACTGGTGTACGAATGTGTGTTGAGAGCACATTGAGGGAAAAAAATTTAATATGTGTATGGAACAATTCGGCACTTTACTACGACAAACAAAAAGTATGCACGATAAATATTGAGCCCCTAAAAATATATTGTTAAAAGTACTTATGGTGACAAGCCTGGTTCTCTGTTCCTCCATGACTGTCCCGTGTCTTTACCTGAATATGATGAGGATGGCCAGTGCCAGCAGCAGCGCTCCCAGGGAGAGGGAGTAGCCCACTGTGTACATGATCCATAATTGGTTTAGGACGCGCCCATACTCCTGCTGCAGAGGACAAAGTCTGTTACACATCTCTCTACTCACAACATGATCTTATGTTCTCAAGCAGATGAGCGGTTTCCTCGTTAAAGGTCCTATATTACACAAAATGATTCTTGTGAGGTTTAAGCCATTTATAATGTTACCTCCTCAAAAAAATAAATAAATAAATACATGGAGTTGCGTGTTGTTTCATTCACACATGTTTGAGTGATTATTAATCTGTCTACATCTCCAAGGTTCAGAGTGCCCTGTTCCACCTTGTGTTCAACTGAGATTGGCAGTGTGGAGTTTAAAAGCACAGTGGCGCACTTCGTTAATAATGACAAGGTGGAACAGAGTGTATTTTGAGAGAAGAATTCAGAGTAAATATGCAGGATTTGAGTGTTAATATGCGCCCTTTAACTAAAATAGTGAACAAAAAATGAAATCCTCCAAACACCTGCAATAACTGAAGAACTATTAAAACGTCGTAACGAAAGTGACTGGACACACCTCAGCTGGATCGTCCTCACATTCAGACGTGTTTTTCTTGGACCAAAGGCCTTCCTCACTGCAGCTCCGGTACACCAGGCCCCTCTGGACTGTTCACACATACAAACAAATATAAAATAATCATAATAAAATAATCACAATAACATACTATTTTGGTGATATTAAAAGTTTTTTCTTCATCTCTAAAATCCTTATTAGTGGCATATATTTTAGTTAGAAAACATAACCTACACTGCACTTTCATCCAAAATATATTTTTCAATACAGTTAATAAAGAAAAACTGAACATAAAATTACAATTATTTGTGTTAATAATAAAATATATATTTTAAACAATATACAATTATATGCATTATGTTTATTTTTTATCTATTGACCATATGTTTGCACTATGTGTCCTTAATAATGTTTGAAAGATTATTTGAAAATATTGGCTAATTTCACACATCACACTTATACAATGCATTCATAGCTTCCAAATACAGGACAACCTTCATACCAGGAGAAAACAAAAGCATAAGACAACAGTTGGTAAAAAGGACTGAATTCACACTCATTCACACCACTTCTGTAACAGCTGGAAGAAACTCACTACATGCTGAACAGACCACGGGACATACAAGATAATAAAGATGACTAATCTAAGCCTACACTATCACTGACTATCACTCAGATCTAAAACAGAAGTAATTTCCTTTCACACTGAAGGACGAGGGTCTGTGTTACCATAGCAAACAGTGCCTCATTCGTGCGGCAGATTTATCCTCAGTGAAATACAGAGGTACATGAGCTTTTAGGTGCACTGATGTCACTGGTTAATTTCAAGCTATGCTCTCTTCAAGTTTAAATGCAATGTTTTGTATGGTTTTAATGTAATTTGGGAGGCACAGCAGATGTTGTCTCTTTGCCTCTTTTCCAGTAAATGTTACAATGGGAGCTATAATCAGGCTGGAGTGATAAAAAACAGCTATAATAATTGTGTAAATACAGAGGCAGTATTTTCCATGTAAAACACAGAAAATAACATTCACAAAGTACTGGCTGTGGTCATAGTTAGTGGTCATTTATCTTTTCTATCTTTTATAAGTTGTATATCTTGTACAAAGTTTCTGCATTCATGCATGTATGTGATTAAATGTTTGGGGTATAGACCACTTCCATGGGTAAAGAAAAATCAAAACAGCATGTACCCTGTTATAATAAAATATTTAAAATGTAAACACATGGCGAGTGGGTGCTCAAACAGGTGAGTCACTGGCACCCAAGCTGCGCCTCATAGAACGTACATGGAAAAACAGCCTCTCAAAGCATCCACTGTACTCACTGTTCATTCACTCCATACTCTAAACTACTACTGTAGCCACATCTGCCCCGGGGTAAACTGTAACATCTCTCAATATCAAACCCTATAATGCACCTTTATAAGCAGTGCACTAAAAATAACATTTATGTAAGTACACTGAAAATAACGGCTACCTAAAATTGCCCATCGTTTATTTAATCTGATCTGACAGGAGACAGAGTAGTAACCTTGACAACGTGTTATTTTAAATCTTGTGACCAAACCTTAACAGAGATGTCATCACTTCTGATATGCAAATGCAGATTGTCTATTTTTACTTCATAAAGCTTGAATGGTGATGCAATGCAATAGTACTTCAAGACATTGCATTGAACTCTTTATATTTGTTACTTAATTTGTTCTTTTGTTCATCACACAGATTTTTTTTCTACATTTGTTTGAAACATTGTTGAGTTTTAACAGCATTTTCCACTATTCTGCACAGTTACTGTAAATATGAACATAGGGGGTGTCCTCGCTTTGCACATCACTGCTGTGTCTCCTTTAACACCTGTCCCCTAAAATAAACAGTGAGTCTAAATCAATGAGACACTGACCCTTACGGTACCAGGGCAGAAACCAGGGGCAGGACACATTGACTATGGATCCAGGGGTCCCATCGGGCCAGCAGGCGTACTGGTCGAACGTGCGGTTACAAACAAGCCCTGAAATACAAGAGACTCGATCAAAACACTGTTGAGTCACATGACAAATGTGTTACAGAAATGTCAGAGGAAAGAGCAGGAGATTCACATTCTGCTGCTGTGTTCTCATGAGTATTAGCCACATCCTTATCTTACACAGTGGTCTCCAAATTGTTATCCCCAGAGAGCAATAGTTTCACAAAATGAAACCTTTTAGAGTTTGCAATAATTGAGGAAACAGTGACAGCGAGTTTTAGATGGGGTATAGCTAGATGCCTTTACAAACCATTAAGCATTCTCAATTTATTAGTGAGAGTTACTAGTCACTCCTGAACTACAGGTTAGAGAGAACATGGCTTAATCATGATCTAGTAATTCAATACATTTAATGATTATATCTCATAAGTTGTTAATGGCTGGATAATATAACTTGTTTTGAAGTAAATTTAGTTTTTAGTGTATAGGATGACTATTGATGCTTTGGAGTGACAATAGTTCGAATCTGCCTAAATGTGACGAAGCTGTACAGATGTCCAAACTTGTAGATTCATGTAGGTGAACAACTGGGATGAGTTTTTGGTGAAGGTTAGGACCACAGCACCTAATTAAAATTCTACTGCCTCCGCCTGTCACATTTTGAAGACAGAATAAACAGGTAAAGGCTAGTTCCATGCTTGTATCGATTAAATAGTATTTTTTAATGATCTGACCAGTAGCTGGGGGCGTTGTGTTGATAAAGTCGAGACACTGGTCCTTGTAGCTGCTCCACTGCTCCTGCACGAGCCTGAGGGAGTTTGTGGAGGAGACCTGCGGGACAACAGCCAACGGTACATCAGACACAATGAAGGTTCAAAGACATTGGGATTCTGGAGGTGGTTTTGGAGTTTGTTGTTGAGTCAAACCTTGGTGAAGCTGCAGAGTGGGAGCAAGGCCAGCAGCAGACACACCTGGGACATCCCACTTATGTTGGTAGGAGGGGGGTAGGAGGGGGCCCCAACACAGAGGAGGCCCAGCGCATGAGGCAGTCACACTGTGTGCTCTACAAAACAAAGAAAATCATTTGTGCGTTTCAAGACATGTTAGAGTTTTGTTTTGTGTTTTGTTTCATTTACATATCTTTGAGTATTCTTTTATCAGTCTATCAACATCTCAGAACTCAAAATACTCTGTTATTGTGCTATAGAAATTGGCAATTCCAGATTTTAAATTATCCAAATGATTCTAGAGATAGATAGTGTATGGGGTTTCAAAAAAGGAGCACTGCCTGTATTACCACAGGACATCAGGTGGAACAGAGTGTTTTCAGTATGAGAGAAGAACTCAGCCAAAATATGCAGGATTTATGTGTTAAAAATGTGTGTGTGAATGAAGCAAAACACAACTCAAAGTATGTCTGTGATGAGGAAACAACATTAAAACATAGATCAGAAAACAGCGTAATGTGGGCTCTTTAAAATATATATATAGATCCAAATTTGTATTGATGTTCAAAGAGGTGAAGGTGGAGAGAAGGTTGTAAAGTTTATCTAAATATAGTCCAGCAGAACTTTTGTTGTTGAATAATTGAAGAATATTCAACCTTTAACAATGGTTTACACTAGATGCCAGTTTATGGATATGTCCTGTAATATGGAAAGAATCATCACAATATAAGAATTGTTTATGATTCCTGACACCATAATAATGAATTGTAGTTGAAAATGGCTTCTGGATGAAAGCGGAAATAGTCTTCATAGCAAAAGCAGTGCTTTTCTCCACACTGACACCTAGGCCTGTCACGATAACAAATCTTTTATTTTGATATAATGCTACAAAGATGCTGCAACAAATGATAATATTGAAACTACTTTATGCCACTAACACTAACAATAAGGCAGGATAAGCCCACTAAACCATTTTCTATATGCAGTAAAATAAAAAGCATTAGCTACAACAAATAAATAACAGAATGAACCAATACTTAGTTCTGGAAGTTACTTTGTCATTCCTCTAAACCTCAAACCTCCACACTATTACAACAAAAATACCCTTCCATCCACATGATAAATAATGAGCTCCAAAATATATTTTCCAGCTATAGTGATCATTGTGATAGTCCTATTTGCACCATAACCAAACATAAGTGAAATCCTTCATTTTCTTTCATTCCCAGTGTTTTAATACGTTACTATGGTTCTAGTTTGTGACCAGCTTTATGAAATCAAACTGTGAATGATAAAATAAAGTTAATGTGACATAAACAAACATAAAACTGCACTTCACATTTAAGTTTATCTTTTGGAGTCAAGCTAATCACAGTTACTAATTTTGAGTTTAAACATGTTTTTTTCCCAAATAATCCTGCACATACGCAGTTACATCTGGCAGTGACGTCACTTGGTTGTCATTTGTACAGCTCAGACGTCATCTTATGCTGAAGGCTGTCTTCTTTATCGATGTCGGAGAACAAAACGAAATCTGAAACGTTTCTGCAAAAAACACTTTGACTGTGGAAACATTTTTAGCTAAAACGTTTCAAATTCCATTCTGTTCCAGTCTCTTTCTCTTCACTGGTGGTGGGCGCCCAGCTGCAGGTCAGACCCAAGAGGGACGAACATCAATGCACCAATCACTCTGATGATTAACCCCTTCAGTTAGGAAGCTGACAGCTAATCAATTAAATCAATCAATCAATTAAAATACTGTTTAAATACAACAATAAATACTAAACAATAAATACAAACTACTAATAAAATACAATACTAAATACTAAATACAACAAATCAATTAAATACTGCCCCATTTCAACTGTAGGCTTTTAACTGTATGTTTTAATCATGTTTCATTTATCTATAATACACCAAATGTACTAAAAGGCTGAGGTTGTGGGGAGTGAGGGAGAGAGCAAGTGAGAGAGAGGGTTGCGAGAGAGAGGGAAGAGTAAAAGAGAGAGGGGATTGGGAGAAAGAGAAAGAGAGAGAAGAGGAAGAGAGAGGAGAGAGAGGGAGAGCTGGGGAGCAGGGAGATGGAAGGAGAGGGGGAAAGAGAGGGAGAAAGAGAGAAGCAGGGTGGGGGGTGTAACTGTTTTCGCTCAGTGTTTCATCATCAGTAATAACCCTCACTATTTGTGCATCTGGACAGCCAGACCACAGAAGGTGAATGGTTGGCTCCACAGGCATGACGAAGTGTCTGTCATTTTTGGATGGGTATATAAGGATATAAAGGTATGAGGCGTGAAAATTATTATTATAATTTACACTAGAAGATGACTACTCAATAGCTATAGTAGTTTTATAGTAGTCATCCCAAAGAACAACAAAAATGTTAATTTAACTGACTCTAAATTAAACAAATATTAAGACTACAGAGGTACCACAGTTTGACAAACACTGTTAAAAATAGAAATTTAAGATATGGGAAGCTATAGCATGAGAGTATCATTAAAAAGAAAAAATGTTTCTTCTTCCCAACATATGTAACTTTATCTCTAAATGCCGTATTGCATTTGTTCAGTGTCGAGATTTCTGCTGCCTCCATCAGGGTATTTGATAGCTTTAATGTGCTAGCTTGTGTGTGCTTGTGTGTGCTTGTGTGTGTGTGTTTGTGTGTTTGTGTGCGCTTGTGTTTGTGGGTGTGTGCAGCCTGTCTGTTTCTGTTTAACCACAACAGCGAGCACAGGACAGAGCATCATTGGTGTGTTGAGCTGAGCTGATAGCCTTATCGAGTCCTCAGGCAGGTTTTGCATTACACATCCCACACTACCAAAGAGCACAGGAATGAGGACGTCCCAGAACATTTCAGACCAGTATCTCCTTCTGTTTCCAGAGGATAGGCCCCGCATGCATCTTACATGTAACAACATCCCATTTCTTTTCATTTCATTTTATGGCAATAGCTCAGCAAGTAACTAACACACTTTGAAATGAACTAAAAACAAAATATTTTACTGCAACATGAAATGACAATTTTAAATCTATTGTTGTTTTAAAATACAAATGATGCCTTTTTACTTAAGCCCTTATAATAGTAATGACAAAGCAAGAAATATGGCTCCATTTGTACAACGCAGAACCTGATGTTTAAACAATGAGGAGGCAGTTAGTACAGAGGCAATAGAGAAGTAGTGGAAAGCAGCAGCTCTGCGGAGTTTGCATGGACTCCCTGTGCCTGGGTGGGTGTCCTCTGGGGTCCCCGTCAACACAAAACACGCACAGTAGGTAAAATCTTCCAGCTAAAGTAGTTCTGACCAAGCCACAGGTCCCTGGTAGTGCCCCGTGCTCCTGTTTCTCCTGTGGCATGGAAGGGTGGGTCAAATGCAGGGGACAATTTCTCCTCTGGTAAAATAAAGTGTACCTTAATGTTCACATCACTAGTATCACATCAGTAGTATTCATATGCATGCATTTTTAGGGGCACATGCTCAGATTTATAATTTTTCAAATGGCAAAATAAAGAACCAGAACTAGTACAGCCAAAGAACGATTTCAGAAAGTGCCTTATGATTAGATGAATAGAGCATCAATATGATTTTGACATTGCCTTTAGTATGAGGGAAAACAAAACAAAACAAAAAAATCTTTTTCATAAATCGGGTATCCTGTTTTAATGCACATACTTCAGTGTAAAATCTGTTATTTACTTGTACTTGTTGGCTTTAGTCCAGTATTTACATTATGGACTTGTTTCTGGCACATTCAGGATTTTTAAGTGATCAGTGACGATAGCAATATTAAAAACATGCATCATGCAAGACATGATAAAATACCAACTGGACATATTTACAGTCATTTATGATCGTACTTACAGCAAAAAGGTGTTGTGAAATTGCTGAAGCTACAATTTATCACAAATGCTAAGGGCAATTTGTGTTTCCGTCAGATAATTTATTCTCATTAACTGGTTCTGATGCACTGAACAATTCATCACTGCCCCCGTCTCAATATTCAAAGTCTATATAACATATGTATAATATATGAATGTAATATACAACATGTCACACGTCATCACCAGTGTCAGGCTTCCTTTATCATGCTGCTCTAAGGCTTTCAACCTGACATCCACCACTGCTTTTCTGTACTGAATATTTTCAGAACTGCAATAACTGTAATTTCTCATTTTATGGTGGTTACAGCATCGCACGCTGAAGCTGCAGTTTGTGCATTTATATGATTTCTTTTGAATAGAAGATGGCAAACGTGAATCCTGTTCCCCCTCTGCTTACCTGGCCTTTGTTCACGCTCACCTGTTACTTATGGAAGTAGAAAAATGTGTCAAGCAACACATTTTCTGACATTTACGTAACCATGTTCCTGCTTACACATATTTGTAGTGATGCCCATTTAAGCAGGTTCCACCACTTTATTTATTTATGTATTGATGTATGCACCTATGGATGTGTTTATTTATTTATTTAGATTATTTATCATTTATTTATAATAATAATAGAAATGAATTGAATGAAATGAAGTTCATAGTGCACCTTAAACTTTTACAGCAGATGTCCTTTTTGAAATGACAACAAAAGCTTAAAGAATTTGAATATACAGTACAACCATTGAATACACACTGACAATAACGTCTGTGCTTTGTGTTTCTTCATTCATCTCATCTGTAGGCTGATTTTCTCTATGCCTATACAGTCCATTTTTGCACATTCACAAGGGCTTTTACATGACAAAAGTCCTCATCTCCCATAATGCTTAGAGAGATAACAGAGAAACATGTCTACATTTCACTGCACAATCCAACTGTGTCAAATCCATTGAGTATATGGCAACAATCTGCTTTTCATATGCATTGTGAACATGGCTGGCTACATATCCCTGTGGCTATATGCGTAACCTTCATGGCATTATTCACTTTGTTCATTTATCTTCACATAGACATCCAAAGGCTCCAGGGGTCATAGCTGTGAAGGAGCACATCAACAATTCTGTAACTACTGTGTCTGTTTATTAACACACGCAAATGCATCTCTCATTCTGCTTTGTCTCCTTGCAGATCTGTGTAAAACCATGTGAACATTTATCATTTAATCTTCGGTGGAGGAATTATATCAAGGGCCAATATTACACAGTTTTTGGATCTGTGCTGTAATGTTGTTTTCGCATCACAAACATCTGGAGTTGCGTTTTGTTTCATTCACACACGTTTAACCCACAAACCCTACATATTTAGACTGAGTTCTTCTCTCGAATATAAAAGGTGTTGTCAGTCTCTACTGAATTAAAGGTAAAAGTTATTGCTGTTAACTTGAAAACTACCAGTACACGACATCATAAGGTAGAACAGAGCATTTGAGCTTTGGAGATGTAGAAAGACAAATAATGCAGGATTAAACAAACATGTATGAATGAAACAAAACACAACTCCAGGTAACAACATTATAACATGTCTTAAAGCTCACAAGAGTCAGTTTTGTGTAATATAAGACCTTTAAATTATTATTAGCTCGATACCCAATATTTGCAATTCTGTTGAAGCTCATGATTCTGGCTTTTTGCTGATACTGATTTAAATATTTTAAACAACAAATAAACTTTCCACTTTTGTAAGAACAAAAATAATTAGGCCACAAAATGTATCCATCTGGGATATATTTATTGTACTTTTTATGATGTGTACAATACATGCAGCGACCTCTTTAGCTTCATTGCTCATTTCCATCCTATATTTTTAACTCACTGTTTATAAACACTCATGTGATGGCTGAGGATAACCTGGGAATGACACATGGGCACAAAGAAGCGGCCTCAGCTTTGGAAAAAAAAAACATCAGTGCTACTTATTGGAAAATTTTAATAATATTTATGAAACCGAGACACAGAAACACACACACATACACGTCTGTCAATATTAATTTTGGTAACATGAGAAAACTGTTATTTGTACCACAGTTTGTAGCTACAGTATGTAACATTTCAGCTGACAAAACTAAAACAAAATTACAATAGATGCATGTTTTCTTTTTTGTTTTTTTTTTGTTTATTGAAATTAAAAATATGCATCCTCTAAGGCTTGCATCTCCACAAACCCGACTCTTAAAGTTTCACTGTGTAACTTTTCTGATGTAGGGTTTGCCACCTACTTCTCTCCATGGTGATATTGCCTGGAATGTTCCACAATTTGGCAATGCGCTTATTTATCTCTATGGAGCCAGCAGGTGACACCACAGGGCCAAGTTACAGGTCAAATCTGTGGAGAGGTGAGCCCACACACAGTAAAAAATATCATTATTATTATTAAAAAGTTATTAAAATGCAAGATGGATGTGTTTAAGGCCATACCGGGACAGTCCAGACAAAACAATAATATCTCCATGGAGACAAGCAGGTGCCGGACCCTCCACCAGAAACGTTTAACAGTGAACTTTTAAAATTAATGTTGATCTTTTTACTACAAAGTATGACTTCCATGGAATCATACAGGTGACTTTCCACCACCAGAAAGTCACCCACTGTACCTTTAAATGAAAATGCAATGAAAACACAGCATGATATGAATTAATTGCTGCAAGTTTTCTTTATTTGTGTAAATAAGTCTCTTCTTGAGCACATTTTACTGTGGTAACCTACGTAAAAACGGCCTGAGGGGAACAAAGACCACAACAGATAATCATTAGAAAATCCACTTCTTACATATGAGACACAATGACCTCCAAATCAAAAGGCCAATAATGAAGTCTCACTGAAAAACAGACCACTTTTATACATTAAATAATTGCACATTAAGTCAGTGGGGCTGCGGGCACATCCAATTACCTAGTTTAAATCAATAAGGCTTCTCCCACAGATGAGGAGTGCACAATTAACAGATATGGACACTATGTAGGAGGTAATAGAGCCAGTGCTTTTGGTGTAATGGAGCTAAACTACAATTATGATGTTTGCGCCTCTTCCATTTTCCAACTTAAAAACACAAAATTTTATCCACAATTTGTAACATCCATTCTTTGTGACTATTCTTTTTATAGAAAAGGCAGTGATAGCAGTATGTTTTTAAGGCAAAATCGAAAAGCATCACATTACAGGCTGATTTTGAAACCCCAGTTTGTTATTATAATAATATTTGCCATTGATATGTTGCCTTGTTCTGATATAAATCAACACTGTTCTAAATATGTTTCAGAAAACATCCTATTCTGTGCTGTTTTTATTATTTTTTACTTTTTCAGTATTGATATGGTTCAAATTAGTCTATTACAGGCTCAATCGGTATTAGGGTATATTTTTTACAAGCCAGTGCCATGCTCTGCTTATTCTCAATAAAATATACACTGAATTGATTAAAATTATTCATTATTATTAAATGTGCCAGAAAGCGTTAGGGTTAGGTTGCGACTTTAATCACAATAAATTGAAATTGCAATTTGAATGAAGCGCAAAGGCTGCAATTTTTGGAAAAAGCATACTTTCCTCCACAAAATATTCTGTCTTATTCTGCCTAAAACTGCCAGCCCTGTACTCTAAATCTCTACAAATGAGATGAAATTCTTGAATTAGTTTGTCAGTTCGCATTTCCCAGTGCCGAATCATTTCTCAGTAAACGCTCCTGTCTGCTTCAGATATCAAGTATCAAGATAAAACAGTGGATGAGGGATTAGGATAGGGTTGGGATGAGGATCTGAGCCACAAACTGTATGAAGTGGACTAAAGGAGTGTGACGTCACCCAGTGCTAGCAGTTCTAGGGGTGAATTTGGAGCCAGTCCCATATTAGGAATGGGAATTAATGTACTTGCATGTACTAGCAAACTAAAAACACCAGGTTCATGTAGAGAGGGTTAATGTGAACATTTTAAGACCAAAGTGACGAGGCTCACAGCTGCTAGTTATCTATGTCCATTCATGTAGTTTATGATCCTGACCAAACCATTGTATCCTGTGTTAACTGTGAGACTCTTGTAAGTGCTGGGTGTGGGCAGCCGGGTCCAGATGAGCATCATAAAGCTGTGTGTGAACTGGGGAAGAGGGCGCACATGAGGAAGGCCTGTCCAGAACATACCATTCCCAGTGTCCCGTGGAGAATGCCAAGAACCAGCCTCTAAATCCTCCGCCGTGTAATCCCAGGACACTCGAAAGAAAAACATATAATTCACACAACACACACCCCGTGCGCTCTCTCAGCTCCTATAGAAATAATGAGGCCACAGCCGCTGACCATAACACAGACCAACTACCTCTGGGGCTGATCTCATTTCATTTAAAGATGCACTATGTAACTTTATGGTTGGGGACCCGTCAGCTGTTTGTTTCTATGCATATGTCACTGCTCTGCCTGGAATGTTCCACAATATGACATTAAACATGTCTACCTTACTTATTTATTAAATTACACGGGGCTTTATAGCTAACTGTGGGCAGGGATACCTCTCCACAAATCTTGGCCTGGTTTGGTCTCCATGAAGATAGAATAGTTTATTACAATACTGTGAAACAGTCCATACAAAGCACTAACATCTCCATGGAGAATTTGATGGCCCCTCCACCAGAAAAGTTACACAATGCACCTTTAAACAGCAGTGATTAGTGTCTGCTACAACAGCATGCTGTTTTACAACTAGAGCGTCCACTCATACATGTCTCAAACTAGGCCGTAAATTTAACGTAAATGTAGATGATAAATAATAATACTGAAAATATTTGACGGCACTGATACACAAACCCAAGAGCAGATTTAAACCACAAAAACTATTCTAAATTGACAATATGGTTTTCTGATCGTATAGCCAAAAAATAACCCAAAATTTACCAATAGTGCAAAGAAAATAACTACATGATAAATACTGAATACTGACCCCCCAAAAGTCGATACAGTAATTATCGTGAATTATCTCAAACTCATATTTTACAAGACATAAAAAGATAAAAGAGATGAGAAGATGCGCTTAATACAAACTTAAGTTACATTTGGCCAAGGTCACACTTATAGTTCAGTAGTAAAGCCCTGGCCTCCCCACTTTGACAATTATACATTATCATTTAAGGCTTGCAGTGGTTAAAAACAATAGTTTGTCCTTTTGCTGACTCCTTGTGGCTGTAAATACTATTGGCCTTAGCTTGCAGCAACAACCAAATCTTCTTGTAATTGGAATCATTTTATTTACATCTGAAGTGAATGAAATTTAATTTTATTTGTAATATTTTATCAAAAAGTAGTTACAGTGATGTACAAAACAGCAATGTCGTGTCAGTCTTTATTTGTCCCACAGCCTCAGAAATGTCAGGCTGAAGTGTATAAATATGTTTTTAGAGTGAACGTGCAGGTGATAAACAGTAGTCGACACGGTCCGTCACACGTCTGACAGCCCATAACACTGGCACTCACTGCACTCAGCACTGTGCCACATGGAGCACGGCACAGAAATTATATTGTGTTACAACTTTAAAAAAAAACGCCATAAAATCCATCAAACTCATAAACTACAATGATTGTCCAAAATAATCTTCAATTGCAGCTCTAATTACTATTTATATCTTTGGCATTGATTTTATGCTGGGAATCTTTCCTTCATTTTTTCCAGGTTTGGAATCTGATGTCTTTAGAACTTTCAAAAATACCAGGAGTTGCCTTACATACAACTGTACTTCAATACTGTACTCTACTGAAGTACGGTACTATATAGTAGCAGGACCCTCTAACAGGCTTTAGGCGACATGTTGTGGGGGTAGCATATTCAAACTCATGTGCAGGTGCCCACATAGTGAACCATGACTGAAAGCACCTGCATGTGCTGACAGGGTTAGAGTAAAGACACATGTGAAACTCAAGCCCTGTGAACTGGTTTGCATCAGCTCAAGACAGTTAACATTAGTGTTCCTGCATTTGAGTGAGTTCAGTTGTAAGGAAACAGGGGCTTCCTTTAATCCACTGCATCCATCAACTTCATTTTGTGTCTTCAGTTTTTAGCTTAGAAAATTATTATTATTATTATTATTATTATTATAAATTCTTATACATGTACAGTTAAACCATGATAATACCAAAGACTGCGAATGTAAATTAGCTGTACGCTAACTTCGGCACATTTACACATGTATTTTTGTACTTTTGTTCATTAATGTGCATTGTCTCTTAATTAAATTAATTAATTGATTAATTAATTAATAAAAAGAAATGTGTTAACAATAAAGCAAAGCCATGCAATATTTGCCTAGGATCCTTCAGTGAGGGACAAGTATCAGTCCTTATCAAAACATGGCTGCTTACGACAAAAAAATGAAATAAAAAATATCACAAAGGACTGAAAAACATTGCAGGTTTCTGCAGAATCTATGGGGTAAGCACTACACTCTGTTTACTATATTTATGAGTGAGAAATAAGATCCTGCTTCTAAATGATGACCAATGACCTCTTTCATCAGATGCATCAGTGAAAAAAAAAGATTCAATACAGAGAGATTTCACTCTGGATTTGCCAGAATTAAAATATGTTTTCAGTTTTATAATCTTCTAAAAGCAATATAAAGCCTTGTATACACCTGCCGATTCACTGCACTGAGCTCATTTGGATCCTTTCAGCAAATACTGAGAAAATGGACTTGTTTTATTTGTCTTCGAGTGAATAAATCCACTAAAGTCAATGAAAGTGGTGCTGTAATTAATTTAAAGGCCATTAAATTGAAGAAAGGAGCCTCTGTGTTCAGTGGACAGTGTTATAACCAAATGAAATGAGCCGAGGAAATCTCTCTCTCTCTGTTGGATGACTTAAACCTCTGAAGAAATGTAATGAGATAATTGTATTTGAGTTAAATGTGATAAAGACGTCTATATACACACAAGTGTCTTATCTTACAAGACTGCACTCACAGCGTGTTATCGAGAGAGTAACATCTTCAAACCACGTTTTTGTAATCTGATTAAAGAGAGTTTCACTCAAGGCCTACTTGTTGAGGCAGAAATGTACTGTATATATAGTGTTAACAAGAATCAGATGCAAGAAAATAATTATAGTATAATAAGTAAATAATATAATGCTTTAT